>CM046443.1:41388967-41988967 GCA_025506515.1 Flaveria trinervia | reverse complement strand
TATAAAAGGTAAAGATTTTCTTAATGATGTCAGAATATTTTAAATGGATTTAACTTTGCCGCCCTTGTCAAATAATACCCAAAAAATCACTTCACTTTATCCATCCGCCACTTTCACCCATTAAATATTATGACTTACCTATTTTAATCTTTTTACCGATTTCACTAACCAAAGCTTTCTTTATCTCCAATTTACCCCAATAAAGCTCTGACTGGGTGGTGAGATTAAGATTCTTACTAGGATCGAATATAGTGATCAATTCAGAGATTGAATGGTGGAAACAAACAATCAATAAACATTCAATGCAGGATTATACTCATAAATGCTTGTATATATTGATAAAGGTTATTGATTACAATAAATGCTAGGGTTTTAGCAGGAATAGTAATAATGCAACTTGAGAATGTGTATTACAAAATATTCTAATTGTCTATCAACAGTCGCCTCATGTACGAGGTATTCTATTCTATTTATAGGTTGACGAGATGCATTTTTACAAAATGTCTAAACTACCCTTGACCTATACATCCGAACTAGTCTAAGTCTTCATTGGCATTTATTTTGTTCATCCACATTGACAAATGTGGATGACTTGTTCTTGATCAGCATTTCTTCTTTTGTCATCCGCATTAGTAGTTAGTCATCCCCATTGGGTAATGCAGATGAACAAATACTTATGCGCATTTGTTGCTGGTCATCCGCATTTGCAAATGCTAATGAACATGTCTTGTACGCATATCTTTTTGACTATCCGCATTTGTTAATATGGAAGACAAAAATTTTTCAGCATTTGTTCAATGTCTTCCGCATTTACAATGCGGTTAGTCAAAACTTGGTTCTTCTTAGCACATTCTTCATCCGCATTATTTCTTGGACTTACGGTGTTTCCAGCAGAACAACCATCAACTCACCAATTGATTTGGCATGTATGATCCTTTAAGTGTCCAACTATACACCCCCTAAGGATTATACAGCCTATATTCTTTAATGGTTTGGTGGTGGTTGAGGTTGAGAGGATTCTACTGGGTCTTGTGAGGGCAGTAGTGGTTCTGCTTGTGATGCATCCAAAATGGCCTTTATCATATTGACAAAATCATTGGCATCTGACATCATTTCTCTATTGAGCACATGTATTCTCATCTGACTCATAGTGTGGATGGCTTCAAAAGGTAGTTTCTTAAGAGAATCTGGTGCCTATATAGACACAGTAGACAACCCATCCCTATGAATCAATAGAGCTCCATCTACATCAACTTCCAACTTCACAATGTTTCCCAGTTGCAAAGGAGTCTTTTTCTTCTTTCTCTTTTCTCTCTCGGCAATAATTTGATCATATGTCATCTTCAGTATTTTGATGCATTTCAAAAAGAAGTGCATGTCTTCTTTACCAAGTTTTTTAGATATCTCTCTGAAATCACTGGTGTAGATGTAGTGGATGTATGATTCATCTAATAGCCTCACTTCATATCCACTAAACAATCTAATTTCTCCCCCTTCCTTTCATCCCTATTTTCTTTCTGTTACCAACTCATATGTTTTATCATCATAGTACAAATTTGAGATTGGTATGGAGGAATGGGTGCTAGACACCATCTTTCTTTTAATTACTTTGTTGGTTTCACGCTCAGCTCTAGAAACACAACCTCCTCTGCTAGTTTAGTCTTTTTCTTTTCTAGAGGGTTGATGAAGGATCTATCTTTCCTCATATAGATAGCCTTTAGAGACTTGAAGTTGTCAGTTCTTTTGAACATTCTAAGAATTTATTCAAACTCATAGCCTCTGAACATGTCCTTGTGATTGATCAGCTCCAAGTTAGCCAGTTACTTTAAGTCATGAATCTCGAGGGCATTTACAATAGCAGAGTAGTCTGTAAAGAATTGAACCAGCCCTGAGATCCGTTTGACCATAAGCATATTCCAATCACTATCATACTTCTAGGCAATAGATTTTCAATCAGTTTTGCCATTGGTAGTAGACACACTCTTAATCATCAATGTAATGGTCAGCCTTTCTTGAAGTTTTAGTAGAGAAGGCTCAGCAAAACACTCAGGATATCTATGAAGTACAGGTGCCAAAGAGTCATGATATCTATAGGTGAGTTGCATATCTTGAGCAGACACTCTGGTTCTGGGCATTTTTGCTAGTAATTTCTTCTTCCAGAGTTTTAAGTCTCTCTTTCTTCTCATTGATGAACCTAAGGATGGTAGCCTATAGGGAATTTGTTTTCATATTACCAAGCTTTCTCTTGGTGAATCCTTGACTTGATAGATATGTTGGTTTCATTGTGCCCCAGACACATAGAACATTGATGTGGTTAATACGTCATGATCCAAGTCGGGTCATACCCAATAACAAGCTTAGCAAATACCAACATGTATTTAAATTGATGATATGATCATACAATTAAATCATTACACCAATTTAGATAATGGGTTTTCTAAATAAGTTGTATGTGAGAAACAACAACTTTTATGGATATTTTGTTCATGGATATTATTTAGAATGTTATTTTAGTTGGTTAAATAACATCAAATAATAATAGTGTATTTAAGTTTTATAATTAAGAGGTTAATTATACAACTTATAATGTAACTAGTTATTAATTTAGTGGGTATTTTAAAATGGGGGGAAACCTCTTTTAAAGAGTTTTCGGCCGCCCTCAAGGGTATTAGAAGTATTTGTTGCCTTTGAAAATCACAACCACTAATGACTAGACACACTCTCCCATCTTCTTCTTCTCTCTCATACATGTAAGATTAGTTCTTCTTCTCTTATCTTAGAAGAAAGACAAAGCTGAAAAAGGGGTGTTTCAGCAGCCTATTTCTTGCGATTTGGTGTTGGAATCCCAGCAACAAAGGTGTATTTGCTATAGAGCTTGGGATATGCAAACTTGAGAGGACCTCCTTTGGTGCCTTAGTCATTTCTTGGAACATATCCTCCTCAATCTCGACATTTTGCTGCTGAAAAAGGTAGTTTATGGCAGCCTCTTTATGGCTGTCCATAATGTTTTGTTTTGTGTTGACTTAGCTAGTGTTGTTCCCATATATAAGGGCCTTTGTTCTTGGGTTTGTTTGTAACTTTAAAA
Source organism: Flaveria trinervia (assembly GCA_025506515.1). Classification (NCBI taxonomy): domain Eukaryota; kingdom Viridiplantae; phylum Streptophyta; class Magnoliopsida; order Asterales; family Asteraceae; genus Flaveria; species Flaveria trinervia. The sequence goes on along the minus strand of CM046443.1, from coordinate 41,985,882 downwards.
TATCTAGATGAAACCCAAAATTTCAGTTTACAAACCTTGCTATAAAAGCTTGTTTCCGCGGCGTTTTCACAAAAATTAAATGGTTAAACTATGTATTTTGTTCTAACAAACCCCAACATTGGCATCTAGAGCTGGTTATGTTGATAGCTAGCTTGTTTTGTCCTTGAAAAATTCATTTTATGGGACTTTTAAACCCCTTTAGGGGCTGCTATGTTCATGTATTACGAATCCCCAAACTTTCAAAGTTATATCACACATGCTTGTGATTAAACTTTGAAAGAGATGTAAGATGCATTGTTTGTTTGTTTGGACTAGATAAAACCGAAATTTCAGTTTGTGTTGGCTGAAATTTCATCGGTTTTAGTGGGGATTCATTGTTGTTTTGGATGATATGTTCATTGTTCATTATGGTGCATAACCTAGCCCTTGACCTTGTGTTATTTGGATGTTTGAAATGGTTGTTTCTATTCATTCAATTGGGTTGTATAATCTTTTATTTGTGCTTTGTTTAAAGTGTAATTTATTTGTTATTTGGGATGTAATAAATAGATTAGGTACTTTTCATTTTACTAGAAATCTTGTATTAGGATATGATATCTTGTAATGAAGATGTACGCGTTAGAAGCACAAAGGAAAGACACAAGAAACATGGAGCATTTGAATGCGGTTTCAAGTGGGAGGTTCTTGGAAGCCTTTTGTGTTGTGTTTTGTCCCTTAGGAATGTCCTATGGTCCACACTTGTGATGGCAAACAAGTGTGGCCATTTTAGCTGCTATGGTTATGCACTATCATTTGGTTGATTCATGGTTGTTTTGGTTACGGTATTGTGGTTGATTGCTTATATATGATGTTTGCTTAACAATCCTTTCAATGATCATAACAAACTAAGTAAATGGGTATTAATCATTAAAAGGTAATAAATGGTTATTAAAATTGTTTAATGGTTTCAAAGATTAAAAGGGCTTTAATCAATGTACCATAGGGTATCTTGTATTTGAAAGCATGCAAATATGGATACATAGAGTTTTCTAAACTAGAATTATGAAATCTCTAAATTTTTTACAATAAGATCACAAACCGTCCTTTTACACAACACTTGAATCACTCGTGAACTCTTAGTGGGATAAAGGTCACCAAACCATTTTGAGGGAACTTGTGACTTGAGGTGAGAATGCCATATTCGTGGGATAAAGGTCACCTAACCGCTTATTTTGGCAAACTCACACGTGTGTGTAAGTAGGGTGTCTTGATTTGCAAACCATGTCAAATGGATCACCTACGATATGGTTTCCAAATGGTGTTGATGGGATTTACATGCCGACTTTACATATGATGTTTCAAGTCCATCCCATACTTCTAGAAGTTGCAAATGGTTGCAATCGTCAATCGTTGACCACCTTATTAATTTAAATCGTGGGATAAAGGTCACCTAACCACTATTTAAATGTAATGTTGGGTTCTAGATCTTAATATGAAAATGACCTTAAAATGTATTAATTTTTAAAATAAAAATATCGAAAATACTAAAATTGATCTTTGTTAAATTTTGTAGATGGCCACCAATAATTATGATAATCATGATAATTCATCCACGTCCGCCCAATCTTTACAAGTGATTCTCTGAAAGGAACGTCTAAATCATAACAATTTTATCGATTGGTATCGAAACTTGAGAATCGTTCTCATGCAAGAGAAACGATCATATGTTTTAGACGACCCTGTCCCCGATCAACCTACTGAGGATGATGATGTGGCCTATAATGATTGGATAAAGTACACTGAGGACTCTGTCCAAGTGTCTTGCCTCATGTTGGCAAGCATGACTCCTGATCTCCAGAAGGAGTATGAACATCACGGAGCTTATGACATGATAACCCAACTGAAGGAAACGTTCCAACAGCAAGCGAGGGTTGAGCGCTTCGAAACAGTTTGAGCGCTCCATGCATGTCGTATGGACGATAACCAATCAGTTTCATCTTATGTACTTAAGATGAAAAGTCACACTGACTGCCTCGAAAGGCTAAACTGTCCCGTCTCAAAGGAATTGGCCACGGATTTGATCCTCAATGGCCTTACCAAAAGGTTCGAGATGTCGTGTTGAACTACAACATGAATGCTTGGGACAAAAGCATTGGTGAGCTTCACTATATGCTCAAAACGGCCGAGGCAGCCATGGGTAAAAGGGTTTTACCCGTTCTCACCATTAATGAAGGTGGGAACAAGAAAATGCCTCATCCCGCACCCAAGGCAAGAGTTGCCAAGGGTAAGGGACCCATAATGGGAAAGGGGAAACGGGTGGCACATGTGCCACCCAAAGCACTGGAGAAGAGGCAAAAGGTTGCTTCTAATGACCCATGCTTCAAGTGTGGGGAGATTGGACATTAGGCAAGAAATTGTCCTGTCCATCTCCAAGAGTTGAAAGCGAAGAGGGATGCCGGCAGACCTCAGGTACTATATACATGATCCATATTGATTTAACTTAATATCCTCAAACACATGGGTATTAGATACGGATGTGGAACTCACATTTGCAATTTGTTGCAGGGGTTCAAAAGAAGTAGCAACTTCAACAAAGGGGATGTTAGCCTCTATGGGCAATGGGGCTAAAGTTCAAGTTGAGCCCATGGTGACTACATCTTGAAACTTCCAAATGGTTCGGAAGTAAAATTGGACAATGTTTTGTATACTCCTAATTTGACTAGGAGCATTATTTCCGTAGCCCTATCAAAACATTTTGGATATGTATTATCATTTATTGGAAATGAAATCCATGTTACTTTGAATGACATGTTTTACTTTAAAGTTGTTCCCATTAATGGTATCAATGAGTTGGTTCGTGAAAATACATTGAATGATAGCTTATTGTACCAAACTAGTACCAAAAAACTTAAATCGGATTTGAGTGACAGTTACCTTTGGCATTGCCGTCTTGGTCATGTAAACAAGAAAAGAATACAAACACTACAAAAGAATGGTCTTTTAAAACAAATGAATGTGATTCATTTGATGTATGTGAGTCTTGTTTACAAGGTAAAATGACCAAGGCACCTTTTAAAGGCAAAGCCGAAAGGTCAAAGGATTTATTAGGTATCATACATTCGGATGCATGTGGTCCTTTTAAACCTATGACGAGGTACAATGAAAGATACTTCATTACCTTTACTAACGACTATAGTCGATATGGGTTGTGTACTTGTTAAGATGCAAAGATGAAGCTTTTGAAATGTTCAAGATCTTTCAAAATGAAGTACAAAATCAACTCAATAAGTCAATTAAAATTCTCCGCACCGATAGAGGAGGTGATACCTGAATGATGCTTTTAGGGACCATCTTAGAAGTTGTTGGATTGTCTCACAACTATCTCCACGGGAACACCATAACAAAATTTCGTGTCCGAGCAAAGAAATCAACTTTATTGGATATGGTTCGATCTATGATGGCTAGAAGCTCATTACCTCTATCATTTTGGGGTTTTGCTCTGCTCTCTGCGGCTCGTATTTTGAATATGGCCCCAACCAAGAAAGTGGAAAGGACACCTTATGAAATATGGCATGGAATGGTTCCATCATTTTCATATTTGAGGTTGTGGGGGGTGAGGCTTATGTGAAGACCCCTACCTCGAACAAGTAAGAAAGTCGTTCCACTAAGTGTATCTTTATTGGACATCCAAGAGATTCTATGGGGTATTATTTCTATGATCAATACAACAAAAGGAGTTTGTTGCCAAAAAGGGTGAGTTCTTGAAAACCAAGTTCCTTATGGAAGGAACTGTAGTAGTAGAACTGTGGATCTTGAAGAGGATCAAGAACCACAACCCGATACACGTTTGGTTGACGCTAGCACTCAACAAGAGAATGTTGAAAGTGATCAAATAGTTGATCAATACACAGAAGACGTTCGCAGATCTGGTAGAACTAGTAATCACCTGAAAGATATGGATTTTTCACCGATGGATGCTATGTGATAGATTCTGATGAACCAATCACATACCATGATGCGTTGTCCAATTCGGATTGTGACAAATGGCTTGAAGCCATGAACGTTGAGATGCAATCCATGTATGAAATCAAGTATGGGACTTGGTTATACCACCTCTTAACTCCAAATTAATTGGAAGAAAGTGGGTTTTCAAAAAGAAAACCGATATGCATGGAAACTTGGATACTTATAAAGCAAGACTTGTAGCAAAGGGTTTCACTCAAATCAAGGGGTGACTATGATGAAACTTTCTCACCTGTTGCGATGCTAAAATCTATTAGGATATTGTTTTCCATAGCTACTCATTATGATTATGAGATTGGCAAATGGATGTCAAAACGGCTTTTCTAAATGGATATCGTGGGGAAGATGTCTATATAGCTCAGCCTGAGGGTTTTGCAATCCAAACATCCTAACAAAGTATGCAAGTTAAAGAAATCAATCTATGGATTGAAACAAGCATCGAGAAGTGGAATCACCGTTTTGATGAAGAAGTAATTAAATTTGGATTCATCAAGAACACTGATGAAGCTCGTGTATATAAGAAAGCTAGTGGGAGCATCATCACTTTCCTAGTATTGTATGTTGATGACATACTACTATTTGGAAATGACATTCCATCATTGGAAAGTAAAAACCTGGCTTGGAAGTTGTGTTCCATCAAGGATCTTGGTGAGGCCGCCTATATTCTAGGAATTAAGATCTATAAGGATAGATCAAAGCGATTGATTGGTTTAAATCAAAGTGCATACATTGATAAGATCTTGAAAAGGTTCAAGATGGAGAACTCTAAGAAAGGTACGGTACCTATTCAAAGAGGAACAATATTGAGCACGACTTAATGTCCAAGCTCAAAGGATGAGCAAGATAAAATGAAGGCAATGCCATACGCATCTGCTATTGGATCCATCATGTATGCAATGATATGCACTCGGCCGGACGTTTCATGCACCTTAAGCATGACAAGCCGTTACCAGCAAAATCCTAGAAGAAGTCATTGGATGGCTATTAAGAACATACTTAAGTACCTAAGGAGGACTAAAGCTATGTTTCTAATCTATGGATCTGGTGATGAGGAACTCATTGTAAAAGGTTACACGGATGCGAGTTTCCAAACCGATCATGATGATTCACGATCGCAATCAGGATACATTTTCATTCTGAGTGGAAGAGTTGTCTCTTGGAAGAGCTCTAAATATGATGTGGTGGCTTTATCAACTACAGAATCTGAATACGTCACCGCCTCATTGGCAGCTCATGAAGCTGCATGGTTGAAGAAATTCATTGCCGATCTAGGGGTTTTCCCTTCCATTCAGGACCCCCTAGAGATCTTTTGTGATAACGAGGGTCCGATTGCTCAAATCAAGGAACCTTGTGCTCATCAAAAGACTAGGCACATTGAGCGGAGATTCAACTACATACGAGATGAAGTTGAGAAAGGAAAGATATGTATTCGCAAAGTTCACACAGATCAAAATATTGCGGATCCTCTTACGAAGCTCCTGGAAAGGCAAAGCATGAGGGTCATACCTGTGCCATGGGACTTCGATACTCTAGTGATTGGATTTGATCTGTGATTTCGTATTTGGATATTTGGAACTCCCTTACTACTTGAATAAAATTATTTGCTTATAATATTTCAATAAATGTTCCAAGTTAGCATGTTTAATCCATGAGTAAATTGTTTACTCTAAATGTCCGTAGTCGTTCATACATTTGGGAACAAGTATGAGGGTAAGATTAATATGAATTTGGATTGGTGGACATTCATAAGGAATGAATATAGAGCAAATGGTTGCTACCAAAGTTCATAGATATTTGTGGGATACAAATATTGGAGTGACCAGCATCTCAAATTTTACTACATGGAATCTTCTAGATCGATCATAAGTAATTTGAGTAAAGGTGAATATCATTTGGTATCCTTAGACCTGAGATACATATTGGGTTTTGATATTCACCAAGTGTTATACCTTGAGCTAGATCTTCACTGCCCTGAAATAATGGACAGTACATAAAGCTATGTTCAGGCGTAACACGAGGTGCTTGTGAGAAACGTATGTAGTCAAGATGGAATTTGTTCCTCTTATTCGTTGAGAGCAAGATGTCTAAGGCCTGATTAAGTTAAATCAACAAGGAATGATCATTCTGTGTCCTTGGATTTAACATGACATATGTAACAAAAGGATAAATGATTGATTCACCTAAATCATTTCAAGTTGGATACTTGAAGGGGATGATGTTATTGAATGGCTTTAAGTCATGCGTATTAAGGGTTGTAAACCGTTGTTAGGCGGTATTTACTACTTGCATCAATCCTCTATGAATCTTGGGCAAGTGGGACATTGTTGGTTTCTTTGTGCCCAAGACACATAGAACATTGATGTGGTTAATACGTCATGATCCAAGTTGGGTCATACCAAATAACAGCTTAGCAAATACCAACATGTATTTAAATTCATGATATGATCATACAATTAAATCATTACACCAATTTAGATAATGGGTTTTCTAAATAAGTTGTATGTGAGAAAGAACAACTTATATGGATATTTTGTTCATGGATATTATTTAGAATCTTATTTAAGTTGGTTAAATAACATCAAATAATAATAGTGTATTTAAGTTTTATAATTAAGAGGTTAATTATACAACTTATAATGTAACTAGTTATTAATTTAGTGGGTGTTTTAAAATGGGGGGAAACCTCTTTTAAAGAGTTTTCGGCCGCCCTCAAGGGTATTAGAAGTCTTTGTTGCCTTTTAAAATCACAACCATTTATGACTAGACACACTCTCCCTTCTTCTTCTTCTCTCTCATAGATGCAAGAGTAGTTCTTCTTCTCTCATCTTAGAAGAAAGACAAAGTTGAAAAAGGGGTGTTTCAGCAGCCTATTTCTTGCGATTTGGTGTGGGAATCCTAGCAACAAAGGTGTATTTGCTATAGAGCTTGGGGTATGCAAACTTGAGAGGACCTCCTTTGGTGCCTTAGTCGTTTCTTGGAACATATCCTCCTCAATCTCGACATTTTGCTGCTGAAAAAGGTAGTTTATGGTAGCCTCTTTATGGCTGTCCATAATGTTTTGTTTTGTGTTGACATAGCTAGTGTTATTCACATATATAAGTCCTTTTTTCTTGGGTTCGTTTGTAACTTTAAAATATCTAGATGAAACCCGAAATTTCAATTTACAAACCTTGCTATAAAAGCTTGTTTTCGCTGTGTTTTCACAAAGTTTAAATGGTTAAACTATGTATTTTGTTCTAACAAACCCCAACAAGATAATCCTTCATTTCCCTATAGACATGTTATAGGGATTAGATATCAAGATTGAGGAGTTGAGGTTTGCTTTTTCATGAGTGTGACTTTGGCTTATGAGCTTTTGGGGAAATAGTCTTCTCATATTCAGTTTTAATAGTGGGGTCCAACAGTTTGTTCAATTTTTCTTCTTCTTCCTTTATTCTCATAAGTCATGCTAAAAACTTCATCAGGATCATATCCATGATTAATCAAAACATGCCTTTAACCATAAATCATCGTTCTAAGCCTTTTCTACCATTCTTCTACTAGTCTTTCTTCCTTCTTTGGGCTCTCAACTGCTATTGGCTCATCAGCCATATAGCCTCCTTTAATTTACCCCTTCTTCAAGGTCAACAAAAATAGCTTGCTTCTTCAATTGGGCTTCTGCTTGCTCATGTTCTTCCAAAAATTCTGCTATAGCTACAAAACTTCTAGGATCATGCTTTTTGCTTTTCTTTATTGGCTTTCTTCTATCATAGGCCTTTTTCCCTTTTCCTTTTCAGTGAAGTACTTCCTCTTTTTGGCATATGTCTGCATTGAAGGACCAAAAGAGGTTTCAGGATGTTCAGTTTCTTGCGGTAGTTTTTCAGCCTCTGATTGTACTTATTCATGGACAGCAACAACTTTTTCTTCTTTCTCTCTTTGCTCTTCACATAGTTTTCTAATCATCTCTTTTTGCACATCAGATAGTGACAAAGCAGAAACTATTTGCAAGCTCAATTCCTTCTCCAGAGGGACATGAGATTGAGGAATAACCACTATGGGTTCAATAACAGTCCTTTGATCAACTATAAAATCCCCGAACTCAACATCAATGATGAAATCTTCTGATGTGAAGTTGTCTAGAGCATTGATCATGTCATTAAATTAAGTCTATTCAATGTGCATACTAGTTGTGTCTCTAAGTAGACTCATTTTTAGGCTAGACTCAGCGTGCTTTATCTTGCTTGGGTTTGCTTCTATTTAAGAGAATATCATACATTTACCAGGAGGAGAGTCATCACTACTCTTCCCTAAAGAGCTCTCAGACTCAGCTTCTTTCTCATCAATTTTCTTTACTTCTGATTCAACCTTCCTTTTGATTTCAACAAGCATCTCAAGTTTAGCTACTCTTTTGTTCAGAAGTTACTTATGTTTCTGCAAGTTGATAGTAATCTCATCTTGTTCTTCCATATGCTCTTCTTGCTCTTCCATGGCAATTGTTTGAATGGATAAAGTGTCCACATGAACACTTATCTAATCCCTTGATTATTATCCTTCTTTTCAGTCTGTCTTGAATGATTCTCGCTCTTCTGTTGAGCAGTCTTTTCATCTTTGCCACCTTTTGCATAAATTCAGAGATTAACTCATCCTTCTCATCTGGTTTGTTCACACAATATTCAACATAGTTTTCTGTAGGAGCAGCCACAGAAGTGGTTTCCTTTACACGTGTTGGCTAAGGTGATCCTCCTTATGAGAAGACGATTTGGATTTTTGAGATGAGCTAGTAGAATCTCCAAATTTTGTTGGTTTAGTATTGGCAGGGGATGGTTGAGTTGGTGATATTGGAGAGTGATGAGGTGGAGATGTTAGTGGAGAAATGATGGTTGTGCTTGTGGTGATGGGATAGGTGATCTATGAAGTGAAGTAATTGGTGTTCTTTGGGGTGATGGTAATGGTGATGGTACAAAGGTAGATGCCATGTCATGAACATGAGATCCAGTGTGAAGATCACCCCCTACATCCACCTAGGGTGACACTGACCTATGCCCTTCAACTCTTTCCTCAACATGCTCATCAGCATCTTACTAATCTTGAGTAGCTGGTACTTCTTCTTGAATGGGCTCATCAACAGGAGCCTCATGTTCTTCTATTTGTTCTTCATGATTGATCTGCTGAAGCATCCATGGTAACAGAGGAGAGTGTGCTCCACTGTACAAATTTCTTGGATCTCTTTTCTTGATATACTTGTAGGACTTGGTATCATAGTGAGAATGTCCAAAGTAGGTCCTCAAGTACAAGGTCAGGAAATGCTTCCTTGATTAGACATTGTACAAATCTTGGGTACATCAGGAACATATGCCTTCTTCCTTCCTGTATGTTTGAGATTAGGCCATTGAACACATATGTTGACATGTTGAATGGTCAGCTGGTGCATAAGGCACATATGGCTGAAGAGGTTATCATAGGACTGTCATTCCATCCTGTCTTTCTCTTAGACAAACAATGTTGAAAGATGCGAATCAAAAACCTCCATTGTAAGTCCACCGACACCTTCACTATCTCCTTTCCCTCATAAACTCCTTCATATCCAATTTCAGCAATGAAAGTGGTAATTTCTTCATCTTCCAACTCAATAGGAGTGTTACCATGATCATAAAATTGTAGATATTGTCTCATAGTTTGTTCAGTGATGATCAGAGAATGATCATGAGTAATACTTCCTGTTAAAGTCTTTTCACCATCCATCTCAATTGCTTCTGCGGTAAAGAATGACCTAATATATCATTCATAGATAATAGGTCTAACTGTGATGGCATGGGCTACTTTTGTATTAGAGATAAATCTGATCATATCTCAAAGTCCTTCTGCCTTAGTCACATGAGGGTCGAAATAACCACTGACATTATACAGCTTGCTCCATGTAAGATTAGCCATGTATCCTGCATTAGAGACATATGAGTTAGATTGATGAAAGTATATGTTTTACATTATGCATACTTCATCAGTTTGACTTTTGATGGGCAAAGATGAGTATCTGAAAGTACTGTTCTATAGGAATCACTTCAAATTTTGAAGTTTTCAAGAGTTATTCATTGTTATTTTTGTTTATCATGCTTGAAGAGATGCTTTTTTTGATGTTGTTTGACCTTAATCTGATTTTAGTTCGAGAATTGATTTTGACATTTACGAATTCATCATCCTTTGTTCATATGATGAACTGGTTAAGATTTTTCTTGTTTGTTGATATTCATCTTAGTTTTCATGCTCATTGAAGTTGAAAATGTTCATCATTTCTTAGAATGGGTCAGATTTTGAGTGTTCTTCATTAACTTAGGCTTCTAAGTTCATCATCAGTCCAAGTGTTCGATATTTAGATTACAAAATGTTGAATGATTCACCTTCTGTTCCATACTATTGTTGAGTAGAATTGAAGATGAGGACAAAATAGATGAGACTAAGATCTTTGATTCTTAAATATGATGATGATTGAAGAAGATGAACAGTGTGTTTTCGCTCGTCGCACTTTAGAGTCACTTAAATTTGAAAAGTATTAAATGACCTTTTGAATGTGCTTTAAATAGTCAAATAATAACATATACAAGTTTTTCACAAGTTTTAGAACAAATGCACTCAAGTTTAGTTCACACTGTACCCAATACAGAAGGGTTTTATAGATCTGCATTTGTTTACTGTTGTAAATGCGGAAGAGTACTACATAAGAGTTTGGACATCCGCATTTGTGTACTTTAGCAAAGGCAGAAGTTTGAATACTTAAGATTAAATGCGGAAGAAAAAAGTTCATCTGCATTTGTGTACTGTAGCAAATACGGTTATTCAAACTTGTTCAGCATTTGCTCACTGTAGCAAATACGACTGATCAAACTTGTTCAACATTTGCTCACTGTAGCAAATATGGCTGATCAAACTTGTTCAGCATTTGCTCACTGTAGCAAATAAGGCTGATCAAACTTGTTCAGCATTTGCTCACTATAGCAAATGCGGCTGATCAAACTTGCTCAGCATTTGCTCACTGTATCAAACTTGTTTAGCATTTGCTGACTATAGCAAATGCGGTAGAGTAAAATTTTCGCATTTACTTGATCATCATCCACGGTAACCGAAGAGACTAAGCACTTGTTATTTCTTTTGAATGTACATGTAAAGTGTTGAAGTTACACATATTCACAAGTGCGGATGAGTAAAATAAATGTGGAAGTGAAATTATCATCCACATTAACAAATGCGGTAGAACACTTTTGTTCTACATAGGTTTTAAGACTTCAAAATTTTCATGTATACTTGTTGGACACAAATGCGGTAGAGTAGAATCCTTAACCGCATTAGTTTCACTTTGGCATAAACAGTTACCCGCATTAGTTATATGCATGGGTTACCTTCACCCGCATTAACCAGTGCACTTACCTGCATTAACTTTTGAACTTAATCAAAGATTAATGTTTGTGTTTTCATTTTTCCTATTATGAAGAACTGTCTTTGTTTGAATTCTCTTATGAAGTTGATTGAATTCTCTTATGAAGTTGTTGACTGTTGTTAGGGTCATTAATTTTTGCTTGGATTGACTACTACGCCAGATGTGATACAAGTTTCCCATTGTTTGACTGATATTGAACTTCTTATGCTTCCAAGCATCTACATAGGCTGAGATACTGTGGTATAACTTATGCACCAACATAAACATTTTCTTTTTGTTTTGTTTTGAAGTCTTAGGAAAGTAATTTAAGATAGTAGATGTTTATAAAACCTTAGTCAAAAATTTTAAATTACTCCCCCTAAAGTTTATATCGTTATTAGGATAGAACTTTAAATATTTGAAACTTTTTGAAAACTATGTACTTTTGATTATTAATATGAAGAGAAGTATATCTTTTGTTGGGATCATATCAATCTTACATTACACATGTGCATCCTTTATGATTAAATGGACATGTTTATGAACTTGTTGATTGAAGGAATGTTTGTGCTCTTAAACTCATACCAGGTTGATATTTTGATGCAAGTGATATTTATCATGTTTTTGGTTGATTTAATTATTCAACATGTACCTCACACATAAAAGCATGGAATGATCAACCATCCTTATGTAATTCATGGTAGACCCTACAAGCACAAAAGAACTAATTAGAATGTGGATGACCCTACAAGCACAAAAGAACTAATTAGAATGTGGAACCCAAGCCATGATGGTCTTGGGTTTCCCGTTCCTATCCATTATGGTGACCTCTTGATACTTTCCTCTAAATTGTGATCTATTTAGAGGTGACCTTGGAGATTGCTTGTGGTATTTTGCCAGAGTCATCTCATCAACATCAACTGAAGAGTCAGAGTAGTAGTGAAATCTTTGGTCTCTATTCTTTTGAAGGAATTTAAACCATTTTTATTATCAAAAATCATTTTGGGTTTGGTAAGATCAAACTTTTGCTTAATGATGTGATGTTTGGTTCGTTGACTCTTCCATAATTCTTTTGTGTTACTCCTATTATTGTTTGATCTAGATGTTTTAGATTGATTGGTGGGCAAATGACTCCTGACATAGGGTTTAATTGATGATGTTGTTGAGATGGGTTTGATCTGAGCAATTCTTACTCCCTTCTGAATGAAGTAACAATCAGATGTATTGTGACTGTTCATATCACACACTGAACTATATTTGTTAAAATAATACTTTTTAGTGGAGTGGTTATTCATGTCACAGATATAGCAATATTGATTGTAAAAGCACTACTTTGTTTTGTGATTTAACACATCACATATGTCACAATACATATGTTTGTTTCTTGAATTTGATTTTGATTGGCAGACTCAACTGATTTCTCACTTTCTTTTGCTGAGTGGATGAATCAAAATCAACCCCTTTTGTAGTTTGCTTCACAACACTACTTTTGTTAAATTTTCGGGTTGTTTTTGCTTCTTCAACCCTTTCATTACCTCTTTTTTGCACCGTGAAAGGATCATACATGCCAATTCAATGAGTGATTTGATGATTGCTTTGATGGAATCCCACAAGTCCAAGAAGAAATGCGGATGAAGATCCTGCTCAAGAAAAACCAAGTATTGTCTTTCGCATTTGTCAATGCGGAAGACATAAAACAAATACCGACAAGTATTTGTTCTTCCGCATTGACAAATGCGGAAGACCATGTATTAATGCGGACAAGACTTTGCTCATCTGTATTTGACAAATGCGGATGACCGAACAAATGCGCAGAAGTATTTGTTCATCCGCATTAACCGATGCGGATGATCAAGTGAAGAAATGCTGATCAAGTCAACTCATCCGCATTTGCCAATGCGGATGAACAAGCAAAGATGCGGATCAAGACTTAGACTAGTTATGATGTAATATGTCAGGGGTAGTTTAGTGATTTTGTAAAAGACATCCTGTCTGCCTATAAATAGAATAGATAACCTCGTACATGAGGTGACGGCTGATAGACATAGAGAATTTTTGTTGTCATTTATTCTCTGTAATTAATCAAATTTCATGTATAAAATACAAAAGCATTTATGTGTATAATTCTTGCATTGAAAGTTCTTTGCTTGTTTGTTTCCGCCATTCAATCACTGACTTGATTACCATATTCGATTCACAGTAAGAATCTCAATCTTACTTACCCAGTCAATTGATATCAGAGCTTTGGCTCCTGGTTCTCTTTGAGATCTGCGCAAGAACTGAATAGAATTCAATTGATCTGGTAATCGAATTGCTAGTAGAGTATATCATCATCTCTACTTAGTAAACAGTAGAAAATACTCGTGTCAACACATTCTCACCATCATATTACGAATAGCAAGAAACTCACTACAATCACAAATCTGAGTCTGAAATCCGTTTGATCTATTTGGACAAGTTGGACTAATCCATCTTAAAAAATCATCTAAATCTATATTTTTACAAGTTAAAACATTGTTAAAATGGGTTCTAATAGTTACTTAGAACTTGGTCATACACCTAAACCTCCTATGCTTAAGCACAAATCTGAGATTAAACAGTGGAAAATCAGGTTTAGGAATTACATCATAGGTGTATATCCTGATTTTTTGATCTCAATTGCAAGGGGCCACACATACCTATCACTATGTCTGCAGATCAAGCTGCAATTTACAAAACTACAAAAATACCCATTGAAGATCTAACTCTTGATGATGAAGACTATAAGAAAATCAAGATTGACCCAAAGCTTACTCCATTCTAACTCAAGCACTCAAGATGGATGTGCTGAAAAGATTGGAGAAGTATGGTACTGCAAATGCTGTGTGGGATACATTGAAAATTATGTGTGAAGGAAGGAGTGAGGTATCAGAAATTAACAAGGATAAGCTTGTTAATCAGTATGAAACATTCCACCACACCAAGGGAGAGTCCATATCCCAACAACTACACAGATTTGTACAGTTGGTAAATGATTTGGAAATCATGAGAGTCACTTACAAGATCAAAGAATTAAACAAGAAAATGCTTCACAGCCTCCCTGAAAGCTAGAAACAAAATGTAACAATGCTGAAAATTACTCTTGATCTTGAGAGTACAACTTTGGATATCATGATAGACAAAATAGAAGCATTAGAACTTGATGAGAGAAGTATAAATCTTGGTGGGCCAAGAGTGATTGAGGGTTTACAAATTTCCATCAAAATCTCATTCTGTGGAAAATGCCTTCATCACTGAGGAGGATGATTTCATCTCATCAAGAGATTAATTGAACAACACTGGGTTCATTGCAACTCCACCAATCAATCATCCATCAACATCATCTCAAACATCCAGAGTCAATGCTGCTCCTCAAACCACTCGTGAAGACAGAAGATCAGAAGAACGAAAGGCAACTTACAATGCCTTTGTTGCAAGCTTTGAAGCATACTTAGGAGGAAGACTCACTTCTGCTCATCTAATTTAGGAAGATCTAGAGGAAATGGATCCTCATGATATGAAAGAAATGGATCTACAATGGCAAATGGCCATGATCGCCATGAGAGCCAAGAAATTCTTTAGAAAATGCAAAAAGCTGAGCCTAAATGAAAATACAAAACTTGGATATGATAAATTGAAAATGAAATGCTTCAACTATTTCATGGCTGGCCACTTCTCTAGAGAATGCAATGCC
Source organism: Flaveria trinervia (assembly GCA_025506515.1). NCBI lineage: Eukaryota > Viridiplantae > Streptophyta > Magnoliopsida > Asterales > Asteraceae > Flaveria > Flaveria trinervia. The sequence goes on along the minus strand of CM046443.1, from coordinate 41,970,781 downwards.
CCCAAGAGAAACAACTATCAAAGGAACTCTCAAGGACAGTCATCCTCAAAGCCTAACTTAAGCTTTCACTCCAACAACCAACAGCAGCAGTATCATAATTCTCATCAACACGAATCTTATCAAAATCCACCCCAACTGAAAATCAAGCTCACGGAAGCAGTCAGTCTTCTGCCAGTGCTCTCGTGATAAAGCAAGATGGGGTATGTGACTACAGCGTGTATGTAGAGGAAGTCAAGCCTCAATTTCAAAATCATGCTCTTATGGCTCATATCAATGATCGTCCATCTCCAATGCCTACTAAGGTAAAATTTAACCTTTGTAGTAAAAAATGTGTTAATGAATTGCAAGGTTACAGGGAGCATAACCATAAACTGGCAAATAAAATTAAGGAATAAAAGATAGAGTCTAAGATGATTAAGAGAGAAATAAAAGGCTTTGAAATAAAAATCAAATCTCTTATCTCTAACATACAAAAAATGCATGGTGAAATATACACTCTTGCAGCTGAGAATGAGCTCCTTACTGAAAAGTTAGCTCAATTTAAGGCTGAACATTCACTGACTAAAGTGAAACATAAAAAGTTTCAAATGTATTTAGTAAGCTGTAAGAGATGCTTGATTCTCAAAAGGATCCAAAGGACATGTCGGGGATTGGGTATAACTCATGTCCTCCCCCATACAATGATAACTACACTGTCATTCCTGAATCTGTCTCACTCATTGAAGAAATTGAAACTAAAACTATGGAACCTAAATCTATAGTAAAACAAGTGACCAATCCTCAAAACAAACCCAATGTTTATATTGAAACCAATAAGGATAAAATAAAGTTAGGTCACCCAATCAAAATCAAAGAGTGTTTGGACAAGACAGTGAGTCTCATGAAACCCTCAAGCCCTATAAAAGCAATTGTCCTTTTTATAAAATTCATACCCTTTGTTCTACAAGGTAAAAAGAAATATGTGCAGTCAATGAAACCCACTGCTGAGAGCAGTTCTGATAATGAGATCATATCTCCAAAATATTCAAGCAAATCAGAAGAGGTTTCACTACAAAATAAACACACAGGATCACTAAGTTCAACACATAAAACATTTTCAGACCCTCAGTCTTCAAGATTAAGGTAGGGAGTTAGGTTTGATATGTGCAACAAGGAACATGTTGACCAGTTTGAGAAAGAGGTGAGAAATGGGTTGAAGAAACAGAAACAGCCGAGAAAATCAAAGAAAGGTAGATGTTGATGAGATGACTCAACCCAGTCATTACCAAAAATCTCCCAGGACACCTCCATCTAAACCACAATTTAGAGGGAAATACCAAGAAGCCATCACCATGAATAGGAACGGGAAACCCAAGACCATCATGGCTTGGGTTCCTTATTCTAATTAGTTCTTTTTGCTTGCAGGTTCATCCACATAGGTCCAATAGCTTATGGTACGTGGACAGTGGATGCTCCCGACACATGACTGGAGATCGTTCCTTCCTTCATGACTTCAAGCATGTACAAGGAACTACTGTGGCATTTGGTGGAGATTCACAGGATGGTAGAATTATAGGTGAAGGATCTATTAGGATCATGTATTATACAAAATACTAACTGATATACGTATATACCAAGCCAAATAGTGCGGAATTCTATTTGATTGGTGATCCAATCAGTGAGAACGCACGTAGAAACAATTGTGGATTGAATCTAAACGTTAAGAATGATTGATAATTGATCTAGTGCGATCTATGAACTTGGAACAGGTTCTTAGAGGTCTCTGGGCGGCTAGGGTACGATTTAGTACATAGGTTTTTGAAATGTTGTGTTTTTCCACGATTTAAGTGGTATTTATAGATTAGGGTTTCTCATTCGGGCGACTGAACCATTAGCATGGTTCAATGATGCGATTGAGTCATGCAGTTGATCCATTCGCACGACTCAGTGTTCAGTCGTGCGACTGAGTCGATCTCATGTTACAATCATGTGACTCATCCAATCTACTGGTTTAGTCATGCGACTGGTTCATTAGCATGAAGTTGTTCATGCGTATGGTCCATTAGCATGGGCCAATCTCATAAGAACTTCATATGATTAAGTTTGAATATGTTTCATAATCATTATTTGTCTTAAATCTATTCAAACAACCATAAACCTCTACAGTTAGTTCAACAAGCGTTATTACACTTAGTAATGAAATATTCAACATTATAAGCAAAACCACACATTGTATGTCATTAAGTACCCATTCTATTACATATGTGTAAGACAATAAAGAGATTTTACATTAAGCTTAGAAACTAGGTACACATGTATCTACAAACTCCCCTTAGACCTAGTTTCATCTACTGACTTACATCTTCATAAGCTCCTCATACTTCTTATACTGCTCCTCTCTTGTGACTCTGCTTGTATTTCAAAAGCAAAGCAGAGCCGTATCACATTCTAGAATAGGAGAGCTTGTACAATATCCTGCGAGTCATTGTACAGTGGCCACTTGTATAAGGTGTAAACATCATCAACCGACAAGTTAGTGAGCCACATGGGGTCAAACACCCTGATAGTTTCCATAATACCATTTCAGTCAACACTATGACCGCCTCGCCTGTTCTCAATCATAGTACCATCACTTGAAGTGTGGAGTGAAGTCCTATGGCATTTCCCATAGAGGGATCTAGACATCGTCCACGGAGGACTCCACTTCAGCATAATTTTGGTTTCCCAGTACGGCATCAACTTCAGATCTCCTAATATACCTCATTGGTTGTTGATGCTTCAAGTTGACCCATCAAGTGTGGTACTCTCTCTTTAATGCTGCTTCAAACCAGCCTGACATCTTATGAGGTTCAGCATATAGCAATTTCAATTTTGCTAACTGGTTAAAACTCAAAAACCTGGAAGAGTTTTCAGATCATATGGGAATCTGAAGTACTCTATCCCCTTCTCTCTCTTTTAACAGCATAAAAGTTCAGATCTTCAAAATAGGCCCACGTTATAATTTGCCTGACACCTTGTGATGCTTCTTCACTTTATAGAGTTTGGTATAGACATTTGACTTTGGAGTACTGCGCTGGGCTCTAATTTCTGCAAAACATGCTTACCCATTCAACCTTTTCTAACATTGACATCGACGTTTGAGGCTTGCGCCTTGTCTTCCCTTCTTTTCTGACTCTTGCTCCATCTTATCCAGAGTTTCACAAGTATCACTAACAAGAGAGTCACCCAGATGGGGACTACATTTCCCCTTGTCAGCATACTCTGGATAATGTGAAGAGTAGTGACATCTTCAATATCGATTTCATCGAATCATTAAGCTCATCACATGTCAATGTCCACTGTAGGAGCATCCTTTATGATCTCATCGGGATTCAATTGAACATCTCAGCAAGTGCTCATGAGTAAGGTCGTGGATTAATCTCTTTCTTTAAGAGTGTAACTCCCAGACCTCCTGACTATCCCTTGCAGATCAAGTATCATTGTGAGTTGAGGCTTGATCTGTGAAGGGGAGCAACGTCATACTCATCTTGCTGAGATGTGTGATTTTTCTCTTGAATAGCCGGCGTGTCAGTAGGAGGGGCAGAAAATGAGGCTCCTTGTCTTGATTTCTCTTTGTATGTCTCTCCTGACCTTGAGCTAATGTAGATGCAGTTGCATCCCTTCTTCATCATCATCATTGTTCTGCCCTTCCCTTGTCTCTTCCTTCTTACTTGCTCATCATCATCACTATCATTATCTTCACATCATCTCCATCATCATCATCATCATCATCATCATCATCATCATCTCCTTCCCTTATCTTGAGTGGCTCATCCTTTGTGCCCTTAAGCTTGAGCATGATGGTCTTGTTAGAAGCCTCCAAATCCTCTATCCTCATTGTTGAGTGAACATTTTGCTCCTGGAGTTGGGACATCTCTAGGTTCTAAGCAGCCATCTGATGTGCCTTGTACTCAATCAGTTGCGCCTGCTGAGATATCTGTTGAGATTGTGCAGAAGTAAGCTCTACTAACTGACGAATCTGAGCAGTCTTCTCGTCATCGGCTGCTAACAGCTTCAGCACAATACGGTTCAGTGCTGAGAGATGTTCCTCTACCCGCTAGGAGGTAAGATGATCCAGATGGAAATGAGGGGTAAGATGACAGTCCCTTGGTGGCTAGGGTTGGTTGGTGGCCAGTGTGTGAATATGAGGGTGGTATAGATGTGGGTGGTGGTGGATGAGCTGTAGTAGTGGTGGATGGAATCTGGGTAAGTGCTGGAGGGGGATAGTGGTGTGTAGGTGGTAGATGTGGTGGCAGGTGGTGTGGTAGCAGTGGTGGAAGGTGTGGCTGAGGTAGTGGCTGTAGTGGTGGATGAGGTGAGCGTAAACTTCAGTCTCTTCCCCTTCTACCATAAGGGTGTACCATCCTCTTCTTCCTTAGCCTGTAGGCACAGAGGCTCCCCTTTGGCTGCTGGGTGGGTCCGTGGCATATGTGGGATCGGAATCAGCAGCAGCATCCGGGACACCTAGGGCATCCACCAACTACCCTCAAACCTCTCTCTGTGGCCACCACCTGCTTCCCACAGTCCTCGAGAGAGGATCCTCATCCACTCTTGCCTCCTCATTGGAGGACAAAAGTCTCCACTAGTATCACCGTCATGGGTAGTGGGGCCCCTAGTAGAAGCGGGCCTAGAGTCTCCACCGGTATCACCGTCATCGTCATCGGAGTCATCAGATGGGAGAGCGATATGCTCAACGTCTGAATCACTCTCCTCATGGTGCCACTCTCGCCTACCTGGTGCCATGTAATCAGCCTTGGCCAGATGCCCGAAGAGTCTCTTCACAGGGGGCTTGACTTGCTTCCCCTATAGACCTTCATACGGCCAAGGTCGTGTCATCCATAATCTCCAACGATACAGCATCGTGGCTCCTTGGGCAAGGCAGAGGCAGCCTCATCGATAATCATCTGCAAGAATCTAGGGTACATGCAGAATCCCTCCTGCCCTTGCCTTTAGGTTCTCTATCAGATAGGCAAAAATCATAGGAGAAAGAAACTGAAGGGGTGGTTGTGTACCAGTGCAACGTAGGCATTCTTGATCTGGTCTGAGAGGTCATCAAACCCACCCCTCCTTGACGCCAAGCACTTTAGTATCACATGCGGCAAGTACCTAAACCGGGGACACAGGTTGCTTTTGTTCAGCACACCTGCGTTTATGTCCCCAACATACTTCATCCTGAGGAAGCACCCTCTAACTGTTAGAGGGTGTAGCCGGTTCGTTGGTGATCGCATCTTCACCCAGATCGAGTACTCGACGAATATCAACTGCAGTCACCTCGATATCATGCCAAAAAATGGTGCTCTGAATGCTATAGGGCTCTTTGGACGATCAATCGATGACCCCTCCCAGAAGACCTGCTGTATAGACCTATAGGGAGTGCACGGTGTGGATATAGCTCTGTGAATCCAGGATCTCTTTATGAATGCTATGATCCCTGCAAACTCGGCACCGTTCTGAGTTGTGGGCATCCAAAGGGCACAAATTTTGTGCTTGGGGTTGATGGACATATCAGCTCAATCTGTAATAGAAGACACATAAACATTAGATCACACACAACAAAGTTCAGTTCAAGTTACCTGTTTGAGATCAGTCTGGTTCAAAACATGCGATTGAACCATACGACTGAGTTCAGTCGTGTGACCTAATAGGCGACTGAATACCGTCGGGTGACTGAACATGCGACTGAGATCAATCGGGTGACTGAGCCTAGGATTGGCTCAGTTAGCCGACTGAGCTCATTCGGATTATCCATTCGGCCGACTGAGTCGTTCACCCAGCTAGTCGTGCAATTGGAGTTCATCTGGGTGTCCAGTCGTGACCTACTGTCTGTTCAAATGAAATTCAAATTCTGACAATTCTTCAAATTAGACGCTGTGTTTTGGTTCATTAGACTCGCAATCAACCTACTAATCATTTAATAACCTAGATTTCAACATTTATTAGTTTAGTTAGGCTATTTGTCCAATATCAGTCTCAGGTCTTGGTTAGGGCCACATGTCATGATTTAGGATTCAAATCAACCGAAATTTGTTGATAGCACCGCTTTACCTGTATAATCACCACAGATTGTCGAAATAGTAGGTAAATGAGGTCTGAAGAAATTTCGGCAGAGTAACTGTACGTTATGTGATTTTATGGCGAATGTGGGTGATGAGTAGTTATGCGATCGATTATGTCCCTATTTATACTGAATCTGATCTCAATGAGTGACTGGACCCATTCGCTCTGTTCATTCAGGCGATTGGACCTCAGTCGTGCGATTGGTTCAGTCGATCACATTTAGTCGTCCGACTGGGTTTCAGTCTGGCGACTGACTCATTCGGTCAACTCCATTCGGGCGACTGGCTCAATCTTGTGAGCCATTCAAGTGAATGGTTAATACTTATGCTCCATTCGGTTGTCTAGGACATAAGTATGGTCCAATTGTACGATTTGTCCATACTCATGGTCCAGTCGTACGAATGGGTCATACTCAGGATTTTGAATTTATGACCATTTGACATTTTACACCCTTTACCTATTGATTAAACATTTTGAGCATTCGATCATCTCATACATGATCATTTTAATTTTGGAAACTTTTGATCACCTCAGACATGATCCTTTTAAAACAATTTGTCACCTCAGACGTGACTCATTTTACGTTTGAAAGCATGTGTGGTCACCTTAGACGTGACACTTTTATGTGATTGAATTCCATATTGAATTCCACGCTATAGTCTGAAAGATACAACTAAACTGACTCAAACAACTTCAAACAAAACAAAATTTAACTAACAGAGCTAAACTGTTTCTGTGTTTTTGTATGGAGTGGAAATCCTAACATAGAAATCTACCAGATTTATTCCATTTAACAGGCAACTTCAAGTTATTTTGACCGTAAGTGAAACGATTCAATATGGAAATACGAGTAATCAAATCATTCAGGACGTGTTTCCAAATTCAGTTGATGCTAGATTCTTGTTTCATCGAGGATCATTAGCAATTTTTGGAAATCATACTGGTACTACGAGGTGCATACGTTGATTTGGATTTTCAAGAATGCAGCCACACTGATTGTCAGTATAATTGTTCACTTAAATCCGTACATAGACTTTTGACACACATTGGTGATACAATAGGTTCTATTATTTCAACTAACATTTGTGGATCCCAAGCTTATATGGTAATCAACATTCCTCAGGAGATTTTTGAGCGGTCTACGGGTATTATGACAAGAAGAGACTATTCTTAGAGCTTTCAAAGAGAAGCCAAGCCTCGGGTCAGTGCCACCGCACAGCAGAGAGGCGGCAAACATCAATGAATTCTAGAATATCTAGTTATGCTTTCCTCACGTCAATGCCATCGCATAGCAGAGAGGCACACAACCTATCTTCTTATTAAAGCGAATTCTTTTTTGCACATAACGCACCAACAACATAGGTTATCAGCTTGATTGTGTTGGTTTTCATTTTTCGTGCTTTGCTCTTTTAGTGGTCATCTGCGTACATTTGCGGCGTTTATTTGCTCATCACCGCTTATTGGAAATAACTGATTGTGTTAACCAGTGATAAGATGGGAACCCTAGTCAGTTGAACAGCTTAGTTTGAATTGAGTCACCAATGAGGTCTAATCATCTATTGTGTTGAATCTACAAAACATCATGTAGTGGTCTAACAACCTCTAGATCTACTTCTTGCATTACCTTAGTAGGAGCCAGTGGTACTATCATTTTTCCTTTTATATTTCTAGACATCTAGACTTATACTTTGAATGTTGCATCTAATTCAATTTAATATTTTTAAAGTCCCAAATGTTTTGTTCTGTTACTATTATTTCCACAGTCACTAAATCGGTTTCACAAAGCTGGTCGCATTTCTATCAGCTAGCCCGTTCCCCTCCCTCATTGTAATACTGACTTAACCTGTTATCCCTCCACAATTCTAAAACCGTAAAAGGATTGCGTTTTAAGGGGTTAATAGGCAAAGAAAAAACAGCAATAAAATTAATTAATTTTATTAAACTAAAATGAAAGAAAATAAAAGAAAATTTTACTTTACGCATCGGACTAAGCATGGTCATCTTCTTGAATTACCTCACTTTTCATTTTAACATTGTTGACCTCTAACAAGTATAGAAAACATGGTTTATCAAAAGCTTTTGTATAGAGGTCAGCGCGTTGAATCCGTATTATTTTAACGACATCGATTAGATTCTTTTCAAAGCAATCACATATAAAGTGATATTTTACGCCGATGTGTTTGGTCTTAGGATGTTGGACAGGATTTTTTGTAACGGCTATTGTAGCAGAATTATCAACAAAATAGGGGTGCTAGAAAATTGCAAACCATAGTCGCGCATCTGTTGTTGAATCCAAATGATTTGAGAATAGCAGCTTGCCGCAACAACATATTTAGGTTCACAAGGTGACAACGCAACTGATGTCTGTTTCTTACACTGCCACGTGACTAATCTTCTCCCAAAGAATTGACAACCTACTGAGGGTAGATTTTTAATTCATCTGCAGCTGCCATAATCCGAATCGCTGTATGCGGTAAGCTTAATGTCATCGTCATGAGGATACCATAACCCAAGTGTGTGGTGTACCCTTCACATAATGAAATATCCTCTTGACCTTGATAAGATGGTTTACTTTTGATTTTGCATGATATATTGAACAAATACACATGCATACATGTTATCTGGTCTTGAGGCAGTGAGGTACATGAGGTATCCAATCATTCTCGATACATGGTGGCATCAACCAGATCACCAGTCTCGTCGGGTGCTACATCATGGTTTATAGCAAGTGGAGTCACAGCTACGGAAGCATTCTCATATCAAACCGACTGAGAATATCCCCGACATACTTGGTTTGATATAGGAATATCCCCTTTGGTGTTTGATCCACCTGTAACCCGAGAAAGAACTTCATATCTCCCATGGCACTCTTTTCAAATTTTGCCTTCATCACTGCATCAAATTCTTTACATAATTCTTCATTCTTGGAACCGAAGATTATGTCATCAACGTAAATTTGAACCAGCAGCAGATCACGATCTTTCTCTTTGATGAACAGTGTACAGTCAATTACACCTCTATGATATCCGTGTTTCACAAGGTGAGTTGAGAGTTTTTCATACAATGCTCTCGGTGCTTAATGAAGCCCGTAGAGAGCCTTATCCAGTTTGTAAACTTTGTCCCGATGATATGGATCCTCAAATACTTCGGGTTGACTGACGTACACTGTTTCTCGGATTTAACCATGAAGAAATTCACTCTATACATCCAATTGATAGACTTTAATCATCATGTAAGAGGCATACGCTAGGATGATACGGATTGCTTCCATTCTCGCCACATGTGCAAAACTTCATTGTAACCAATTCCCTCGACTTGTCGAATCCTTGAACTACAAGCCAAGCCTTTCCTGATGATGACACCTTGGTCATCTTTCTTACATTTCAAGACCCATTTGGTGCCAATGACCTTAGCACCTTTAGGTCTATCTACCAGTGTCCATACACATAAATTCTTGAACTGAAGAAGTTCTTGTTGCATGGCACTCACCCATGCCTCATCATTTAGAGCTTCACTAACGTACTTCGGTTCGAACTGAGACACAAAAAAACGATAAGCACCATCGTGAAGGTACCCTTTCTCCATTACTGAGGCATAATCAGCTGAATATAGCTGATTTCTTGTTTGAACTCCTGATCTGACATCCCAGTGACATTGTCCAGAGGATGATAGACGTTTAGGCATGACCAGGAGTGGTGGGAAACAACTACCTTAGAATCTAGATTATGAAATTTGGTTCGGTATCTGAGTAGTAGGAGTATGAGGTTCCGAAGACTCAGAGGCATCAATGTCAGATGCTTGTGGACTTGTAGTAGGAGGAACTTGGTGCTCTAGAGTGTCTTGATCATTCTCCACGTCTTCATCATCAGAGGAAGAGTCACTTACCTCGAGTGCTCCCCCTAAGTTGGTAGATGAATTTACCTGTGAGCCAGATGATTTAGATTCCTCAGATGGGTGTTTAGAACATCATACATCATTTTGGTTGCTAACTCATCATTAGACATGGCGAGAGGGGGTGTTGAAGGACTTGAAGAATCTATCATAGTGGAAAAAGAAAACGGGTCCTTCTCCAGCAAGTGGAGTGGTGTATCTCTAAACATCGACATCACACCACACCTCTACTTGACCCGTTGAGTTGTTGTAAAACTCTCTTATTCGGTATGTTGTATCCTAGGAAGATGCCTCTTCTGCCTTCTCGTAAAACTTCCCATCCTGAGTTTTCTTTAGCAACGTGCATGGTGCTCCAAATGGTTCGAGATACTCTAGATTTGGCTTACGTAATTGAAGTAATCGTAACAGGTATCTGCCATGACGTTATACTACCAGAACTCATTTAACGTGGTAACACGCATTGGCTACGCCTTATTCCAAAATGGATAGGCAGTTTCGAGTCTGCGAGCATATGCGTGTTGTATCTATTAAGCTGCGGTTCTTTCTCTCAGCAACCCCGTTCATCTGAGGAGTGTAGGCCAAAGTGAACTGGTGCACAATTCCCTTTTCTTTTACAGAAAGCCTCCATCCATTGGTTCTTGAACTCGGTCCTGTTGTCTAAGCGTACTTATCTTACCTTCAGCTTGTAGAGAGACTCCAATGTAGTTACTAATTCTTTGAATGACTCAATTTTATCTGATTTTGATTTCAGAAACATCACCAAGAGAATCTTGATTAGTCGTCAGTAATTGCATAGCAGTACAAGTCGCCTACGATTCTTCTTGTACTAACTGGACCAAACAGATCCATGTGAAGAAGCTCAAGAGGCAGTTCTATAAAATTTACTTTCTTTGCCTTATGAGACTTCTTTGTTTGTTTTCCTTTCTTGCAGGCGACACAAAAATCCGGGAGTTGGAAGTTTTTGACATTTACTCCCGTCACTAGATTATTCTGGATCAAGTGGTTCATCTTCCGTCGATGATGTGCCCCATTCTTCTATGCCAGGAGATTGAATCTTTTTCGGTAGCTTTTGACAGGAAACAATGTACTTGATGATCCGTTGTGGAGGCCTTCGATAGATCCAAGACATAAAGGTTATTATATCTTGAGGGTGACATTAATACTTGTTCCTCGAGAATCATATAGTCCTTTTTGAGGACATAGCACTTTTTGTTATCAAAAACTACTTTAAAACCTTTGTCACAAATTTGGGACAGAGAAAGTAAATTTTTCTGAAGCTATTGAACGTAGTTTACCTTATCAAACTTTACATTTTGGTTCCCTACCTCCCCTTGAGCTGTGATGTACCCTCCTTTATTCCCAGCAAAAGAAACATGACCTCCTTTGACTTGTTTGATGTTTGATAGGAGTGTCCGGTTTCCTGTCATGTGCCGTGATGCTCTGCTATCTACATTCCATGTATTTGTTTCAGCACTATAGCGAACACCCTGCACATTCAATGGAAATGATTAGTTAAGGTGACGGACCCAAGCCTTAACCGGCTTGGGTGTCCAAGAGGCATCACACATCATAAATTCAACCAATTGGCCATTAGTTGGTGAAGGAAGATCAACTGTCTTATTGTTCTCATTATCAGATTCATGGATATATTTCTCTTTCCATAAGCAGTCTTATGCAAGGCCTGTTTGTGATAAACAAACGACTGGTTGATAGGTTAAACTTTAGGTTCACCGACTACTTTTGGTGGAGTCATGGATCTTCTCTTGTAAGAGCTTACTTTAGTGTTGTAAAGTTCAACCTTCTTCTTTGGCGTCTGATAATAAGGACAATAAGACGCAATATGTCCATACTTTCCACAGTTGTAGCATGATGTGCATTCAACTTGACGATTTACATGATTCTATGGAGAAATATGTGATATACGAGTGACTTTATTATGTTTGGGTTTTGTCACTTCTTGTTTAGATGTTTTATCTAGTTTAACAAAATTTGTTATTTGAACATTTTAACATCTTTACCTTTTTGTTTCTCTGGACTTAGACATGAAGCATGTGGGTGGTTAACATGTTTGGTCTTTTTGGGTTCAGACATAGACTTGACTGAACCAGACTTAACTTTCAAATTGTTTGTCGAGAATGACACAAGGAATTTTACCTTTTGATTTTGAAGTGGCCTCCTCTAGGTTAGTGCCAGATTCAGTAGATGTACATATGGTATCTGGGTCACTTACTAGAGGAGTGGTCACCACATGATCCTTGATTGGGTTATTATTGATTGGTTTACTTTTTTCCTTCATCAAGGTCTCATGTGGTGGTGGATACACTTTATATCCCAAACCCTCCCCATTATTACGCTCTCTCACTAAGTGTTGGACAATGTGGGATGAACTTGTCCAACTATGCAGTTTTTGATTTAGTGAATTTAGTTCTACCTCTAAAACTTTCTTTTGGTTCTTAGTGTCTTCAAGGGAGTTTAGATAGTACTTAATTTCATTAGCTTGGTTAAGGGCTACAACTTCTATTTCCCTAAGCTGTTTGTTCAAAAGTTCTACCTTTTCTTTATTGTTGTACTCATTTTGTTTTAAGACTCTATTTGCTTGAGTGCACAGTTTTAAGTCCTTTACTAAGCTATCATTACGATCTAATAACCTAGCAAATTTTAAATAAATGTTTTCACTAAATTTATTACAATCAGAACAAGCATGATTATTGAATAGTTGAGTAGTAGAACTTACCTGAGCGGGAGTGGTTGAATCAGCCATGAAAGCAGTGTTTGACTTCTTTAGTTCTGGTGATTCTGGACTTATTGTACTTGCCCTTTCTTCAGGTAGGTGATCAACTACTATTGCAGATTCTTTAATGTTTGACATCGCGAGCTCCACTGCAATATTACCCTCATTTGTTGAGTCGTCATCTAAGTCCTCGACACTAGCTATGTTGGATTCTCCCAGAGACACAAACCGAAAGCTCCAGTCTTGTCCTTCGTCATCATAAGCTGCTAAGGCTTTAGGATCCTTGCTCAACGAAGTAGGGCTGTTAGTGGTCTTCGCTTGACAAGAGAAAGATGAGAATGGATTCCCATTTCCCGTCTTTTTGGGCTTCACACATTCACGTTTGAAGTGCCCCTTTTCCCCACAGTTGAAATAGGTAACCTTGGATTTATCAAAACCAAAAGTTGTGTCCTTAGTGGCAATCAAATTCTATCTGGTCTTCTTGACAAACTTCTTTGCTCTCTGAACAGCACCTGCTAAGGCCCACATTATATCCATCCATTCCAACTCAATTTCGTCTACCTGCTCGTATTCCTCGTCTGCCAGATGGCAGTTCCCAATTTTCCAGGCAACTAGCCCGTCATCGGAGTGGACTACCGCCGCGAAGAGGTCCATGTGTTCCTTTGCTACCTCAACAGTCACATTCCCCAGATTCTTGGTCTTCAGTTTTGTAGAAATTGCTTCAGGTGCAATGTATTGGGTACTAGACGACCCTAACGTGTCAGATCCTGAAGAAGAGGCTTGAGATGGACCAGCAGAACTCGAAACAAACGCCATTTGTAGTGGCGCTCCAGACGTTTTGGCTTGAGGGTTGAGTTGTACAAGGCTGGATTTTGATCATAAGTACACTTTTGTGCCCTGTACTTCATCCTCAACTTCTCCTCCCGCAGCTTCAGAATGAAGTCATTGATGTCTAACTTCGTGAGCATATCATTATGTCTGAGGTTGGAGACAAATGAACTCCACTTTTCGGGCAAACCATCTGCAAAGTTTGAAACTTTGTCTTCCATAGACGTAGTAACTCCATGAGTGTGCAGCTCACTCATCAAATGGTAAAAACGATCAATAACATCACTAAGCTCTCATTTCCCATTGACAATAAGTTGTCAAACTCCTTCTTCAACACATTGGCTTTCAGAGCTTTCAATGATGCATTTCCCTCTATCTCTTTTCCAATGCATCCTATAGTTTCTTTGCTTCTTGTTCTCCGAAAATTGATGGAAAATGTCCTTCGGAATTGACCGAATGAGCAACACATAGACTTTCTTCTCAGCATTTTACTTAATCTTTTGTCCATCAGTCATGCGCCCAATGTAAGTTTGACTCCATCAACTCCTACAAGCATGATATACCCTGCTTCTATTGACTCCCATAGATTTGGATCTACTCCATTCAAATAGATCTCAAATCTTTGCTTCCACTTTGGGTAATCATCTAACGTGATTAGCTTCAGTGGTTTGTTGTGATTCCCCACTTCATTTTCTAGAAGCAATAAATTTTGGATCCTTGTATCCCTACCTGTGGTGAAAGCTGAATACTGATCTTCCATTGCTATAAACTTTAAACTTTGGAACAAAACTGCTTTACTTGTGCAAATGGAGGTGTGCAATTGGGCTAATCGTGCAATTGAACAATGCGGATGGCTCAAACGTGCGAATGAACCAATGTGGATGAATCTATCGTGCGAATGGACAGGTGCGAATGAACAATGCGACTAGACAGTTCACTTGTATGAATGAAGGTACGAATGAGTCCAATCGTGCGTATGCGGGATGCGTATGAATTCAGTCGGGTGATTGAGTCAATCGTGCGACTGAAGCTGCTGAAACTTGAAAATTTGTTGGTTTAAGGTATTTTGTATGCAAAAACTCGAATTTTCACTAACCCTAATTGCCGTATCCCAGAAAAAAATTAACTTTAAGAACTAGAAACGTCTAAGACACCGTTTTACACAAAAAGATTGTGTTTTTAGTGAAAAAACACAATTTTTGTATCAAAAACGATTGAATCACATGTAAATCAAGAGACAAAGCTCTGATACCACTTGTTAGGATCGTGTATTGTACAAAATACTAACTTATATACGTGTATACCAAGTCAAATAATGCGGAATCCTATTTGATTGGCGATCTAATCAGTGAGAACGCACGTAGAAACAATTTGGAATTGAATCTACACGTTAAGAATGATTGATAATCAATCTAGTGCGATCTATGAACTTGGAACAGGTTCTTAGAGGTCTCTGGACGGCTGGGGTATGATTTAGTACATAGGTTTCGAAGTGTTGTGTTTTTCCATGATTTATGTGGTATTTATAGTTAGGGTTTCTCATTGGGGCGACTGAACCATTAGCATGGTTCAGTCGTTCGATTGAGTCATGTGGTTGATCAATTCGCACAACTGAGTGTTCAGTCATGTGCCTGAGTCAATCTCATGTTACAATCATGCGACTGATCCAGTCTCCTGATTCAGTCGTGCAGCTGGTTCATTAGCGTGAAGTTATTCGTG
Source organism: Flaveria trinervia (assembly GCA_025506515.1). Lineage (NCBI taxonomy): Eukaryota > Viridiplantae > Streptophyta > Magnoliopsida > Asterales > Asteraceae > Flaveria > Flaveria trinervia. The sequence continues at coordinate 41,955,537 of CM046443.1, read as the reverse complement.
CGTATGGTCCATTAGCATGGGCCAATCGCATGAGAACTTCATGTGATTAAGTTTGAATATGTTTCACAATCATTATTTGACTTAAATCTATTCAAAAAACCACAAACCTATATAATTAGTTCAATAAGCGTTATTACACTTAGCAATGAAATATTCAACATTATAAGTACCCATTCTATTACATATGTGTAAGACAATAAAGATATTTTTACACTAAGCTCAGAAACTAGGTACACATGTATCTATAGGACATCTGACAAACGGGATGCTGAGCTTTGAAAGAGTGAACTATTGTGAACAACTGAATTTCAATCTTCTAATCGTATCTTAGATCTGCGACAAGAAATATTCCCCTCACTTTACAAACACTCATTGCTACATTCTGAAACCTGGATTTTAGATCTCTAAGGAATGGGTTATCTTAAAGACCCCAAGGAAGAACAATACATATGTCTTAAACCTGTGTTCTGCATTACCTAAAGAAGAAACATGTCTTTTATCAAAAGCATCATTTGATGAATCACAGCATTGGCATAGACGTTTGGGGCACACAAACTTTAAAAAACATGAACAAGTTGGTCAAAGTAAACCATGTTATTGGTCTTCCTCAGAAAGAATTTCATTTATTGATCACTATTCAGCGTGCCTCAAAGGAGAACAACAAAAATCGTCTCTCAAAACCAAGCTGGTGAACACTAACAATACTCCATTGAAGTTACTTCACATGGATCTGTTTGGACCAACTCATGTAATGAGTATTGGAAAGAAAAAGTATTTTTTAGTGATCATTGATGACTTTTCACTTCAGATGGGTTTTCTTCTTACTTCATAAAAATGAAGCATCCGAAATCATACAAGAATTTATCACTAAAATTGAAAATCAACTCGATCTTAAGGTCAAAATAATAAGAAGTGATAATGGTACTAAATTCAAAAATGAAAGTATGAGTTCTTTTTGTGCAACCAAAGGCATTACTCATCAATTTAGTGAAGCTAAAACTCCTCAACAAAATGGGGTAGCAGAAAGGAGAAATTAAACACTAATTGAAGCAGCAAGAACGATTCTAACCGATGCTAAACTACCAATCACCTTCTGGGCCGAGGCGGTTAATACATTGTGCTTTGTACAGATCGAACTCTACTTGTCAAAGAAAACAACATGACACCTTATGAACTGCTCTTTCATAGAAAACCACTCATTGGATTTCTTTAATCATTTGGTAGTCCTGTCTTAATATTAAACACCCTAGACTATCTGGGAAAGTTTTCATCCAAGTCTGATGAAGGATTCTTTATAGGTTATTCTTCTGTTTCAAAAGCTACATAGTGTTTAATCCTAGATTAAACATTATTGAGGAATCAATAAATGTTCAATTCAAGGAACATTCGTTTCCCAAATCTACAAATGGTCTCGACTGCTTTTTTGATATTAACACGTTTACCAAATCATTTGATCAATTTCACTTGTCTGATGCAGAAAATCTACATTCAAGTGATACTTCGTCAGTTGTAGACAGAAGAGATGATTTTCCATTGATTCCTCCTACATTTGATGAATGCTTGAATGAAGATGTTCCTCTTCAAGATGATCCCATCAAACAATCGTCACAAAACTTAGTGTTTCTTCTGAAGGAGGTCCAAGCCTGGTACCATCTTACAGAGATGATCTGTCAAATGAGATCAGAAATCAAAAACAGGCTACTCCTCCAGTTGAAACACAAAGGACATCAAATGATGTAAGCAATCACAGTGCTACTGAAGCTGAAGCAGGAACTAAAACAGAGTCTGACAATCTTCATAATTCAACAACAGTACCATATGAATGTGCCTTTGACCACAATGAACTGAATGTCTCCAATCTTGATGTAAAGATTGCTGGTGAATCCATTTCAACCACAAGAATACATAAGAATCATCCAGTTGAAACCATTTTTGGTGATCTTAATGAGAGGGTGACACAAAGCAAATCCAGTATTGTAAACATTATTTGTTCTCATGCTTTTTGTGTGAAACAGTACCCAAGAACATCAAATAGGTACTTCAAGACAATAGATGGATTGAAGCAATGTAGGAAGAATTGCTCCAATTCAAGAAGCAAGAAGTATGGCAACTGGTAGATCTTCCCAAAGGACAATACCCTATCGGTACCAGATGGCTGTACAGAAACAAGACTAATGATAGAGGGATCGTCATCAGAAACAAAGCAAGACTAGTGGCACAGGGATACAGTCAAGAAGAAGGAATCGACTATGACGAAGTGTTTGCACCTATTGCCAGACTAGAAGCAATCAGAATTTTTCTTGCATATTCTGCATCCATGAAATTTATTGTTTATCAAATGGACATAAAGTGTGCCTTCCTATATGGAAACATTGTTGAGGAGGTCTATGTAAGTCAACCACCTGGCTTTGAAGATCCAGATTTCCCTCACATAGTTTACAAGCTTTGAAAAACTCTGTATGGTAATCATCAAGCCCCAAGAAAGTGGTATGAGACTCTATCATCCTTTCTTCTTGAACATGGATATGAAAGAGGAAAGATTGATCAGACTCTCTTCAGAAGAATAAGAGGAAATGATATGTTGTATATTTGGCTATACAAACAAGCAACTCTGCAAAGAATTTAAAGACCTTATGCACTCAAAATTTCAAATGAGTGCTATGGGGGAACTCACCTTTTTCTAGGGGTGCAAGTCCAATGACAGCAGATGGAATCTTCAACAATCAATCAAAATATGTGGAAACCATGTTGAAGAAATTCCACTTTGCTAATTGTTAGTTTATTAGAACTCCTGTGGACACTAAAGTAAAGATTGGACCTGTTCCTGAAGGCAAACCAGTGGATCAGACTCACTATTGATCAATGATCGGTTCATTTATGTATCTAACAGCAAGTAGGCCTGACATTATGTTTGGTGTTTATGTGTGTGCCAGATATCAAGCTGATCCAAAAAAATCACATGTGAATGCAGTGAAGAGGATATTCAGATATCTGAAGGGCAAACTAGTGGTTGGGTTATGGTATCCAAAGGAAGGAGAATTTAATCTCTATGCCTTCACAGACAGTGATTATGGAGGATGCAACTTCAATAAAAATTCCACCTCTGGAGGTTGTCAATTTCTTGGTCCCAGACTAGTATCTTGGCAATGCAAGAAGCAGAAAAATGTATCTGTGTGCACAGCAAAAGCTAAGTATATTGCAGCATCTGCTTGTTGCTCTCAAGTACTCTGGATTCAAAACCAGATGCTTGATTATGGTTTTAACTTCTTGCACACACCAATTTACATTGACAACACAACAACTGTTTTCATAACTAATAATCCAGTTCAGCACTCAAAAACAAAACATATTGAGATTAGATATCACTTTTTGAGAGATTGTGCTAAAAAGGGATTAATCAAATTGATTCAAGTACCAAATGAAAATCAATTAGCTGATTTATTTACCAAGGCATTTGAACCCACTAAGTTTGAATTCTTGGTTCAGTCAATTGGCATGATTAACCTTGAGTAAAACCATGAAAAACATCAAAATCATTAAAAACATCAGAAAACCACAAAAAGAAATCAATTTTGATGAAGAAAAGAATCTTAGGGAAATGATATAATTACAGTCATTATATCATTCACTGTGCTTAATTTAAAAAAATTGCAAGACTGTCGTGACTTACCAGATATGTTGGTAGGCTCAACTTGGAAGAGAAGATATATGTAGTGATGAATTAAAATCTTATTTAATAGTGAAACACTCATCACAAAGTACAAGTATGTATTGGCTTATCTGAGTGCATGTGTGTGTAGTAACCTAAACACACCAGGTAATGATACTTTATGAATCTCTTTCACCTACATTAGTTTCATCTTCATTTTTCTAAGCAAAGACCTGATGAAACATGCACATAGTGCGGATGTCTTGATCCAAAAGATTCCCAATGAGGAGCACATCCAAATTGGATGAATCTACAAAAGCAATACACTCCAAATGAATGAACAAAAGAATCCTATCATGGATCACCTTCCAAAGTGAAGTGAAAAGAATCCAATAAGGATCATCATGAAAAGAATCAAAGTAAAAGAATCTTAATGAGGATGAGTGAAAATAAGTTCTCCTAACTTAAGTAACCTGGTAAGAGAAGTTATGAAAAAGTTCTACCATGTATTGTATAAGGATGGTTGATCATTCCATGCTTGTGTGTGTGAGGTACACATTGAATAACTAAATCAACCAAAATATCAACCTAGTATAAATTTAAGAGGACAAACATACCTTCAATCATCAAGTTCATAAACATGTCCATTTAATCATAAAGGATGCACATGTGTAATGTAAGACTGATATGATCCAAACAAAAGATATAATTCTCTTCATTATTAATAATAAAATTTAAAAAGTTTTTAATCTTTAAAGTTTCTATCCAAATGTGGATATAAACTTTAGGGGGAGTAATTTAAATTTTTTGAGTAAGTCCATATTTTTGTTTACTAGCTTAACTTACTTCCAAAACAAAACAAAAAGAATTTTGGTCTTGTAGCAAAAAGTTATACCATTGTAGCTCAGCTTATGCAGATTCTCGGAAGCATGAAAAGTTCAAGATCAGTCAAAATTAGGAAACTTATATCACTTGTGACACACAAGTCAATCCAAGCATAACAGTCAACTTCATAAGAAAAATCAATCAAGGGCAGTACTTCATAATATGAAAAACCAATGCAGACACATTAACTTTGATTAAGTTCAAACCTAATGCAGGTAAGTGCATTGGTTAATGCGGATGAAGGTAACCCATGCATATAACCAATGCGAGTATGTCTTTAGTTCAAAGTGAAGAAGTAAATGTGGATTTTATTCTACCGCATTTGCTATAGTGAGCAAATGCTTACTAAATTTGCTCAGCCACATTTGTTACAGTTGACAAATGTTGATGAACTTTGTTTGTTGGCATTTTCTACTGTGAGCAAAGCAGAACAAGTTTTGTGAACCGCATTTGCTATAGTAGACAAATGCTGATGAACATCTCCCTTTCGCATTTTGCTACAGTGCAATGCTGACCAAGTGTTGTCAACTGCATTTGGTGCAGTTACACAAATGTTGATTGACTTTGTTCTTTCGCATTTGCCACAGCGCACAAATGCAGATAGGATGAAACTAATGTAATAACACTACCGCATTTTCTATAGTGTGTTAATGCAGATGAATAAAATCACAACTTATATATCCACATTTGCTACAGTGTTCAGTTGCTGATGAACTTTGTACTTCCACCTTTGTCATAGTACACAATTGCGGATGTCAAAGTCTATAGTGTGTAAATGCGGATGTCATAAAATCACAAGTTCAACAATTCTGCATTTACAATAGTGAACAAATCCGTGTAGTCAAAGTCCAAATTTCTTTTCTTCCGCATTTGCTATTGTTAACAAATGCAGATGACCAAAAGACTTAAAAATTTACACTTTCACATTTGTCAAACAAACTGCATCAGGAATATGCATTTGCTACAGTTAACAAATGCAGATGACCAAAAGACTTAAGAATGTATTAGGCATATGGTGAGGCTTTGAACGTCAATAAAGTGCATGAGGAATATGAATCATTGTTGAACACACTTCCGCTCTTTTGAAATAATTCGTTAAATGACATTCTTTAGATAATGAGTACTCCCCCTTGATTAAAGTCCGGTTAACTGTCCGCTCCATAGTCAGACACGGGTGCAAAACATCTTCAAAAAAATGTGAGCACAAGTACTTCAAAAAGGGCAATTGATAGTTGTACAAGTCCTTAAATAAATTAGTGAATAAGTGACTAACTTTGATTTCTTCTTTTTCTGATTTTGAATGCTCATAATGGATGTGTTTGTTGGTTGAAATAATTTGCGTTCTTTTTTTATTCTTTTTCCCCATCTGTTCATTTGTATTTCTATTTATAATATCCACATTTTTACTCACATTGTATCCGCATTAGTCATCATAAGTCAACAAAGGTTATCCGCATATGGTTTACTTTTTGTATAAATGTAAGGCAGACGCATTAAATATGGATGGTTGTATAAATATACAACCGCATTTCTTTGTTGAACAACCGCATTTCTTTGTTGAACAAACCGTATTTCTTTGATGAACAGCCGCATTTCTTTGTTGATCAGCCGCATTTCTTTGATGACCAGCCGCATTTCTTTGTTGATCAGCCGCATTTCTTTGATGACCAGCCGCATTTCTTTTGAATGTTCACTTGCATTTAATGACCACTAGCTCTTATACCATCTTGCCAAATCAATACTTCAGATTCATTGAGCTTGGATATTAGGATTCATCTTGCTCAGATCTAGAAATCAAAATTAAGATGGGTGGACGTGTGTGAATCAAAGAACAAAGAGATGGATAATAATAATGTTATGATTTCATTGATGTCGATAAACAAGTTACAATTAGAATCATAGATTGTTGGTGAAATCAAACCCACCCAAAGGAGTGGATTTCTCCTTGGATGGTGATTCAAACCATGAGAAACACAAACACAATTGCCACACTTGGAAAAATACACTAGTGGGTATATTCATACTAATATTACATCATGACCTAATTTTGACTTTTCTTGTTGTCTTGATGTTGACTTTGTCTTGTATTTGTTTTCTTCTCATAATCAAATTGGTCTCTGAACTTGTACAATGAGATCTTTAGTCGGATATGATTATCATTTGGTAAGCTTCAGTTTATTACATTGTTGAACCCTAACAATACTCCCCATAAACTGATGCTTACCAAACCTTGAATTTGAAGATCTTCTCTGTCACATGTCTTTTGATAAACTGATATTCTTCCACAATTCATTGATGTTCTCCCCCTCAGATTAAGCTCCTCCAAATATATATCTGGCAAAGGTTAGAATCTCTTGAGAATACTTCTTGGTATTGGACATGGCTTGTATCACTTTTGATTTACAGTTCATATCACAACTCAAGGATTAGAATGTATTAGGCACATGGTGAGGCTTTTAACTTCAATAAACCGCATCAGGAATATGAATCAATGTTGAACACACTTTCACTCTTTTAAAATAACTTGATAAATGACATTCTTTAGATAATGAGTACTCCCCTTGATTAAAGTCCGGTTAACTGTCCGCTCTGTAGTCAGACACGGGTGCAAAACATCATCAAGAAAAATGAGCACAAGAACTTCAAAAAGGGCATTTGATAGTTGTACAAGTCCTTAAATAAATTAGTGAATACATGACTAAATTTGATTTCTTCTTTTTCTGATTTTCAATGCTCAAAATGGATGCGTTTGTTGGTTGAAATAATCTGCATTCCTTTTTTTTCTTTTTCCCCATATGTTCATCTGTATTTCTATTTATAATATCCACATTTGTATTCACATTGTTTGTGAATTACTCATCACAAGTCAACAAAGGTTATCCGCATTTGGTTTACTTTTTGTATAAATGTAAGGCAGCCGCTTTAAATATGGATGGTTGGATAAATAAACAACCGCATTTCTTTGTTGTACAACCGCATTTCTTTGTTGAACAAACCACATTTCTTTGATGAACAACCGCATTTCTTTGTTGATTAGCCGCATTTCTTTGATGGCCAGTTGCATTTCTTTTGAATGTTCACTTGCATTTAATGACCACCAGCTAAAATGTTTGACTTTTTGGAACCAAGCATCCACATTAAATCATGTGGCCTTAATCGGCACTATTTTTCTTCATGTGAACACATGGACATTTGCATTTAATGATCATCATCATCATGGGCATTCCATGAAGTGAGTCGGTTGAAGCATGTGGTATGCATATTATATTTCAGCTACTTGGTTCTCTATATTTATTGAACACTAAAAGCATCCGCATATGTTGTCATATAGACATAACATCTGGATTTATTTTTCATGCCATTAGCATTTAATGACTTAACACAACAACAATAATCATCTTGTAACAAATGCGAATTAAAGTTGTCAAACATGCTGATTTTTTTACATACAAATTAGTCAATCTATTGATGAAAACCATGAATGATTCATGAATCATCTTTTATTATCAATCATATACATTATTTTCACACTGATTTGATAGAACCCATTTGAATTGCTCTAATTTTTTTTTACGAATAGCAACCCAAAACTCAGCAAAACTCAACAATTTTTTAGTAGAACCATGTTCCATTGCATCGAATTTTGAAGTTATAATCAGGGGAATGATGAACATCTTCAAATCGTAGCATTTTAGAAGAGATCTGATGTTTTTTCTTCTTGATGAACAGATGAGTTTTCTTTTCTTTTAAGAACAGTGACTTTGTTCTTCATATTTCTGATTTTCTTCTTTGTTCTTAACATCATAAAAGTTGAAATCAGATTTAAAACTTAGATGAATCCAGCAACCAACAGCTCTAATACCATAATTTAAAATTTTTGAGTAAGTCCATATTTTTGTTTACCAGCTTAACTTACTTTCAAAACAAAACAAAAGAATTTTGGTGTTGTTGCAAAAAGTTATACCATTGTATCTCATCTTATGCAATTTCTTGGAAGCATGAAAAGTCCAAGATCAATCAAAATTAGGAAACTTGTATCACTTGTCACATACAAGTCAATCCAAGCAAGAATTGACAATCTTAACAGTCAACTTCATAAGAAAAATCAATCAAGGACAATACTTCATAATATGAAAAACCAATTCAGACACATTAACTTTGATTAAGTTCAAAGCTAATGTTGGTAAGTGCATTGGTTAATGCGGGTGAAGGTAACCCATGCATATAACCAATGCGACTATCTCTTTAGTTCAAAGTGAAGAAGTAAATGTGGATTTTATTCTACCGCATTTGCTATAGCGAGCAAATGCTGACTAAATTTGCTCAGCCGCATTTGTTACAGTAGACAAATGTTGATGAACTTTGTTTGTTCGCATTTTCTATTGTGAGCGAAGATGAAAAAGTTTGGTGAACCGCATTTGCTACCGTAGACAAATGCTGATGAACATCTCCCTTTCACATTTAGCTACAGTGCAATGCTGACCAAGTGTTGTCAACTGCATTTGGTGCAGTTACACAAATGTTGATTGACTATGTTCTTTCGCATTTGCCACAGCGTACAAATGCAGAGAGGATGAAACTAATGCAATAACACTACCGCAAATGCTACACTGTGTTAATGCAGATGTATAAAATCACAACTTATATCTCCATATTTGCTACAATGTTCAAATGATGATGAACTTTGTACTTCCACATTTGTCACAGTACACAAATGCGGATGTCAAAGTCTATAGTGTGTAAATGCGGATGTCAGAAAATCACAAGTTCAACACTTCCGCATTTACAACAGTGAACAAATGCGGGTAGTCAAAATCCAAATTTCTTTCTTCCGCATTTGCTACAGTTAACAAATGAGGATGACTAAAAGAGTTAAATATTTACACTTCCGCATTTGCTACAGTGGTGACCTCATTTGCTCTTAAACTTGTAAAATCTTGTAAATAATTTGACTATTTAAAGGAATTTAAATGGCTCATTTAATACTTTTCAAATTTGAGAGACTTCATAATGAAACAAGCGCAAATACACAGTACACCCACTTCGATCATCTTCATCTTAAACAACCAAAGATTTTTGTGTGATTCTACTCAACCTATTCTTGTTATCGATTGTTAAACTACGGTTGCATCGAAAACAAGGTGAAATTTCCAAAAAAATTCATCAAGACCCAACTTTCGGACGGTTAAACCTAAATCAAACAAAGAACCAAATGATAATCAGGGACACAAAAATTTGATTTATTGATGTAATATAATACACCTTTTCGACTTCAATGAACATGCAAACTAATAGAAATTTTACTCATCATGAAAACCTTTATAGTCAAGTTTGGTGCAAGAACAGAGCATGATGAAAAATGGAAATGTGTAACAAATCAATGAAATAACATCTAATAAATGGTTCAAATGCAGAAACTGTGATTATTGAACAACAAATTCACCATTTTATGTGACAATAATGATACAGTAATGTCAAAAGTTCATCTTTGACCATTTAATGTCAAATTGATAAACGAAACACATGAGTTCTCATTAAAACTCATACACATGTCTTTTACACAGATTATATGGCAAATCTTTCTTGGAGCAAGCTCCACAATGGCAGCGGTTATTTAAACACTAATGTGCCTGAAGCTGAGGGACTCAGAGATATTATCAGATTCATCTCAACATCAAGGGTAGCTTATGCTATCACTGTTAGACCCACCATCTATGAGAACCTCATTTGGTCTTTCTGGAATTCAGCTAAGGTAATTAAAGGAGATGGTGTTAGAACTCTAGCTGGAAGAATTGACAATGATCACACTCAGAGCATCTCTCAAGATTTTGTTAGAAGATGCTTGCATTTTGGTGATGATGCTAATGCACCTCTAGAGCTAGATGATGATGAAATAACCACATTCTTTGCTGAGATTGGTTATGAAGGAGGATTTGAAGCTAAACAAATTGCTAAAGGATTAGTTGACCCCCTTGAGATTTCTAATCCACATGTTTCAGCACTGCTTATCCAAGAGAAAAACTGGATAGAACGATATTCCAATCACAACTTCCTCATCAATCTGTGCTCTTTGCACAAACAGGCCATTTAATATGTCTACCTATGTTTTTAATGGCCTGACTTCAAACATACAAGAGGGGAGAAGATACAAGTTCTTGATGTATCCAAGATTCATTTAGTGCCTGATAAATGAAGCATTTCTAGATATTGCTACTGAGGGACCCGTGCTTGATATTCCTCATTGTGATGCAAGATCATAAAAGTACATTAAGAAGAAGGATACCAAAAACTTTTACAGTGGAGCTCACTCACTTCTTCTTCCTTGGATGATTCAACAGATAAATCAAGAAGATCAAGGACAAGAACAGGCTGCTGATGAGCAAGCTGCACAACCATCACCACAACCAACACAACAACCAACACCATAACCAACACAACAACAACACCACAACCAACACCACAACCAACACCACAACCAACAACACAACCAACACCACAAACAACCCCACAACAATCACCACCTCACAATCACCAATATCACCACCTTATCAACCACCAATATCACCACCTCATCAATCACCAATATCAACACCTCATCAATCACCAATATCACCACCTCATCACTCACCAACATCACCACACCAACCATTGCCCACCCATGAAAACCCAACTAAATTTGGAGACTCAACTAGCACTTCTAAAGCATCCAAATCATCTTCAGATGAGGAGGATCAACATGCTCAAATGTCAGTAAAGAGAGCAACTTCTAAGACTGCTCCCTTAGAGAGCTTTGCTAAATCTAATATGAACAGGCCTGATGAAAAGGATGTGTTGATATCTGAGCTCCTACAAAAAGAGGAAAGGATGGAAAGAATACTAAATAGGAGAGCTAGAATCATTGATGACATGATTCTAGAGCTTGATGAAAAGGAAAAATATGAAGCTAAAAAGAAAGAGAAAGAAAAAGAGATTGACTACTTGAAAGCTGCCCTGAACCATTCTAGAGAAGAAGTGAGTGGCCATGTTGACACTCTTTCCATTGAAACTATAGCTATAGAAGAGCAAGAGAACATTATTGAAGAACAAGCTGAAATCATCTCCAATCTCCAAAGTCAAGTTGAAACTCAAACTAAAAGGAGTCTGAACTTTAAATGTTAATTGAAATTCAAAGAAGTGCTATGACCGGAGAAAACAAAATGATGAAGAAAAAGTTATTGATGATGAGAAACAATATTCCTCAGAGAATGATGAACAAGGAGAAGATGCAAGCCAAACAAAGAATGAGGAACCGTGTTTAGAAATTGTGATTTATTCTGGGCAATCAGAGGCTACTCAAACTAAGAAGGTAGAATTTGAAGAACTAATCAGTGCTCTTCATACCTTTACCTTTGAAAAATTTAGTATAGATGATGAATATTGGGAGTTTGTGAATAATTAGAGGATTGACACTGAACCTATTGTACTCACCCTTAATTTCCAGTTCCTTTGGAGAAAGAGTTAAGTATGCAAATTGTACCTGCTGTGGCACTGTCTGAGGAACAAATAGAAATGATAAGAGAAATGTATGAAAACAAAAGGAAAAGAATGAAAAAGAAACAGAAAAGGAGGAAATAGAAATTGATGATCAAGAACAAACCAAGACTGAAAAATTGCTTGGAGAGATGGAAAAGGTTGAAACTTCAAGTCCACAACTTCAAACATACTCCAGAAAGTGGAAATATCTAGTTGAAAAGGCTAAGGGAAAAAGACTAATGTTGAAGAAGAGGTTGTTAAGAAAAATAAGAAAGGTGATCCGAGAAGCTTGGCAGCTATAGCTGAATTCCTTGAAGATCATGAGCAGGTTGAAGCTCAATTAAAGAAACAAGTTGTTACTATTGATCTGGAAGAAGGAGAGATAGCCAGAGGTTATGATGCTCAAAAGGTTGTTCATATGAACAGTCCTATGAAAATAGAAAAACTAGTAGAGGAAATGGTGTTAAAGGCTCAAACTGTTGACCTGATGATAAAAGCAATGTTTTTGATCAATCATGGGTATGATCCAGATGAAGTCTTTGGCATGACATATGAAGGAATGAAGGAAGAAGAAGAAAAGGTGATAAGATAATGGATCCAAACTCTGAAACTGAGTATGAAAAATCATTCACCAAAAATGTTCCTGTGCAAAAATTGTCTGCTATGAAGAAATCAACCTCAACTGAGTATGAAAGATCATTTTCCAAAAAGGTTCCTCTGCCTAAACTATCATCGATGAAGAAATCAACCCCAACTACTCAACCAATATTTCCTGATCCTTATAGCATGTCAGATAAGGAAACGAAGGATTATCTTTCAAGCCAAGAATTTACAAGAAGGAAGATTCGGAATATGAAAACAAACTCATTAAGGGCTGCTACTCTCTAAATGATTAATGAAAAGAAAGATAGGCTCAATCGGTTAGAAGAAGAAATCCTAAACAAGAAGCCAGGACCTTGAGTAACTGCTCAAGACATGCTGCTAAACCAGAAAGATCAAGAATTGTTGGCTCCTGTAGTTCATAAATACCCTGAATGGTTTGCAGAACCCTCTCAGTTAAACCTACAAAAAGGATTAACCACTACTGAGTCAATTAGATGGGTGTCCACTCCCAAAGGCAAAGTTGATCAGAAAATAATTTCATGGAAGTATGACAGCATGTGGAATATGTTTATGGTGACAAGGATCTCCAGGTTGGTCCAATTCTTTACTGAATACTCAGCTCTTGTAAATGCCCTAGAGATCCATGACTTAAAAGAACTAGCTCAACTAGAACTGATCAATCACTCAGCTATGTTCAGGGGGTATGAATTTGAAAACATACTCAAAATGTTCAGAAGGGCTGACAATTTCAATTCATTAAGACAATATGCATGAGAAAAGATAAGTCTTTTATTAATCCCCTTGATAAGTAGAAGAAAATGCAAGTAGAAGAAGTTGTGTTTCCTGAGTTGAAGGTGAAACCAAGAGAATCTTTATAGAGAAAAATGATGTCTGATACTCATTCCTCCACTCCCATCTCAAATGTGTACTATGATTAGAAAACTTACAAGATAGTGATTGAAAGAAAGTGGGGAGGAAAGGAGGGTGCTGAAATACGACTATTTAGTGGATATGAAGTATGATTGCTTGATGAATCCTACGTTCACTATATGTATACTAGACAGTTCAGGGAAATAAACAATAAACTGGGTGATGAAGATATGCACTTCTTCCTAAGTGCATCAAGTTGCTAAAATTGGCTTATGATCGTATCGATACCAAAAGTGACTAAAGAAAGAAAAAGAAGACACCATTGCAACTTGGGAACATTGTCAAACTTGAGGTAGATGTGGGTGGAAGCTTACTGATTCACAGAGATGGTCTCTCTACTATTTCTATTTGGGACCCTATTTCTCTAAAGAAGTTACCAATAGAAGCCATCTACAATATGAGCAAAATGAAGATACATGTGCTAAGTAGGGACGAATGTCAGAAGCAACAGATTTTGTCAACACGATTAAAGCCATTGTGGATCCAACTTAAGCTGCATTTTTACTACCTCCACAAGACCCAGCAGAATCCTCATAACATCAATCACCTCCCAAACATTAAAAAAAATATGTTGTATAATCCTTAGGGGGAGTATTGTTGCACCCTGAAAGGATCATACATGCCAATTCAATGGGTGATTTGATGATTGATTTGCTGGAATCCCACAAGTCCAAGAAGAAATGTGAATGAAGATCCTGCTCAAGAAAAACCAAGTATTGTCTTCTGTATTTCTCAATGCGGAAGACATAAAACAAATACGGACAAGTATTTGTTCTTCCGCATTGACAAATGCGGAAGACCAAGTATTGTTATGGACAAGACTTTGCTCATCCGCATTTCACAAATGTGGATGACCGAACAAATGCGCAGAAGTATTTGTTCATCCGCATTAACCAATGCGGATGACCAACATACTAATGCGGATGATCAAGTGAAGAAATGTTGATCAAGTCAACTCATCCGCATTTTCCAATGTGGATGAACAAGCAAAGATGCGGATCATGACTCAAACTAATCAACATGTTCTTTGTTGAATATGTCAAAACCAATTCCCTCTCATAATTTTGAAGATTGAGGGTCTACAAAATTTTAGTTGTTGAAATGAGTGAGCTCTTGTGTTTCTTTTGTAGTGAAACCTTGTCTGATTTGATTGAATTATTTGGAGATATGATCGCATTATCAGAACTGCTTTCAGCAAAGGGTTTCACTAACTTCACAATTTTCATTTACCTTTTGAAATAGCAGGTATGAATTTCATAAAAGGAACAATTGCCTTCATTGGGGTGAGGGTGTGATGACACTCCCTACCTTGTCTGAACACTCTTTGATTTTAATTAGCTTGCCCTAATATGATTTTATCCTCATTTGTTTCAATGTAAACATTTGGTTGGTTTAAAGGATTAGTGATCTGTTTTAGTATTGTTTTTGGTTCAATAGTGTTAGGTTCACTCTTCTCATTAAGTGTAATAGAGGTAGGAATGACAGTGTAATTGTCATTGTATAGTGGTGGATAAGAGTTATACCAGATCCCAGACATGTCTTTAGGATCCTTTTGAGAATCAAGCATCTATTGCATCTTGAATGAAGACAATTGAAACTTTTCTAGTTTGACTTTAGTAAGTGTATGTTCAGTTTTAGATTGAGCCAAGTTTTCAGTCAGTTGCTCATTCACAGCTGTAAGAGTGTACTTTTCACCATGTAATTTTTCAATGTCAGAGATGAGAGATTTTATTTTGTATTCAAAGAATTTTAGTTCTCTCTTGAGTATCTCTGACTTAACATTTTCCTCTTTTTTTGCCTGCAAATTTATGGTTGGGATCTTTATAATCATGCACTTCACTAATGCATTTATCACTACACAAGTTAGATTTTACCTCAAAAGGCATGGGAGATGGACCATCATTGATGTGAGCCATGAGTGCATGATTTTGAAATTGAGGCTTGACTTCCTTTGTATACACGCTCCAGTCACATACTCCATCTTGCTTAATCACGAGAGCATTTGTAGATGACTGATTGCTTCCATGAGCTTGGTTTGTCAGTTGAGGTTGATTCTGATATAATTGATGTTGTTGTTGATGATGATACTACTGTTGATGATTATTGGAGTGAAAACTTGAATTTGGCTATGAGGATGACTGGCTTTGAGAATTCCTTTGAATGTTGTTTCTTTTGGGGGCATTGCATTCTCTGGAGAAGTGGCCAATCATGCCATAGTTGAAGCACTTCACTTTGGATTTGTCATATCCAAGCTTTGTGTTTTCATTAAGGCTGTGCTTTCTACACTTTTTGAAAAACTTCTTTGCTCTCATGGCAATCATGGCCATTTGCTATTGCAAATCCATTTCTTCTACATCATCTGGATCCATTTCTTCTAAGTCTTCCTGGATCAGATGTGCTAAGTTGAGTTTTCCTCCCAAATAGGCTTCAAAGTTGGCAACAAAGGCATTGTAAGTTGCATTTTATTCTTCAAATCTTCTGTCATCATGAGTGTTTGTAGGAATTGCAGTGAATCCTGATGATTGGCATGATGTTGATGGATGATTAATTGGTGGATTTGCAATGATCCCAATGGTTTTCAGTTGTCTCTTAAAGAGATGAAATCATCCTCCTCAGCAATGAAGGCATTTTCCGTAGAGTGAGATTCTGATGGAAACTTGTATGCCTCAATCACGTTGGGTCCTCCTAAGTTTCTGCTTCTTTCATCTAGCTCCAGTGCTTCTATCTTGGCTATCATTTTGTTTCCAGGTCTCTCGAAGACTTTGCAACATTTTCTTGTTTAACTCATAGACTTTGAAAGTGACTCCCATGATTTCCAAGTCATTTACCAATATTACAAATTTGTGCAGTTGTTTAGATATTGGATCCTCTTTGGAGTGATGAAATGTTTCATACTGATTAACAAGCATATCCTTGTTAATCTTTGCAACTTCACTGCTTCCCTCACACATAATTCATAGTGCATCCCATACTACTTTAGTAGTACCATACTTTTCTAGTCTTTTCAACACATCCATCTTAAGTGCTTGAGTGAGTATGGAGTAAGATTTGAGATCAATCCTGATTTTATTGTAGTCTTCATCATCAAGAGTCAGATCCTCAATGGGTATTCTTGATGTTTTGTAGATGGTAGCTTGATTTGCAAATAGAGTAATAGGGACGTGTGGCCCCTTACATATTGAGATCCAAAAGTCAGGATCTACACATGTAATTCTTGAATCTGATTTTCCATTTCTTAAACTCAGATTTGTGTTTAAGCATAGGAGGTTTAGGTGTATGGACAAGTTCTGAAAAACTTTGTGAATCCATTTTAAAGAAAGTATTTTTAACTTGTTTTATGTAGATTAGATAAGTTTTTAAGTTTTCTTAGTCCAACTTGTCCAAATCAACCAAAACAATCTCTCAGAATCAGATGTGTTAAGTTTCTTAGTTTTTGTTGGATGTTTTATTATACTGACTATTCACAGCTTCAAAAGTGGGTACTATTGTTTTGTTCTTGAGGTGAGGAAGTATGAACATTAACTGTTGAAGAGTATGCAGGATCGGTTAAGGTCACTTAACACTTAGCTTTTCTCACAACTCACTTAGAACAACACTCGGATTAAGATAGAGTCAATAAGAGTTGATCACAATATAGCAAGTAATAAGAAACACAAGAAGTAATTTTCAAGGTACTTTTATATATTGCTTCTCAACTCAAGTATTACAAGACTCTTAGAAGCAGTATGGAATGAGTTACAATGAGAACCTATATATAATACTACCTACTGCCGGATATACTTTGATACCAGTTAGGATCCTATAACTAAAGCCTATACTACAAGACTATAGTTTAAAGTATCTCGGATAAAGTCTTATCTGAGATTTGTTAGTCAGGACATGTCTCTGACTTACCTTTTGTCACCAACTAAAGTTGGTAAGATGTACTATCATAAAAGGTAAACAGTGGAATAAAGTATGGGCAACTACATGGCTCTTTGAGAAAATGCCATGCAGTATCAGATGTCTGTAGTGGAGTGTCAGAGACCATACATATGTCCACTGGTTCTTAGCAGTGTCTTCCGAAGGTTAAATGGCTTCAGAAGAACAACTACTTCCGAAGCCACTTATACTTCGGAAGAGGCTGCTTCTTTTAAGGTTTGGGAACTTCTTCTTTTCTTCATGCTTCGAAAGTAGTCTTCTGATTGCTCTTCTAAGACTTATCCTTCGCAAGCATGCTCTTGACTTTGGAACTAGAGTTCTGTCTTTGGAAGTTGATCTTTCACTTTGTCTTCGAAAGAATTCTACAACCTTCGGAAGTTCCATGCTAAGCTTCGGAAGCCTTTGCATGTAGCACCAAAATTATCTTAGTGATTTGGTTTTGGTTGCACTAGCCTTCTTCTTGATCTAACAAACTCCCCCTAGGCTGATGCTACCAAAACCTCACTTATTTCTGCTTTTCAAAACTTTTAGCACTGAGGAGAGTAGATATTTATCTGTTTCCTTGTTCTACCCTGATATGGTGCTAAGAAGTTTGTACAAGTCCTTGGTAGACAGGAAGTCCAGTCTGTCACCTTGGATGATATGTACCATCTATTGTTGTCCTCTAAAAAGAGTTAGTTGATGGGAACTGTAATCATATTCCCATCTAACTATGGGTTCCAATTCAAGCCTCCTACCATCTGTAGAAAGGCAGGGCCTTTGGTAGGAGGTTTTTCCTTGTCTTCCTGTCTTCTCAATCTCAACTCTTGTTCAATCTTGGCCTTTGCAGTTAGCTCAGCTAGATGAAGACTACTAAGATGATTTCTGATGAGTGCAGTAGCTTCAGAGTGGGAGGGGTTGGAGAATGGCTTCTCTGCTAACTCAGCAATATCAAATCTACTGGAGTGTAGCAGAAAGGTTGTATTAAATCTGTTGACTTCGCCATTCTCTCTCTCAACAACAAAGTTGTAAGAAGTTTCATCAAACCTCCACCGGATTATTTCTTTTCTAGGCACAAGAGACTGATTGGGAATCTTGTCCTCTTTCTTAGTATCCAGCAGAGTCACCAATTTCGTTCTAAGCTTCTTTTCTTCATCATTCAGTGAATATGAGTTGAGACCTAGAAGTCTAGCTGCCTGGTCCAATGTTCCTCTAGGTAGATCAAGAAACTGATCTCTTGTGAGGGAACAAGAAGATCCATCAACATAGGTAGTATTGATAGAATCTTCATCACATGAGACTTCGCTCAAAGTTGTGCAGTTGATGAGCTTGGTCTTGATTACCTTGAACTCCTCAAGAGAGAGATGTTGAGAAGACTAAGGGGATGGTTGTTGGACAGGTTGTGGTTCTGAGGTTCTGAGAAGTGTTTTAGGTTGAAGGATAGGAAGTTTAGGTGGTTGAGGTGAGGGAGTGGATGTTGGTAATGATGTGGGTTCAGGGGTGAAAGGCTCTACTTTGATGGTGAAAGGTAAGGGTGTGGGATCAGGTTGAGGTTTAGTGGTTGCAGTGAAGGTTATCCCCTTTATCCTTCTGTACATCTCTTTTCTCTTTCCCAACCGGATGTCAACCTTGATTTCACTGACAATCCGTTAGAGTGTCTTCTCAGACATGGGACCCACCTGCCTTCCAGAGAAGCCATGGGCCTGAAGATGGTCTATCATCGAGGCCTTTTCGTTGAGCTTCCCAGTTGCAGTGACCCTAGCTTCTTCCTCCTTCTTCTTCTCCTTTGTCTTTTCTCTTGTAGCCTTTCTTCTTTCTTTCTCCATTTGATCCTGCTCTTTGTTATAGAGCCAGAGGATCGTCTCATCATTGTGTGGAGATAGTTCTTGAAGATTAAAGCCTCTAGAGATTAGGAATTTATCCTGTCTCTCCTCAGCTACAATCCAGCTTCCTTCTGTTCTTCTTTTTCTTTCTCCATGGCCAACCTGGCTTCTTCTTCAAGATTCAGTCGGGTTGCCTTCTCCAGATTCACCAACTCCTCTAGTGGTACCAGGAGTGTTTCTTCATTGGCAGCTCCCCTTTGGATAAGCTAGTCAATGATCTCTTCCCTTCTCTTATTGTTGACAGCCTCCTGATTGGCTGCAGCTATTTTTGTACTAGCAACTAGCAACTTTTCAGTTGGAGGTATTCCTTTCTTCTTTAGTTCTCAATCTTCTCCTCTTCCTGAAGCTCTTCCGCAGTCATCTTTCTTTCCATTATCTTTTGAAGATCCTGACTGTGGTGGTTCTTGGAGAGTGGATTCTGAGAGGCAGTGATGGTGTCTGGGATAGAGGTAGATTCAGAAAATCCTCGCTGTTCACCTCAGATGCCATTAGGATTGCATCTGTGATGATCAGTTCCTCGGACATTTTAAATAGTCCTTCCGCAACTTCCATTTCGGCTTCGGAAGATTCAGCTTGTTCTTCCGAGGCTTTATCTTCAGCTTTGGAAATTGGAGGAGATGCAGATTCTATCCTAATTGTTTCAGTTGCTGGGCCATCAGTCCCTATTCCCCCTTCGAAATGAATCTTAGGTTCCATGTGGACCTTAGGTTGACCAAGTCCTTCCACAGTGGTAGAAGGTGTAGTAAGCCTCTGAAGCTCTTCAGCTCCAAAGTAGAGCATTGCAGCATCCGGACTTGGCTGATGAGAAGAGGATCTCAACAGAAACATGGTGAAGAGTCTGTAGAGATCTCTGAGCATCTTTGGGTCGATTTGAAGTACAACTTGAGATGTCTCAGACAAAGTGATGACAGGAGTAGAAGATGTTGAGGTTGAAGTTTAAGACTGTGGATCCTTAAGTGTTTGTCTCTATACATTGTCCCCCTTTTTGGTAGGATCATCTTGAGAGCTAGATGAGCTAGAGGAAGAAGTCAATGAGACCGGAACAGGTACATGCCTAACAGATCTCTCAGTCTGTTTTTCAGCTAGTTGAGCCTTGAGATTGTCAATCTCAAGTTGCTGAGTGGCGGACCTTTCTACTAAAGTCCTAACCAAGGATTCAATATTTGAGACTTTAGATAGAAAGTTCTTAATGAGGAGTTGCATGCTTCCTCATCTTCTTTTGAAGAATCACTAGGAGATGAGGTAACATACCTAGTATGTTCAGCCTCACCACCAGATGTGGTTTCTTGGCACTCTAGTTTCCTATGCGTAATGATATCTCTATCAGAGTCATCAAAAGGCTCGGTTGCTGCAGATTCAGTCTGAGATATGTTACCACTGTCCATAAGGTCCATTGAGGCACGTTTTGTAGTGGCAGCTGAATCTGCATGAGTCCCCTCCACATTAGTGGGACTCACCTCAGTTATGGGTTGTTGATGAGCGCTAGAGATAAGGGATTTCTCTGGGCTCTGTTGATCTTGGAGAGGGTGTTGTAGATCAACGTCATTGTCGTGAAGAGATGTTATCTCTTCACCAGTTTTGAAGAGAAGGTCGGTAAAAGATAGGGAGGTTAAGCCTACTGACCCGGGACCTTGCTCAATGTCTACAGGCATTGAGCCTTTGGTGGGTCTATCCCTAGTTGGCTGCTCAGAAGAGTGTAAATACTCATCCTGAGGGCTGTTGGTTTGGGTGTCGGGCTCCTGGGTTTGAGATTGAGAAGACTCAAAACCCATATTAAGGTCAAAGGAGAAGGATGGAGAGACCTCAGATTGAGTGGGAGCCCATGTTTCCACTCTAGTCTTTTTGGATTGAACAGGAGGGGCTTGTTCAATCAGAGTAGATTGAACAAGGGTTCGTTTGGGATGTCTTGGTATGTGATAGTGATGGGTGGAGAAGGCAGTGTTGGCATTATGGTGGAGGTTGCTGGTGTGGGTTCATCACTTGTGGGGTGAACAGGGATGTCACTAGGAGATATGCGCTCAATCATACCTGGGAACAGAGTAGTGTACCTTCCAGTGAAGTTGGTGGACACTTTCTTAAAAGTCTTGAAGATAGTGGGCCTCATGTGTGGGACAGTTAGAGCAGCTGCACAGACAAGCAGACTCTAGTCCAACTCATAGTTGATTATGTGTTGAATGAATCGGGGATACATAAAGAATGTCTCCCTTTAAAGATTCCCAATCAGATTGGTTAACACAAATCTTGAGTATTTGAAGCGCAGGCCTCTCACCAATCCATGAACTAAGCATCCTAGTTCATATGGGATTTGATCCCATCCCCCAGACTTGTTTGACAGGCAGTGGAGGACAATGGGCAGGAGGAACTTCCAGTTCTAGGAGAAGTTGAACTTGTAGACTGTTGACCTGCTAATGTCTCCACCATATCCCCTTAGGATGTAAGTGTTGTCTAAATCTTCTTTGGGGAATTTAGTAGGAGCTCCTTCATCATGAAGCTCCAGATGCTCCCTGATGAGTTGTTCAGTGATGATCAACTCCTCTCCATAAATGCTGGACCTTAGTACCCGAATCCCATTTAGGGTTTCGGCTTGACCATTACCCTAAAATTCGGCCATTTGGTTTGAGTAAACAGTGGGGTTAACGGTAAGGGCTGTGTAGTAAGATGATTGGGTGAGAAAGAAGATGATTTTAGAGAAGTCATCATCTCTTGATAAATCAAGAAGTGCGATTTGGTTGTGCTGAGAGTTGAGTGCCATTGGAGAAAGGTGAATGAGGATGAATTTGAGCTAGGGTAAAGTTGGAGAGGAGAAAATTTCTAGGGCAGTAAAAATTGCAAGTAAGAAGATGAAATTGAGTAGTCAGAATTATTTAAAAGAGGGTGGGAAGGAGGTAATGGGGGTTAGGATAAGGTGATGTGATGTTTTAGTGGAAGAAATGACAGTGGCGGTAAGGTTAAAATCAGTTAAATAATCCGACATCATTAACAAAATCTTTGCTTTTTACAATGTGGGGCCCAAGAGATTTATGTTACATAGTGGAGTCTTTCTTCCGATTGTAAAACATTTCCGAAGGTAATTTGTTTTCCTAAGGCAATCTTGCTTCCGAAGCAAAAACTTTGCTTCCGAAGGTTAGGATTGCTTTCTGAATGGAGAGTATGTAAACCTCGGATATAGATCTGATATGTAATCAATCGCTTTTTCCGAGACCAAAAACTCTTCCGAGAAGAAAATTATCCTTTGAGAAATTTTGCTTCGGAAGATATAAAATAACTTCCGAGGTTTAATTTCTCTTCAGAAGAAATTTACACTTAAAAAGTTTGAGAAAGAACTTTTGTAACAGGGCTTAAATTTTATTGACATAAGACATTACATATTAAATAGATTTTCAAAAGAGGTGATCTAATCAATGTTTATCATCCCAATAGCTGTTATGAGATACTTAAATCTTTGTTCATCAAGGCTTTGGTGAACAAATCAGCATAATTTTCATTTGAGTCAACTTTGATTAGTTTAATCAGATTTTTCTCATGAATATCTCTAATGAAATGGTACCTGATATCAATATGCTTTGTCTTGGAGTGCTTCACTGGATTTTCAGTAATGGAGATAGCATTGTTTGTTGTCAATATGGATAGGAGTACTCATAAATTTGAATCCATAGTCTAACATCTGATTCTAAACCCATAGCAGTTGAGCACAACAACTAGCAGCAACAATGTATTCAGCTTCAGCAGTTGATGTAGACACACAGGATTACTTCTTGCATTGCCATGAGATGATCCTTCCACCAAGAAATTGACATCCTCCTGATGTGGATTTCTTGTCAATGTTGCAGCCGCCATAGTCACTGTCTCAGTATCCATAGAGATTGAAATCCTCGTTTTTGGGATACCAGAGACCTAGTTTAGGTGCTCCTTTGAGATATCGGAGGATTCTATTAACAGCAATAGATGCAGGTAGCAAACATGATATCAGGTCTACTCGCTGTAAGATACATCGGAGAACAAATAATTGCCCTATTCTGATGTTGATCAGTATCCTCCCCCTCAAGGTCAGGACAAAGATTGTGGTTTCTGGGTATGGGTGTCTTGGCAGGCTTGCAATTTTTCATCTCAAATCTTTCTAAGATGTTAGAAACATACTTAGATTGATTAATGAAGAACCCTTCCTTCATTTGCTTCACCTAAATTCCAAGGAAAAAGTCCATTTTTCCCATAGAACTCATCTCAAACTTTTTCTTCATAATGCTCTCAAAGTCCTTACACATTTGGTCATTTGAAGAACCAAATATGATGTCATCAAAATAGACTTGAACAAGCAAAATGCCTTTCCAGACTTTCTGATGAAGAGAGTCTTATCAATGGTACCTCTAGTGTAGCTATTCTTTAGAAGAAATTGAGACAGAGTCTCATACCACAGCCTAGGTGCTTGGTGCAGCCCATATAGAGCTTTATCCAATTTACACACATAGTTGGGGTGTTGTGGGTCTTCAAATCCTGGAGGTTGGCACACATAGACTTCCCTATCTATATCCCCATATAGAAAGGCACACTTGACATCAAGCTGGTAAACAGTGAAGTCCTTGGATGCAACATAAGCAAGGAAGATTCTAACTGCCTCAAGTCTTGCAACAGGTGCAAAGACATCAGTTTAATCGATTCCTTCCTCTTGGGTGTATCCTTGAACTACAAGTCTAGCTTTGTTCTTGATGATCAAGCCTCTATTATCTCTCTTGTTTCTGAAAACCCATTTAGTGCCTATTGGTACTTGACCAGAGGGTAGCGGACATAGGTTCCATACCTTCTCTCTCTTGAATTGATGCAGCTTCCTTGCATCAATTCAAGCCAGCTACTATCTTTCAAGGAATCTTCTACCTTCTTGGGTTCCATCTGGGATAGAAAGCATGAGTGCAAGCAGACATTCCCATAATGAGTCTGTCCTCTTGTTCTCACATCCTGAGTGACATCCCCTATGATGTTCTCAGCAGGATGAGTGTTATGAATCCTAAGGTGAGGAATCACTTTAAGTTGCAGAGATAGATCTAGCTTGGACATATTCTGCTGAGGAACTGGGACACACTGTCCAACTGCTGTTTCAAAATCATTCAATGAGGACTGATTGAATGAGTGAGAAACGTCATCAATGGTTGGCTGTGAAGTAGTATTAACAGTTTCTTGTTCCTTCAAAACACTACTTCCTTTTGCCTGGTGTTGTGGTGGATCACCGGATGAATTTTGAGGCTCAACAAGTGATTCACTTGTTGAAGCTTCACTATTCCTTGATATGGTTAAACTATCAGATCTGTGAATGATGGAAGCTTAGTGAATTACAGTACATGGAGAATTCGGATTATGCCTGGGTAGCTCAAACAGTTCATCATTAGCAACAAGATCAACATCATATTGAACACCTGTTCCAATTGAGACATTCTCACAAGATGGTTTAGAATAGTTTGGAAACAATTCTAAATCAAAGATATGATGAGGGCCATTCCCCTTAACACAAGGAGTGTGCTTATTAACAACTATATTGGATGACTCCTGAAATTGTTGATTCTTAATGTTGTATACTCTATAAGCTTTGGAACTGGAAGAGCATCCAACAAAGATAACATCATCTGACTTTTCAGCAAATTTTGCTAAATTGTCTTTCGTGTTAAGTATGGTACACCTGCTGCCAAAGGACCTTAGAAAGACAATGAACGGTGGCCACTTGTTCCATAGCTCATAAGGGGTTTTTCCATGGGGCTTAACTACAAGAACTATGTTGTGCACATAGCATGCAGTGCCAACTGCCTCTGTCTAGAATGTTAGAGGTTTTTTTGAATCCGCTAACATAGTTCAAGCAGCGTCAACAAGTGTCATGTTCCTCCTCTCAGCAACAACATTTTGTTGAGGAGTTCTGGGAGCACTATATTGTCTGGCAATCCGTTTTGAGTTACAGAATGAGTCAAGAATGAAGTTCTTAAACTCAATCCCTTGATCACTTCTAATTATTTTAACCTTGTGATCAATTTGATTATCTATTTTAAGAATAAAAGATTTTAATGTTTCAACAGTTTCATCTTTAGTTCTTAAAAAGAATACCCATGTGAATCTTGTAAAATCATCAACTATCACAAGGCAGTATGATTTCCTTGCAATGGTCATTATACTAGTGGGACCAAATAGATCCATGTGCAATAAGTGTAATGAGTAGTGATAGAGTTAAACATTTGGATTTGTGTGATGTCCTGTGTTGTTTCCCATTCAGGCATGCAACATAGTTGTCTTTGCAGAAAAACTCCTTTTTAGGCAAACCATGGTCCAAGTTATTTTTAGCCAATTTACTCATTGTCTTAAAATTTACATGACACATACGTTTATGCCATAGTGTTGACTCATCACTATCAGCTTTGGAAAGAAAGCATGATACTTCACCCATTGGGGAGGCATTGTTCATATCCAGCTTGTACATATCCCCTTTCCTGGGAGATCTAAGAAGCACCAATTCCGGAGGAATCATCATCCCTGGTTTGAGGATAATGCACTCATGTTCTGTGAAAAGCATTTTGTGCTTCTGATCACAAAACTGAGAAACACTTAACAGATTATGTTCAAACTGTTTGACAAAGTGAACTTTTTCAACCTTTACTTTACCATTGGATATACTCCCTCTGCTAGAAATATATCCTCCGGCCTCCCTCCAAATTGGACAGGACCTCCATCGTAGTTCTGAAAACTATTGAAGGAGAGCTCTGTTCCCTGTCATGTTCCTAGAGCATCCACTGTCTACAATCCAGACATTGTTGTTCTTGTCATATGGATGTCCCTGCACATAAGATTAGATTGTTAGTTTTGTTTGGAAGCCCAAGCCTTGATGGTCATGGGGTTCTTCCAAAGATAATGACATAATTGAACCAAATGATATGCATAGGGGTTCAATAGAGGTCTTTGAAGAAGAGGTTGATTTTGGAGGATGAGCTTATTGAAGCTTTTGCAGCATGGCCTTCTTCCGATGCTTCTTTCTTTTCGGAAGAAGCCTTCACCACCTTTTCTTTCGAAGCAGTCTTCTTCTGGGATGGTTTCAAGGGAGCTTTCTAGTTCTTCCGAACTTTGGTAGCTTTTGCTTCCGAAGCCATTTTCCCTTCGGAAGAGAGAGTTCTTCCGAAAGCAACCTTGCTTCCGAAACTAGCTTTCCCTTCTTCATCCCTTGAACCATTTGAAAAGGTCCAAATGTGAAACCTTCCCTAACTCCTTTTCTATCATTATTTGCATAATGTGTGCTTGCAGGATTGTAGTAACAATCTTTTGCCATGTGGTTTTGCAGACCACACATTATGCATGCAATGTTAGTCTTTTGGGAATGTGAGGGTTGCTATTTCTTGGGCTTCTTCTCTTCAACATCAACTTTTCCCTTCAACTTTTGATCCTTTGGTAGGGCAGGAGTGCTGGTATTACATTCCTTTCCTGAACTAGAAGTACCTAACACTTGGAATCCAGCTGAGATAAAGTCACCTTTCTGCTTTGGGTCAATCTTTAGCTTGGACTCAGCCAACTTCTTAGCAGTTCTTCTAGCAGCTTTAGCTCTACTTCTTCTTGCCTTAGTGCTAAGGATTTGATCTTCACAGGAGGAGATGGGTATATATACCTGTTCCTTCCCTGTGGTGGCCATTATTGTTGCTTCATCCTTTAACTCTAGTGAGGAAGGGTCAGCAGTCTCTTGCTCCTCAGTACCACATCTAGGTTGTCTAATAGACTCATAGGAGTGTGGTGGATCAATTTCATTGGTTCCCAACCCCCCTTTGTTCTGATAATAGAGTTTGGAATGGGAGGATGATGCAAGAATAGCTTGGAAGTTCTGCTAAAAAATAGCATGCTTCCTGGCCTGAGCCTCAGCAGTGACAATCTGAGCTTGAGCCTCAGACAATTTGGATATCAGATCCTTGATTTGAGTCTTGTAGTTGGTGTGTTTTCATGTTTTATAAGAGACACAGTTTTCTCAAACTCCTCAAATATCTTTTGATAGTCTGATTCAACTCTTTTAAAATCAGATTTTAAAATGTTTAAAGACTCAATATCAGATATGATTTCCATATTGTAGCCTGATAAAGTTTAACTTTAGCTATGCAGGCTAGAGTACAGAGATGTTCATATAACTGAGTACCGTCTATTTTGTCCATGAGAGCTTGAGCAGGAGTCACATCCTGTACCATGAAGCTCCAGTCAACTTCTTGAGCTATTGCAGCTGTTTTAGTTGACTTTTCAGCGGGCTTTGAGGTTGAGGGATGTGTGGAGGCCTGTGGGGTTACCGGATTGGTCTGGGGAGCCTTGCATTCCCTTGCAAAGTGACCGAGTTAGTTACACTTGTAACACTTTGCCTTGGACTTGTCAAACCCAAACTTGCTGGTAGTTAGGTTTTAAGGCAATTGCCTTCTGGTTCTCTTAAAGAATTTCTTCGCTCTATAAGTTAAAAGAGCCATCTGTTGGACAATGTCCATGTACTTTACATCGTCTGGACTGAAACACTTAAGATTATCAAAGCAGTATTGAAATTTCTAGAGTGTCCATTTCCTGAGACAAAGGCATAACTTTCCTGAAAGGAATTATGTTAAGCCTGTTGAGACCTTGGAGTCTCTAGGAAAGTGATGTATGGTCTAGAAGAGCAGGATGGCTGCTGGTAGGTCAGGTAATGTTAAGGTTGTGGGGGTAATGAGCCTTCAGCAATCATTAAAGCGTTGCTAGCAGGAAGACTCATGGGTCTGCTTGTTTGGTGGCCCTTCTTACTCTCCATCTCTATGCGATATCCATCGAGGATGCCATAGAGTTCAGTCATGGTGAGTGTGTTCAAGTTCTCTATCCTGTTCATAGAGACACAATAGAATGTCCACTCATTTGGAAGAGCACTCATGAACTTTCTAGTAAGATCTCTAAGTTCGGGAGTGATCTTCACAGACTGAAGAGAAGAGATAAGATCCATGTAACTGAAGTATTGGTCGCTGAGGGTCTCTCCAGCAATGTAAGTGAAGTTCTCAAACTGCTGCTTCAGTGAGTCCTTCTTCGAGTTGTTGGAGCTAGAGTACATCTGAGCAAGTGCATCAAACAATTCTTTTGCAGTCTTGCAATGCTCGAACCCCACCATGATGGAGTTCGGTATTGCAGTCATAAGAATGGTCATAGCATTGCTGTCGATGTCCATCTTCTTTTTGTCTTCATCAGAATAATCCTCAACAGCCTTTTCTATCATGGCACCATTTCCACCGGGTGATGCCACCTTTTGCTTATACGGGCCATTGACAATGGAGTTCCATATCTTGTTGTCTTGGTATATGATGAAGCCTTCCATTCTCCTACTCCAAGACCTAAAATTTTCAGGAGTAATGATGGGAGCCTTTGTCATGGTTCCCATCTCTACCTCGGACTTGTTAAGGGCCGTTTTGAGTGAGTGAGTTGTAGGGAGGAGTGAAAAACAAGTTGATTTGGATGGTTAGATCACGTAATCAAGAGCCTGAGAAGCTCTGATACCAATTGCAGGATCGGCTAAGGTCACTTAACACTTAGCTTTTCTCTCAAACTCACTTAGAACAACACTCGGATAAAGACAGAGTCAATAAGAGTTGATCACAATATAGCAAGTAGTAAGAAACGGAAGAGTAATTTTGAAGGTACTTTTATATTTTCCTTCTCAACTCAAGTATTACAAGACTCTTACAAGCAGTATGGAATGAGTTACAATGAGACCCTATATATAATAATACCTATAGCCAGATATACTTTGATACCAGCTGGGATCCTATAACTAAAGCCTATACTACAAGACTATAGTTTAAGGTATCTCGGATAAAGTCTTATCTGAGATTTGGTAGTTAGGACATGTCCCTGACTTACCTTTTGTCACCAACTAAAGTTGGTAACATGTACTATCATAAAAGGTAAACAATGGAATAAAGTATGGTCAACTACATGGCTCTTTGAGAAAACGTCATGTAGTATCAGAGGTCTGCAGCGGAGTGTCGGAGACCACATTTATGTCCACTGGTTCATAGCAGTGTCTTCTGAAGGTTAAATGGCTTCGGAAGAACAAGTACTTTCAAAGCCACTTATACTTCGAAAGAGGTTGCTTCTTCTAAGGCTTGGGAACTTCTTCTTTTCTTCATGCTTCAAAAGTAGTCTTCTGGTTGCTCTTTTAAGACTTATCCTTCGCAAGCATGCTCTTGACTTCGGAAGTAGAGTTCTATCTTTGGAAGTTGATCTTTCACTTTGTCTTCGAAAGAATTCTACAACCTTCAGAAGTTCCATGCTAAGCTTCGGAAGCCTTTGCATGTAGCACAATAATTATCTTAGTGATTTGGTTTTGGTTGCACTAGCCTTCTTCTTGATCTAACAGAATATATTCTGTTGTTTACTAAGTAGAGGTAATAACACACTCCATTACCAACTCAATCACCAGATCAATCAAGTTCTATTCAGATCTTGGGTAGATTTGAAAAAGAACCGAGAGCCAAAGCTCTAATACCAATTGATTGGGTGGGGATATTAAGATTCTTACTTGGATCGAATATAGTGATCAAGTTAGAGATTGAATGGCGGAAATAAACAATCAATAATCATTCAATGCAGGAATATACTCATAAATGCTTGTATACATTGATGAAGGTGATTGATTATAATAAATGCTAGGGTTTTAGCAAGAACAGAAATAATGCACCTTGAGAATATGTAGTACAAAATAGTTTAATTGTCTATCAACTATCACTTCATGTACGAGGTATTCTTTCCTATTTATAGGCTGACATGATCCTTGATATGAATTTTCCAAGGAAAATTCTCATCATTTTTGTTGAACCATACTTGTATTGATCTAGTGCTCTTTCCCAACCCAATTTCTTAATTCTTGAACCCAACAATGATGAATATTCAAAATTCAACACCTTTTAATTACAAAGAAAATAAGCAATCGAAGTTATACAAATAGAAACACAATCTTCCAAGAAACTCAACTCCTACAAGAAAGCAAGTCAGTGGTGATGCCACAACTTAGTGGAAGGGACAAAGTTGATAAGCCAAGGGAGAATTACAAGCACAATTAGTCTTGCAAGATTCAACCTAGTTCAATCAAATGAACTACAAGTGAAAGGAAGAAACCTCATAATATATTGATTTGATAATGGTGTGATTACAATGCTTGCAAAAGTTCTATTCATTAGAGAATACTAGACCCCATACTTACTACAAATTTAAAGACTTCCAATCAAAAAGTAAATACAAAATTGAAGTCTTTCAATCAACTTAAAGACTAAAGACTTTAGGATTTCCCATATTAATCCCTTATTATGATTCAAAATGAAATAGACTAAAGACTTTAGGATTTCCCATATTAATCCCGTATTATGATTAAAAAAACGAAAATTATTTTGTCTTGATTTTAAAATAGGCCTCGTACACCACTTAGTCCAATAAGCAAGAATTTAGCACAATACCATAAGATGATTTATCCATGTGGGTTTGTCTTCTTGGAATTCCTTCAAATGGGTGGACTTGATAAAACTTGTTAAAGCCTCTTGTATCTTCTTTCTTCTTGCATGAGTCATTGGTCCACTCAAACCTTGTTGCGGGTCACACTCTTTGTTGCGTAAAAGCTTGTCACATTTCTTTTCTAAATTGCTCATTACTAGATTCTCATCATCCTCCCCTTCTTTGGAACAATTCATCCTCGAATCCAATTGACCTACTCAAATTCAAAAGGAGACAATCAGAAACATTGAACGTAGCACTTACACCATAATCTCCTGACAAGTCAAGCTTGTAAGCATTATCATTAACACGAGCCACCACTTGGAATGGCCCATCACCACGAGGATGTAATTTCGTTCCCCTTGATGAAGGGGATCTTTCTTTCCTCATGTGCACCCAAACCCAATCACCAGGCTAAAAAAGAACTTCTTTACGCCCCTTGTTAGCTTGTT
Organism: Flaveria trinervia; assembly: GCA_025506515.1. Taxonomy (NCBI): domain Eukaryota; kingdom Viridiplantae; phylum Streptophyta; class Magnoliopsida; order Asterales; family Asteraceae; genus Flaveria; species Flaveria trinervia. Next base: position 41,924,236 of record CM046443.1, on the reverse strand, counting down.
TGGTATACTGCTTGGTTTTCTTTTCAATGTTTAAACGAACTTCTTCATGCAACTTCTTTATGAATTCTGCCTTTTGGACACCATTTAAGTGCAGTTGTTCTTTGATAGGTAATGGAGACAAATCCAAAGGTGTTAAAGGATTAAAACCATAAACAATTTCAAATGGAGAAAAATTAGTTGATGTGTGAATAGTGCAGTTGTAAGCAAATTCAGCAATTGGTGAACATTCTTCCCAGCCTTTTAAATTCTTTTTTATTATTGCCCTTAGCACCACTCCCAAAGTTCTATTTGTCACTTCAGTTTGTCCATCCGTTTGTGGATGACTTGAGGTAGAAAACAACAATTTTGTACCTAGTTTTCCCCAAAGTGTTTTCCAAAAGTAACTCAAAAATTTTACATCCCGATCAGAAATAATGGATTTTGGAATACCATGCAAACGGACAACTTCCTTCAAGAACAAATCAGCAACATGTTTGGCATCTTCTGTTCATTACAAGCAATAAAATGTTCCATCTTTGAAAATCTATCAACAACAACAAATATCAAGTCCATTCCTCTTTGAGATTTTGGTAAACCAAGTATGAAATCCATGGAAATATCAGTCCAAGGGAATAAGGTATTGGGAGTGGGGTATACAAACCATGTGGAAGAGATTTTGATTTAGCCTTTTTACATTCAAGACAATTAGCACAATACGTTCAACACCTTCTTTCATGTTAGGCCAAAAGAAAAGTTCTTTCATGATTTCAAGAGTTTTTAAAACACCAAAATGACCCATCAAACCTCCACTATGAGCCTCAAGGGTTAAAAGTTCACGAAAAGAACAAGACAAAACGCATAACTTGTTTTCTTTAAATAAAAACTCCTCATGTCTTCCCATGTGTCAATAGGTCACCCCTGATTTCTTCTTCTAGACAAAACCAACTTGTCCCACCATGTTAATGCATAACTCAAAATTTCAACTAAGGCAAGCCTTACCTTTTTGTCCTTGGAATTGTTGTGAATGCCAAACACGTTTTCAACCTTGGCTTCCCACTCCTAATTGGTTTCCGGATCACTTTGACCTTCAAAGGAAGGAATTTTGAGTTTAATGCTTCCAAGGTTGTTGTCAACTCTATTTCTATTTCGATTTCTTTGATTGTTGTTTGATGTTTCAGATTACTCTTCATTCCCCTTCTTTGTATTAATACCTCCAATTTGTCCATTCTATCCATCAGCGTGTCCGTTATTACTTTAAACTCGCGCAACAAATGTTCTCTCCATGCCTTTTGTTCAAATGTCTCATTTTGGTGGTTCCATAGTTGCTATCAATCAACAAGTTTAAACAATGATAAGAATTAAGAAATTAAACCTCACACCCTTCCCCCCAAAGTTGTTTCCCAACATACAATACGCTCCCCAAGTGTATCACTCTATATATGACTTTTTTATTAATGTATCACTCTCTACCTTTTACCACTCACCTTTAGCACTATAAGTAGTTCTATTTAGAACACGTCCGAACCTTACAAAATTCAAGGTGCTTAATAAACTCAGTTAGGAAGATTGAAATACAAAGGGTATGAGAAAGAAGAAGGAAACAAACAAGTGATTGGATAAAAAGGAGAAAAATGCTTAAGATAAGAACGTAGAACTAAGGACTTCAAATAGATAAATCAAAACATAAAATGGAGAAATAAGAACTTCAAATTATCACCAACTCTTGTTAAAAAAGAAAGGTAGACTCAACACTAGGAAGTTACTAGGAAAACAATAACAGTGACTCAAGAGGCTATCAACAACAAGAGAAGGTTGAAGTGATTAGCAGACTTGTTAATCTAGGAGTAACTAATGAAGAAATGCTTCTACTCCCACTTGATGAGCCGGTGCAGTTGGAAAAGACAACCTTGATGTTAAAAAAGCAGAAGGAAGCAGCTTTTCCTTTCTATTTATCTTAGAGGCGGAGAAAGAAAGAGGAAGATGAGTAACAATGAGGATTGAGAGGTTAGCCTTCCTGTGCTCTAGAGGCTATTCTCAGGAGGAGCTGACTCCTTATGAAAATGATTAGATCTTGTCGGTTTTTGACAAAAAGCAAGATCAGATGACCAAGGATAGGAAGAAGGCTGCAAGGGAGAACGTAAAGGAGAAGACGAGGAACGAGGAGGAAGCCAAACTTGTGGCTGCGAAGAAGGTAAGAGATAAGGCTTGGAGGAAGGCATATCTCAAGGCCCACGGCTTCTCCGACAGGTAAGTTGGTCTCATGACCTGAAACACCCTACATCAACATGTCAGTGACATCAAAGTTTACATACGCTTGAGAAGAAGGGATAAGGTGTTTTAAACCATAGGAGTACAGAGGATGGTACCCAAACCTACACCAAACCATAACCTCAACCTCAACCCACACCTTTTCCTTTCTCCATCAATACTAAACCCACTACTAAGCCATACACCCCTAAACCTACATCATCAACCATACCTTTTTTCTCACCTATTCCTTAAAATAACCACCACCACTACCTATCCTTAAACCTAAAACACAACTCAGAACCCAAGCATCCACTACCCATCCATCAACCAAGCCATCCCTTAAACAATCAAAGCCTCTAACTTTGAGTGAGATCTCTTGTGAGGAGGAGTCTATAAATTTGTCATGCATTGATGTAGGACCGGTGAAGGGTGGTCACTTACAACACAACAACACACAGAGGAGATTAACTTTCACTAATCAAATAGTGAAACGGGATTAACCACAATAGAAGATACTAAGAACACAAGTAAGTAAGAGGCAAAACAAGATAGCAAGACACAAGGAAATGGTTTTCGATATTGCAGTATATTGCCTTCTCAAGTTCTATTACAAGTGTTACAAAGCATAAAGGAATGTTACAAGTACTTGAGATACATATACTACATCCTACAGCCGACCATACTTTGAAGGCCAGCTGGATACAATTTACTAGACACAACATAAAATCAATTGTACAGTCAAAAGGCAGATTTCCTTTTAACTCGTGACTATGACATGCCATAGCTCATATCCTAATATATTACAAAAATGATAAAGTACATGAAGTAGAAAGTTACAGACTTAAGATCATAATGTACACTTACTTAAAGCATGGACCTTTTCACCAACTCATGCAAGGTGGTGACTTTACAGAGTTGCAGCTGAAAAGGGGTCCAGTTTTATGTAAAGCACATCAGATAAAGCACGTACTCTAAAAGTCATAGGAAGAAATCTGTGTTCAAGTGTTGGCTTCGAAAGACATTGTCTCAGAAGCTTCGAAAGACTTCATTTTTGGCTTCGGAAGATATTGGTCTTGGCTTCAGAAGATTTCACACTTAGAATATTTCAGTTGCATGTGTGAAACTTCTAAAGCATTCTTCTTCAATGTACTTGTGCAACATGCAGGAAACTTGAAGTGTTTGTAGTTGCATGAGCCTTAACATGTATTCGTTACAAACTCCGCCTAGGTTGATGCTAGCAAAACACTTTGAAGACTTTAGATATCAACAGTCCTTATTATGATGATGACCATCCCTTTCTTCATAAATGATCAAGATCACTTAGATTCTCAAAATGTCTTCCCATGTCAAAGAGATCATGCAGAGGCAAGTTGAACATGTCTTGCTATGTGTAGACGTCCTCAATGCCTTGTTCTCTAATGACATGCCATCTTTTTGGATTTGTGGTGTATGTCCAGGACAAGATGGGCCTTCCTGAAGCTAGAGGAGCTGTTTGAATGGGAGTTAATGGAGCAACCTTTGGCTGCACATCCTGAGGATGTTCTGACTCATCCTGAGGTTCAAAAAAGGAAGTATCTTTCTTCTTCTTTGGCTTTGGTTTTGAAGCCATCCTTTTCTTTCTCTTTGTTTGTTTTAACTGAGAAGACTAGCCTGCAACACCTGATTGATATTCTTTGTCTTTCTCAGTTGGGTCTTCCGCTCTCACATGTTCAGAAAGAGAGGGAGTCTGACCCTGTTGTGGATTAGAAGATCAAGCTTATTGAGCTTCAGCAGGAGGTTCAGGTTATGTTGTCTCGGGTTGTTCAACCTTAAACTCTACTTCAAGTGGAGCTTGACTTGGAGGGGGGTGTAAGTCAATCAGCTCTCCACTCTTGATCTTCTGCTTGATTACCCTTATATGCTCATCCATAGTTGTCACACCCCGACCGACGGCGGAATCATCGGGGCAGACGAATGTGAAACGATTGTTCATAACATATGGAACTAAATTAGTTGGAATAATATTAAAGATCATTAATCATTAAAAATACAAGTCAGTTAAGTCATTACAATACACAAATATATAAACAACAACATAAGATATTTAATTTATCTAAGTCCAAGTCCCATATGAGCAAGAAGAGTTCATCAAGTATCAAACATGAAACATGTAAAAAAAATAAAGGGTCAACTTTGAAAGTTGGTGAGTTCCCATGGTTTAAACACACGCATATATATATATAAATAAAAAGGTTTACAAGTCACAAATCAGGTCAATGGTTATGAGTTAGCAGGTTTATAGAACACAGCCAGTTACAACCAAACCTCAACGTGATTACAAGTTTATAAGATTGGCTAAGTGTACTTGGTTCCCATGATGAACAAGCATACATCATCAGGAGCCGGCAATACATCGGCTTTAGCACCAAATAGGCTTGTTAGGCCCAAAGATCTAAGACGTTGTCAGGCTAGCAATAGTTAATGATTGCAAAAAAAAATATGTATCTCATATAACACTTACAACAACACAAATAACCATGAAAAAATGTAAGGCCCCGTACCCGGGATGCTTACAGCTGGTAAATCATTGCACATAAAACATATAATTACATTTATCTTAAATAAACATGCAGTGGAAACATTCAAAAATGACATTTCATTTCATTATAAAGGCTTTTGCAAAACAATACATCATTATCCAGTTACAAAATATATGTTGCATTACATCACAAAAGCATTATAAAAATGGATGCCATCCTAAAAGAGCTAAGTAGCCACCTCGTGCCATCCTCAGCAATCATTACCTGCCAACTGGAAACACATAAAAGTTAGCGTTGCTGATTGAGTTCTAGTTTTATAATAAAACATACTTTTCTTTCGTTAAAACTGTTATTTAAATTTACATGATCATACAACAGACGTACACATAGATATTATCATTATTATCTTCGTCATTTATTCGTTATATTCCATTTGTTCATACATTCTTACTTTCATTCATTTGTTCATCATTACATCTTTTCTTTCCATCAAACCATGAACTTTACCCTTCAGTCTCCTGGTACTGGGCCTAAGCCTATCATAGACCTTCCATTACAGTGCATAGCACCTCCTAGCCACAGTATCTAAGATAAAGTTCAAGTGTACCATTGTCATGTGCTATGCTCTTGAGTCTCATTGCACAGGGTGTTAGGATCAGGTATTTGAATGAAACACCAACTGATTAACGTGTTAAACCAAACCAAATAGTGCGGAATCCTATTTGATTGGCGATCCAATCAGTGAGAACGCACGTAGAAACAATAACGTATTAAATCTAACATCAATAATTGATTAGGAATTGATCTACAACGTTCTATGAACTGGAGTACTAACTTAGAGGCTTTTGGACGGCTAGCGTATGTCTGGAGTCGAAGTGAATTGAATGATTATGTTTTTCCACAAATTAGGTGGTATTTATAGGTTAGGGTTGCTCATTCGGACGACTGAACCATTAGCATGGTTCATTCGTGTGATTGAGTCAGTCGTATGAAGTTGTTCAGGCGTATGGACTATTTAGGCGCATGGACACTCAGTCGCATGGCCATTCGGACACATGACCACTGTTGGGGTGCATGGTCCAGTCGGACACATGAGAAATTTACTTCACCAAGTTTGAATGTATTCAATATTATAACATTATTCATAACAATTCAAACAATCACAAACCAATATAATCAAGTCAATATGTGTTAAACAACTCATTAATGAAATATTAAACATTATAAACACAACCAAACATTTTTATTTCATTAAGTACCCAACGATTACATAAGTGTAAGACAATAAAGACATATTACATTCTGATGAGAATCTAGGTACATATGTATCAACAAACTCCCCCTTGGACCTAGATCATTCTAATGTCTTACCTTCTTCATAACCTGTTCGTACTTCTTGTACTTCTCCTCTCTTGTGACTCCTGCGTGTATCTCAAACGCAAAGCAGAGTCGTATCACATTTTGGAATTGGAAGGCTTGTACAATATCTTGCGTGTCATAGAATAGTGGCCACTTGTATAATGTGTATCCATATCAGCCGACAAGTTTGTAAGCCACATTGGGTCAAATACCCTGATAGTATCCATTTTTCCCTCTTTATTCAGAACTATGACCACCTCCCCTGTTCTCCAATCATGGTAGCACCACTTAAAGTTAGGAGTGAAGTCTTGTGGCATTTCCCTGAGAGGGATTCTTGACATTGTTCTTGGGGTACTCCACTTCAGCACTATCTTTGGCTTTCCAGTTATAGGATCAACTTCAAAACTTCTGATACACCTCATAGGTTGTTGAGGTTTGAAGTTGACCCACCTGGTGTGGTACTCTTTCTTCAGGGCAGCCTCAAACCAGCCTGACATCTTCCTTGGGTGAGCATATAGTAACGTCAGTTTAGCCAGGTTGAGCTCAAAACCAGGTAGAGACTTTAGATCATGCAGGAATCTAAAGTACTATATACCCATCTCTCGCTTTATCGCGTATATATTAAGATCATCAAAATGAGCCCACGCGATAATCTTGCCTCACACCTTTTGATGTTTCTTTACTTTGTAGAGCTTGGTTTAGACATTTAGTTTAGGAGCAGAGCGTTGTGATATCTGATCCAGTATATCAAATGTATCACTGACTAGGGAATCACCCAGATTGGGGACCACATTTCCCTCTTTGTTAGCATACTCTAGATAGTGAACTGCTGTGACATCCTCGATCTCTATCTCATTGATATTCTTCAGGTCGTCATCACTGTCTCCTTCAATAGTTGGGGCCTCAATTACAATCTCATCAGGATTGAGCTTGAACATTTCTACCAGTTGCTCATCAGTAAGATCATGAATTATTTCCCCTTCTTCACGGGTGTAACTCACTGATCTTCTGACAATCCCTTGCAGATCAAGAATCATGGTTAGTTGAGTCTTGATCTGTTGAAGGGGAGCAATATCATATTCATCCCTTTGATAATTTGGATCTGCTTGATTTAACCATTCAATATATCAATCATTAGTTAACAATCAAGACATAACCATAATAATTAAAAACATACCTATTTACATACATATAAACATGTATTTCGTTAATTTCATACATAATCTGAATACAAAAGATTTTAAATAACAATAAAACAACTACGCATTGCTTTTGTCCTGGATCATCGGCTCTTCTGCTGCCGGGTTGGATGAGGAAGCACTCGGATCTTGAGTTCATTTGGTCCTCGTTTCGCTCACTGACGTGGCACCTGCAGCTGAAGAGTCATCATCATCATCATTACTAACATCAGTATGACCATAATGATAATCACCATCATCATCATCATCATCATCACTATCATCATCAATATCATCATCTCCATCACCTTCTCCTATCTTAAGGGCTCTTCTTTGGACCCTTTGAGCTAAAGATCTTTTGAATAAGTTTGATTTACAAAACTGTAAGCCCTGTTCTACTCCCATGTGCAACACCACACAACTGGATGTTGATCAGAAAGGTAAAGCTGTTGATGAAACACTTTACAGATGTATGATTGGGTCCTTGATGTATTTAACTGCTTCTAGACCAGATATTATGTTTGCTACATGTGTTTGTGCTAGATTTCAGGCTGCTCCTAAAGAGTCTCATTTGATTGCAGTCAAGAGAATCTTTAGATATTTGCAAGGTACACAATCTCTGGGTTTATGGTATTCCACTGGACACTCTTGCAAATTAGTTGCTTTTTCAGATAGTGACTATGCAGGGTGCAAGTTAACTAGAAAGTCAACTTCTGGTGGTTGTCAATTCCTAGGCAACTGTTTGATTTCTTGGCAGAGTAAGAAACAAACATCTGTTGCTACATCAATTGCTGAAGCCGAGTACATTGCTGCTGCAAGTTGCACTTCTCAGGTACTCTGGCTTCAGAACCAACTTCTGGATTATGGCATTACAGAGACTAAGACTCCATTATAATGGATAGTGCTTCAACTCTGTGTATTGTCAAAAATCCAGTCCAGCACTCTAGGACCAAACATATAGAGATGAGACATCACTTTATCCGGGATTGTTTTGAAAAAGGTCTCATTGATCCTAAGTTGTGCCTAGTGCTGATGAGCTTGCAGATATTTTTACTAAGCCTTTGGATAGTTCTACTTTCCAAAACCTTGTGTTAAGGCTTGGTATGCTGCAGCTAGAATAAGTGACAACTACTGATGATTTCAGTAATAATTACTGGTGATCATTGGTAACCATGTCACATATAAGTACTGATGAGTTCTTTCACCTTCAGTAGTTTTATAACTACTGACGGCTAAAAGCCTCACAAGTACTGAAGTACTTTATCTGTTCTAAACCATTGATGTAGTTACAACTACTGAAATCAGTACAAACACATAAGTACTGACATCCTATGAAACACCTGAAAAGCATATGCAAAGTCTGATGAGTAAGTGTTGAGGACAGTATGAAACAGCTGAAAGGCTATGAATTGACGAAAACTACTGAAGAGAACTTTCTCTTCAGTTGTTTCTACAATTGCTGTTTCCTTCTAAACAACTGAAGCAAAACCATGTCTTCAGTAGTTTTATAACTACTGATGACTAACACCAAGTCTTCAGCTGTATACAACAACTGATGACAAAACCACTGTCTTCAGTAGTTCACAACTACTGATGACAAACACCAAGTCCTCAGTTGTTCATCATCTGAAGTCAAAACCATGGTCTTCAGTAGTTTTCTAACTGCTGATGTCTAAAACCACGACTTCAGCTGTTTCAACGTCTGAAAGGGTAATGCCATGTAAACAGTCGGTTTAAAACTACTGATGACTAACACTAAACCCTTCAGTCACTTTCTAACCCCTACCCTATAAATACCCGTCCTCTTCTCGAATGTTTCATTAGCCGTTACTTTCTTAGCTTCTCTCTCTCAAACACGGCGACCATGAGTCTGAAACCATGACATAACTGCGTGCATACCTTACCAAGTCGGCTTTCTGGAACAAATATGATAATGCCATTAACTTAATGGTGGATTCCCCATATCGCACAGCCTTTCACTTGAATCCGACCATCTACCCTGAATCCCTCAATCAATTCTGGTCAAACGCTTTTGTTCATACTCATGAGTCTACCGGCCAAATCTCTGTTCGGTTCCTTGTCAACCAGAAACAAGTGGTCGTTACAGCCGACATCATTCGTCAGGCATTACACTTACACGACTCCACCGCTGTGACTGAATACCCAAAGGGCACAACATATATGTCCTTTATCAATCATGGGTATGAAGGTGATCTTCGGGCTACAACCATTATGAAGAAACATTTCCATGATGCTGAGAATTTATTTTTCACATGGTAAATGTCTGCTTAGCCTCCAAGACATCCTCTTGGGATCAAATGTCATCCCAATGGCAACAGGTATTGTATTCTATTCTAGAACACCACCCGCTAAATTTTTCTGAAATCGTGTTTCTAGAAATAAAGAACTTGGCTCAGAAACCTGCGGCAAACCGATGGCCATTATATCCCAGGTTTCTGATGGCCATTATTTTAGATGAATTAAAATCAGATGGTCTTGTTGGCCTTGGAGTCCCTGCACCAGCTGTTTTGGCTGAGGTATACTCTAGGCACAACTCAGACCTTACTCTCAAAGAAGCTGCCCGAATGCTAAAGCCCAAGCACAAGGAACCCACAGCTTCCACCACCAGAACCAAAGTCCCCACTAAACCAAAACCAAAACACCCCAAAACAGCTATTCAGGGAGATGAGTCCCCTGAAGATGCTCCTGTATCACCCAGGCAGGACATACTTGCTGGTTTAAACCCCCAGCAGTATCAGAGACTCTACCAGCCACAGCCGCTCAGGATTCCTCTCAAAAGGAGCCTGCAGCCACCACAGAAGGGTACCCACACATCTGGGATCTTCCTCACTTGAGGAGATTGCCATTGAAGAGCACCATCCTCCCCAGGTGCACACTGCTTTTACCCCATCTCCCTATGCAACCGCCCCCCAAAGTCCAACCATAATCATTGCAAACATGCTGACTCAGCTGCATGCCTCTCCTCCTCCCCAACAACCACCAACAAAGGGGAGAACCACAGATATTGAGGAAGAGGATCACCATGCTTCTGACAACCCACAGCACTGGGGTTTACAAGTTCTATCTCCTGGTGTAGATAGGGAGATTAGAACATCTAGTGAGGCTGCCACCTCTTCTGACTCAGCACATGATCAGAATGAGGCTGGTAACATAGCTAAGACCTCACTAGAGGCAACAGCTGATGAAGGACACCGTCCTGAGGCTGGAAGTCCCCAGTTCCAAGACAAAGGGGCACATGCTAAAACTAGTCTACACCCAGTGCATGTACATGCTGCTACAAGCAGGAGGTCAGGTGATTCAGCATCTGCTGATGATGACCTGGGCTTTTTCTATGACGTTCTAGCCCACAACACCATCCTGGAGGCTGAGGTAAGCATACTACAAGAACTGCTTGCCAAGAAGTCTCAGGATGTACGTCCATCTGCCTCCACCAACCCATAGATGGCACCTTCATTTTAAGGTCCCCCAAACACTTTACCCTCTCACTTCACTGAGCCTCCAGCCTCTGTTTTTGGCACTATCTCTCAGGGACAGAACCCCCTTAAGCAGATGGTTGCTGTATTCCAACAATCCCTACCTCTCATCACTCCCATCATCAATGACATTGTTTATAAAGCCATTAATGAGAGGATCACCTCAAGTCTACAACCACTCATTGATGATGTTGTGCACAAGAAACTTTCTGCGGTACAAACCCCTCCCACCAATGCATCCAAAAAGGGGGAGAGTACAGCAGTGAAAGAAAAGAAAAGAAAAAGAACTGAGGATGAGAAGGCACAAGAGAAAACCAAGGAGTTGAAAAAGGAAAAGGAACAACAACTAGTCACTTACAAAAGAAAGAAAAGTGCTGTTGATCAAACGAATGCTGAAGAAAAATCCTTGGAAGAGCTGGTAAAAGATGCAGATGAAACACACAGCCGATCCATGGACAAAATCGTTGAGCAACTCTTCAAGCAAGGCTTTGATACAGCCACACTAGACAGTGAGATCAGGAGGTTGGAAGTAGAGGAAATTCAAAACAGATGGGCTGGGTACAATGTGCTGGAGAAAGAGAGATTGGAGATCATGATTCGATTCATAGCCAGATACTTAGGAAGATCACTGATGGAGATTCGTTCATGGACCAGAGACAGCATTCTGGCTATAGCCACCAGAATCTGTTTGTCTGAGCAATTTCATAAGGGGATAATCATTGAAGCACTTGATGAGGCTGGGGCTGGAAAAAGGTTTGAAATGGCAAGACTCACAAAAGCCAAACTCCCAACCAAAATGCTTGAACAACCTTCCCAATCACCCACTCAAAAACAGCCTACCCCTCAAATCTCCAAACCAATCTCAAAACCCAAATCCAAACATCCTCAACCTTCAAAACTAATTCCTTTACCACAAAAACCAACCCAACCATCATCCAGTGATGCACCTAGAAGGAGGAGAAAGGTGTTGAGGATAGAAGAAGATGAAGAAGAAGAGGATGAAGATGATAGTCTGCCACTCTCTACTGTTCTAAGGCTACCAGAACCCAGGAGTCAACTCATGATCACACTGACTCACAAAGGGAAACGGTTAGAGTCAAAATAGAAGATGAAGAACAGCAGAAGCAGCACGATGAGCAACTACTGAAGATGGTTGATAAGGAATTTCCTCAGTCATCATCTATACAAGCCATGAAAGGGCATGCTCAGAGGCTGTACACTCTCAGACACACATTTCAGTATCAAAAGGAGAGAGTGAGAGTATGGCCAGACCCCAAGGTGAGTTCTAGAATCCACAAAAGATCCATTCCACATAGATACAATGGCCAGGTTAGAAAAACAATAGACTTACAATCATGTTGGCCATTATGGTCTCACCATGGGAAATAATCAATGAATTCAAGAAGGCTCATCAATCAAAAATGACCCCTTAAGCCTTACTGGAAAACAAGATGATCAAAAAGGGGTTATTATATAAGAAGCTTGAAGACATTAAGAAGAATGATCTCCAGTTACTTCTTGAGGGCACTCATCCTGATGAATTTGTCTATAGGGAGATAACTACTGTGGAGTTGAAGAATGGCAGGACTGTAAAGTACTTATCTGAGTACTATGGTCCAGAGTTCTTCTTTGAAGGAGGAGTAGAAGAACTCTCCAAGCAGGAACAGGTTGTTCTCCTTGAGGCCTATGTTCGAGAGTCATACAGACTCATCATGGGGAAGTAGATCTCATGAATGGGGTAACAACTCTGTGTCCAGTTCCCCAAAACAGAGTTCCCATTCATACCTTGCCAAACAGATCTCTGAGATTTCTTCCCAGGCCAGTGCTTATATGGGTCGTCTTCTCAATTGATCAAGAAGGAAAAAGACCAACCATTCTGCCAACAATAAGTGGGACCTCAATAAAGTTAAAGGTTTTGGCTGCATTGGTTCAGGGGGAGTTTGTTAGACCAAAAGAACCAATGAGCCGGATCAGAAAAACCTTTAAGTCCCACAGACATCACAACAACTACTGAAGACCACAACAGCTGAAGACAACAGCTGATTACAAAGTCTGAAAACACAAAGTCTGAAGACAGTCTGAAGACACAAGTGCTGAAGACAAAGTCTGAAGACACAAGTGCTGAAGACACAAGTGCTGAAGACAAAGTCTGAAGACACAAGTGCTGAAGACAAAGTCTGAAGACACAAGTGCTGAAGACAAAGTCTGAAGACACAAGTGCTGAAGACAAAGTCTGAAGACACAAGTGCTGAAGACAGTCTAAAGACAAAGTCTGAAGACACAAGTGCTGAAGACAAAGTCTGAAGACACAAGTGTTGAAGACAAAGTCTGAAGACACAAGTGCTGAAGACCAAAGTATCAGATGTTGTCACAACAGCTGTAGAGGTCTTCTTCAGTAGTTTCTTGTTTCAGTATTTGTAAAACAACTGAAGAGTATGTTCTTCAGTTGTTATTGTTTCAGTAGTTTCTTTACAGTAGTTGTAATAATAGTTAACACTTAGTATTTTTCTAAGAAGATGTCAGCTGTTTGACATCTTCATAGTTGTGTTAACTATGAGTAGTTTGCGATAAATTCTGTTAGATGTCACTATCAAGTGACATCAGCAGATGTCACATCTCTTATATAAGAGGTGTCAACCTAATTGTAATTGTGACATTCCGTTTCCACGAAAGCGTATATTGAATGAAATATATCTGCAGAATTCTCTCTATCTATAACCGTTTTGTTCTTACATTGAATATCTTTTTGTTCTTGTGAATTGGCTAATTCCTTGTTAGAATTCCGCTTCTATACTCTCTAATCAATCAAACGTAGATCACTGATCCTAACAAGAAAATAAATTTTGTTCTGGAGTCCGTGGTAGCTAGACTGCCTTTTGATTCCCTTTGAAAGATAGAAGTCATCAAGTGTATGGTTTCTGAATTCAGTTCCATTGTCACTCCTAATACACTTGACTGGAAGGGAATACTGCTTCTCAACATACAACACAAAGTGAATAATCTTCTGAGCAACCTCATCCTTTGAATGTAGAAAGAAAGTCCATACAAATCTGGAGTAATCATCCACAATTACCAGACAGTATTTCTTCTTTGCTATGCTCATCACTCTCACAGGACCAAATAGATCCATATGCAGTAATTGCAAGCAGGCAGTGGACTTAGGCTCTTCAATAGGAGGGAATGAGACTTTGTGCTGTTTTCCTTTTAAACAAGCAGTGCAGGTTTCATCACAGTGGAACTCCTTTATTGGTAAGCCTCTGACTAAACTATTGTGGATCAGCTGATTCATGTTTTTGAAATTAACATGACCCAGTCTTCTGTGCCACAGTTTAGATTCTTGAGGAGAGGCTTTGGAAAATAGGCAAGGATGGCCTCTGAGATCTATTTTCTTGGAAAGATCTAAGGCATACACTCTTCTTGTTCTGTTGGCTCTCAGGAGAGTGTGATCATCCAACACCTTATCAATCAAATGCAGAACTTTGGATGACAGAATCATGCAGTTCTGACTGGTGAAAATAGCAACATGGCCTTTATCATAAATTTGACTGACGCTCAAGAGATTGTAGTTGAGATTTTCCACATGATTAACATCATCAAACTTTATTTCTCCATTGGAGACAAAGCCTTTTCAAATGATGTAACCCCTAGCATCATTGCCAAAAGAAACAAACCCCTTCTTTCCTTGAGAGTAGTCATGAAGAAGAGAGCTGTTCCCAGTCATGTGCATAGATCCCCCACTGTCTACATACCAGATGCTACTTTGGCATGTTGAAGAACCCTGCAATTATATACAATCAGTTAGTTTTGGAGACCCAAACCTTTTTGGTTTTGGGCCTGTTCTCATCAACAGATGGTAAACTAATAGGTTTGATGGAAACAACAGCCTGAGAGGAAGAAGATGGTGAAGAAGAGGAATCCTTTGGCTTGGACCTCCTTTTCTGTGGTTTCAACATAGGAACATCTAATTGGTTAACTCTTCCCAATAGATGTTGAACCATCATAACCAGCTGTGTCTGATTTTGTGATAAAGCTTTCAGCTCATCAGACACATTGTCATTGGAGTTTGATAAGATCCTATGTTGCACCTTCTTCTTTTGAGCAATCTCAGTTGTTACCTGTTTAACCCCTTCCTTTTTGGATTTCTTTATGGACTTAAGGTTACAGGATTTGATGTTGCTGACACAAATGTGTCTCAAACTCAGTTTTCATTTTACCATTTTCTCTTTAATTTCCTCTTTATGTTTGAGTTTGGATCCTCTTTTGTACCAGCACCATCTGTAAGATGATTGAACAAACCATATACTTCACATGATTTCTTCTTCATCTTATGTTGATCATCAACTAAAGAGGATGAAACAACTGAAGACTTGCTCTTCAGTGCTTTGAAAGCATTGTTTGCTTTCTTGACTTCCTCTTTAGTAGTCTTCAAACTCTTTCTACTAACAGTTTTCTTCTTTTCAGTACTTACAGTAGTTGGAGTTTGAACTTCAGGTGTTAAATCTTGCTCTCTAGTCCTTTCAGGACTTTCAGAATTAACTCCTGAGTTGATCAACTCATTGATCATGTGAGTGTCATAGTGGAACCATCAACATCAGCTGATAGGTTCTGAGAGGGCTTAGTGCTGACTTCTACTTCTCATGGTGCTGTATGAGAAAGTAGATCACATGATGAAATGGATTGGTTATTGCTCTCACCATCAGATTCTACCTCTGCTCTGGGAGTAAAATCTGTAGGTGGAGCAGTGTGATTGTAACCTATGCCAAACTTCACATTGGAAGCAGATTGCTTACTAAGAAGCATTTCAAAACCTTTGCATGATTGTACCCATCGATCACACTCTACTTGGGTGACTGCAAGGGTTTCTTTGAGATCTTTGTACTTCTCTAGAAGTACCTCTTCCTACCCTTATAATCTATGATTTGGCATTTAAGTTTGTAAATCTCCTCATTCTTTTCATTAAGCACGGATTCAAATTCAACTTTTCTTGTGGAAATTGTTTGTTCTAGCTCAATGTTCTTGTTAATCAAAGCTACATTTGCGTCTCTAATAGATGCAAATGCTGCTATGCATGTTTCAGAACATAATTTGGCTTTTGCCTCAGAGGATACCTATGATACCTTTGATGTAGAGGCATTTGTGGATGAAGTATCAGCAGAATCCAAAGCCATAAGAGCTAGATTTCCAAAGGGACTGTCACCACCATGTTGACCAGCACCAGTGAACAGTTGTTCATGTCCAGACAAATCTTCTGGTAAACTGCTCCAGTCAACAACTCTTGGGGTGAAGAAGCTGTGTTGTTGAGGTTGAGTTTGTTGATGAGATTGGGAATGTTGTGGTTCAGGCAATGCTTGTGTTTGTTGTGCAATTGGAGCTTGAACAGGATTTGGTTAAGGCATATAATAGCAGGGATAAGGATATGACATTTGACCCTGGGGGACAAAATATGCAGGAGACCTAGGATGTGAATGATGACCAGAACCAGCAGGATGTTGCCCTCTGTTTTTTGGACTAGTACTAGGAAAAGTCACAAAGGGTGTAGAAGAGTTAGATCCAGTTGATCTACACTCTCTTGCAAAGTGTCCCAGCCTTTGGCATTTGTGACACCTCAACTTACTCTTGTCAAAACCAACTTTGGTTTTGCCAGAGAGTCCAGGAAATTTCCTGCCAGTTCTCTTATAGAACTTCTGAGATCTGATATTAATCAATGCCATTTGGCTCAGAATATCCATCTCTTCTAGATCATCATCAGCTATTCCTTTCAAATCATCCATGATGAAGCATAGATTGTCACTATTACTGCCAGAATGACTCTCAATACCAACAAATGCATGATGAGAACTATTTGAAGAGAAATCAATATGCTCATCATAATTGCTTTCAGATGCAGCATATTCTGACTCATGACCAACCAAGGCAGTATTCCCTGGTACAAAGTCATCAGTGAGCTTTCCTGATGAGGACAGTTCCTCTTCTGCTCTATCTCTCTTTCGAATGTAAGCAGTTTCCCATGAAGTTGGGTGAGAGATAGGCTATCCAGATTTGCACTGGAGCGTAGGACAATAGTGTATGTGTCCCATCTCTCAGGCAGTGATCTGAGAAACCTGTTATTCATCTGGCTATTGGTGTATTCCTGTTTCACCATTTTCAGCTCAGAGATCAAGCAGGAAAAATGCTCAAACTGTTGAGTCAGTGTCTCACCCTTTCTATGAGAGAATGTCTCACATTGTTGGGCAAGGATTTCTCTATTGTTTTCTAAGACCTCATCTGTGCCACCGAATTGTTCCTTCAGGGCATTCCAGAGATCATGAGCAGTTTCATGATGCATAAGCCCTGAATAGATTTCATTAGGCAGTGCCATGGCTAGAATTCCATGGGCTTTAGCATCAATCGCAAATAGTTTCCGATCTTCATCAGAGTATTGTTCCTTCTTCTTTGGAACCATTTGATTGGTTTCCGGATTGTTCACCATAGGCTTATGTGGTCCATGTACCACAGATGTCCAACAACCTGAACTGTTAACAGACAGGTGATGAAGCATTCTTCACTGCCATATGTTATACTCGGTCCTAACCAGCATCGGGGGCTTGGTTGAGGAACCAGTATTGTGAGGATCATTAGAAGGAGTAGTCATCTCAGATTCAATCAAATTCAATTAAGGTATAACAGATTTAGAACAAAAACACAACAACCAATTGAACCAAGAGAGATCTCAAAATAAATGAACGAAAGCGTCAAAAATTCAATAATCTATAACCAGTTCTTGCAAAATGCTAATTCAATCAAACATAGATATCAATTAGCAGTTTCAATGATCAATTGTTAGATCAATCAATGATTAACCTGCTCTGATACCACTTGTTAGGATCAGTGATCTACGTTTGATTGATTAGAGAGTATAGCAGCGGAATTCTAACAAGAAATTAGCCAATTCACAAGAACAAAAAGATATTCAATGTAAGAACAAAATGGTTATAGATAGAGAGAATTATGCAGATATATTTCATTCAATATACGCTTTCGTGGTAACGGAATGTCACAATTAAAATTAGGTCGACACCTCTTATATAAGAGATGTGACGTCTGTTGATGTCACTTGATAGTGACATCTAACAGAATTTATTGCAAACTACTGGTAGTTAACACAACTACTGAAGATGTCAAACAGCTGACATCTTCTTAGAAAAATACTAAGTGTTAACTATTATTACAACTACTAAAAAGAAACTACTGAAACAATAATAACTGAAGAACATACTCTTCAGTTGTTTTACAAATACTGAAACAAGAAACTACTGAAAGATAAACCATCACAACTACTGAAGAAGACCTTTTCAGCTGTTGTGACAACGTCTGATACTTTGGTCTTCAGCACTTGTGTCTTCAGACTTTGTCTTCAACACTTGTGTCTTCAGACTTTATCTTCAGCACTTGTGTCTTTAGACTTTGTCTTCGGCACTTGTGTCTTCAGACTTTGTCTTCAGCACTTGTGTCTTCAGACTGTCTTCAGCACTTGTGTCTTCAGACTTTGTCTTCAGCACTTGTGTCTTCAGACTTTGTCTTCAGCACTTGTGTCTTCAGACTTTGTCTTCAGCACTTGTGTCTTCAGCACTTGTGTCTTCAGCACTTGTGTCTTCACACTTTGTGTCTTCAGCACTTGTGTCTTCAGACTTTGTCTTCAGCACTTGTGTCTTCAGACTGTCTTCAGACTTTGTGTTTTCAGACTTTGTAATCAGCTGTTGTCTTCAGCTGTTGTGGTCTTCAATAGTTGTTGTGTGTCTGTGGGACTTAAAGGTTTTTCTGATCCGGCTCATTGGTTCTTTTGGTCCAACATTAACTGCAGAGATTTTTTTGTAGTCTCTAACTCCACAATCCTTTTGGCGTGTTGCTCCTAGAGCTGAGACATCCGATGTGCGTACTCATCGATCAATCAAGCCTGATGAGAGAAATGCTGAGATTGGAAAGTGGTCAGCTTTACTAGCTGTCTTATCTGATTGGTCTTCTCTTCATCTGCAGCTAACAGTCTTAGCACCATTTGATTAAGTGCTGAGAGCTATTCCTCTACCCCACTAGAGGCAGAGGTGATCCTAATGGATATGGAGAGAAAGAAGATGGTGCTGCAGGATGGCTAGTGGTGGTGGTGACTGTGGTGAAGATTGGAGGTGGTATTGATGATGTGATGGTGGTGTAGGTGTGAACGATTTGATGGTGGATGGAAGGGTGGTAGTGGTATGAGGGGGAATGCTGGTAGGGATGGCTGCTGTGGTGGTAGGTAGAGTGGTGGCTATGGTGGTGGATGTGGTGGTGGCTATGGTGGTGATGAAGGTGATTCTGTGCTTCTTCTTTTTCAAGCCGTGGGGCTGAGCCATTCTCTTCTTCCTCTATCCAGTCGAGGAGGATGCTCTCCTTAAACACGGCCTGGCAGATTAGAGTATATGTAGGTCCGCAGTAGTCTCTCCCGATCCACCTGGGCATTCAACAATCGCCTGGAGCCCTTGTTCTATGGGAATGACTTACTTCCCATAGTCGAGTCAAAGGCTCCTCATCCGACTCCTCCTCTTCCTCACCAGGTATGAAGCCCTGGTGGAATCCAGCAGTCTCAGCGATATCTCAAGTGGGGGTAGATGCTGGAGATACAATATCAGCAGTGGGGCTCGTTGTTTGAGTGGGCCCTACATCTCCAGCATTACCGCTATCATCATCGTTGGAGTCATCATCTGGTAGCTGCAGCTGCTCTACCTCCGAGTCACTGTCAACGTGACGCCATTTACGTCTAGCTGGCGCCACGTAATCCTCCCTGGCCAGATGCCCAATAGTCTCCTCATAAGGGGCTTAACCTGCTTCCCCTGTAGACCTTCATCCTACCCAAGGTGGTGTCGTCCATCACCTCTAGTACAACGACATCCTCCGTCTCCTTTGGCAAGGAAGAGAGCTTCTGGTTGATAATCATCTACATAAAATAAGGGTACATGCAGAAGCTCTCCTTTCCTTTCCCCTCAATGTTCTCCACCAAGTAGGTGAAGATCATTCTGGAGAAGTAGAACGGGTGGTTCAGCACCACGTAGCATATGCATTCTGAATCTGATCAGAGAGCTCATCAAAGCCTCCCTTCTGTGACGCTATACACTTTTGCAGAACGTGTGCAAGGTACTTGAACTGGGGGCACAGTTGCTCTTGTTGAGCACCCCTGCATTGATGTCCCCTAGCGTACTTGGGGCGTAGAAAACATCCTCGGACAGTAAGAGGATGTAGTCTAGTAGGGTAGTCAGTGTCGTCCCCGAACTGCAATACAGTCCTGAGATCATCCTCAGTGATCTCAATGGCCTCTCCAAATATAGAACTACGGATACGATGAGGCTCTGAGGATCTGTCAACCACAGCGCCTTCCCAGAAGGCTTGCTGAATAGAACGGTACGGTGTACATGGAGTAGAGATGGAGTGAAAGATCCTCAATCTCCTAAGAAGCATGATGATTCCAGAAAAGTCAGAAGCATGTCTGGATGACTGATACAGATGAGCACAAATATTGTTCTTAGTGCTCATGGTCCACCGACTTGCCATCTGTTACAAAATGAAAATAAACTTTAGTTTCAGTTGATTAATAATATCTTGAATCACTTGGAATTGAAAATATTCTTTTTTATCTGTTGTGCGAATGAGACTGTGCGACTGAGATCTAGACGTGCGAATGAGTAGTGCGACTTAGATCTAGTCGTGCGTATTACCTCATACGTACGACTTGTCATGCGACTGAGCTCACACGTATGTAAATTCATTCGTGTATATCAGTCGTGCGACTGAACTCACACGTATCTAAATTCATTCATGTATATCAGTCGTGCGACTGAACTCACACGCCTGATTCAGTCGTGCGGTTTAGCCGTTTGCACTACTTAGTCGTGCGACTGAAGTTCATCAACCTGTCTAGTCGCATGACAGACTACTGTTCAATTCAAATTCATGTTTTGACCATTCTTACATTTGACGTGGTGTTTTGGTTCATTTGACTCGCAATCATTATACTTAACCCCTGATAACATTGATTTCAGTTGTTGGCTTATTTTAATTGGGTAACTTAGTCCAACAAGTCACGTTTCTTGTCTTGGGCCGAACGTATCGATTTAGGAGTCAAATTGAATAAAACATGGTTGGATTGAACCACATTATACCTGTAAAGTCAGTACAAATCATCAGTTCACAACAATCTGAGATATAGTAAGATCGACTGAAAATTTGGCAGAGTAACGTTAGTCGTGCGAATTAGGGCTAATTTGGGAGTGATGAGTCTCTGCGACTAACTCCCCCTCTTTTTATACTGAATGTGAATTCAATCGTACGACTGAGCTCATATGCTCATTTCATTCGGCGAATGGACCTAAGTCGTGCGACTGATCAGTCGCCCACCTTTAGCCATCCGACTAGAGTTCAGTCGTGTGACTTGTTCATTCTCCCCTCTCTCATCGGCTCAATGGCTCATTCGATAAGTCATTTGGTGTAATGATCCATACTCTTGTCCATTTGTTTGTTTAATGCATGAGTATGGTCCATTCGCATGATTGGTCCATCTCAGGGTCCAGTAGTGCGAATGGTCATACTCTTTAAATTTTTCTGACTTTATGACCATTTGATTTTAGACCCTGTTAAACTGTTGATTTAACATTATGAACACTTGATCATCTCAGATATGATCATTTTAACTTAGAATTTTTGATCACCTCAGACGTGATCCTTTTAGATGAGAAGGTCCATTATCAACTTCCATGACATAGTCCGATACTACACAAAACTGAAATAGACTCATGTTGTACTTACATAAAAAGAATTAACACTGAAAATTGCATTAAGACTGGCTTTTGTGTTTTATGAGGATTAATTCCTAAGATTTAACTCTAAGGAATAATTCTTCTCAGAGAGCAGCCTCAATCTTTTAAACCATACATCGACCAATTCAAGCTCGAATCATACCGGATATTCAAATCATTTGAGACAAGTTAGCTAAAACCTTTGATGCCCTATTCTTGTTTTTCATCTAGAGTCATTAACAAATTTAGGAAATCATACTAGTACTATTAGGTCCCCACACTTATTTGAACTTTCAAGAATGGTAGCCACAGTGATTGTCAGTATCCTTGTCCTCTTAAATCTATACACAGACTTTCAACACAGTTGAGTGATTGTTTTAGGGTTTGTTTATTTCAAGAAGCATTTGTGGATCCCACACTTATATGGTAATCAAGATTTCTCAGGAGATTTTTGAGCGGTCCTAGGGTAGAGTTCAAGAAGAGACTATTCTTAGAACTTTCAAATAGAAGCCAATCCTCAGGTTAGTGTCATCGCACAGCAGAGAGGCAGAAAACAACAATGAGTTCTAGAATATATAGGTTATGCTTATCCTCAGGTCAGTGCGACCGCATAGTAGAGAGCACATAACCTATCTTCTGTTTGAGAAATTTTCTTCTTTTTGCATAGATCTCACCAACAACATAGGTTATCATTTTGATTGTATTTGCATTTTTCATGTGCTTTTGCTCAAGCTTTGGTCTTATGCACACTTTTGTGGTGTTTTTTTGCTCGTCACCCCTTATTGAAACCTTGTTGATTGTGCTAACCAGGGATAAGGTGTTACCCCAGCTAGTCAAACATTTTAGTTTAATCTTGAGATCTCCCAAAGGTCTAGTCATCTATTGTGTTGAATCTACCGACATATCATCTATGGTCTAGCAACCTCTAGGTCTACTTTCTTTGTGTTACCTTAGTAGTAGCTAGCTTATCTATCATATTTCATTTTATATTGCTCAGACTACACAGACTTATACTTGAACTTTGCATCTTTTTCAATTTTGAATTTTAAAGTCCCAAATGGTTTGTACCTGCGTACTATCATATTCCAACATTGAATCGGTATCACACATACGATCTTATTTATTTTTAGCTTGCCTCTCCTTTCCCCTCGTTTTTTTATTATTTATTTCTTTCCTAGACCTATTCTCCCCCTAAAATTATAAAACCACTATGGATTTGCATTTTAGGATTTTAATGTGCAAGGAAAGAAATCAATTGTATTTAAACTAATAAGATACAAAAAAACAGAGAATAAAAGAAAATTAGAATTTAAAAATTAAAAGAAACTAGACACGATGCATTGGACTATACATGGTCATCTTCAGGAATGACCTCACTTTTTTTTAACGCCATTGACCACTAATAGATATAGAAACATGGTTGGTCAAAAGCCTTTGTATAGAGGTCAGCGCGTTGAAAATTAGTGTTTATTTTTATCACATCGATTAAATATTTTTCAAAACAATCCCGAATGAAGTGATATTTGATTCCGATGTGTTTGTTCTTAGGATGTTGGACCAGGTTTTTAGTGACTACAATCGTAGCAGAGTTATCAACAAAGATAGGAGTGGAAGTGAAATGCAAACCGTAATCCCGCATTTGCTTTTGAATCCATATGATTTGGAACAACAGCTTGCAGCGGCAACGTATTCGGCTTCACAGGTTAACAATACAACCGAGGTCTGCTTCTTACACTACCAGGTTACTAATCTTCTCCCAAAGAACTACACACCCTTGCTCATGTAAACTTGTAGTTCATCTTGCAGCCCTCGTAATCCGAGTCACTATACGCTGCAAGTTCAAAGTCATCATCATGAGGATACCACAACCCAAGTGTGGGTGTGCCCTTCAGTAACGAAATATCCTTTTGACCCCAATTAGATGGTTCACCTTAGGCTTTGTCTGATATCGTGAGAATAAACATGTAGCATACATGATATCAGGTCTTGAGGCAGTGAGATACGTGAGAGATCCAATCATCCCTCGGTACATAGTGACATCTACCAGATCACCGTTCTCATCGAGTGCTACATCATGGTTTGTAGCCGGTGGAGTGCCAGCCGTGGAAGCATTCTCCGTGTCAAACCGACTGAGAATATCTCCTACATACTTTGTCTCATGTAGAAAGATTCTATTTGGTGTCTGATCCACCTGTAACCCAAGAAAGAACTTCATCTTCCCCATGCCACTCATCTCAAACTCCGCCTTCATTACTGCTTCGAATTCTTTGCATAATTCTTTGTTCTTTGAACCGAATATTATGTCATCTACATAGATCTGTACTAGCAGTAAGTCTCTATCAATTTCTTTGATAAACAGTGTGCAATCAATGGCTCCCCTGTGAAATCCGTGTTTCACAAGATGAGTCGAGAGTTTCTCATACCAAGTCCGTGGAGCTTGATGAAGCCCGTATAGAGCCTTGTCGACTTTGTAAACTCTATCCCGATGATGTGGATCCTCAAATCCCTCGGGTTGACTGACATACACTGTTTCTCTGATCTCACCATGAAGGAATGCACTCTTAACATCTAGCTGGTAAACTTTGATTTTCATATAAGATGCATAGGCAAGGAAGATGCGGATGGCTTCCATCCTTGCCACTGGTGCAAATACTTCATTGTAGTCGATACCTTCAACTTGTCGAAAACCCTGAACAACAAGCCGAGCCTTGTTTCTGATGATCACACCCTGATCATCTTTCTTGCATTTTAAGACCCATTTGGTGCCAATGAGTTTAGCACATTTAGGTCTATCAACTATTGTCCATACACATAACTTCTTAAACTGAAGAAGTTCTTCTTGCATGGCACTAACCCAAGCCTCATCATTTAGTGCTTCGCTAACATACTTTGGTTCAAACTAGGACATAAAGCAACGATATGCACCGTCGTGAAGGTATCCTTTTTCCATCACGGAGGCATAATCAGCTGAGTATAGCTGATTTCTAGTCTGAACCCCTGATCTCACATCTCCTATAATATTATCAAATGGATGATAGACTTTTAGACGTGATCCAGGAGTTGTTGGAACAACCACCTCAGAGTCAAGATTATGAACATTTGATTCCGGATCTGAGGCAGTCGGAGTCTGAGGTTCTGATGGTTCTGAACTATCACTAGCCGATGCTTGTGAGCTTCTGGTAGTCGGAACCTGTACATCCTGGTTGATCTGATCATTTTCTTCATTTTCTTCATCAGAGGAAGAATCACCCACATCAACTGCTCCCCTGAGTTGGTAGTATCATGACTTGTTGAATCTTGAGATGGTGTGTTCCGGATATCGTACATCATCTTGTTTGCCAACTCGTCTTCTGAAGAGGAAAGAGGTATGTTGAAAGTCTTGAAGAATCCATCTTAGTCGAAGAAGTAGGTAGGCCCTTTTCCAGCAGGCGTATGATATATCTCTGAACATCAACATTACACCACACCTCTACTTGGCCTGTTGACTTGTTATAAAATCTCTTGTTCGGTATGTTGTATCCTAGAAAGATACCTTCATCAATCTTCTAACTGAATTTTCCCTCTTGAGTCTTCTTCAGCAAGATGCACGGAGCGCGAAACGGCTCGAGATATTCCAACTTAGGTTTATGTTGCTGTAATAACTCGTAGCATGTTTTTCCATTCTGTTTTACTACCAAAACTCGATTAATGGTATAACATGCATTAGCCAATACTTCATTCCAAAATTGGATAGGCAGTTTCGAGTCTGCCAGCATAGCCCGTGCCATCTCTATCAAGCTGTGGTTCTTCCGTTCAACAACGCCGTTCATATCCAAACATATCCATGTGAAGAAGCTCAAGAGGAAGTTCTATAGAATGAACTTTCTTTTCCTTATGAGATTTCTTCGTCTGTTTTCCCTTTTTGCATGCAACACAGAAATCCGGGAGTTGAAAGTTTTTGACATTTACTCCTCTCACAAGATCATTCTGGATCAGGTGATTCATTTTTCTAGGATTTATGTGTCCCATTCTCCTATGTAGGAGATGGAGTCCTTCTCAGTAGCTTTGGACAAGAAGCATTGGACTTCATTATCCGTTATGGAGGCCTTTGAGAGATCCAAGACATAAAGATCATTATATCTTGTAGCTGACATTAGGATCTGGTCCTCCGGGATCATGTAGTCCTTCTTAAGAATGTAACACCTCTGGTTGTCAAAAACTACCTTGAATCCTTTATCACAATTTTGAGAGCCTGAAAGCAAGTTATTTTGTAATTGTTGGACATAGTTTACCTTATCAAACTTAACCTTCTTATTTCCCACTTCTCCTTGGGCTGTGATGTACCCACCTTTGTTTCCAGCAAATGAAACGTGCCCTCCTTTAATTTGTCTCAAATTTGATAAAAGAGCTTTGTTCCCTATCATGTGTCTGGATGCTCCGCTATCTACAATCCACATGTTAGTCTCAGCACTATAGCGAACACCATGCACATTCAATGAAAACATTAGTTCATGTTAGGAACCCAAGCCTTAACTGGCTTGGGTTCCCTAAGGCATCACATATCATAAACTCAACCCACTGACCCTTTCAGGTTAAGGGTTGATCAGGATTCTATTTTTTCTCATTTTTAGGCACTAAGGAGGTTTTTTCTTTCCATAATCCAGATTTGTGTAAGGCCTGTTTGTGATAAACAGACAACTGGCTAATGGGTTGAACTTTGGGTTCACTATCCCTTTTTGGAGGCGTCACTGAGTTCCTCTTAAAGGATCTCGATGTAGATGCAGAAAGTTCAACTTTTCTCGTCGGTGTCTAGTAATAAGGAAAATGAGACGCTACGTGACCATACTTAATTGCTTATTATGTTTGGACTGAGACACTTATTTGTTAGATGTTTTGGTGGAGATGTAGATGTCACATAGTTGAACTTATTATGTTTGGACTGAGACACTTATTTGTTAGATGTATGAGTTGGTTTTACAAACTTATTGCTTTACCTGGTTTTACATCTTTGATCTCTTGTTTACCTGGACTGTGACATGATGCACGTGATTGATTAGGTTTTATAGTCTTTTTAGGTTCTTGTTTGACTTTGTTTGACCCTGACTTTAAACTAACCTTTTCAAATTCTTTTTCCAGGTTAACACAAGCCAACTTTCCTATTGCCTTTGAAGTGGCCTCCTTCTGTTTAGTGTCAGATCCAATTGATTTACTTAAGGAATCTGGATCATTAACCAGAGGAGTGGACATCACGTGATCCTTGATGGGGTTATGATTAATTGGTCTGCTTTTAGTTTTCATCACGGTCTCAGGTGGTGGTCGAACCACTTTGTATCCCAACCCCTCCCTATTATTTCTCTCTCTCGCTAAGTGTTGGACAATGTGTGATGAGCTTGTCCAACTATGCAGTTTTTGTTTTAACGAGTCGCCTTCTACTTCTAACACTGCTTTTTGCTTCTTAGTGTCCTCTAGAGAGTTCAAATAGTACCTAATGTCATTTGCTTGGTTAAAAGCAACTACCTTAGTTTCCCTAAGCTGTTTATTCAATAGGTCTATCTTTTCCTTGTAACTGTGCTCGTTTTGTTTTAACACTCTATTTGCCTCTGTGTACAGTTCCAGATCATTTACTAAGCTATCATTATGATCTAATAGTCTAGAAAATTTTGAATCTATACTTTCTCTGAATTTGTTACATTCTAAGCAAGCATGATTATTAACCAGTTGGTCAGTAGTACTTAACTGAGATGTTTAAGAGGAATCAGCCATGAGTGCAGACTTGGTTGTTTCTGGTTCTGATTCTGGTTCTGGTTCTTCAGGCAGGTGGTTGACCAAATTTGAAGTGTCTTCAGAATTTGACATCGCGAGCTCTACTGCTATATCTCCCTCACTCGCTCAATCGTCATCAATATCCTCCACACTAGCTATATTGGACTCTCCTGGTGACACGAATCGAAAGCTCCAGTCCTGTCCTTCATCCTCGTTAGCAGTTAAGGCTTTCGGGTCCTTACTGGATGAGTTAGAGCTACTAGATGTGGCCTTGTCCTCACGATTAAATGACGAGAAGGGATTGCCATTACCCGTCTTCTTTGGTTTTACACACTCCCTCTTGAAGTGTCCCTTCTCACCGCAGTTGAAACATGTAACCTTAGACTTATCGAACCCAAAGGTTGTGTCTTTTGTTGCAACCAAGTTCTGTCCGATCTTTTTGACAAACTTTTTAGCTCGTTGGACAGCACTTGCCAGGGCCCACATTATGTCCATACGTTCTAACTCCATCTCATCCACCTGCTCATAATCTTCATCTGCCAGGTGGCAGTTTCCTATCTTTCCAGCAACTAATCCATCATAGAATTGAACCACCACAGCTAAGAGGTCCATATGTTCTCTGGCCAACCCCATAGTCACATTCCCAAAGTTTTCGGTTTTGAGCTTTGCTGCATTAGCTTCAGATATCATATTGGTTGCTAGACGACCCTGACGTTTCGGATCCTAAAGTTGAGGGTTGTGCTGGAACTGCTGCGTTTAAGATGAAGGCGGTTTGTAGGGGTGCTCCAGATGTCTTGACCGAAGGAGTAGCATTGTAGAGTGCAGTATTCTGATCTTAGTTGGCCTTTGGAGCTCGATATTTCATCCTAAGCTCTTGTTCTCTCAGTTTCAGAATGAAGTCATTTATATCTAACTTCGAGAGCATTTCATTCTGTCTGAGATTAGAGACAGAAGAAGCCCATTTTTCTGGTAATCCATGAGCAAAGTTGGATACCTTATCCTCCATTGATGTAACCACTCCAGGAGTGTGCATCTCACTCATCAGGTGGTAGAATCTATCGATCACATCATCAAGGCTTTCTTTTCCTATAGAGGAGAAGTTGTCAAACTCCTTCTTCAAGGATTTTGACTTGATGGCCTTCAGAGAGGCATTTCCGTCATACCTCTTTTCCATAGGCTTTTGACTTGATGGCATCCTAAAGTTTCTTTGCTTGAGTATACTCCGAATACTGATGGAAAATATCCTTCGGAATAGATTGAGTAAGCAAAGCATAGACTTTCTTTTCCGCATTGTGTTTTACCTTCTGAGCATCCAACATGCCACTTAGAGTAAGTTTGACTCCGTCAGCTCCTACTGGCATGCTATAACCCGACTCGATGGCCTCCCACAAATTTGTATCTACTCCATTTAAGTAGATTTCAAAATGTTGCTTCCATTGTGGGTAGTCGTCTAATGTAACAGCAGTAGATTCTGAATACGAGTAGATTCTGAATACGTGTGTCTCTACTTGATGTGTATGCTGAAAACTGGTCATCCATTAGGTTTAACTTTACTGTTTAAGAAACTGCTAAAGTATGCAAATGGACGTATGCGATTGAACTTATTCGTGCAATTGAACAATGCGAATGGTTCAAATGTGCGACTGAAGAAATGCGGATGAGTCAGTCGCCCGAATGAACAAATGCGAATGAACAGTCCAAATGAAGTTGCTCAAGTTTAATCGTACGATTGAAGGTGCGAATGAGTCCAATCGTGCGGTTGGAGAATGCGAATGAACTCAGTCGTGCGATTGGTTTAATCGTGCGACTGAACTTGCTGAAGTTTGATAATTCGTATATTTAACTTGATTTGTCCGTAAAAACTCGAATTTTATCAAACCCTAATAGCCGTATGCCGGAAAAACTCAACTTTTCGATCAGGACATGTCTATGACTCCGTTAGACAAAAAGGATTGTGTTTTTGATGCAAAAACACAATTTTTGTGTCAAAACTATTGAATCAACATGTAATCAAGAGACAAGGCTCTGATACCACTTGTTAGGATGTGGTATTTGAATGAAACACCAACTAATTAACGTGCTAAACCAAACCAAATAGTGCGATATCCTATTTCATTGGCGATCCAATCGGTGAGAACGCACGTAGAAACAATAACGTATTGAATCTAACGTCAAGAATCGATTAGGAATCGATCTACAACGTTCTATGAACTTGGAGTACGAACTTAGAGGCTTCTGGACGGCTAGGGTATGTCTGGAGTCGAAGTGAATTGAATGATTACATTTTTCCATGAATTAGCTGGTATTTATAGGTTAGGGTTGCTCATTCGGGCGACTGAACCATTAGCATGGTTCATTCGTGCGATTGAGCCATGCGGTTGATCCATTCGCACAACTGAGTGTTCAGTCGTGCGACTTAGTCAGTCGTATGAAGTTGTTCAGGTGTATGGACTATTTAGGCACATGGACACTCAGTCGTATGGCCATTCTGATGCATGACCACTGTTGGGGCCCATGGTCCAGTCGGACACATGTGAACTTTACTTCACCAAGTTTGAATGTATTCAATATTATAACATTATGCATAACAATTCAAACAATCACAAACCTATATAATCAAGTCAATATGTGTTAAACAACTCACTAATGAAATATTAAACATTATAAACACAACCAAACATTTGTATTTCATTAAGTACCCAACGATTATATATTGTAAGACAATAAAGACATATTACATTCTGATCAGAATCTAGGTACATATGTATCAACACTAGGCCTAAGCCTATTATAGACCTTCCATTACGATGCACAGCACCTCCTGGCCATAGTACCTAAGGCAAGCAACAATGGTTCCATACAAATGGTCAATCCAAAGAAAGACCCCGATGTGCATCCTCCCGGGGTAGGGAACCCGCACACCGTTGGGCTAACACCTTACAAATGGGCATGTCCCGACATACAAGGCTTGCAAGACTTTCATTCCATTCATCATTCTTAATGCATGCATTCATTGATCATGTTCCTTTTTTCATTATCTTTCACTTTACGTTACATAATACTTTCATTCTATTCATTAACATTCAACGTAAAGCCACGAGAAAGATAATCAAACAAAACAAGGAAAATAACATACACAGTCAATAAAATCATCATATAGGGCATCATCATACATACAAAGCATACATCATGCGTAAACATACAACATCATACATCATCATTAACATCGTTTCCATCATAGTGTCTATGACTTCAAAAGTCAACTTATATGGACTCCCGGGAATCTTCCACATCAAAACATACATCTGCACTTTCGTTCGAAAGTCAGTAAATAAACTACGTTTTCCCCGAGTGCACAAGCCCTATATAGGCGTATGGGCACCCTACAATTGCATGGCCTTCTAGGCGACTGAACATCATTCGAATGGTTAATATGCGATTGAACACCTATGCGAATGAACCAATGCAGATGAACACTTGTGCGGTTGGACCTAATGTCGATGGAACTAGGCGTATGGGCCTCAGTCGCATGACTCCTCATGCGAGTGACCCTTAGTCGCACGACTGGCATGTGTATGGGCTCTAGTTGCACGACTCACATGCGATTGAACCTTAATGGTGTGAATGAACCTCAATCAGTCGCCTAGCCCTAGCTGATGCAGAATGCAGTTCATCCTGAACCCAATCTATCATTTTCGAACTCCAAGCTCTTCCAAACCTCTTCTAAGCCCAAATCAACCATCCTTAACCTTAGGAAGTCATACCAAAACACCATACAAGCACACACAAGCCCGAAATCATACATCACTCGCATCATACACAAACACATACACACGGGTCAAACACACCACACACACACACTCACACACTTCAAAATGCTTTTTTGACGTGTTCTAGCCCCAAAAGCATTAAAAACGTGCAAAAGAGGGGTCCTAGAACTCACACAAACGACCACAACGAGAAAAGCTTCGATTAGACCGCTAAACTTCAATTTTGCACGCTTAAATCCACTCGAACCAAGTTTTTTCTCCCTTTTTCCTCTTCTCCTCTCTTTTGGATGATTTTGTGGGTGTGGGGAGAGGGTGAGGGCTGCCCTCTCCCTTTAAATACCTCCACTCACCCAACTTTCTCTCATTTGCGAGTTTGGTCCGTCGACTTTGGACTTTATTTATTTTTGTCTTCTTCCGCTGGCTTCAAAGAAAATATCCGGGTGATACAAGTTCACCCCCCTTATATAGGTTTCTTCCCCGAAAGCTGTTATTTCTCGAACAAACGTGGGTAATGGTGCCTCATTTCTTCTTCAGTCTCCCACGTTGACTCAGATCCTTTCCTGTGCTTCCATTATACATGCACAAGAGGAATCGCTTTTTCTCATCCTTTTCTTTTTTCAATCAATGATTGCCAGTGGTTGCTCCACATAATTGAGTCATTTGTCCACTTCGATATCCTTCAGTGGAACAATCATATCTTCATATGCCAACCACTTTCTCAGATGAGATACATGGAATGTCAGGTGAATTCCACTTAACTAATATGGTAACTCCAATCTATAGGCCACCTCTCCTACTTGAGCAATGATTCAGAAAGTCCTTATATACCTTGGGCTCAACTTGCCCCGCTTCCTAAATCGGATGATCCCCTTCCAAGGTGAGACCTTCAACATAACCCGGTCACCCACTTGGAACTCAATCAGTCTACATCGTTTATCAGCGTACGACGTATGTCTATCTTTGGATGCCTTCATGAAGGTCTTGATCTTTTCAAGCTTCTCAGTTGTAGCTTCGATCACCTTGACGCTCCCTAACTTTTTCTGACCAATATCACCCCAACATACGGGAGTTCTGCATCTCCTAACGTATAGCATCTCATAAGGTGGCATACCAATGCTGGCATGATAACTGTTGTTGTGTGATTATTCAGCTAATGGTAAGTGGTCATCCAAATTTCCCCCAAAATCAATAACATATGCCCGAAGCATGTCCTCCAATTTCTGAGTGGTCCTCTCGAACTGACCATCAGTCCAGGGATGATAAGCCGTGCTAATATGCAACCTCATCGCCGTAGTTTCACGGAATTTCTTCCAAAACTTGGATGTAAACCGAGTGTCACGATCAGACACAATAGACACTGGCACACCGTGACGAGTTACAATCTCTTTGATGAAAAGATCCGCTAACCTCTCAGATGAATATGTCTCGCGGATCGGTAGGTAGTGAGCACTCTTCGTGAAACGGTCAACAATCACCCATATAGCATCATACCCTTTCGGAGTAAATGGCAGCTTCATAATAAAATCCATGGTGATGTGATCCCACTTCCATTACGGTATATCCAAAGGTTGGATCTTCCCATACGGCTTCTGATGCTCGGCCTTCACCTGTAGACAAGTAAGGCATTTACTCACACACTCCACCACATCCCGTTTCATACTTGGCCACCAATAATCCTTCTTCATGTCTTGATACATCTTTGTGGCACCTAGATGAATAGAATATGAGTCTTGTGAGATTCATCCATAATCTTCACTCGTAGATCCCCAAAACGAGGAATCCACACCCGTCCCAATCGGGTTTTAACACCAAGTGTGTTTTCACCCAATTCCATAACCACACCTCTCATTATTTCCAAGTTAAGATGATCTTCCTTCACTGCCTAATTATGAATTTCCATAACTTGTTTCATCACGTCAGAGGTCATGATTAGCTGATACGCATTCACCCGAATTGGCTCGGCCTCTCTTTCCGACTAAGGGCATCCGCCACCACATTGGCTTCGTCGGATGGTAGTGGATCTCACAATCATAATCTTTTATAAGCTTTAACCATCGTCTTTGTCTAATGTTCAGGTCCTTCTCCTCAAAGAAGTACTTCAAGCTCTGGTGTTCAGTGAAAATGGTGCATTTCATCCCGTAAAGATAGTGCCTCCAAGTCTTTAGTGAAAAGACCACGGCTTCTAGCTCCACGTCATGAGTAGGATAATTGACCTCATGAACCTTTAACTATCGGGATGCATATGCTATAACTTTTCCCCTCTGCATTAACACATATCCCAACCCCGAGTAGGAAGCATCAGAATAAACCACCAGATCTTCACTTCCTCGAACGCCTCCTCTTGAGCTTGACCCCATACAAATTTAACATCTTTTCGGGTCAACTTAGTTAGTGGAGAAGCGATCTTCGAAAAGTCTTGGATGAATCTCCTATAGTAGCCTGCGAAACCCATGAAACTACGAATCTCGAATGGCATCTTTGGAGACTTCCATTGCATTACAGCCTCCACCTTTGCCGGGTCCACCATAATCCCCTCAAGATTCACCACATGACCCAAAACTTGTACCTGGCGCAATCAGAATGCACGCTTGGAGAACTTAGCATACGACTTCTCCTTTCTCAACGTCTCAAGAACCTCCTGAATGTGACCGGCATGCTCTATCTCGCTCTTTGAATAAATCAGGATATCATCAATAAACACAATCACTGATTTATCAAACATCGGCCGACACACTCGATTCATGACATCCATAAAAGCAGCTGGCGTATTGGTCAAACCAAAAGACATGACAAGAAACTTGTAGTGACCATAACCCGTGCAAAAATCTGTTTTAGGGATGTTCTGCTCCTTCACCTTCAACTTATGGTAGCATGATCAAAGGTCTATCCTTGAATACCAACTAGCACCTTGAATTTATCGATTCTCGGTAAGGGGTATCGGTTGTTCACCATCAACTTGTTTAGATCATGGTAGTCAATACACATCCTCATACTACCGTCTTTCTTCTTCACAAATAGGACCGGAGCACCCCAAGGAGAGATACTCAGTCTAATGAACCCCTTATCCAACAGCTCTTGCAACTTCTCCATCAATTCTTTCATCTTCGTCGAAGCCAACCGATACGGTGCCTTGGCAATAGTTTGGGCACCCGGTATTAGATCTATCTGAAACTCGATCTCTCTGTTAGGTGGCACTCCTGGTAAGTCTTCTGGAACACGTCTGGAAAGTCACACACAAACAGTACTTCAGACAGTTGTGGCGTTAATGTATCCACAGCCTTTACATAGGCCAGGTACGCACTTCATCCACGCCTCATACACTTTCCCGCCACCGCCATTGAGATTACTTTCGGGTTCGTCGTAACCCGATCCCCATAAATCATTACTGAACTGCCTTGAGGCGCTGTCAGACAAATCATCTTCTTGTGACACACAATGTTCGCCTAGAAGTCCGCTAACCATTCCATACCAAGAACCAAATCGAAACCACCTAAGGTCATCATGAATGATCTAACAAGAAACTTATGACCTTCTAGTTCCATATCATAATCCTCTATCATCTCAGAAATCCTGGTAGACTTACCTATGGCGATTCCTACGTCAAAGGGCGCATCAACACATCTACTAATGTTGGACCAAAAGAACCAATGAGCCTGATCAGAAAAACCTCTAAGTCCCACAGACATCACAACAATTGCTGAAGACTTGATCAGCTGTTTCACAAAGTCTAAAGAGCAAAAGCTGAAGAACAAAGTACTGAAGACTTCAACAGCTGAAGACCAAGGTCTGAAGATCAACAGCTGAAGACTAAAGTACTGAAGACTTAAAAAGCTGAAGACTAAAGTACTGAAGACTTCAACAGTTGAAGACTAAACAACTGAAGACTTAAAGAGCTGAAGACTAAAGTACTGAAGACTTCAACAGCTGAAGACCAAAGTCTGAAGATCAACAGCAGAAGACTAAAGTACTGAAGATCAACAGCTGAAGTACAAAGACTGAAGACAACAGCTGAAGACATCAGTTGATGACAACAGCTGAAGTTCAAGTACAAGTACTGATGCCTTCAGAGTTTGTTACAACAGCTGAAGAAGCATTCTTCAGTTGTTGTGATGGTTTTCTTTCAGTAGTTTCTTTTCTATTTTAGTACTTGTAAAACGACTGAAGAGCATGTTCTTCTGTCGTTGTAGTTTCAGTAGTTTCTTTTCAGTACTTGTAGTGACAGTTAACACTTAGTATTTTTGTAAGAAGATGTCAGCTGTTTGACATCTTCAGTAGTTGTGTTAACTATCAGTAGTTTGAATAATTCTGTTAGATGTCACTATCAAGTGACATCAGCAGACGTCACATCTCCTATATAAGAGATGTTCACCTAATTGTACGTGTGACATTCTGTTACCAAGAAAGCGCATATTGAATGAAATATCTTTCGCAAAATTCTCTCTCTCTATAACTGTTTACTTTTATATTGAATATCAATTGTGTTCTTGGGAATTGTCTAATTCATTGTTTGATTTCTGCTGCAATACTCTCTAATCAATCAAACGTAGATCACTGATCCTAACAAATGGTATTAGAGCAGGTTAATCATTGATCGATCTAACAATTGATCATTGAAACTGCTATTCTATATCTATGTTTAATTGAATTAGCATATTTGCAAGAATTGGTTATAGATTATTGAATTTCTGCTGCTTTCGTTTATTCACTTTGAGCTTTCTCTTGGTTCAACTTGGTTTGTTGTGTTTTTGTTCTATATCTGCTAAAGCTTAATTGAATATGGTTGAATCTGAGAATGACTACTCCTTCTAATGACCCTCACAATACCGGTTCCTCAACCAAGCCTCTGATGCTGGTTAGGACTGAGTATAACATATGGCAACGAAGGATGCTTCATCACCTGTCTGTTAACAGTTTAGGTTGTTGGACATCTGTGGTACATGGTCCACACAAGCCTATGGTGAACAATCCAGAAACCAACCAAATGGTTCTAAAGAAGAAGGAACAATACTCAGATGAGGATCGGAAACTGTTTGAGATTGATGCTAAAGCGCATGGTATTCTGGCCATGGCTTTGGCTAATTAAATCTATTCAGGGCTTATGCATCATGAAACTGCTCATGACCTCTGGAATGCACTGAAGGAACAATTTGGTGGAACAGATGAGGTTTTAGCAAACAATAGGGAAATCCTTGCCCAACAATATGAGACATTCTCTCATAGAAAGGGTGAGAAACTGGCTCAACAGTTTGAGCGTTTTTCTTGTTTGATCTCTGAGCTGAAAATGGTCTAACAGGAATACACCAATAGCCAGATGAATAACAGATTCCTCAGATCACTGCCTGAGAGATGGGACACATACACTATTGTCCTACGCTCTAGTGCAAATCTGGATAGCCTATCTCTCACCCAACTTCATGGGAAACTGCTTACATTTGAGAGAGAGATAGAGCAGAAAAGGAAACTGGCATCATGAGGAAAGCTCACTGATGACTTTCTACAGGGAACACTGCCTTGGTTGGTCATGAGTGAGAATATGCTGCATCTGAAAGCAATTATGATGAGCATATAGATTTCTCTTCAAACAGTTCTGATCATGCATTTGTTGGTGTTGATAGTCAATCAAACTGTAATAGTGACAATTTATGCTTCATCATGGATGATCTGAAGGGTATTGCTAATGATGATTTAGAAGAGATGGATATTCTAAGCCAAATGGCCTTAGTTAATATCAGATCTCAAAAGTTCTACAAGAGAACTGGCAGGAAATATCCTGGACTCTCTGGCAAAACCAAAGTTGGTTTTGACAAGAGTAAGTTGAGGTGTCATAAATGCCAAAGGCTTGGACACTTTGCAAGAGAGTGTAGATCAACTGGATCTAACTCCTCTACACCCTTTGTGACTTTTCCAAGCACTAGTCCACAAAATAGAGGGCAACATCCTGCGAGTTCTGGTCATCATTCACACCCTATATCTCCTGCATACTTTGTCCCTCAGGGTCCAATGTCATATCCTTATCCCTGCTATTACATGCCTCAGCCAAATTCGGTTCAAGCTCCTATGGCACAAAAACCACAAGCATTACCTGAACCTCAACTTTCCCAATCTCATCAACAATCTCAACCTCAACAACACAGCTTTTTCACCCCAGGAGTTGTTGACTGGGGCATTCTACCAGATGATATGTCTGGTCATGAATAACTGTTCTCTGGTGCTGGTCAACATGGTGGTGATAATCCTTTTGGAAACCTTGCTCTTATGGCTCTAGAGTCTGCTGATACCTCATCCTCTAATGCCTCCAGACCACAGGTATCATAGGTATCCTCTGAGGCCAAAGCCAAGCTATGTTCTGAAACATGCATAGCCGCATTTGCATCTATTAGAGAAGCAAATGTAGCTTTAATTAACAAGAACATTAAGCTAGAACAAATAATATCCAAAAGAAAAGCTGAATTTGAGGCTGTGCTTAATGATAAGAATGATGAGATTTACAAACTTAAATGTCAAATCACTGATGACAAGGCTAGGGAAGAGGTACTTCTAGAGAAGTATAGAGACCTTAAAGAAACACTTGCAACTACCCAGGTAGAGTGTGATCGATGGGTACATTCTTGCAAGGGTTTTGAAATGCTTCTTAGTAAGCAGTCTGCT
Organism: Flaveria trinervia; assembly: GCA_025506515.1. Taxonomy (NCBI): domain Eukaryota; kingdom Viridiplantae; phylum Streptophyta; class Magnoliopsida; order Asterales; family Asteraceae; genus Flaveria; species Flaveria trinervia. The sequence goes on along the minus strand of CM046443.1, from coordinate 41,886,498 downwards.
TCCAATGTGAAGTTTGGCATTGGTTATAATCACACTGCTCCTCCTACAGATTTTACTCCCAGAGCAGAGGTAAATCTGATGGAGAAAGCAATAATCAATCCTTTTCATCATGTGATTTACTATCTGATACAGCACCATCAGATGTTGAAGTCAACATTAATTCCTCTCAGAATCTATCAGCTGATGTTGATGGTTCAAATGCTGACACTCACATGATCAAAAAGTTGATCACTCCAGGTGGTATTTCACAAAGTACTGAAAGTACTAAAGAGCATGTCATAACACCTGGAGAACAAACCCAACTACTGCAAGTAGAAAGGGTGGAAAACTACTGAAGAAGATATCAAAAGCATGTACTAAAGGGAAGAAAACTGCTAGTACTGATAGCAACTGCTGAAGAATAAGTCTTCAGTAGTTTCATCTTCTTCAGCAGATGATCAACTTAAGATGAAGAAAAGCCATGTGAAATATGTGGCTTATTCAATCATCTTACTGATGATTGCTCGTATAAAAAGGGCTCCAAACTCAAACATAATGAGAACATTAAAAAGCAAATGGATAAAATGAAAACTGAGTTTGAAACCAAATTTGTACCGACAACATCGAAACCTGTGACCCCTAAATCCAAAAGGAATCCAAAAAGCTAGGGGTTAATCAGGCAACAGCTGAGGTTGCTCAAAGGGAGATGGTACAACACAGGAATCCATCAATCTCAAGCACTAATGTGTCTGATGAGCTGAAGGCTTTATCACAAAATCAGACACAACTTGTTATGATGGTTCAACATCTATTGGGGAGAGTCAACCAACATCTTTTGGCAGTGATGCTAAGGGTTACATCATTGGCAAAGGCTTTGTCTCCAATGGGGAAATAAAGTTTGATGATGTTAATCATGTGGAAAATCTCAAATACAATCTCTTGAGTGTCAGTCAAATGTGTGATAAAGGCCATGTTGCTCTTTTCACCAGTCAGAACTGTAGGATTCTGTCATCCAAAGTTCTAAATTTGATTGATAAGGTGTTGGATGATCACACTCTCCTGAGGACCAACAGGACAGGAAGAGTGTATGCCTTAGATCTTTCCAAGAAAATAGCTCTCAAAGGCCATCCTTGCCTGTTCTCCAAAGCCTCTCCTCAGGAATCTAAACTGTGGCATAGAAGGCTAGGTCATGTTAATCTCAAGAACATGAATCAGCTCATCCACAATAGTTTAGTGAGAGGTCTACCAATAAAGGAGTTCCACTGTGATGAAACCTACACTGCTTGTTTGAAAGGAAAACAGCACAAAGTCTCATTCCCTCCTATTGAAGAACCTAAGTCCACTGCCTGCTTGCAGTTACTACACATGGATCTATTTGGTCCTGTGAGAGTGATGAGCATGGCAAAGAAGAAATACTGTCTGGTAATTGTGGATGATTACTCCAGATTTGTATGGACTTTCTTTCTGCATTCGAAGGATGAGGTTGCTCAGAAGATTATAAACTTTGTGTTGTATGTTGAGAAGCTGTATTCTCTATCAGTCAAGTGTATAAGGAGTGACAATGGAACTGAATTCAGAAACCATACACTTGATGATTTTTATCTTTCAAAGGAATCAAAGGCAGTTTAGCATCCCAAGAACTCCAGAACAAAATGGAGTAGTGGAGAGAAAGAACAGGACCCTAATTGAAGCTGCAAGGTCTATGTTGGCTAACTCTGGTTTGCCACTGACCTTTTGTGCTGAAGCTGTTAACACAGCTTGCTATGTGCAGAATAGAGTCTTAGTAAATCAGAGGTTGATGAAGACTCCATATGAAGTTTTACATCACTTGGCTCCTCTAATTTCATTTTTTAGAGCCTTTGGATGTCCCTGTTTCATTCTCAACACAAAGGATCAACTCCACAAATTTGATCCTAAGGTGGATGTACGGTATTTTGTTGGTTATTCATCTACTTGCAAGGCATACAGAGTCTTCAACTGCAAAACAAAGATAGTTGAAGAGACTCTGCATGTGAAGTTTAATGAATCTCCAAAGGACAAGATTCCATAAAACCCTGTGGAGTTGTTTGATCTGGACATACTGCAATATGTTCCTTATCAACCTCTAGCTGTTGCAGATCATGTGGATAAATCATCTTCTGTAGCATGTCTTCCACCTGGTGGTATTGATGATGATGATCATATCAATACTCACTTATTCAAGTTTAGTAATCAACTGCCTGAGTCTGCTAAACTTGATGTTTTTGTAGCTTCAGTAGTTCCATCCATAACAAATGCTGATGAGATATCTGATTCCTCTACATCTTTTGATTTACCATCTAATTCTTGGTTTCAAGAGTCTGCATCACCATCTGCTGCTGCTGAAGGTTCTACAAACACTTGCACACATCTCATTGTTTATCAAGAGCTGAAGAATCACCCAATGTCTCAAATCATTGGTGATATCAATGCTGGAGTTTCAACAAGAAGTCAATTGTCTAACTTCTGTTTCTATGCTATCTTCATCAGTCAGCTAGAGCCAAAGAACTATGATGTTGCTTTGAGAGACAATGGATGGGTTGAAGCCATGCAGCTTGAGGTACTTCAGTTCAAGAAATAGCAAGTGTGGGAACTGGTTCCTCTACCCCCAGGTAAGTGTGCAATAGGCACTAAATGGGTGTTTAGGAATAAAACTGATGAAAATGGGCTTATTGTTAAGAACAAAGCTAGACTGGTTGTACAAGGGTTTTCACAAGAAGAAGATATTGATTATGATGAAACCTTTGCCCTGTAGCTAGACTAGAGGCAATTAGATTGTTCTTAGCCTATGCTGCATTCCACAATCTTAGAGTTTTTCAAATGGATGTCAAAAGTGCATTTTTATATGGTAAAACAAAAGAAGAGGTTTATGTGTGTCAACCACCAAGTTTTGAGGATAATAAACATCCTGATTGGGTGTATAAACTTGATAAGGCTCTTTATGGGTTGAAGCAAGCTCCTAGAGCATGGTATGAAACACTTTCAAATTTTCTTCTTAAAAATAATTTCACTAGAGGCTCCATAGATAAAACTTTGTTTATTAAGAAGGTGGATCAGCGTATGCTACTTGTTCAAATTTATGTTGATGATATTATTTTTGCATCCTCTGATCCCCAGTTGTGTGATGATTTTACATGTTTAATTAAACAAAGGTTTGAAATGAGTGCAATGGGAGAATTACAGTTCTTTCTAGGCTTGCAAATCAAACAAAAGGTTGATGGAATCTTTATTCATCAGTCAAAATATACAAAATATCTTTTGAATAAGTTTGATTTACAAAATTGTAAGCCATGTTCTACTCCCATGTGCAACACCACACAACTAGATGCAGATCAGAAAGGTAAAGCTGTTGATGAAACACTTTACACATGTATGATTGGGTCCTTGATGTACTTAATAGCTTCTAGACCAGATATCATGTTTGCAACTTGTGTTTGTGCTAGATTTCAGGCTGCTCCTAAAGAGTCTCATTTGATTGCAGTCAAGAGGATCTTTAGATATTTGCAAGATACACAATCTCTAGGTTTATGGTATTCCGCTGGACACTCTTGCAAATTAGTTGCTTTTTCAGACAGTGACTATGCAGGGTGTAAGTTAACTAGAAAGTCAACTTCTGGTGGATGTCAATTCCTAGGCAACTGTTTGATTTCTTGGCAGAGTAAGAAACAAACATCTGTTGCTACATCCACTGCTGAAGCAGAGTACATTGCAGCTGCAAGTTGTACTTCTCAGGGACTCTGGCTTTAGAACCAACTTTTGGATTATGGCATTACAGAGACTAAGACTCCATTATTAATGGATAGTGCTTCAGCTCTGTGCATTGTCAAAAATCCAGTCGAGCACTCTAGGACCAAACATATAGAGATCAGACATCATTTTATTAGGGACTGTTTTGAAAAAGGACTAATTGATCCAAATTTTGTGCCTGGTGCTGATGAGCTTGCAGACATTTTTACTAAGCCTTTGGATAGTTCAACATTCCAAAACCTAGTGTTAAGGCTTGGTATGTTGCAGCTCGAATAAGTGATAACTACTGATGATCTCAGTAACTAAGTACTGATGATCATTAGTAACCCCCCAGTTATGTCAAAGACTCAACCTGCCACAACCGCACAAGTATCCTCTTAATAGGATCCGGTTGCAACCAATATTGGGGATCCCACATTGCTGGAACCTATCTCAATTGAGAGTGTTACCATTGAAGCGCACCACTCACCCCGGGTGCAATCTGCTTCTACCCAATCTCCACATGCAACCGCCCCTCCAAGTCCTACACTTATTGTTGCACAAGTGCTGAGTCAGTTGAACTCCTCACCCCCTCCCCAGAAACCAATTACAACTGGGCATACCTCAACCATTGAGGGGGAGGACCAACGTGCTTCTGATAACCCACAGCACAGGGGTTACAATGTTCCATCTCCGAGTGTAGAAAATGAGATTGGAACTTCTGGTGAGGCTGCCACTCTCCTGCCTCAGCATATGATCAGGATGAAGTTGGTAACATTCATAAGACCTCACCAGAGGCAACTGCTGATGAAGGACATGGTCCTGAGGCAGGAAGTCCCGATTACCTGACCAAGGGGCACATGCTACTACTGATCTACACTAAGAGCATGTTCATCCTGATTCTATCAGGAGGTCAGGTGATTGATGACCTGGGCTTATTTTATGATGTTTTAGCCCAAAACACCATCCTCGAGGATGAAGTAAGCAGACTCAAAGAGCTGCTTGCCAAAATTTCTCAGGATCAAAGACCATCTACCCCTCAAACCCCACATATGGCACCTTCCTCTGAAGGTCTCCCATACACAGAGCCACTCCAAAACACTCAGCCACCTGCCTCTACTTCTGGCACTAGTTCTCAGGGACAGAACCCCCCTGAGCAAATAGTTGCTATCTTTCAACATTTCTTACCTCTCATCACACCAGTTATCACTGATATAGTGATTAATACCCTTGATGAGAGGCTTCCCTCAGTTATACAACCCTTGATGGAGGATGTTGTGAGCAAAAGGCTTTCTGACAATCAACCCTTGCAACCAATGCAACCAAAAAGGGGGAGATTCAGTCAGTGACAACAAAAAGAAAGAGGATTACAGATAGGAAAGAGACTGAGAAGGAGAAGGAGAAGGAAGCTGACATGGAGAAAGTGACTGAAAGTACTAAAGACTTTCATGTCACATACAAGAAAAGGAAGATGAAAAGGAGACTGACTTGGAGACAATGGTGAAGGAGGCTAATGCCGAACACAGCCGATCAATGGATAACATCATTGATCAGTTGTTTAGGCAAGGTCATGACGCTGAAAAACATGACTCAGAAATCAGAAGATTGGAGATTGAAGAAATCCAAGCTAGATGGGCAAGTTATGATGTGTTGGAAAGGGAAAGGCTAGAAATCATGATCAGGTTCATAGCTAAGTATCTTGGTAGATCATTGATTGAAATCAAGGCATGGTCCAGGGACAGCACCTTGGCAATAACCACCAAGATCTGTTCGTCTGAAGTATATACCAAAGGATTGGTTATTGAAGCCTTAAATGAAGTTGGTGCTAGGAGCAGGATTGAACTAGTCAAGCAATCTAAAGCCGAACTCACATCCCAAATTCTAGAACAGCCTGTCAAAATTCCCACACCAAAATCCACTAAAACAATCCCTTTACCCCAAGAACCACCACAACCACAACCCACCAAACCAATTCCCTTACCCTTAAAACCAATAGCCGATGATGTACCCCAGAAGAGGAAGAGAAAGGTACTGAGGCTAGAAGAAGATGAAGAAGATAATGATGAAGATGAAGATAGGCTGCCAATCTCAGCTATTATACAATTGCCTAAGGCCACAAGTCACCTTCCAACAGTTACTCCTGAGTCTCAAAGGCAAACTGTGAAAGTGAAGTTAGAAAAAGAAGAACTTCACAAACAACATCATGAGGAACTATTGAGAAGAGTTGACAAAGCATATGCTGCCACATCTTCAATCATCAACATGAAGAAGCATGCTCTCAGGTTATACACTCTTAAACATACATTTCAATATCAAAAGGAGAAAGTGAGGATTTGGCCTGATCCCAGGGTGTCTCATAGGATTCAAAAGAAAAACATTCCACAGAGATACATTGGCCAAGTGAAGAAGATTGTAGATGAAGTGATCTCACTGGTCTTTGTAGTATCACCTTGGGAAATCCTAGATGACTTCAAGAAAGCCTATAAAGCTAAACTGACCCCACAAAAGATGCTAGAGAATAAAATGGTGAAAAAGGGGTTAGTATATAAGAGGCTTGAGGAAGTTAGAAAGAATGAGATCCAGTTGTTCTAGAGGGTAATCACCCATATGAATTTGCTTATAGAGTAATAACAACTGTGGAACTCAAAAATGGGAAGCAAGTCAAATACCTATCTGAGTATTATGGGCCAGAATCACTTTTTGAAGGAGGAGCAGAAGAGCTTACCATGGAGGAACAAATAACCTTCCTTGAGCCTATACAAGGGAGTCATACAGACTCATTGTTGGGAAGTAGATCTCACGGATGGGGTAACAGCTCTGCGTCCAGTTCCCCAAGACAGAGTTCCCATTCATCCTTTGCCAAACAGATCATTGAGACTTCTTCCCTAGCCTGTGCTTACATGGGTCACTTCTGAGCTGATCTAGAAGACAAAAATACCAATCTTTCTGCCATAATAAGTGGGACATCTTCAATAAGTTTAGAGGTTTTGGCTGCATTGGTTCAGGGGGAGTTTGTTGGACCAAAAGAACCAATGAGCCTGATCAGAAAAACCTCTAAGTCCCACATACATCACAACAACTGCTAAAGACTTGATCAGCTGTTTGACAAAGTCTGAAGAGCAACAGCTGAAGAACAAAGTACTGAAGACTTCAACAGCTGAAGACCAAAGTCTGAAGATCAACAACTGAAGACTAAAGTACTGAAGACTTAAAAAGCTAAAGACTAAAGTACTGAAGACTTCAACAGCTGAAGACTAAAGTACTGAAGACTTAAAGAGCTGAAGACTAAAGTATGAAGACTTCAACAGCTGAAGACCAAAGTCTGAAGATCAACAGCTGCTGACTAAAGTACTAAAGATCAACAACTGAATTACAAAGACTGAAGACAACAGCTGAAGACATCAGTTGATGACAACAGCTGAAGTTCAAGTACAAGTACTGATGCCTTCAGAGTTTGTTACAACAGCTGAAGAAGCATTCTTCAGTTGTTGTGATGGTTTTCTTTTAGTAGTTTCTTTTCTATTTCAGTACCTGTAAAACGACTGAAGAGCATGTTCTTCGGTCGTTGTAGTTTTAGTAGTTTCTTTTCAGTAGTTGTAGTGATAGTTAACACGTAGTATTTTTGTAAGAAGACGTCAGGTGTTTGACATCTTCAGCAGTTGTGTTAACTATCAGTAGTTTGAATAATTCTGTTAGATGTCACTATCAAGTGACATCAGTAGACGTCACATCTCCTATATAAGAGATGTTGACCTAATTGTACGTGTGACATTCTGTTACCACGAAAGCACATATTGAATGAAATATCTTTCGCAGAATTCTCTCTCTCTATAACCGTTAACTTTTATATTGAATATCAATTGTGTTCTTGGGAATTGTCTAATTCATTGTTTGATTTCCGCTGCAATACTCTCTAATCAATCAAACGTAGATCACTGATCCTAACAACTAATAAGAGGTAGCTTAGCACAGAACGCAGCAGAGATAAAAGTTTTACCGACACCCGAATCAAATAACACATAGCTAAAGTTTGGTTCACTAGAAAAGTACCAGACACAACATCAGGGTCCATCCTAGCTTCCACCTGTGTCATCGTGAATGCCCTGGCGCTCTCCCTCGATCCTTCACTCCCCATCTTCTTCACCCTGGAACCCTCCACCCTTGGCTTCTTACAATCCCTACTTACATGGCCCTCCATGCCACAGTTAAAGCATCGGACCGTACGGCAGTCCCTTGCCATGTGCCCTACCTTCCCACATTTGAAGCACACGTTCGACCCCAGGCTACACTCCCCACTATACTCTTTTCCACACCTACCGCACTTCTTCAAACCCGCACCCGATGCGACCACATGGCGGTCATCCACCCGTGCCTTTTTATTACCCGTCGAGGCATCACCCCTACCAAACCTCTTCCCATGCCAGTTATGATCACCACCACCCTTCTTGCTACCTTTAATGACCACCACCATTCTCTTATCATACAGTCTCCCTGCTAAATCAACCGTCGACCTAAACGTGCTTGGCCGGGCGGCGATCATGTGCCTGTGAATATCCGCCGGCATGCCCTGAATATATCTCTTGATCTTTCGAGACAGAGGTGTCACCTGATCCGGCACTAGGCGTGCCATCTCGTTGAACTTCGTAGTGTACTGCTGATGTGTCATAGGTCCCGATCCCCAACTTCTTCAGTTCAGACCATCACATCCTCCCAATAGTCCTGCTACCCTCGGCTTAAACTATATTGTCCCACCAGCATTGAGCCGAGTCTACGAAATATGGGCAGCAAACTTTACTTTCTGGTCCTCCCGGCACTCGCTGATATTTAACACAGCTCCCATTTCTCTCACCCATCGGTGAGCAGCAACAATAGTGTCGTTACCATCAAAAGTAGGGGGACTGCATTGCTGAAACGCCCTATAGTTACAGCCTCGTGCCACCTTCGGCATAGGCTCTTCTTCGTTTTCTTCTTCATCATCATCAGAGATAACCGTTTCAGGCTCCGGTTGCTCCCGTCCTCCCGAGGACTTGTTTCTCTCCTTTCCTTCCCCTTCTCGTACAGCCTTGATAACTTCAGTCACTACAGACGGTAAGATAGTGTGCATCACTTGATGAACTTCTTCCACCACCGCTTCTTTTACTGAGGTTCTCAGATTGGCGCTCTCATCGCCACCCTTTGGATGAGGGGTCTCTGGTTCTTCGTGAACCACCTTTTCGACTCTGGTTCTTCCCCTCTTGGTTCGCGGCTCAATACCAAGCCCATCATGCCCACAACCACGAGAGGCTTTCAAAGATCTACCACCGGCCATTCACATGCACACTAAAAGATTTAAAACACCAACACGGTCATTCAAGGGAACAGCTCAGTTTATGTCAAGTATAGTAAGTCCCTAATTATAGTGGCCAGTTATGATTAGCCACTTACTTTACTCTTCATACCCCAAGCATTACCTAGCCAGACAACATCAGTATTTAAATCTACAAACAACACATAGCCACATAACATACGCACATAATACCGGTAAACATTACGAAAATACGTGATGGCACACAGCTACTCAGATTGGCATCCCTTCCCTTTCTGTCCTATTCTCGGTTTAAGTTAATGTTTATTTTGAAAATTTACCTTTTGAAAATTACCCATTTCACTCAAACCTAGCTCTGATACCAACTTGTAAGGCCCCATTCCGGGACACTTACAGCTGGTAAATCATTGCCTATAAAACATATAATTACATTCATCTTAAATAAACATTGTAGCGGAAACATTCAAAAATGAGATTTCATTTCATTATAAAGGCTTTTGCAAAACAATACATCGTTATCCAATTACAGAATATATGTTGCATTACATCACAAAAGCATTATAAAAATGGATGCCATCCCAAAGGAGCTGAGTAGCCACCTCGTGCCATCCTCAGCAATCATTACCTACCAACTAGAAACACATAAAAGTCAGCGTTGATGAGTGAGTTGTGGTTTTATAATAAAACATACTTTTCTTCGTTAAAACCATTCTTTACATTCATGCGATCATACAACGTACGTACTCATAGATAATATCATTATTATCTTTGTCATTCATTCGTTATCTTCCATTCGTTCATACATTCTTACTTTCATTCATTCGTTCATCATTACATCTTTTCTTTTCATCAAACCATGAACTTTACTCTTCAGTCTCCTGGTACTGGGCCTAAGCCTATCATAGACCTTCCATTATGGTGCACAGCACCTCCTGGCCATAGTACCTAAGATAAAATTCAGGTGTACCATTGCCATATGCTATGCCCTTTAGTCCCACGGTACTGGGCCTAAGCCTATCGTAGACCTTCCATTACAGTGCACAGCACCTCCTGGTCATAGTACCTAAGGCAAGCAACAATGGTTCTATACAAATTGTCAATCACAAACAAAGACCCCGATGTGAATCCTTCCGAGGTAGTGAACCCACAAACCATTGGGCTAACACCTTACAAAGGGGTGTGTCCCGACATACAAGGCTTGCAAGACTTTCATTACTTTCATCATTCATTAATGCACGCATTCATTCATCATGTTCCTCTTTTCATTTTGTTTCACTTTACATTATATAATACTTTCATTCCATTCATTAACATTCAACGTAAAGCCATGGGAAAGATAAACATAAAAAGCAAGGAACATAACAGACACAGTCAATAACATCATCATACATGGTATCATCATACATACATAGCATACATCATGCATAAACATACAACCTCATACATCATCATCAACATCATGCCCATTATAGCGTCTATGACCTCAAAAGTCAACTTATATGAACTCCTGGGAATCTTCCACATCAAAACTTACATCTGCACTTCCCCCGAAAATCAGTAAATAAACTACATTTTCCCCGAGCGCACAAGCCCTATTTCGGCGTATGGGCACCCTTCAGTCGCATGGCCTTCCAGGAGACTGAACATCATGCGAATGGATAATATGCGATTGAACACTTATGCGAATGAACCAATGCAGATGAACACTTGTGCGAATGGACCTAATGCAGATGGAACTAGGCGTATGGGCCTCATTCGCATGACTCCCCATGCGAGTGACCTTCAGTCGCACGATTGGCATGCGTATGGGCTCCAGTCACACGACTCACATGCGATTGAACCTCAATCGTGCGAATGGACCTCAATCACACCTCATTCGGCCGTATGGCCTCCATTCGGTCGCCTAGCCCTAGCTGATGCAGAATGCAGTTCATCCCGAACCCAATCTACCATTTTCGACTTCCAAGCTCTTCCAAACATCTTCTAAACCCAAATCAACCATCCTAAACCTTAGGAAAACATACCACAACACCGTACAAGGACACACATGCCCAAAATGATACATCACTCGCATCATACACAAACACATACACACGGGTCAAACACACACACACTTCAAAATGATTTTCAGATATGTTCCAGCCCCAAAATCATTCAAAAACGTGTAAAAGAGGGACCATAGAACTCAAAAAACGACCACAATGAGAAGAGCTTCGAATAGGACCCACTACACTTCGATTTTACATGCTTGAATCCATTCAAACCAAGCTTTTTATCCCTTTTCTCCCTTTTTCTTCTTCTCCTCTCTTTTGGTTGATTTTGGGGTGTGGGGAGAGGGTGAGGGTTGCCCTCTCCCTTTAAATACCTCCACTCACCCAACTTTCTCTCGTTGGCGAGTTTGGTCCCTCGACTTTGAACTTTATTTATTTTTTTCTTCTTCCGCCGGTTTGAAAGAAAAATCAGGGTATTACACAAAATGTAAAGTGGAATTGCAAGTGCTTTATAAGTTTAAACATTTACAAGTGTATGTTGAATAAGTATCATGTTTCACCCCAAAATAGTATGAAAAATGTAAACAGGGGCAAGGAAACTCACATGGAAGACTCACAAGTATAGTGATGGTTGTAGAGTAGATATGAAAGCTTGGATGTGCCTCTCGGTTGTGCGGTGGCACTGACCTGAGGATAAGCATAACCTATATATTCTAGAACTCATTGTTGTTTGCCGCCTCTTTGTTGTGCGATGGCACTGACCTGAGGGTAGGCTTCTCTTTGAAAGTTCTAAGAATAGTCGATTCTTGAACACTACCCTAAGACCCCTCAAAAATATCCTGAGGAATGTTGATTACCATATGAGTGTGGAATCCACAAATGCTTGTTGAAATAAACAAACCATAACTCGATCACCTAACTGTGTTGAAAGTCTGTGTATGGATTTAAGAGGACAAGTATACTGACAATCATTGTGGCTACAATTCTTGAAAGTTCAAATCAATGTGGGACCTAATAGTACTAGTATGATTTCCTAAATTTGCTAAATGACTCTAGATGAAAAACAAGGAAAGAGCATCAAAGTTTTTAGCTAACTTGTCCCAAATGATTTGAATATCCTGTATGATTCCAGCTTGAATTGGTCCATGTATGGTTTAAAAGATTGAGGCTGCCCTCTTAGAAGAATTATTCCTTAGATTTACATCTTAGGAGTTAACCCTCACAAAAACACAAAAACATATCTTAGGGTAATTTTTCCGTGCTATTTCTTTTATGTAAGTACAAAGTTAGTCTGTTTCAGTTTCGTGTAGTACCGGACTATGTCATGGAAGTTAATAAGGAACCTTATCATCTAAAAGGTCACGTCTGAGGTGACCACACATGCTTTCAAGTAAATGGGTCACCTCTGAGGTGACAAAAAGTTTTAAAAAGATCACGTCTGAGGTGATCTAAAGGTTTTAAGTCTAAAATTATCATGTCTGAAATGATCAAACATTCATAAAGTTAAATTAACAGGTTAAAAGGGTTTAAAAGTCAAATGGTCATAAAGTAAGGAAAATGTCCAGTGTATGACCCATTCGCACGACTGGACCTTGAGTATGGACCAATCATGAGAATGGACCATACTCATGCATTAAACAGCCGAATAGACATGAGTAGGGACCATTCAACCGAATGACTTATACAAATGAGCCATTCGGCCGATTGAGAGTGGGCGAATGAACAAGTCGCGCGACTGAACTCCAGTCGGACGACTGAAGGTAAGTAACTGATCCAATCGCACGACTGAAGTCCATTCGCCCGAATGAAATGAGCGAATGAGTCCAGTCGTACGATTGAATCAAACTTGAGTATAAATAGAAGGGGATTCGGTCGCACAGACTCATCACTCCCAAACTAACCCTAATTCGCACGATTGTCGTTACTGTGCCAAATTTTCATTAGATCTTTCTATACCACTAATTCTTGTGCACTGACGATAGCTACTGACTATACAGGTACAATGTGGTTCAATCCAACACTGATTACCATCTCTCATTCAATTTGACTGCAAAATCAACAAGTTCGGTCCAAACCAAGAACCGAGACCTATTTGACAAAATAACCAAATTAACTCAAGCAATAAACCGAAATTAATGCTATTATGTGCTAAGTATAATGATTGCGAGTCCAATGAACCAAAACACAACATCTAATCATAAGAATTGGTCAAAATTTGAATCTGAATTGAACAACAGTTTGTCATGCGAAGGGACAGGTTGATGAACTTCAGTCGCACGACTCAGTAGTGCGAATGGCTAAAACGCACGACTGAACCACGCGTATGAGTTTAGTCGCATGACTGATATACACGAATGAGTGTACATCCATATGAGCTCAGTCACATGACATGTCATACGTATGAGGTAAGTCGCACGACTGAATTTCAGTCGCACTTCTCATTCGCACGACTAGATCTCAGTCGCACAGTCTCATTCGCATGACAGATCAAAAGAAATATTTACAAGTCCAAGTGATTCAAGATATTCTTATTTAACGGATACTAACATTTCCTTTTGTATCAGATGACGAATCGGTGGACAATTAGCACCAAGCACAATATATGTGCTTATCTGGATCAGTCATCCAGACATGCACCTGACTTTGCTGGAATCATCTTGTTTCTTAGACGCTCAAGGATCTCTCACGCAATCTCAACTCCATCCACACTGTACCGGTCTATTCAGCAGGCCTTCTGGGAAGGTGCTGCAGTTGATAGAACATCAAAGCCTCATCGAATCCGTAGTTCAATATTTGGAGAGTCTATTGAGATCTCTGAGGAAGATCTCCGGATAGTGCTGCAGCTTGGGGACGATGCTAAATTTCCAACACGATTACACCCACTAACTGTCCCAGGCTGTTTCCTACGGGCCAAGTACGCTGGTGACATCAATGCAGGGGTGCTCAACAAGAGCAACCTGTGTCCCCAGTTCAAGTACCTTGCACATGTACTGCTTAAGTGCTTAGCGTCTTGGAAAGGAGGTTTTGATGAGCTATCCGATCAAATCTAGAACGCATATGCTGCTCTGGTGCTGAACCATCCGTTCAACTTCTCTAAAGTGATCTTCACCTACTTGGTAGAGAACATTGAGGGGAAAGGGAAGGAGGGCTGCTGCATGTACCCTCGCTTTATGCAGATGATTATAGACCAGAAGCTCCCTGCCTTGCCGAAGGAGAAGGAAGACGCGATGGTACTCGAGGTAATGGACAATACCATTTTGGGAAGGATGAAGGTTTATAGGGGGAAGCAGGTAAAGCCCCATGTGAGGAGATTATTTGGGCATCCAGCCCGGGAAGACTACGTGGCGCCGGCTAGGCGTAAATGGGTATTGTCAGGAGATCGGTAATGTATACTCCTGAAGAAGGAGAAATCATTCACAATCTCACTGACGAGCAGATAGCCAAAATGTTCCAGCTAAATGCTGATGAGATTGTGAACGATGCTCCAACTGTGCAAATAGAGAGTGACGATGAGCTTCAGGATGTAGATGAGATTGAGATAGAAGATGTCACGGCTCAACACTATCCTGAGTACACTGACAAGGAGGGAACTGCCATCCCTAATCTGGGAGACACTATTGTTAGTGACACATTTGCGACTCTGGACAAGATGGAGAAAGAGTCAAAAAAGGACAAAGATAAGGCCCAAGCCTCAGACGCCAAAGTACATATCAAAAAGAGCCCAACGCATCACTACAACGTCTATTGTCTACACCAAACTGTATCAGTTCAAGAAACATCAAAAGGTGGCAGGCAGGAACATAGCGTGGGCACATTTTGCAGACCTTAACGTTTACACAGTTAAACATGAGAAGGGAATACAGTACTTCAAATTCCACATGATCTGAAGACTCTTCCAGGTTTTGAGCTCAACCAGTTAGCTAAGTTTAACTTGCTATATGCTGACCCTAGTAAGATGTCAGGCTGGTTTGAAGCTGCTCTAAAGAAGGAGTACCACACCAGATGGGTCAACTTCAAACCTCAACAACCAATGAGGTACATCAAAAGATCTGAGGTTGATGCCATTACTGGTAAACCTAGAGTAGTGCTGAAGTGGAGTCCACCACGTACAATGTCTAAGATTCCACTACGTGAGATGCCACAGGACTTCACTCCACACTTCAAATGGTTGTACTACGATTGGAGAACAGGAGAGGCCGTGATAGTCTTGAACAGGAAAGGCACAATGGAAACCATAGGGGTGTTTGACCTGATGTGGCTCACGAACTTGTCAGCACAAGATGTTTATACTTTATACAAGTGGCCACTGTTCTACAACCCACATGATATTGTACAAGCTTTACAGTTCCAAAAGGTGATAAGACTCTGTTTTGTTTTTCCGATAAACACAGGAGTTACCAAAGAAGCTTAGTACAAAAAGTTTGAGGAAATCATGAAAGATGTTAGACAATAGATAGATCTAGGTCCAAAGGGGAGTTTGTTGATACATATATGTACCTAGATCCTGATCTGAATTTAATATGTCTTACACTTATGTAACTATTGGGTACTTAATGAAATACAAAATGTTTGGTTATGTTTATAATGTATAATATTTCACTAATGAGTTGTTTAATTCATATTGCCTTAATTGTATAGGTTTGTGATTGTTTGAAGTGTTATACATAATGTTAGAATATTGAATACACTCAAACTTGGTGAAGTGAAGTTCTCATGCGTCCGACTGGACAATGCGCCCTAACAGTGGTCATGCGTCTGAATGGCCATGCGACTGAGTGTCCATGTGCCTAAATAGTCCATACGCCCGAACAACTTCATGCGTCTGACTCAGTCGCACGACTGAACACTCAGTAGTGCGAATGGATCAACCGCATGGCTCAATCGCATGAATGAACCATGCTAATGGTTCAGTCACTCGAATGAGCAATCCTAACCTATAAATACCACCTAATTCATGGAAAAACGTAATCATTGAATCCACTTCGACTCCAGACGTACCCTAGCCGTCTAGAAGCCTCCAAGTTCGTACTCCAAGTTCATAGAACACTATAGATTGATTCTTAATCGATTCTTGACGTTAGATTCAAGTCATTATTATGTCTGCGTTCGTTCTCACTGATTGGATCGCCAATCAAATAGGATTCCGCACTATTTGGTTTGGTTTAACACGTTAATCAGTTGGTGTTTCGTCAAATACCAGATGCTAACGGTCTCGAGTCTGCTAGCATTGTCTGTCCCGTCTCTATAAAGCTACCACTCTTCCTTTCAGCAACGCCATTCATCTAAGAAGTGTAGGCAGAAGTGAACTGATGCACAATTCCCTTTTCCTTGCAGTAAGCCTCCATCCATTGATTCTTGAACTCGGTTCCATTGTCTGAGCGCACTTGACGTACCTTCAACTTGTATAGGGACTCCAGAGTAGTTACTAACTCCTTGAATGACTCAAATGTTTCTAACTTGGATTTCAAAAACATCACCCAAGTGAATCTTGAGTAGTCATCAGTAACTACATAGAATCAAGTTGCCTGCAATACTTCGTGTACTAACTGGACCAAACAGATCCATGTGATGAAGTTCAAGAGGAAGTTCGATAGAATGACCTTTCTTTTCCTTATCAGAATTCTTCGTCTGGTTGCCCTTCTTGCACGCAACACAGAAATCCAGAAGTTGGAAGTTTTTCACGTTGACTCCTCTCACTAGATCATTCTGGATCAAGTGATTCATCTTCCGTGGATTAATGTGTCCCATTCACCTATGCTAGGAGATGGATTCCTTCTCAGTAGCTTTTGACAAGAAGCACTAAACTTCATGATCTGTTGTGGAGGCCTTTGAGAGATCCAAGACATTAAGATCCTTATCTTGAGGCTGACATTAATACTTGATCCTCCGGGGTGATGTTGTCCTTTTTCAGGATATATCACTTCTTATTGTCAAACACTACCTTAAAGTCTTTATCACAAATTTGAGAAACAGAAAGCAAGTTATTCTGAAGTTGTTGGACATAATATACCTTGTCGAACTTCACTTTCTGATTACCTACTTCTCCTTGAGTTGTGATGTACCCACCTTTGTTTCCAGCAAACGAAATGTGACCACTTTTTATCTGTTTGACGTTTCATAAGAGATCCCTATGCTCTGTCATGTGCTTGGATGCTCTGCTGTCTATAATCCACGTGTTGGTTTTAGCGCTATATCGACCACCCAGCACATTCAATTTGAAAACATTAGTTCAGGTTGGGGACCCAAGCCTTCACTGGCTTGAGTTTCCCAGAGGTATCACACATCATAAAGGTAACCCATTGACCATCCGAGGATGAGGGAAGTTCAGATGTTTCTTTTCTCATTATCAGACAATGAGGTTGATTTCTCCTTCCATAACCCAACTTTTTGTAAGGTCCGTTTATGATAAACAGACGACTGGCTAATGTGTTGAACTTTCGGTTCACTATCTCTTTTAGGTGGCGTCACTGAGTTCCTCTTAAAAGAGCTAGGTTTTTGTTTAGGAAGTTCAACTTTCCTCCTTGGTGTCTGATAGTAAGAACAATAAGACGCAACTTGTCCATACTCTCCACAACTGTAGCAAGCTTTGCTTTCGACTTTACGATTTAACTATTTCTGTGGAGATGTATGTGACACCCGGGTGACCTAACTCTGTTTGTGTTTTGACTCGGATTGCATAGATGTTTTGTCTTCTTTAACAAAATTAATTTCTTTAACATTTTTAACATCCTTTTCTTTTCTATCTTCTAGACTTAGACATGATGCATGTGATTGGTTAACATTACATGTCTTTTTAGGTTCATATTTGACAATTTTTGAACCAGACTTAATACTAACCTTTTCAAACTCTTTGTCTAGACTAATACAAGGCATTTTACATTTTTCCTTTGAAGTGGCCTCCTTTTGTTTAGTGTCAGGTTCATTTGATGAACATGTGGAATCTGGATCACATACAAGAGGAGTAGACACTACATGATCCTTGATTGGATTATCATTAATTGGCTTACATTTTGTGTTCATCAAGATCTCATGTGGTGGTTGAACAACTTTATAACCCAATCCCTCCCCATTGTTTCTTTCTCTCACTAAGCTTTGGAGTATGTGTGAAGAACTAGTCCAACTAGCAGTTTTTGTTTTAGGGAAAAAACTTCTACTTCTAAAACTGCCTTTTGTTTCTTAGTGTCCTCTAGGGAGTTTAGATAGTACCTAATGTCATTAGATTGGTTAAAGGCTACAACTTCTGTTTCCCTAAGGTGTTTGTTCAACAGGTCTATCTTTTCTTTGTAACTATGCTCATTTTGTTTTAAAACTCTGTTCGCTTCAGTGCATAGTTCTAGGTTCTTTACTAAGTTATCATTATGATCTAATAACCTTGAAAATTTTAGATCAATGCTTTCACTAAATTATTACAATCAGAACAAGCATGTTTATTAAAGAGTTGGTCAGTAGTACTTACCTGAGTGGTTTCTGAAGAATCAGCCATCAATGCAGATTCTGACGTTTCTAGAGCTGGTGATTCTGATGTTGTAGTAGTTTTCCCACTTTGAGGAAGGTAGGTGACCACTGGTGCAATTTCTTCTGATGTTGACAGCACAAGTTCGACTGCTATATCTCCTTCACTGGCAGAGTCATCATCGATATCCTCCACACTAGCGATATTGGATTGTCCCGGTGAGACAAACCGAAAGCTCCAGTCCTGTCATTCATCATCATGAGCAGTCAAGGCTTTGGGATCCTTGCTTGATGAAGTAGGACTGCTAGTGGGTTTCTCCTGACGATTGAAGGAGGAGAAAGGGTTCCCATTGCCAGTCTTCTTTGGCTTCATGCACTCCCTTTTGAAGTGCCCTTTCTCTCCACAGTTGAAGCAGGTGACCTCGGATTTATCAACGCCGAAGGTAGTATCCTTAGTTGCAATCAAATTTTGTCCGGTCTTTTTGACAAACTTCTTAGCTCTCCGGACTGCACCGACTAAGGCCCACATTATGTTCATCTGCTCCAGCTCTGTCTCATTCACCTCTCATAATCCTCATCTGCCAGGTGGTAGTTCCCAATCTTTCCAACAACTAGTCCATTATAGTAGTGGACTACCGCAGCTAAGAGATCCATGTGCTCTTTAGCTACCTCAACTGTCACATTACCAAAGTTTTCGGTCTTCAGCTTTGTTGCATTTGCTTCAGGTGCAATATATTAGGTACGAGACGACCCTAACATTTCTGACCCTGAAGTAGAGGCTGGTGAGGGACCAGATGAGCTTGATACAAAAGCTATCTGAAGAGGTGCTCCAGATGTCTTGGCTTGAGGAGTCGCATTGTACAGCGCTGGGTTCCGATCATTTGAAGAATTTTGAGCTCTGTACTTCATCCTCAGTTCTTCTTCTCTCAGTTTCAGAATGAAGTCATTGATATCTAACTTTGTTAGCATACCATTCTGTCTGAGATTAGAGACAAATGACACCCATTTCTCTAGCAGCCCATCTGCAAAGTTGGACACTTTGTCCTCAATTAATGCCGATACTCCATGAGTGTGCATCTCACTCCTCAAGTGGTAGAATCTATCGATCACATCATCTAGGCTTTCTTTTCCCATTAAGGAGAAGTTGTCAAACTCTTTCTTTAAAGCCTTAGCCTTTATGGCCTTCAATGATGCATTTCCGTCATACCTTTTCTCCAATGCATCCCAAAGCATCTTTGCATGAGTATATTTCGAGAATTGATGGAAAATATCCTTCGGAATTGACTGTGTAAGCAAAGCATAAACCTTCTTTTCTGCATTGTATTTCACCTTTTGTCCTTCAGTCAACCCACTAAGTGTGAGTTTGATACCATTACCTCCTACAGGCATGCTGTACCCTGTCTCTATAGACTACCACAGAATGGGATCTACTCCATTTAAGTAGATCTCAAAACGTTGTTTCCATTGTGGATATTCGTCTAACATGATCAGCTTTGGGGGTTTGTTGTGATTCCCCACCTCATTCTCCCGTAGCAGTAAATTTTGTATACGTGAGTCTCTCCCTACTGTAAAGGCTGAATATTGGTCTTCCATTTCTATTAACTTTAACTTTAAACCAACATTTTGTATTAGTGCAAATGAAGGTGTGCGATTGGGCTACTCGGGCAATTGAACTATGCGGATGGTTCAATCGTGCAACTAAACAAATGCAGATGACTCAGTCGGCCGAATGAACTAACGCGGATGAACAAGGCGAATAGTCTTCTTACTCGGAGGAATGGAAGTACGACTGAGTCCAATCGTGTGTATGGGGAATGCGTATGACTTCTGTCATGCGATTGAGTCAATCGTGCGACTGAACTTGCTGGATTTTGAAAATTTCTAGGTTTAAGGTGTTTGAACGCAAAATGATGAATTTTTGCTAACCCTAATTGCCGTATGCTATAAAAAACTTAACTTTACGATCAAGAGATGTCTAAAACCCGATTTGACACAAAAGATTGCGTTTTTGACCATAAAAAAACAATTTCTATATCAAAACGATTGAATCACACGTAAATCTAGAGCCAAAGCTCTGATACCACTTGTTAGGGATCGTGTACTCGATGAATACTAAGAGATTTACGTGTATACCAAATCAAATAGTGCGGAATCCTATTTGATTGGTGATCCAATCAGTGAGGACGCACGTACAATCAATTAAAGATTGAATCTAAATGTAAGAACGATTAGCAATCGATCTACTGCGATCTATGAAGTTGGAGCAGGTTATTAGAGGGCTCTAGATGGCAAGGGTACGTCTGGGTATCAAAATATTCAAAGTGTCTAGTTTTTCCATGAATTTAGGGGTATTTATAGATGAAGGTTTCTCAATCATGTGACAAGACCATTTGCATGGTTCAGTTGTGCGATTGAGTCATGCGGTTGATCCATTCGCATGACTGAGTGTTCGGTGGTGCGACTAATATGCGACTGATCCAGTCTCCTGGTTCATTCGTACGACTGGTTCATTAACATGAAGTTGTTCATGCGTATGGTCCATTACCATGGGCCAATCGCATGAGAACTTCACATGATTAATTTTGAATATGCTTCATAGTCATTAATTGATTTTGATAGTATTCAAACAACCACAACCTATATAGTCAAGTCAATAAGCGTTATTACATATCAACCAATGAAATATTCAACATTAAGCACAACCACATATTGTATTTCATTAAGTACCCGTACAATTACAATTACATAAGTGTAAGAAAATACAAAGATATAGCATTAAGATCAGAAACTAGGGACACATGTATCTACAAAATTTATTAATATTTCTCTTCTATTAAATCTTTGTAGACTTTATAAATCTAATAAGAACGTTTAATTTGGTTATTTAATTTAATTGAATATTTAAAATCTTATAAATATTAATAAAATTTTATAGATCTTATATATTTGTAAAAATAATGATCTTGTATCTTAATCCTTTATTTTAGTTTTATAATTAAAACTCATGAATGACAAATAAACTTCATGTATTTATAAAATTTTATTCTATAAATCATGAAATTACCATGAATAAATTTAATAATGGAAGTTGAATAAATAGTATTATTATTGTTTTTGAAGTATTAAAATAAATTAAATTTCTAACTAACTTATTTGATTTTTCCAAAAATTGCTCCTAACGGATTCGGGTTTGGCTTTCTATTTTCTAAAATGGGTAGATGTTACAGTCACCCCTACTTTAGAAAATTTTGTCCCAAAATTTAATTACGAGAAAATAAATTTCAAGGCTATTTGAAAACTTAGATTTCATTTTGTGTTTGCAAGGGAACTCTTGGGAGCATTTAATTTCAGTAAGTTTAATTATGATATTTCGCTACGCTTAAGTTTGTTTACTTCTCATAATTCATAATTTCAATGTTTCTTGACAAAGTTAGCAAGATCATTAACTTAGAATTTTAGTTAATAAACTTTTGTATTTTAGATGGTTCAAGACAATTAAGATCGTCTTGTGATGTGGGAAACACCGAGTATTAGTTTGATAAGAGACTCGACTTAATGAATAGAAGAAATATTTTTAAGACATTTTTGGACGTGATGTAAATTTGTAGATGCTTCTCAAGCAAATAACTTTTACGGGGTTTCTAGATGATCGATTCTTGTTTACTTATGTCTTTGAGATTACAAAGTTTTATTTGCTTAAAGTTGATACAAGAATCATGTTTGTTATGATTAAGGATTCAATTTAGAATGAGAGCATCATTCTTATAGATTTTCAGGATAAGTGCGTTTTTTAGGGGAAGGCGTTTAGAAAGAGTTTTAAGGGTCATTAAGAAAAATGGGATAATGAGTTTTATGTTTCAGGGGTTCAAAATCAATGATGAAACAATTCAAAATAACAAAATGTTTCGAGTGTAATGTTCGGTTTACAAACCAAAACATTACGTTGACTTATCAAAGCATTATGTTAACTACAACCTTAATGAAGACATGTGTACCTATAAGCGGACACTCACCCTAAGGGTTCCCAGGTAAGGCAAACGGATCCATCAGTTGATTTGGATTTATATGAATACTTTGCCTAGACAGAACACCTCGAGATACAGTCATCACGCTCTTCCAGCATTACATGTTTCAAGTTATACGACATATACTTTGAGGAGACTTGAAAACCATGAATAAGGATGCAAAGCTTATTTTGAAAACCATTTGATTTAGGCACATAATGCCTTAAAATATGATTTAAGGTTCGTGTGTTAATTGATAAGATTCAAAGTATAAGAATAAGCACATAAGGCATTTAATCACATAATCAAGTATAAACACATAAGGCACATAAAATCCTATCTAAGCATATAAAATACATGAGAGGACTCATGTGTAAGGGTACTTAGTTATAGTCTATGCCATTCCATTTCTAATAATCTAATTCCCTATAAAATTGGCTCTGAAACCAATCTGTCACACCCCGAGCGATGGCAGAATCATCGAGGCGGACGAATGTGAAATGATTGTTCATAGCATATGGAACTAAATTAGTTGGAATAACATTAATTACCATTATTCATTAAACAATTACAAGTGAGTTAAGTCATTACAATATACAAAAATATAAACAACAACATAAGATGTTTAATTTATCTAAGTCCAAGTGCTATTGAGTAAGAAGAGTTCCTCAAGTATCAAACCTCAAACATGTTAAAAAGTAAAGGGTCAACTTTGAAAGTTGGTGAGTTCCCATGGTTTAAACACACGCATATGTATATATATATATTATATATATATTATATATATATATATAAAGGTTTACAAGTAGCAATTCATGTCAATAGTTATGAGTTAGCAAGTTTATAGAACACATACAGTTACAACCAAACCTTGACTTGATTACAAGTTTATAAGATTGGCTAAGTGTACTTGGTACCCATGATAAACAAGCATACGTCATCAGGAGCCGGAAATACATTGGATTTAGCACCAAATAGGCTTGTTAGGCCCAAAGATCTAAGATGTCACCCGGCTAGCAATAGTTAATGATTGCAAACAAAATATGTATCTCATATAACACTTACAACAACACAAATAACCATGACGAAATGTAAAGATGAATTGCAAGTGCTTTAGAAGTTTAAACATTTACAAGTGTATGTTGAATAAGTATCATGTTTCACCCCAAAATAGTGTGAAAAATGTAAAAAGGGACAAGGAAACTCACATGGAAGACTCACAAGTGTAGTGATGGTTGTAGAGTACATAAGAAAGCTTGGATGTCAAGAGTTAAAAGTGATGTAGTAAATGATAAAAAAAGCAATAGCTTGAGGTTGAATTCACTAAAAGCTGTTAGGATATTTAGAGAATGCTAAAAAGCGAAAGGTAGATTGAAAAAGGATTATTGCATCAATTTTAGATTCTGGACAGAATGTTTAGTATGTGTTTTAAAGGTTTTAAAATAGAAAAGGTTTTCATAAAATTATAAAATTTTTTAATTGACTAGTTCAAAGTCTCCTGGGAAACTTTTATTCAGAAACAATTTTATGACAAGATCTTTAAATAGGTCAAACAAGCAGCACAAGAGAGAAGGTGTTGAAATACACACTTATCTTGTGAAAGCTATTGTTGAGTCGTCCTATTGGGTTTGAAGACGTATATACTATAGTTGAAAAGGTAATTCAATGAACTTAATATTGGAGTCTGAGGTTACTCAAATTTAGTTTTTTATGATCAAGTTATGGTTGTTGAAGTAAGATTATAGTCTACCAGAATTGTAGTAAGGCACTTATGTGCACTTTTAAAACCGTTAAAGCATGAAAAAGGTTAGAACATTTTATCATGTCAATATATGGTATATTAGTCTTCATTTGAGTTATAAAAATATTCTAACACTTTGGCATAGCCATCATTTAGAATAATAATCTTGTGGAATAACCGAATGTGACGGCATAGTCGTCCATATGCAAACGGGATTCTTTGTTTATGTTAGTGTGTTGTTAGCTTAATTTAGGTATGTTAGTGATTGTTATAAGGTTAGTGATTGTTAAAATGTTAATGATCAAGTGATAATTATTAAAATAAAAAGAGATTTGTAGAAGAAAGAATAATAGTAAGAACATAAAGTCATGAGAACAATTGGATGTTAGGATGATTGAAATGTATAATATAAAAGCAATAAAAGATCACCTTAATATTAATAATTCTTGAAATTTCTTATAAAATAAGATTCTTCAAATTGATCATAACCAATGGATGAAAGAAAGATATGAGAGTGAGATTTTTAAAGAATGAGCAAATGAAAAGTGAGGCCTAAGCCTTGTTTTTATACTTGAGGTTAGGAGGAGGTTATTAATGGTGTTATGGTGATTTATAAGTCTTTTAACAAGGGGTTATGATTGGAATTTGAAATAAATATAAAATTAAATAATTTAAATATATAAAAGAATACTTACAATTTAAACCTTAAATTTATTAAAACTTCTTCTCTATTAAATTTTTGTAGACTTTATAAATCTAATAAGAAGTTTTAATTTGATTATTTATTTTAATTGAATATTTAAAATCATATAAATATTAGTAACATTTAATAGATCTTACATATTTGTATAAATAATTATCTTATATTTTAATCCTTTATTTTAGTTTTATAATTAAAACTCACAAATGATAAATAAACTTCATGAATTTATAAAATTTTATTCCATAAATCATGAAATTACCATGAATTAATTTAATAAATGGAAGTTGAATAAATAGTATTATTATTTTTTTGAAGGGTTAAAATAAATTAAATTTGTAACTAACATATTTGATTTTTCCAAAAATTGACCCAAACGGTTTTTGGTTTGGATTTCTATTTTCCAAAATGGGCAGATGTTACAATAGTGGATAGAGACATAGGGCCAAGTCTCCTTCCAAAGAATCATGGTACTCACTGAAACCTAGATCTTCATCAGCATAGAAGTCAAGGTTGGGAATTGGTTGGTTTAAGGACAAAGGATGGGGATTGTAACTGTCCCCTCAAGGTTGATCACTTGAGTGTTGAGACTCAGAGTGATGGCTTAACGCAGTTTGGCTTATGAGCTTTTCACGCTGAGCATGAGGAACCTCAGCACTGATCCTTGAAGAGATGGGAGTGGTCTACTCCACAGGAGAAATGGGAGCTGTAGTGTCCACTTCCTCCTATATAAGTGAGTGTATAAGGGCCTCCACAGACTGAATAGTCTGTGGCAGGGGTTCGTTTGGATTTTCTTTGGTAGGTGAGGGTGATTGGTGGCTATGTAGGTGGTTCAGATGTAGTAGGTGTGGGTTCAACACTAGCTGGTGCCGCTAGGTTGTCACCTTGAGCAATGAGCTCTAACATTTTTAGGACCAGGGTTGTTTCTACCCCAGAGAAGCCAATAGTGGGCTTTTTCATTATTTTAAAGATGCTGGGCATCATCTATCCCAGTTTAGGAATGTTACCTGTTCCCCTTAACTGTGAGCCCAGTTCATAGTTAAGAATGTATTAAACATATCTAGGGAACATATAGTACTTTAAAGAGTCCAAGTTTTCAAGTTGATTTGTATAAACAAACTGAGAGTACCCGAACTTGACTCCCTAAACCATCCTATGAACAATGAAGGAGAGATCCTCAGGAATCTAGTCCCATCCACCATGCTTGTTTGATAAGCTGTGGATAACCACATGGTGCAAGAATTTCCATTAGGATGAGACCTCCCTTTCCTTAAGGTCTTGATAGAAAAATATCCCTCATAGCCCATCTGCTTAAAGGACTGGCTTACAAATTCTATGGGAAAGAAGATCTTACCTTCTTCATCATCCAGCTGAATATGCATGTTGATGATGACCGGAGTGATGAAGACTGTTCTCCCCTGCACTGTGGCAGACAGTGCCTTCTCCCCATCCATGATGACCTCTTGGCAGGTCTTCCAAAATTCTAGTAGTTGATCCTCATAAAGAGTAGGATCAATGCTTAGGGAGGTGAAGTAGTTGGATAGAGTTAAGAATTGACAAACCTTTGAGAAATGAGGATCTTTCTTAGAGTGTAACAGAGCAACTTGGTTATGTTGCCTATGTAACTGCATAGAAAAGTTTGGATCATTTTTGCAGTTAAGGTTGGCCATTTAGAGGAAGCTTAAGGATGAAGAAGAAGAAGAAATAAATTTCAGGGAGAAATTTGGTGTTTTTAGGTCTGTGAAAAAGGTTTTCAAATAACGTTTAATGAAAGAGGATAAACTTTGAAATCCGGATGTCGGTCCCACCTCTGAAAAGGTAGTTTACTTTTGCTCAAAAACTAGTTTTCTTGGAAGTCAAAAAGCTTCCGAAGGTAAATTATCCTCGGAAGTTTTAATGAAGAAAAGTTTCTGAAGCTAAAATGACTTAGGAAGATTTTCCTAAGAGTTGTGATAATTTTGCTTCGGAAGAAAATTAAGACTTGAATGCTTTGTCTAGAGGAACAAAGCATCCGAGAGTTAATTTGCTTGGAAGAAAATGGTCCTTGAAAACGTACAAGTGTCTCAGACAAGTATTAAGCTTCGGAAGATATTTCAGAAATTTCTTCCGAAGGTAAATTTCTTAGACAGTTGTTTGTTTTGAAGGCATGATTTTCTTCTGAAGATAAATGCATATCTTCCGAAGGATAAAAATTTTCAAAAATCGAAGGAAAGTTTTGAAAAGTTTTTCATCCAAAGAAACAAGAGCTTATGAAAGTGATGACTAGACAACATAGGACACATAGATTTTAAGAAATATTTAGAATTAGTTTTAAGAAAAAACTACTCAAAGTTTATCAACCCAATAACTGATATAAGATTTAAATCTCTGTTCATCAAAAGCCTTTGTACACAGATCATCATATTGTTCATTTGTGTGGACTTTGACTAGTCTAACTAATCCCTTTTCAAAATTATCTCTTGTTAAATGATACCTGATGTTGATGTGTTTGGTCCTTGAGTGCTGCACAGGATTCTCTATGATAGATATAGCACTATTGTTATCTATGCGAATGGGAGTCTCCTTGAAGTTTAATCCATAGTCAAGCATCTGATTTGGAATCCAAAGCACTTGAGCACAGCAGCTTGCAACAGCAATGTATTCAGCTTCAACAGTTGATGCAAAGAAACAAGATTGTTACTTGCATTACCATGAGACAACCCTTACACCAAGAACTGACATCCCCGAGATGTAGACTTTGTAGTCATGTTGCAACCACTATAATCACTATCTATATAAGCATACAGATTAAAGTCAGAATTCTTAGGATATCACATACCAAGTGTTGAAGCACCTTTGAGGTATCTTAGAATCCTTTTGACAGTGATAAGATGAGACATCTTAGGATTGGTTTGATATCTTGCACAATACATGTAGCAACTATGATATCATGCCTGCTAGTAGTAAGATACATAAGAGACCCAGTCATAGCTCTGTATAAGTGTTCATCTACATACTCCCCTCAAGATCATGTCCAAGGGAGTGGTTTCTTGCTATGGGTGTCTTAGCAATCTTACAATCAGTCCTGTTGACTTCTGAAGTATGTCTTGAACATACTGAGTGACTAATGAAGATGCTATCTTCAACTTGCTTCACTTGAATTCTAGAAAGAAACTGAGTTCCCCTATGGCACTCATTTCAAATCTATCCTTCATCAGCTTTTCGAAGTCTTTGCAGAGCCTTGGATTATTTGAACCGAAGATTATGTCATCTACATATACTTGAACTAGCAGTATGCCATTCCCTGTCCTTTGATGAAGAGAGTTCCATCAATAGTACCTCTCCTGTATCCATGCTTTCAGAGATACAGAGAAAGAGTCTCGTACCACGTCCTAGGTGCCTGATGCCACCCATAAAGAGCTTTGTCAAGCTTGCAGACATAATCAGGATGATCAGGATCTACATAACAAGGTGGTTGTTTGACATGCACCTCTTCATCAATCACTACATAAAGAAAAGCACACTTCACATCAAGTTGATAGACCTTAAAGTTATTGGATGCAACAAATGCTAAGAATATCCTAACAGCTTCCAGTCTTGCTACATGAGAAAAAACATCAGTGTAGTCAATCCCTTCTTCTTGTGTGTATCCTTGAACAAATAGTCTAGCTTTATTCTTAATGATAATGCCTCTATCATCGTTGTTGTTCCTAAGTACCCATTTGGTTCCAATGGTAGTCTTCCTATGAGGAAGAGGACAAAGGTTCCAAACTTTCTGTCTTTTGAATTGAAGCAACTCCTTTTGCATGGCTTCAACCCAACTTCCATCATTCACAGCCTTATCAACTTTCGTTGGCTCTATCTGGGATAAGAAACAAGAGTAAGGACAAACATTGGCTTCATGGGTTTGTCCTCTTGTTCTTACCCCTATGTCAACATCTCCAATAACGTTTGTGGTGGGGTGAGACTTGTGGATCTTTATTTGAGGGATCATAGCAAGTTGCTGAGAAACATCTAAATTAGAGAAATTCAGATCTGGCATAGATGTTTCAGCCACCACATCAGCACACTTATCAAGAGAAACTTGATCCAATGAGTGTGTGACATCATTGATGTTGTCATCTATGGAATGGTTATCAGCATCAAGAAATTCCTGATTATTGTCACCACCTGCATTATTTTCTTCTACATTTGAAGTATCTTTATCTGGTTGTGGTGCTTCTGAGCTAGAATTTCAAGGCATCCTAGATGTATCAGTTGAGTTTGTCATTGTGGTGCTGATGGACACTTCATTTGCAGAAGTAGTTACAACTGGAGCTGAAGATGACTTCATTTGCTCAAATCTTGGATGAGGAACACCTCTTGATAATATCTCTGCTAATCCTAAAACAGTCTCACAAGATTTTTTAAAACAGTTTGTAGCTAAATTAAGATCAAACAGGCAATCAGGACCAAAACCAGCCACATACGGTGTGTGTTCATTGAAAGTCACATTGGCTGACTACTTAGCAATTCTAGTTCTGAGATTGTATACTCTATAAGACTTAGCTTGGGAAGAGTATCCACTAAAGTATCCATCATCTGAATTTTTAGTAACTTTGGGTAATTTGATCTTTGGTATTCAAGATGGTGCAAGGACATCCAAATGACATGAGAAAACCTATGAAATGTTTCCTCTTGTGCCAAAGTTCTTAAGAAATCTTGCCATGAGTCTTAACCACTAAAACTCTATTCTACACATACCATGCAGTGTTGACTGCCTCTGCCCAGAAGCTGAAGGACAGCTTAAAGTCACACAACATAGTTCTTGCAGCTTCAATCAGTGTCCTGTTTCTCCTGTCAGCAACACCATTTTGCTGAGGAGTCTTAGGAGCACTATATTGTCTTATAATACCCTTTTCCTCACAAAATGTTTCAAGGATTTGGTTTTTGAATTCAGTTCCTTTATCACATCTTATGGTTTTGACATTGTGATCAGAATGATTCTCAATCTTTAGGATGAAATTCTTTAGAATCTCAGGAGTCTCATCCTTAGTTCTAAGGAAGAACACCCAAGTGAATATTATAAAGTCATCTATGATCACTAAACAATAATAGGTCCTTCCTAGACTCACTACACTAGTGGGGCCAAGAGATCCATATGTAACAAGTGCAAGGGTGTAGTGATGGAGTTCCTTTTCTTATGCTTGTGAGATACCTTTTGTTGCTTCCCTTTGAGGCATGCAACATAATGATCATCTCTTATAAACTCTTTCTTTGGCATTCCAGTTACCAAATCATTCTTAAGAATTTTATTCAAGTTTTTAAATTTTACATGGCACATTCTTTTATGCCATAGGAAAGACTCATCACTATTGGCTTTAGACAAAAAGATGACACTTCTCGAGAGGGAGATGTTTCTTACAAGTCCATCTTGTACATGTTCCCTTTCCTGGGGGCACTAAGTAGAATATGCTCCTGAGGAATGACCACCCCATGCTTGAGAACAATGCACTCATGCTCAATAAAGAGCATGTTATGACTCTGATCATAAAATTGGGATACACTCAGAAGATTGTACCCAAGCTCCTTAACAAAGATTACCTTTTCAATGCTGAGCTTACCATTTGTGACCTCGCCCCTTCCAGAAATGTAACCAACTTCATCTCCTCCGAAAGAAATTGGCCCTACATCAATACTTTCAAAGTTTTGGAGTAGTGACCTATTGCCTTTCATGTGTCTGGAACAACCACTATCAATGATCTAGACATCTTGTTTGTCTTGAGCTGTCCACGCACAAAGAAAATAATTAGTTATATTTGGAAACCCAAGCCTTACTTTTCTTGGGCTCACTAAGAGAAACAAAAGGTAATGCAGTAGTAATAGATCCTACAGTTGTGCTATGAGAATCTTGAGCTGTTGTTGTTGTAGAACATCTAGTCACTTGGTCTTTCTTTGACTTCCACACCACCTTTGGAAGTTTGGACTTGACCTTCAGTACTTCAGAAGCTTTTTAGACTTTGGAAGTTTTGATGACTGGACCTTCGAAAGATTCTACAAACACTGCAGCAGACCTCAGTGCTTCGGAAGTATTCCTTCCTTCTGAGACTAAATTTTCTTACGAAGGCAATTTTACACTTGCCTTCTTCTTAGTTCGGGAGCTTTCGAAGGAGACAGATTTTCCTTCGAAGCTTGAATCTTCTTGGAACTCTTGGAAGTCCTTGTCTTGGTCATGTGAAGAGTACCTTTAGGCTTGTATGGACAATCCTTAGTAAGATGAGCAATACTTTCACACATGACACACTCTATTTTCTTCTTCCCAAGAGCCTTCTGTTGAAAACAAGACTGACTTTCATCACATCCCTTCTCCACCTTCATCTTTGTAGATGCTGAGACAATCCTTTTGGGCTGTGGACTGTTCTTGGAGTTGGATGGTTCAGGCTGTGTAGTCGTGGTACACAACAGATCAGCCTTCTTCTTGGTACTAAGATGATTTGAACATGAACCTAAACTCTTAGCAGAAGAGTTTAGGTTGATGTCTTTAGTCTTCACCACTTCAGATCCTACATAGATAAAGACTTGTTTCTGCTTGGACTCAAAAGTGGCCTTGATCTCTTGAGCCTTCCTAGCTTTTCTTTTGCTCTTTCTGATCAAGTTCTTCCTCATAGTCATCAAAGTCTTCTTCTCCTCAGAAAGATAGTGGCCATTCTTAGAATCATCCTTCTCACTCTTCTTAGAGTAATTATTCAATATCACTTCTTCATCCTCTTCACTTAAGGGGTCTGTGAGAGGAAGCTCATTTTCACAAGTTCCACACCTGGGTGATCTTACAGACAAGATTGTGTATGGAGGAGCTATCTCATTAGAACCCAGTCCCTGCTTGTTTTGATAGCATACCCTGTTGTGTAGGGATGAGAAAATCATGTTCTTGAAGGTCTCTTCTTCAAGAACACACTTTTCTGCCTTGGCTTTGCTGATCACAAGCTCCGCCTGGCACTCAGTCAGCTTAGTTATGAGATCCTTGATTTGAGTCATAAAATTTGTATGCTCGTGTTTTATAACTGAAATAGTTTTCTCTATGTCCTCTATCTTTAGTTTATAATCATTTTCAAACTTTCTAAATTAGCTTTTAAGATATTTAAGGACACAAGATCAGATCTTATTTCTAAGTTGTAGGACCAGTACCTGTTAACTTTAGCAATACATTCAGGGGTACAGAGATGTTCTAATACCTTGGCTTTATTATGCTCTACCGTTAGTGCTTGGTTTGGAGAAGCATCTTCCACCTGAAAGCCCTAGTCAAAGCCTCCTTCTTGAATAGCAACTGCAGCTTGCTGCTTTGGCTTCTTATTTTGTGTAGCCTTATCAGTGTAGTTTGGTTTGGATTGTGCTTAGCCACCATTTGTTCTTGGTGCCATACACTCCCTAGCAAAGTGACCCATCAAGTTACAGTTGTAACACTTAACTTTGCTTTTATCCAGTCCAAACTTTCAACTGGTTGCATTGTTCGGGAACTTTCTTCTAGTCCGCTTGTAGAACTTCTTGGCTCTGTGAGTGAGAAGAGCCATCTGCTGGACTATTTCCATATACTTAAGATCATCTGGATGGATGCAGTCTAGGCCTTCAAGGGTGAAAAAAGACCTCCCACAACTTTCATTAAAAGACACCAAGGCTTGAAAGAACTTATCTCTTGGAATGGGCTTCCTTGAGTGTAGTTCTCCCTTGGTGTCTCAGGGAAGGTAATGAAAGGACCCTTTTGTGAGTTCTCAGGGTAGCATATGAGATGATGTTGGGGTTCTAGGCTATCCCTTTCAACAACATGAATGGCTGAACCCATTTGATTATTGGAGTTTCCAAATTAACCTTGCATGTTCATCTCCATGTGGTAGCCACTGAGAATCCCATACAACTATTTCAGAGTAAGATTTTTCAGGTTCTCAGTTCTCTTAATAACCACATAGTAGTGTGTCCATTGCCTAGGAAGTGAGGACATGATCTTCCTTACAATGTCTCTGTTTTCAAGACCAACTCCTCCATCCACTAGGGTATCCACAATCTCAACATACCTGAAATATTGTTGAGTCATGGTTTCACCTACTTTGAAGGTGAAATATCCTGTTGTTTCAAGAGATCCTTCTTGTTCTCCTTTGCTTCAGAGGAACCCTCATACATTAGTTTCAATGCATATCACAATTGCTTAGATGTTTTGCGTTTCTTGAAACCTCTGTATATAGAGTTAGGAAGAGTAGTCTGAAGGGCTGTCATGACTTTCTTGTCAATCTCTACTCTCTTGCTATCTTCATTAGAGTAGTTAGCCATAGCATTGGGGATCATACCACCACCAGTAGCAGAGGGGGTGCTTTGTATGTAAGGTCCATTCTTAATAGACTTCCATATTCTTGAATCTAGAGACCTGATGAAACCTTCCATTCTTTGGCAGCAGGTGTCAAAGTCACTAAGAGTGATCAGTGGGGACTTGTTCATTGTTCCAGTTTCCACATCACTTTTGGAAATGGCTGCCATTTGAAAAGTTAAGTATTTGTGTGTGTGAGGGATCAAAAGATGGTGAGATCTTATATCAAGAGCCTGGAAAGCTCTGATACCAAAAGCACAACCGATGAAGGGTGGTCACTTACAACACAACAACACAAAGAGGAGATTAACTTTGACTAATCAAACAATGAAATTGGATTAACCATAATAGATGATACTAAGAATACAAGTAAGTAACAGACAGAACAAGATAGCAAGACACAAGGAAATGATTTTTAAGATTACAGTACATTGCCTTCTCAAGTTCTATTACAAGTGTTACAAAGCATAAAGGAAAGTTACAAGTACTTTAGATCAATATACTACAACCTACAGCCGGCCATACTTTGAAGGCTAGCTGGATACAATTGACTAGACACCACACAAAATAAATTGTAGATTAAAAAGGCAGATTGCCTTTTGACTTGTGATTATGACATGCCATAGCTCACATCATAATATATTAGAAAAAGGATAAAGTACATGAAGTAGAAAGTTACAGACTCATGACCTCAATGTACACTTACTTAAAGCATGGACCTTTTCACCAACTCATGGAAGTTGGTGACTTTACAGAGATGTAGCGGAAAGGGGGTCCGGCTTTATGTAAAGTACATCAGATAAAGCATGTACACTAAAAGTCTTCGAAAGAAATCTGTCTTCAAGTGTTGGCTTGAGAAGACATTGTCTCTGAAGCTTCGGAAGACTTCATCTTTGGCTTTAGAAGATACTGGTCTTGGCTTCGGAAGACTTCACACTTAGAATATTTCAGTTGCATGTGTGAAACTTTCGAAGCATTCTTCTTCAATGTACTTGTGCATCATGCAGGAGACTTGAAGTGTTTGGAGTCATATTAGCCTTAACATGTATTCCTTACAATTGATGGCTCTTCCTGTTCCCTCATAAGAGAGGCATTCCTTGATGTGTCTAGGGTAACTTTGGAACAAGCACTTCAAGTCCTAGCAACAAACTCAGATTCCCTCAAGAAAGAAGAGAAGAAGCTGAGAAGAAGACTGGTGACTATACTGGACATCAGGAAGGGGGACAAACTACCAAACCACCATTTGTTCCTAGGAAGAAGATTTTCCATTAGAGTTTTGAAGAACATTCTCATAACTTTTTTGTGGAAATGGAGAATGGTGACATCAACCAATTCGATACACTATCTCTACTACACTCAAGCAGATTTGATATTGCAGAGTTAGTAGAGAAACCATTCTCAAGCCCCTCCAACTCTCAAGTCGCAACTCACATTAGAAATCACTTGAGTAGTGTTCATCATGCTAAACTGACCATGAAGGCAAACACTCAAAAATAGTTAAAGATGAGAGAAAAGGAAGAAAAAAGGGTCAACCAAAGGAAAGACTTTCCTATAGATGGTTGAAGTCCTAGACTTGGAACCTATAGTTAGATGGGAGTATGACT
Organism: Flaveria trinervia; assembly: GCA_025506515.1. Classification (NCBI taxonomy): domain Eukaryota; kingdom Viridiplantae; phylum Streptophyta; class Magnoliopsida; order Asterales; family Asteraceae; genus Flaveria; species Flaveria trinervia. The sequence continues at coordinate 41,851,667 of CM046443.1, read as the reverse complement.
ACAACCCCTGTCAACTAACTCTCTACAGAGGGCCAGAACAAAAGGTACATGTCATCTAGAGTAACAAACTGGATCTGTTGACTACAAATGAGTTGTACAAACTTCTCAGCATCACCTTAAGAAAGAATAAAGAAATAGATATATATCTTCTTTCCTTGGTGTTGAAAGTTTTAAGAAGTAGAAGATAGTGAACTTTTGGTAGCATCAGTCTAGGGGGAGTTTGTTAGGTCAGATAAGGCTGGTACAACTAAAAGAATACTTAGAAGAATTTTGGTGCAACTGAAGAAAGGCTTCCCAAGACAAATCTGCACTTCTGATGCCATATTGAAGAACTTTAGAAGATTAAGCTAGATGAACTTGTAAAGAGGAATTCATTTTTTTGAGACTAAGTAATTCCTCTTCCAACGCTAAACACTTAGAAGTTTCAAGGCAAGGACTTTCGAAGTTTAAAGTATTGAATGACCACCATAAGTTTCAGAAGAAGTTGATTCTTCTGGAATATAAATGGCTTTGAAAGAACTTATCAATTTGAAGCCAGTTAACCTTTGGAAGAACCAACTATGAACTAGCAGACAAAAGTATGGTCTATCTAACAATTGTTGCCACCTTTGAGAAATTACATGGCGTTTTCCCATGCCCATACAGTTAACCATACTTGATTCCACTATTCACCTTTTATCAGTTAGTATAGTTACCACGTTTAATTGGTGACAAAAGGTAAGTTATGGGCCTATCATGACTACCTTGTCAAGGATAGTAGTTTATCATAGATGCCTTACTTCTAACAATGTATTATTTATCTAGTAATAAGTTCCAAGTGGTAATCTAAGTATAATTGGTTGTAGATAGTAGTATATATAGGTTCTCATTGTAACTCAGTTAGTATGCTTGTAAGAGTCTTGTAAACTTTGAGTTTAGAAGTAATATATACAAGTATATTGAAAACAATTTCTTGTGCTCATTAACTTAGTATACTACTATCAACTCATTCAAGGATTTTGCATCATCATTGGAGTGTGTTTAAGTGAGTTTAAGAGTTAAACCTTGTGTTGAGTGACCATAACCGATCCTGCAACCTATTGTACTATAATAAGGATAAAAGTACAAAAGTAAGAAGATATAGAAAAGAAACCATAATGTAGAGTTGATAAAAGCAAAAATAATCACCAACTTATATAAGTTGGTGAGTCTTCAAAGCTGATAGCAAAAAGGTTTTCTCATTCTTTCATATGTCAAAGACACATGTCTTCTTAGTTTTCAGAAGTGTTTAGTCTTCAAGCTTTAGAAGACTTTGTGTTTAAGCTTCAGAACACTTTGTCATCAAGCTTCGGAAGATTCACTTTTTGTTTTGGAAGAATTTTGTCTTTATCTTCAGAAGATTTGACACTTGGTTATTTTCTTTGTAAATTTTAAAATCTTTTGAAGCATTTCCTTGTACTTCAGTGCATGCTGAGAGATCTTTGGTTAGCATCAGCCTGTAAGATAATCCTCTTGATCTTACAAATTCCCCTTAGGCTGTTGCTACCAAAACTTGAAGATTGTTGCGAAGTTGGATCTTTTACTTGGTTATAGCTTTTAGTATCAGAGCCATTTATAGGATCAATTGAACTAATCTGTGATGATATATGAACACAATTCAAAGAAAACACATACAAAGTAATCGAATTCAAACAAGATATTAACAAATTCACAGTTTCATTAATATCAAGCAAAGACAATTACAAAGTAATAAGCAGTAGTTCGTTCACTCTCTCAAAACTCTCAAACTCTACTACTAACTAACAGTCTAAGCTATTTGTAATGAAATACAAATGAACTAACAATTACAAAAATAGTCCCTATACAATTACAAATACCAAAAAGACACATAAAGACAACATCTTAATCTTTCTAGAGTTCTAACAATACTCCCCCTAAGATTTACATGGTCTTCGGTCTTCAAAATCTTCAATCTTTTCTTCTTTCTTTATCTCCTTCAGCTTTATCTTCAGCTTCAATCTTCTATCTTCAATCTTTATCACTCAAAGAAGTCTTCTGGTTCTTCTTTTATCTTGAACATTGGCTTCTTTTTGTACATTTCTTGTTCTTTCAAAGAATTTAGAATAGCAGACTTGAATTTGCTTGCAAGAATGCCTTGTTCTGGTTTAGCTTCATTTGTCTTTATCTCCATCTTGTTCATTCTTTCCAACATGTCTTTTGATAAGCAAGTGATGTCAATATTTGCATATAACTCAATAGGATTTGGACTTTCCTTTTAGTATACTTCTAAGACACCTTTCCTTGAGATTCTCATAAATTCAGTATCTTTGATATCTTTCTTCACAATGTTTGCATAAGCAAGAGCTTTTCTCAACGATATTCTTTCCATAGCTGCACCCATTACATTGATTATGGAAATGAAATATTTCTTGTCTTGCTTTGCAACATCCGGAGATACTTTCTCAAACTTTTGTACAGACAAAAATGAAATATAACTTGGATGTAACAGTTTGAGTTCGAAAGCACCAAAAAGAGTAATCATGTCTTCATCCCACTGTTCAAGATTTCGAACCAATTTAAGTTCAAATGTCTCAGTGTTATAAAACCACCTGAGAATTGGTTTTGATTTTTGGTTACCTTCAATCACATTCAAACTAGGAGTTGTTACCTTTTCAAAGTACTTATCATAAAATTCAATCATAAAGTATTCATCTTCATATTGTACTCCTTTGAGCCTTTTGTTTTTCTTTAGAGTAGCAAAATACTCTTTATCGACTTGATCGCATCTAGTTTGAAGAAAATTACTTTATCGATCCATACATTTTCTCAGTAATTCTACCATCATTTTACCACGTTTGGAATCTGTTGGATTGATCAGAGGTAATCTATTCAACTCCTTCAAATCTAACATAGGAAGATTAATTATGCTGGAGTAAAAGTGATATACATCACACATTGCATTTACTCTTTTTATCAAGAAATCATCGAAGATCTCATCGTACTTCCATGCAATTATTTTTACTTGATTTGTAAAATCCGGAGCAATCATAGCATTCAACAATTCGGCAACTGATTGTCCTTTCTGCAATACGTTTCATACTAAATCACCTGTGGATCTAGCATTATTCAAAAATTTGAATTTTTTCAGATGATACTTTGTAAGCTTGCTTTTCTATACTTGAAAGCATTTTAATCAATTCTTTTCTACTATCATATGCATCTAACTTTCTTGCCATTTGTTTGATTTCTTGAGGTTTTAGCACTCTTGTTCTCTTTGTGATCTCCAAATATTGAGGATTGTCTGTATCAAGAATAATCATCTTCTTCGTTTGTTTTTCTGTCTCTTGGAAGCTTCTGACAAGATTTCTTAATGATACAGATTGTAGTCTTTTCTATTTTCTCCACGGATAGTTTCTTGCTTGCAACCATGATCTTAAAGCTGGAATACTCATACTATCCAGATCTGGATGATGAAGCTCTGACCTTGGTAATTCTTCTACATTAATACTTTCTTTTTCTCTGATCCATTCACCATGCTCTATCACAATTTCATTTGGATCAATTGGTGCAACTGACTCTGCTGCAATACACTTCTCATATTCATCATTAATCTGAGAAACTGTCAGTCCATCCAAAAATACTTTGTTACACTTCATCCTCACAAGATAGTTATATCTTTCTTCAAAATATTGTAGTACTTCTTCTTGATCTTGAAATTGTTCTTGTGAAGAGAAATTAGCTACAAATTGTGCTTCATCAATATCTTCATCGTTCAATACTTTATCATACCAGTCATCATTGTACATTTCTTTAATATCTACTAAAGCCTCAATTTGTTCATGAGTGGATTGCTCTTCAACATTTTCTTCAATTCTTTGAGCTTTTGAAACTGAATGAGATAAACTTGCATCTTCAATCTCATCAATTTTTCTTTTTCCTTTATCCATTTCAGGATTTTCTTCAACAATGTTCCTTTCAGAATTGATCATTTGTTCAGGTGATATAGGCTTTTGAACTTCTTTTGTCTTTAGTAGTTCTTCTTTCAATTTTTCATTTTCCTCCGACAATTTCTAGAATTTTTCTTCAAGAATATCATAATCTTTTATCATGACTTCAAAGTTTTTGATCACATCTTCTTTATCTTTAGCATAAGTCACAATCTTTGTATCTTTCAACAAATTTTCTTCTTTTAACATTGAAGTTTCGTTCTCTAACTTTTGAATTTCCTTCTCAAGAGATATGTTCATCTCTTTCAGCCTTTCATTTTCACCCTTTAAATCTTTAATTTCTTTTTCTTTAACCACATTCTCTCCTTTCAATTTTCTAACTCATCAACATCCACTATCTCTTCAGTTTGTACAGACACCTTTTGTCTAGTACTTAAAAGGAATTTTTTCTACTTCTTCATTTTCTTTTGCTTGAAACACAGGTTCATATAACACATCATTCATGAAATCAAAATCAAAGGTTTGATTTTGTGAACCTTCTTCATGTACTCCAATGTCAGGTTCATCTTCTTGAACTTCATTAACAGTATCATCAAGACTATCATTAGTAGCAGTTTCTTTAACTCTGTTCTGTACTTCATTTACATTCTCATTTTCATTCATTTCTTCAATGGATTCTTGATGAGCTTCAGCTGCACCATCATTATCATCATCATCATATTATCATTATCTTCATCTTCAGATGAGCTTTCAAAATCTTCATTTTCATTTTCTTCATTATCATCATCAATCATATCATCAACAGCATCCTCAATGAGATTATTAAGATCTATTGGTTCATCTTCACATAAATGAAAATGTTGTTGATTTATGTTAACTTCATCATTAGATACTTCCTTTTATAATCAAACACATGAATGTTTTGAGCACCAGTGATCATTGTCAGTCTTTTATACACAAATTCGGACATGTGCTCCAATTGAAGTTTATCACCTTCTACTCCTTCAACATAAAAGTCTAGATTTTATTCATTTATCAGCATTTGAAGAAATCTGGGATACATTAAGTATTTATTTCTACTTCCTCTTTCAAGATTGAAAATAAATCCATTCAATATCCATTTAGCCATATTAAATCTTCTATTAGTGGCTAAGGCAATAATCGGAGATGCAATGTCTATAGGGAATGAGTCCAAACCAGCACTTCGTTTAGACATGTAGTGTTGAAACATATAACATAATAGTTTCCAATGCTTGTACACTCTTGCTCGGAAAAATTGTTTCTTTGGAAAATGATCTGGATGACCCATTTGTATAAACACTTCTCTACATTCATTGAATGTATACTCAGATAAGTCTTCAGGGTCATTTTCTCCAAGTTTAAGAGCTGATCTAATTGCTTGTTCAGAGACTTCAAGCATTCTTTCAGATGTAATGAAAGCTCTTACAACTTTGTTTCCTTCATCATCTCTTTCAACTTTGGCAGTTCTCCAGAATTTCTTTATCAATCTTTCATTAATCATTGGTCTTGCACACATAGCATAAACATATTTAGATCTCAACAAAAATCGTATCATTTCTTCATAGCCCACTACTTCTCTATTTTCTTCATCTAGAAATGCAGCAACATTATGCTTTGGTTCAATCTTTAAAGCTGCCATCTGCAAAATAAAATAAAAATATTAGAACATTGAAAGATTGAAGAATTTATATTTTGAAAATTAAATTCAATTTTGAATTGTGATTTTTAATTTTGTTTTACTTGTGAATTTAAGTTTGTGACATTCTTGAATTATTTATTTTAAATTTATCATTTTATCCACTTTGATTTATGAGATTTTCTACTTTTTATTAGTAAAATTATTATTTTATTTTTATTTTTTAAAAAATATTCACATGTCTGTTCATCTTCTTCTTCTTCCTTCGAAGAAAACCGACTGAGTAATTCATTATCATTATCATTATCATTTTCAAGTTAATCCACAATAAATATATCAAATCACTCAGAATTTGATATACATCAACAATCTATGATCAATTTGTATATGATTAGATTTGTTTAGTTTATGTGAATTTCATTGTGTTCGAATACCCAAATAGCAGTCAAACGCCTATGTCAATCATGGTGTTTTTAATCAAAATCTACTGATTTGTATCACAAAGTTACGTTTATAACTCAAATAATATCTATCAATCAACACAGGTTTGCTTCAAACAACGAAATCAGAAGGTTCGATGAAGACAAGAGTCGATAGTTCAGAGGGTTTTGGTTTTTCAGAGAATTTTTTGAGTGCAAATGAGAAAACAAATGTAAGTGTTCAATTATATTAAGTGAAATTTTAGACGCATTAGCACTGTTTATGCGTATGAAACCCTAAAATTCACAAAATAATGAGACGCATGAGCACTATTTGGTCGTATGGACTTAAACGCATGAGAACTGTTCAGCCGCATGAGCACTGTACAGACGCATAAGCACTGTTTAGGTGCTTTTGCACAGTTTAGACACTTTTGAACTGTTCAGCCTTCTCAAGTTCCTAAAACGTCCAACATTTGTAGACGCATGAGACACTCAAAACGTCTAACACTTGTATAAAATCAAACTCATTCACTGTTTAGGCGTATGGGATTAATGAAACTCCCAAACACTTGGTTAAACTTTATGGACTTATTGCAACTGTTTAGGCTCATGGGAATAGAAAAACACCCAAACACTTGTATAAATTCCTGAAAGTTCACCATGCTCCTATTTAGACATATACAGACTATTTAGGCGCATGAGTTGACTTTGAGTTGACTTTCTTGAGTATTACACTTGTATTTTTTACACTATTTCACCTGCACACTGTTTAAAAATATTAGTAATATTTCATACTAATATTAAAGATTTTAAGCATAAATTTGAATTTTCCAAACTTTTAATTTTAGTCCCTCAAATTTGAACTTTTTACATTTTTCACACTCAAATTTAATTTTCAATTATTTCAATTTTTCATTTGGTGTTTAACTTTTTGAATTTTTCTTTCTTTTCTTTCACTTCATTTTAGTCTCAAAACATAATCAAATCTCTATTTCTCAACTTTGAGAGAATCATTTCCACTTGCAGTTTTATATGGGTTCATATTATCATTTTCAAAAGTTTCATTATCATACTCACATAAACTTTGAACATATAGCATCATCCTTTCAATTAAACTTTCTTTGATTTTGATTTTTTGAGAAAAACTCTTTCATTTAGTACTCCCCTAAACTTTTAAGTTGAAACAACTTATAAATCTCCTAAGGTAGCATAATAAGATCACACAACTCATTGTGAAATTGCCTTCACACATAGAAAACATGGATAAAATCAAAATGAAAGCAAAATCAAAATCTAATATCAACAAGAATTAATGTCTGCAGTGAGATCATATCATTGAAGATCAACACATTAAAATAAAAAATTGTGGATAGTCATAGACAGCAAATAAATCAGGTCAGTGATATCACAGCAAAGGAGACACAAGATCTAAGGACAGACAATGAGTGTTTTTGACATAATATCAACTCACTTACTTTTTCAATTCTTGGATTGATTAGGTTATATGTAGAGAGCTCAACTATAATCAAGACAACTCAACTGATCATGTTAGACTTTATTAATGAGTGAAATATGCAACTGATCTCACTAATGTACTATCATTTCACACATATTGCAAAACAAATTCTTTTCAAAAACAATGATCTGACAATAGAAAAAGACTCTATTTTTAGATTTTCTTATATATGCTTTTGTATTTGGTTTTTCTAAGAAAAAGAAAACACACACACGCAAAAGAAAAACAGGCAATTAACATTGAGAGTATCACTTATGATATTCTTTTGATTTATGGAGTTCACATATGATTAATAAGACCAATTGATTCTACTAAGTACTCAAACCGTCTTGGTAGGAAGGCTTTAGTAAATAGATCTGCCAACTGTTTTTCTATTGCAATTGGAATCAAAATGATCAACCTTTTTTTCAGAGTTATCTCTGAGAAAATGATATCGAATTTCAATATGTTTTATTTTTGAATGTTGAACAGGATTAGCTGTAATGAACATAGCAGTAGTGTTATCAATATAAATAGGTGTTTTAAGAAAATTGAACCCATAATCCAGTAGTTGATTTTGCAACCAGAGGATTTGAGAACATCCTGCTCATGCAGTAATGTACTCAGCTTCTGCAGTTGAAACAGATACATTTGATTGTTTCTTACATTGCCATGAGACTAATCTGGGACCGAGAAATTGACATCCACCCGAAGTAGATTTTGTATCTTGACAAAGACCACCATAATCACTAACTGTATATCCATGTAATTCAAAGTTACCCTGGTAATGATACCAAAGCCGTTAGGCTGGTTTACCTTTGAGATACCTGAATATTCTTTTGACAACAATTAAATGTGATTCTTTCGGGTCTGATTGATACCTAGCACAAACACAAACAACATACATAATGTCTGGTCTAGACGCAGTAAGATACATCAAAGAACCACTCATTGATCTGTATAATGTTTGATCAATAGATTTTCCTTTTGGATCAGGTTCAATGTTGGTGTTAACATCTCATGGAGTTCATATGGACTGACAGTCTTGCAACTTAAATTTCTTCAAGAGTTTGTCAACAAACTTCTCTTGATTGATGAAAATTCCATCATCATTTTGCTTGATGTTGGACCAAAAGAACCAATGAGCCTGATCAGAAAAACCTCTAAGTCCCACAGACATCACAACAACTGCTGAAGACTTGATCAGCTGTTTGACAAAGTCTGAAGACTACAACAGCTGCAGAACTAAAGTACTGAAGTACAACAGCTGAAGTTCTAAAGTGCTGAAGACTTCAACAGCTTAAGACTAAAGTACTGAAGTACAACAGCTGAAGTATAAAGACTGAAGACATCAGCTGATGACAACAGCTGAAGCTCAAGTACAAGTACTGAAGCCTTTAGAGTTTGTTACAATAGCTGAAGAAGCATTCTTCAGATGTTGTGATGGTTTACATTTCAGTAGTTTTCTTTGTTTCAGTATTTGTAAAACAACTGAAGAGTATGTTCTTCAGTTGTTATAGTTTCAGTAGTTTCTTTTCAGTAGTTGTAATAATAGTTAACACTTAGCATTTTTGTAAGAAGATGTCAGCTGTTTGACATCTTCAGTAGTTGTGTTAACTATCAGTAGTTGTAATAAATTCTGTTAGATGTCACTATCAAGTGACATCAGCAGACGTCACATCTCTTATATAAGAGGTGTTGACCTAATTGTAATTGTGACATTCTGTTACCACGAAAGCGAATATTGGACGAAATATTATTTGCAGAATTCTCTGTCTATAATCGTTTTTGTTCTTACATTGAATATCTCTTTGTTCTTGTGAATTGGCTAATTCATTGTTAGAATTCCGCTGCTATACTCTCTAATCAATCAAACGTAGATCACTGATCCTAACACTCGACTTGAAGTCCAAGAAAGAAATTAATCTCTCCCATAGAACTCATTTGGAACTGAGATTTCATTATTTCTTCAAATTCATTGCATAATTTTGAACCGGTAGAACCAAATATGATATCATCAACATACACTTGTGAAAGTATTGATCTGCCCAAGATTCATATTAATTGATGTGGCTAGTGTAATATGATCCAAGTCGAGTCATACCCAATAACAAGCCAAACAACACCAAAAGGTAATTATTTGTTGATAAGATCACACAAATAAATAATGACACCAATTTAGAAAATTGGATTTTCTAAATTATTGCTTTTGTAGATGAACATCATTATATAGATAATTTGTTCATAAAAGATTATTTGTACATTATTTAAATTAGTTAAGCAATGGCAAATATTGTGTGTGTTAGTGATATAAAATTAAAATGGTTTTAATTTTATAAAACAAGGGATGTGATTGTATATTTTTTTATAAAATTTGAATTGAGAGGGAAACAAAAGGGGGCCATTTTCGGCCGCCCCTTTTGGTCTTGGATGCCCCAATTTTTATTAGTTCCAAGACATGCAAGTCTTGGACACTAGAACACTCATTCATTCTTTACATCCAAGAACACACACAACCAAAGCTTTCTCTCTACTCTCTCCTCTATCTCACGGTTTTTGGGAAGAAAAGGAAGTAGAATTTCAGCCCACAAAAGGTGTTTTGTAGCTGGAAATTGGTGTCAAAGATCCTAGCATTCAAGGTGTTTTGTTGATAGGCTTGGGGTATGCTATCTTGAGAACTTCTACCTTGAAGTTTAGCCACAAGAACACATCCTTTTCATCTCTTTAATTTCGGTTCTCTGCAGCTCCAAAGGTTGTGGTTCTTAACTTTTATGTTTCTTTCATTGTATGTATTTTGTATAATGATCCATGGCTTGGGGTTCACATTAAATGGGTTTAATAATCATCTTATTAACATGTTTTAAATCATATATCCGCTGCGTTTTTCATATAAATAAGGTTATATGAACTTTGGTAAACATGTTTAACCCCAACAACTTGTACACATAAGAGATCATTATTATCCTTCTTTATGGATAAAGTTGGATCAATTTTCCCTCTTGTGTATCCATGTTGGATTAAGTGTTGTGATAATGTCTCATACCAAATTCTAGGGGCTTGATGAAGTCGATACAAAGCTTTACTCAGCTTATACACTCGATGTGGAAATTCTGCATCCACAAAGCCCAAAGGTTGCTTCACAAACATATTGTCAGTGATAGGACCATATAAAAATGCACCCTTTACGTCCATTTGATACACCTTAAATTTTATGAATGAAGGATAAGCCAGGAAAACTCGAATGGATTCAAGTCTTGCAACTGGTGCAAACACCTCATCATAATCTATCCCTTCTTCCTGTGTGTATCCTTATACAACAAGTCTCGCTTTGTTCCATATTACTACACCACGATCATCAGTCTTATTTCTAAACAACCATTTTTGTGCCTATGGCATTTTCTCCTTCAGGTAAATCCACTAAATTCCACACTTCTTGTTTGCGAAATTGAAGTAATTATTCTTGCATAGCTTCTATCCAACCACTGTCCTTTAATGCTTTGGTAACATTTTTAGGAACAATTTAAGAAAGAAAAAAAGAGTATAAGCACAAGTTTGCATGTTTAGATTTACTCCTTGTTGTTCTCTCATTCAATGGACCAATAATCTGAGAAATTGGATGATTCTTGTGAATACGAGATGTTGGAATCTCATCACATTGAACATTAACATCCAGATTTGTTTGGTTTATGTTGGAGATTTGATATAACAAGTTAGAAGAATGTGGATTGAAGTTTGGAACTTGAGTTGGTGAGTTAATAAAGTAATCTAAGTTACCAGTATCAACTACATCACCAGAAATGGATGATGTGCCAGACTCAGGTTGCACAAACACAGTACCATCATTAGGAATTGGTTGTGATCCTTTCTGATCAAATGAGACTGATTGATTTGAAGCTGAATTAGAATGATCATTGTCATTGAATCTTATTGTTGAATCCTTGACAAATGATAAAAATGGGTAGTCTGAGCTAGAATCATCTGGGTCGTCAGAATCTGAGTCCCACTGAAAGATCCAAGATCTCCTCTAGAGTTCTTCTTACCTGTAGAATCAAAACAATTTGATTGATTAAACAAGTTAGATTGAAGAGAGTTTGATAATGAATCTAAGTCAAATAACCATGCACGACCATTTGCAATGGATGGAAAATAATTTTCTAGGAATTTAACGTTGAATGTTTCAAGAATTATATTTGTCCTAGAGTTGTACACTCGATAGGCTTTTAAAACAGATGAGTATCCAATGAAAAATCCATTATCAGATTTCGCATCAAATTTTCCTAACTGATCATTTGAACTAAGAATCATAAGAGGACAACCAAATGATTTTAGGAAATTTATGTTTGGTTTCCTGCCAAACATTAACTCATAAGAAGTTTTCGTTTTATCTTTCACAATTAAGGTTGTGTTCTGAACAAAACACGCGGTTGATATAGCTTCAACCCAAAAAGTTATAGGAATCTTTGCATCAGCTAATATAGAACGAGCAGCCTCAATCAATGTTATGTTCTTCCTTTCAACAACTCCATTTTGTTGAGGAGTTCTAGGAGTACTGAACTGATGAACTATCCCTTTCTGGACACAAAACATTTCAATGTTATCATTTTGAATTCCGTTCCATTATCACTTCTTATTATTTTCACTTTATATTCTAATTGATTTTCAACTTTAATGATAAATTCTTTGAGTAATTCAGCCGTTTCAAATTTAGCATACAAAAAGAAAACCCATGAAAAGCTTGTATAGTCATCAATGATAACTAAACAATATGCTTTTCTTCCAACACTCTTGACATTTGTTGGTCCAAAAAGGTCCATATGTAACAATTGAAGAGGTTTGGAAGTTGAGTTTATGAGTTTGGTCTTATAAGATGCTCTGTGTTGTTTTCCCTTTAAACATGCTGAGCAGTGATTAGTCATTGCAAACTTCTTAGATGGAAGTCTAATAACATGATTTCCTCATACAATCTTGTTCATATTCTTGAAATTTGAATGTCTGAGACGTCTATGCCAAAGATGGCTTTCATCATATGATGCTTTAGCAATTAGGCAAGTTGTTTCGATTGAAGGATCAACTTGAGATATATTCAATTTGTATACATCACTATCCCTTTCAGCTATAACAATTACCCACTCTTTGCTTATCTGAAAACCTAGCTTAAAAACATAACAAAATGAATCAACAAAAAGAACAGAATATGATTTATCACAAATTTGGGATACACGTAAAAGATTAAAGTTCAACTATGAGCAAAAGTTGACTTTGTCAAAGTTTATTATCCCATTTGATACTATTCCTTCTCCAGTTATTTTTCCACCAGCATCACCAACAAAGGCGACATGTGTTCCATCTTTTAACTTAAAGTCCTGTAACAAGGCAGGATTGCCTGTCATATGCCGGCCACCCACTATCCACATACCATGTACTGAGTGGTCTTCTTGGGCATACCTACACAACAACAAAAGTAAGTTGATATATCCACCTAAGCCGAGATGGTCTTGGGTTTTCCGAATTTATCAACAATGGTAAATTGTTTGTAATGAAGATTATTCAAATGAGGTTTATTCTTGATGAATTTACCAATCTTTTTTTGGAAATGTTTTGAGTTATTTTTGAAAGCATTCATACCATTTGATTGATCAATTTTTAACACGAATTGATGACTAACATTTTTATTAGTCATTCTTATCGATCTTGGTATGAATTGTTCTTGCATATTTTTAGATCTCACATAATTGTTCTTTTATCTCAAACCTAAACATGGTTGATTAGTTAATCTTTGAAATCCATCAGTTTGATTTCTCATAAATTGAGGATTAACATAACCTTTGCTCAAGTTTGAGTTTGCAAATCCTCTTTTAGGTGATCTCATTCTAAAGTAACAATTTGCAGTATTATGAGTTTTCTCATCAGAATAATTACAGTATTTGTTAAAATACAATCTGCTGTAGAATGATTTCTCATGTCACATATGTGATAATACTTGTTGAAATAGCACTCAGCAGTATTATGATTTTTCATATTACATATTTCATAGTACTTTTATGGAGTTTTAAAAAACTATTTGTTAACTTTTAACAGTGATAATGAGTTTGATTCATTTTTATATTTTGGTGTCAAATAGTTAAACTGTTGTTTTTTTCATGTTTCACATTTTGATGTTGTGTCATATTGTTTTTCATGTGTTTAACATGAACTTCCTTCTCGAATTTCCTATGAACAAATCATTTTGCTACAGCGGAAGTCTTAGAATCTGAACTTGAGTTCATATCAGCGTGATATTTGTTCATAGAATTCACTGTTAGGATCTGGTATTTCACCAAACACCAACTGATTAACGTGTTAAACCAAACCAAATAGTGTGGAATCCTATTTGATAGGCGATCCAATCAGTGAGAACGCACGAAGAAACAATAATGTATTGAATCTAACGTCAAGAATTGATTAGGAATCGATCCACAGCTTTCTATGAACTTGGAGTACGAACTTAGAGGCTTCTGGACGGCTAGGTTACGTCTGGAGTAGAAGTGGATTGAATGCTTTTATTTTCCACGCATTAGGTGGTATTTATAGGTTAGGTTTGCTCATTCATGCGACTGAACCATTAGGATGGTTCATTCGTGCGATTGAGCCATGCGGTTGATCCATTCGCACAACTGAGTGTTCAGTCATGCGACTGAACAAGACGTATGAAGTTGTTCTGGCGTATGAACTATTTAGGGGCATGGACACTTAATGGCATGGCCATTCAGATGCATGACCACTGTTGCGGCGCATGGTCCAGTCGGACGTATAAGAACTTCACTTCACCAAGTTTGCATGTATTCAATATTAGAACATTATGCATAACAATTCAAACAATCACAAACCTATATAATCAAGTCAATATGTTTTAAACAACTCATTAATGAAATATTAACATTATAGACACAACCAAACATTTTGTCTTTCATTAAGTACCCAATAATTACATAAGTGTAAGACATATTACATTCAGATCAGGATCTAGGTACATATATGTATCAACAAACTCCCCCTTGGACCTAGATCTATCTATTGTTTAACATCTTTCATGATTTCCTCAAACTTCTTGTACTTACCTTCTTTGGTGACTCTTGTGTTTATCTAAAAAGCAAAAGAGAGTCTTATCACTTTCTGGAACTATAAAGCTTGTACAATATCCTGTGAGTCTTAGAACAGTGGCCACTTGTATAAAGTATAAACATCTTGTGCTGACAAGTTGGTGAGCCATATCGGGTCAAACACCCTTATGGTTTCCATTGTACCATTCCTGTTCAAGACTATCACGGCCTCTCCCGTTCTGCAATCATAGTACCACCATTTCATGTGTGGAGTGAAAAATCTATGGCATCTCACGTAGTGGGGTCTTTGACATAGTACGTGGTGGACTCCACTTGAGCACTACTCTAGGTTTGCCAGTTATGGCATCAACCCCAGATCTTCTGATGTACCTCGTTGGTTATTGAGGTTTGAAGTTGACCCATGTGGTGTGGTACTCCCTCTTTAGAGCAGCTTCAAACCAGCCTGACATCTTACAAGGGTCAGCATATAGCAAGTTTAACTTTGCTAACTGGTTGAGCTCAAAACCTGGAAGAGTCTTCGGATCGTGTGTAAATCTGAAGTACTCAATTCCCTTCTCATGTTTAACCACGTAAACATTGAGGTCTGCAAAATGCGCCCATGCTATGATCATGCCTGCCACCTTTTGATGTTGCTTGACCTTATACAGTTTGGTGTAGGCAGTTGACGTTGTAGCGCTGCGTTGGGCTCTTATCTCTTCAAAACATGCTGCCCATTCAGCCTTTTTGATGTTAACTTCGGCGTTTGAGGCTTGGGCCGTCTCTTTATCTTTTTCTGACTCTTTCTCCATTTTATCCAGAGTCTCAAAAGTGTCACTGACAAGAGTTTCTCCCAGATTCGGAATGACATTTCCTTCATTGTCAGTGTACTCTGGATAGTGTTATGCAGTGAAATCTTCAATCTCGATCTCATCGACATCTTGAAGCTCATCATCACTCTCCTTTTGCACAGTTTAAACATCTTTCACAGTCTCATCAGGATTGAGTGAGAACATTTCAGCCAGTTGCTCGTTGGTAAGATCATGAATTATCTCTCCTTCTTCAGGAGTGTAATTCACTGATCTCCTAACAATCCCCTGCAGATCAAGAATCATTGTGAGTTGAGTCTTGATCTGTTGGAGAGGAGCAACATCATATTCATCTCCTTGAAAATTCAGATCTGCTTGATTTTAAACATGTAACACATCAATCATTAGTCAACAATCAAAGCAGTAAACATTAATAATAACCATAACCATTAATTACATTCATTTGATACAATATTCAGATACATATGATTTAAATAACATGTACAACTATGCATTACTCTTGTCTTGAATAACTGGTGTGTCATTAGAATCAGCAGAAGATGATGGGGCTCCTTGGTCTTGATTTTTCTTCGTCCGCCTCTCTTGACCTTGAGCTGATGTAGATGCAGTGCATCTCCTTATTCATCATCATCATGATCGACATTCTCACCTGCATCAGTGTCATCCCCTTGATCATCACCGTCATCATCATCATCATCATCATCACTGTCATCGTCATCACCATCATCTCCATCTCCTTCTCGGATCTTTACGGGCTCCTCTTTGGATCCCTTTAGTGTCAGCATATGCTTCTTGTTTTGGGCCTCTAAATCTTGTATCCTCTGTATAGAGCACATATGCATCTCTCTCAGCTTTGTGATCTCTTGGCTCTGAGCCTCTAACCTTTGGGCTTGGGAGGCATTAAGCTCCATCAGCTGATTAAGCTGAGAGGCTCGTTGTTCATCCATTGCCAGCAGCTTCAGCACTAGCCAGTTAAGGTTAGCCAACTACTCCTCCAACCCGACACATGGGTAAGAGGATCCAAAAACAGGTGGGACCTGTGAAGAGGTCCCGACTCCATGGCCTGAGGTGTTGGTAGTGGATGTAGAGAAGATTGGGGGTGGTATAGATGTGGATGGCTATGGATGAGCTGTAGTGGTGGTGGATGGGAAGTGTGTAACTGCTGGAGTAGGCGTGAAAGTGGTGCATGAGGAGGTAGTGGTGGTGGGTAGAATGGTGGTAGTGGATGTAGTGGTAGTGGTGGTGGAGTGGTGGTAGCTGGAGTCGTGGTAGGTGTGGTGGTGGCTGTGGTGGTGGCTGTGGTGGTGATAAATGTGATTCTGCGCTTCTTCTTTTTCAAGCCATGGGGCTGAGCCATACTCTCCTTCCTCGATCCAGTCGAGGAGGATGCTCCCCCTAGAACACGGCCTGGCAGATCTGGAGTATATGTAGGATCATCAGCCATCTCCCCCAATCCGCCTGGGCGTTCACCAACCGCCCGGAGCCCTCGTTTTGTGTGAACAACTTTACTTCCTACAATATGAATCAGAGGCTCCTCATCTGACTCCTCCTCTTCCTCACAAGGCATGAAATCCTGGTGGAACTCAACAGTCTCCGCTCCATCTCCAGTAGGGGCAGATGCTGGAGATACAGTATCAGTAGTGGGGTCACTTTGTCGAGTGGGCAATGTATCTCCTACATCCCCGCTATTATCGTCATTAGAGTCATGCTCTGGGAGCTGTAGCTGCTCGTCGTCGGAGTCGATGTCTGTGTGACGCCACTTATGTCTGCTGATGCCACATAACTCTCATTGGCCAGATGGCTTATCAGTGTCTTCACCTGGGGCTTTACTTGCTTACCCCGGGAGACTCTCATACGATCCAGGGTAGTATCATCCATGATCTCTAATACCACAGCATCGTGGCTTTCCTTGGGAAGTGATGGCAGCTTCTCATTGAAAATCAGCTACAAGAATCTGGGTACATGCAAAAACCCTCCTTACCCTTTGCCTCCAGATTCTTCACAAGGTAAGAGAAGATCATGCTCGATAAGCTGAAGGGGTAGTTCAGCACCAGTGCCACATACGCATTCTGGGTCTGGTCTCAAAGATCATCAAACCCACCTCTTTTGGAAGCGATGCACTTCAATATGACATGTGCCAAGTACTTGTACTGGGGACACAGGTTGCTTTTGTTGAGCACACCTGAGTTGATGTCCCCAGCGTACTTAATCCTCGGAAAGCAACCTCCTACCGTCAGTGGGTGTAGCTTGGTGGGGTGATCAGTATCGTCCCCCAGTTCAAGTACTCTCTGAATATCGGTAGCATTGATCTCAATAGCCATCCCACAAATAGAGCTTCGTATGCTATACAGCTCTCATGAGCGATCAACAGAAGCATTCTCCCAAAAGGCCTGGTGTAAAGACCTGTAAAGGGAGTGCATGGAGTAGAAATGGCCTTGTGAATCCTTGATCGTCTAAGAAACGCGATGATCTCTGTAAACTCGCCGCCATTCCGAGTTGTATGGTCTAGATGAGCACATATATTGTGCTTAGGGTTGATAGACCATCTAGCAGCCATCAATCTGAAACACAAGACACATAATCACTAGATAGTCACATACCACAAAACAGTTCTAAGTATCTTGTTTGAATTCATTCTGATTCATTCATGCGAATGAATTATGCGACTGAGTTCAGTCAGCTATTCTATCATGCGACTCGACTCATTCGGGTGAATGAACATGCAACTTAGTTCAATCGGTTGGCTGAGCCTATGATTGATTCAGTCAGCCGACTGAGCTCATTGGTATGTCACATTCGGCCGATTAAGCTATTCGGCCGGCTCAATTGTGCGATTGGAGTTCATCCAGACGACCAGTCGCATGACCCACTATTCGATCGACTGAGGTTCGAATCTTGACCAATTCAGGAGATTAAACGTGGTTTAATGGTTCTTTTGACTCGCAATCTCTTAACTAATGACCTATTAAACTTAGTTTTAATATTTTACTTAGTTTGAGTAGGTTATTAGGTCATTCAAAGATTCGGTTCTTGTTTCAATCGACTATCACAAAGTAGACTTCCATCTAAGAAGTGGATTGAATATTCCGAATGAACTCAGTCGTGCGATTAAGCCAATCGTGCGACTGAACTTACTGAAGTTTGATAATTCGTAGGTTAAACTTGTTTTCACCGTAAAAACTCGAATTTTACCAAACCCTAATAGCCGTATATCGGAAAAACTACACTTTTCGATCAGGAAATGTCTAACACTCCGTTAGACACAAAAGGATTTCATTTTTTAATGCAAAAACACAATTTTTATGTCAAAGACTATTGAATCAACACATAATCAAGAGCCAAAGCTCTGATACCACTTGTTAGGATTTGGTATTGGACCAAACACCAACTGATTAACGTGTTAAACCAAACCAAATAGTGTGGAATCCTATTTGATTGGCGATCCAATCAGTGAGAACGCATATAGAAACAATAAAGTATTGAATCTAACGTCAAGAATAGATTAGGAATCGATCCATAGCATTCTATGAACTTGGAGTATGAACTTAGAGGCTTCTGGACAGCTAGGGTACGTTTGGAGTCGAAGTGGATTGAATGCTTTTATTTTTCCACGCATTAGGTGGTATTTATGCGTTAGGTTTGCTCATTCATGCGACTGAACCATTAGGATGTTCATTCGTGCGATTGAGCCATGCGGTTGATCCATTCACACAACTGAGTGTTCAGTCGTGCGACTGAACGAGACGCATGAAGTTGTTCAGGCGTATGAACTATTTAGGGGCATGGACACTGAATGGCATGGCCATTCAGACGCATGACCACTGTTGCGGCGCATGGTCCAGTCCGACGTATGAGAACTTCACTTCACCAAGCTTGAATGTATTCAATATTATAACATTATGCATAAGAATCCAAACAATCACAAACCTATATAATCAAGTCAATATGTGTTAAACAACTCATTAATGAAATATTAAACATTATATACACAACCAAACATTTTGTATCTCATTAAGTACCCAATAATTACATATGTGTAAGACATATTACATTCAGATCAGGATCTAGGTACATATATGTATCAACATTCACCTTGTTGTTTCAAAGAGAATTCATGTTTAACAAACCCACTGACACAAATTTTATTGGTTTAAGTTTTGTTGTCTGATTTGTTGCTTTGATCAACTTTTCTAAACTTTTGTTTTGTTCAGATTTGATTTTTGATGATTTCTTTCTTCTCCTTTGATTCTTTGATTTAGAAGAACATGGTTTACTTTGAGATTGAACATCATCAGAAGAAGATTACTTTTCAGATTGAACTTGTTTTAGATTAATAGTGTTTGAATCTTCTCATGTTCCTACCTGTTGTTGATCTTTGCTTTGAACTTTCACATTCTTCTAAAAGATAATTAATTTGATGAGAAGTGTTTTGTTTTGTTTGTTTAGGTTCATATGATTTTATCTTGATTAGATGACTATTTTTAATCTTTTCTTGATCATTTTCAACAAACACTTTTATATTTTCCTTTTCTTCTTCATAATTCTTGTTTTTGATGTGAAAAGCTTTAAGTTTAGCTTTGTTCTTAGGAGAATGATCATGTGTATTGAAATTCTCTCGTAAAGTGTTTGTGATAGATTCAGGCATAGGTTCATGAGTGAAGCCTAATCCTACTTTCTCTTTATCTTTCCTCTCACTTATTAGTTTTTCTAGAATCATTTTTGAACTCTTTACTTTAGCAAGATCCATTTGAGTAGTAGCATGTGCTATCTTCTCCTGTTCAAGATTTTTAGTCATCTCTTCCAATTGTTTAGAAACATTTTCTAATTCTTTTACAGCTTTGTTCCATGATGTTTGAAGAGAGATAATCTTTTGGTCTGCTGTTTTATGATCAGATTTTAATTTGTTATGCATTGATTCTTCTTGTTTGAGTTTGTCACAGATTTTATATGAATAGTATTCAACATGTTCCAAGCATGATTTTGTGCATAGTTTTTCTCTCACTTCAGATGGAATTTCAGGAAATTTTGGAGACGAGGTTTCAGATTTTGAAGATGAAGTGTCAACCTTAGGTTGATCAGACTGTGCCATTAGAGCTACTTCATCTGTATCCTCCTTAGGATCTGAGTTGTCACTCCAATCATTGTCATCTTCATCATTCTCACCTTCCACCTTTGGATCATTAATTTTTGACCAGTCTTCTTCCTGAATTTCTACAATAAGAGATAAACTTGTTGTGAAATCATTAGTAAATTGTTCAGCATATGCACTCCAATCATAACCATCTTTAATATTGACTACTACAGCATTCTTGGTTTCATCAAATGATTTTGTTTCATCTTTAAGCTCAGGCATAGGAAGACTTTGATATGGATTTTGATAAGTCTTTTGAGCTTGTTGAAACCTTTGATTGCTAGAGCTTGATTGAGCACTTCCTCCATTATTTCTTGGAGCTTTGCATTCTCCTGAGAAATGGCCATAGCTGTTACCATTAAAACACCTAGATTTTGACTTCTCAAATCCAATAGTCTTGTTAGCACTTGGCTTGTACTTCCTCTTCACATATGAGTGTTTTTATGTCGTGTAAGCAATCATCACCATTTGCCAGTTTAAATCCATCTCTTCAACATCTTCAGGATACATTTCAAACAAATCCTGCAAAACAAGATCTGATTGAGTTAAATGGCTACCTTGATATGCTTGAAAACTAACCATAAATGAAGTAAATTCAATTTAGACTCTTCATCCTCTAATAAGATGTTTATCACATCTTTAACTTTGCTAGATTTAGCAGAGTTAGATGAAGAAGTCTCTGTTTGAGCATTAGATGTTTGAGACTAAGATTTAGGAGGAGATTGAGAATGAGATTGTCTTGTGTAAGCAGGGGCACTAGTAAATGAAGAGTCAGTGAAAAATCCTGCTTTGACAAATAAATCTCCTTCTTCTTCTTTAACTTTCTCACTTTTTGCCATGAAAGCATTTTCAACTGTGTTTGCTGGAGAAGCAACAAACTGATACTGAGACATTGATGCTGCTCTATCATTGTTCCTTGAGCTTTCATCAATCTCTACTGACTCAATCTTGGCAATAAGTAGATCTAGATCCATAGGGAGCTTCTCATGCTTTAGTAAGGTTACTGTTTGTTTCCATAATGAGGGTAAAGCATTGAGTAGTCTAAGATTTAGATCTTCAAGGTCAGGCTTAATACCAGCTGTTGACATCTCAGTTTAAGTTGAACAAATTTGTTCATCATCTAGTTTATAGTTTCTCCAGATAAATGTGTAAACAATTCCAATTTCCTTTTCAACTTGTGTTTCTTAGGATTTTGAATCTCCTTTCCTCCTTCACATATAGTCTTTAAGGCTTTATACATGGTATATCTAGTTTGATATCCATCAAGCCTTGTAAGAACTTCCAGAGGTAGTCCTTTACACATCAAGGAATATGCTTTGACATCATTCTTTACTCTTCTCAAATCATCTCCTTGAAGACCATCTTCAAGATTGGGTTCTTAAGAATCTTTAGTGTATACAAACCCTCTGTCAGGACCATCAGTAATTATAGGAATGTATGGTTCTTTCTCTATGGATTTCCAAAGATCAGTGTCAATGGAATTTAAGTGATGTTTCAACCTAAGAGACCAATTTTTGAAATTAGCTATGTTTTTAAGTTTTGAAACTCTATTTTCAGAATCTTCTCATTTCACCATTTTTATATTTTTGTTTTTTTTCTTAGATTTTTGAATTAAGAAAAGAAATGAAAAAGATTTCAAAAAAAATTTTTTAAAAAAATTCTAAGTGTCAAGTTTTGTTAGGATCAGTGATCTAAGTTTGATTAATTAGAGAGTATTGCAGCGGAATTGAAACAACGAATTAAGCAATTCACAAGAACACAATTGATAATCAATATAACAGTAACTGTTATAGAAAAAGAGAATTCTGCAAAAGAGATATTTCATTCATATGCTTTCTTGGTAGCTCAATGTCACACATTACAATTAGGTCAACATTCCTTATATAGGACATGTGACGTCTGCTCATGGCACTTGATAGTGACATCTAACAGAATTATTCAAACTACTGAAACTATGCAAACTACTGAGAATGTTCTCAACTACTGATTACATCTCCGAGAATGCTTAAGTACAAGAACATAAAACTATTGAAACTAAACTACTGAAACTATAACTACTGAGAAGTAAATTACAAGTACTAAAAGGAAACCATCACAACTACTGAAGTTGATAACTTCAGCTGTTGTGACAACTACTGAAGTTGATAACTTCAGCTGTTGTGACAACTACTGATTACTTTGGTCTTCAGTCTTTGTCTTCGGTTTTTGTTCTTCAGACTTTGTTCTTCAGACTTTGTCTTCAGCTCATAGCTTCAGACTTTGTTTTCAGTTCTTTACTTTCAGACTTTGTCTTCAGTAGTAGTCTTCAGTTCTTGTCTTTAGACTTTGTCTTGAGACCTTGTAATCAGCTGATGTCTTCAGCTGTTGTGATCTTCTTCAGCAGTTGTGATGTATGTGGGACTTAGAGGTTTTTCTGATCAGGCTCATTGGTTCTTTTGGTCCAACAAACTCCCCCTAAACCAATGCAACCAAAACCTCTAAACTTATTGATGATCCCACTTATTCTTGGCAGAAACACCCTCTTGATCAGCTTCAGAGGTAATGAGTTAAGCACAGGCCAGGAAAAGGTTTCTAATCATTTGATTGGCTAAGTATGGAAGGGAACTCTGTTTTAGGGAAACTGAACACAGAGTCTTATCCCAACCATGAAACCTAATTCCCATGAATGAGTCTATAAGACTCACTAGCATAGGCCTAAAGGATAACAACTTGTTCCTCCTTGGTGTGTTCTTTTGCTTGTCCTTCGAAAAACAACTCTGGGCCATAATACTCAGACAGGTATCTTGCTGTATTTCCATTTTTCAACTCCATAGTTGTTATCTCTCTATAAGCAAATTCCTCAGGGTGAGAGCCTTCAAGCAATAACTGGAGTTCACTCTTCTGAAGATCTTCAAGTCTTTTCTATAACAACCCCTTCTTGATCATTTTTTTCTCAAGAATTGATTGAGGGGTTGCCTTGGAGTTGTGAGCACTCTTGAATTCTTTAATGATTTCCCAAGGTGAGACTCCATGGCTAATGTAATTGCAGCATTCAAGGTCTTCTTCGTTTGGCCATGATATCTACTTGGTATATTCTTCTTATGAATTCTAGAACTTACCCTGGGGTCTGGCCAGATCCGCACTCTTTCTTTTTGATGTTGAAAGGTATGTCTAAGAGTGTACAGCCTCAGAGCCTGTTTCTTCATTTCTTGAATGGATGAGGACCGAGGGAAATCCTTGTCAACCATCTTGAAAAACTGCTCATCGTGCTGCTTCTGTTGTTCTGCTTCTTCAATCTTTATCTTCACCATCTGCATTTGCAAGTCAGGTGTAATCACTTGTTGACTTCTATGCTCAGGTGTTTTAAGTTTGAGAACAGCATAGATTGGCAGACTATCATCATCATCATCCTTTTCTTCATCTTCTTCTACCCTCAACACCCTTCTCCTACTTCTGGGTGTATCACTGGGTAAGGTTTGAGGTGGTTTTTGGGGTAAAGGGATTGGTTTTGAGGGTTGAGTTGTGGGTGGCTTTGGTTTAGGGATAGATTTGGGAGATTTTAGAGATAAGGGTTGTGTTTGAGTGGGAATGTGAGAAGACTGACTTAGCATTTTGGTGGTGAGTTTCGCTTTGGAGAGCTTTGCCATTTCATTATCTTTCCTGCACCTGTTTCATCCAGTGCTTCTATTATCAACCCTTTATTATAGCCTCCAGCAGAGCAGATTTTCTTCGTTATCTCCAAAATACTTTCTCTGGACCAGGCCTTTATCTCTATAATGATCTTCCAAGGTATTTTGCAATGAATCTGATCATTATCTCCAATCTTTCCCTTTGCAACACACTATAACCATCCCATCTTGCCTGAATCTCTTCTATTTCCAGCCTTTTGATCTCAGATTCTAATGTGGCTCTGTCATGACCTTGTCGAAAGAGCTGATCTATAATTTTATCCATGGATCTGCTGTGAGCTTCATCAGCATCTTTGACAAGATCTTCTAAGGATTTATCTTCATCAGCTTTTGACTTAGCACTCTTCTTTCTTTTATATGTGATCAGCTGTTCTGAGATCAGTTCTTTCTCCACCTCCTTCTCTTTTGTAGGTTCTTTCTCATCATCAACTCTTTTTCTTTTCTTTTCTTTCACTGCCTTAGACTTGCAAGTCTCCCCCTTTTTGGTTGCATTGGGATCAGGGGCTTGAAAGGCAGAAAGAGATTTGTGAACAACATCATTAATGAGGATTTGAAGATTTGAGGAGATCCTCTCATCTAAGGCTTTATGGACAATCTCAGTAATGATTTGAGTGATGAGAGGTAAGGAGTTTTGAAAGATAGCAACTAACTGCTTAGAGGGATTGTGTCCCTGAGAGGTGGTGCCAAAGGCAGAGGCTGGTGGCATAGTTATATGTGTAGGTGAAGTGTTTGGGGAACCTTCAATTGAAGGTGCCATCTGTGTGGTAACGGGGTAGATGGACTTTGCTCCTGAGACATTTTGGCAAGCAGCTCATTGAGTCTGCTTACCTCATTCTGTAGGATGGTATTTTGGGCTAAAACATCATAGAAGAAGCCCAGGTCATCATCAGTTTGTGCTGAATCACCTGACCTCCTGATGGAATCAGGATGAACATGCACTGAGTGTAGATCAATAGATGCATGTGCCCCTTGTGCTTGGTACTGGGGACTTCCTGCCTCAAGACTATGTCCTTCATTGGCAGTTGCCTCTGGTGAGGTCTTATAGATGTTACCAACTTCAACCTGATCATTTGCTGAAGCAGGAGAAGTTGCAGCCTTACCAGATGTTCTAACCTCCCTTTCTACACTTGGAGATGGAACATTGTAACCCCTGTGCTGTGGGTTATCAGAAGCATTTTGGTCCTCCCCCTCAATGGTTAAGGTATTCCCGTATTAAGTGGTTTCTGGGGAGGGGGTGAGGAATGCAACTGAGTCAGCACTTTAGCAACAATCAGTGTTGGGCTTTGTGGGGCGGTTGCATGTGGAGATTGGTCCGAAGCAGATTGCACCCGGGGTGAGAGGTGCGTTTCAATGGTAACCCTCTCAAGTGAGATAGGTTCCAGTACTGTGGGATCCCCAATTGTGGTTGCAATAGGATCCTTTTGAGAGGATACCCGTGTGGCTTCAGCAGGTTGAGTCTTGGACATAACTGGGGGGTTAGAACCAGTATGTAATTCGTGTGTTTGTGGTACAGGGGCATCCGCAGGGGACTCATCTCCCTGAGTAGCCTTTTTGGGCTTTTTGGATTTGGGTTTGGTGGGGACTTTGGATCTAGAAGTGGAGGCTGTGGGTTCCCTCTGCCTGTGTTTTAGCATCCGGGCAGCCCCTTTGAGAGTAGGGTCTGTGTTATGTTTGGAGTATACCACGGCTAAAACAGCTGGAGCAGGGACCCCAAGACCAACAAGTCCATCAGATTTTAACTGATTTAAAATAATGGCCATCAAAAACCTGTGATAAAGTAGCCATCTGTGTGACATAGGTTTCTGAGCCAGATCCTTTAGTTCCATAAAAACTATCTCAGAAAAATTTAGATTTTGTCGCTCAATGATAGAATACAATACCTGTTGCCATCGGGAACACATCTGATCCCAAGAAGATGTCTTAGAAGCTAGGCATACATTCACCATATGAAAGATAAGTCTTTCGGCATCATGGAAGTGCTTCTTGAGGATGGTTGTAGCACTTAGGTCGCCTTTATACCCGTTATGTATGAAAGACATATCAGTGGTGCCTTTCGGGTATTCTTTTGGATAGGTGCCATCATGCAAATTTAGGGTTTTACGAATGATGTCGGGGGTGATGAGCACCTGCTTCTGGTTGACCAACGACTTGAGAGTGATTTGGCTCACATTCTCACTAGTGGTTATAGAGACGTTGGTCCAGAACTGGGATAAGGAATCAGGATATATGGTAGGATTCAGAAGAAAGGTTGTTCGGTATGGGGAATCCACCATAAGATCGATGGCAGTGTCAAACTTGTTCCAGAAGGCCGATTTCGAAAGGTAGGCAACACAGTTGTGTCGGGGTTTGAGTTGCATGGTCTCCATTGTTGAGAGAGAGATGGTTTGAAAAACGGCTAATGAAACGTTTGGCTATAAGTACATGTATTTATAGGTAAGAAAAAGGCTGAAAAGAAAACGACTAAAAGTATTGGTATTATCAGCAGTTGTATAAAAACAACTAAGACTTGTTTTAACTATTAGATGTTTGAAAACAACTAAAGACTTGGTTTTAGTCATCAGTAGTTTCACAACTACTGATAACCTTGGTTTTGTCTTCAGGTGTTGTAAACAATTGAGGACTTGGTGTTAGTCAACAGTAGTTGTGAAACTACTGAAGACATGGTTTTGTCATCAGCTATTTAAGGTGAACCAGCTGTTTGTGGAAACAACTGAAGAGAAAATTCTCCTCAGTAGTTTTCGTCAATTCTTAGCTTTTCAGCTATTTCATACTGTCCTCAACACTTACTCATCAGTCTTTTTAGCTGTTTTCAGTTGTTTCATAGGACATCAGTACTTATCTGTTTTTACTGACATCAGTAGTTATAACTACATCAGTAGTTTGTAACAGAATCAGTACATATTTGTGACATGTTTACTAATGATCATCAGTACTTGTTTACTAAGATCATCAGTAGTTGTCACTTATTCTAGCTGCAGCATACCAAGCCTTAATATGAGGTTTTGGAAAGGTGAACTATCCAAAGGCTTAGTAAATATATCTGCAAGCTCATCAGCACTAGGCAGAAACTTTGGATCAATCAGACCTTTTTTAAAACAATCCCTAATAAAATGGTGTCTGATCTCTATATGTTTGGTCCTAGAGTGCTGGACTGGATTCTTGACAATGCACAGAGCTGAAGCACTATCCATTAATAATGGAGTCTTAGTCTCTGTAATGCCATAATCCAATAATTGGTTCTGAAGCCAGAGTATCTGAGATGTACAACTTGCAGAAGCAATGTACTCTACTTCAGCAGTGCATGTAGCAATAGATGTTTGTTTCTTACTCTGCCAAGAAATCAAACAGTTGTCTAGGAATTGACATCCACCAGAAGTTGATTTCTAGTTAACTTACACCCTGCATAGTCACTATCAGAAAAAGCAACTAATTTGCAAGAGTGTCCAGTGGAATACCAAAGACCTAGAGATTGTGTACCTTGCAGATATCTAAAGATCCTCTTCACTGCAATCAAATGAGACTCTTTAGGAGCAGCCTGAAATCTAGCACAAACACACGTTGCAAACATAATATCTGGTCTAGAAGCTATTAAGTACATCAAGGAACCAATCATACATCTGTAAAGTGTTTCATCAACAGCTTTACCTTTCTGATCTGCATCCAGTTGTGTGGTGTTTCACATGGGAGTAGAATAGGGCTTACAATTTTTTAAATCAAACTTATTCAAGAGATCTTTTGTATATTTTTTGACTGATGAATAAAGGTTCCATCAGCCTTTTGTTTGATTTGCAAGCCTAGAAAGAACTGTAATTCTCCCATTGCACTCATTTGAAACTTTTGTGTCATTAAACTTGTAAAATCATCACACAACTGGGGGATCAAAGGATGCAAAAATAATATCATCAACATATATTTGAACAAGTAGCTTATGCTGATCCACTTTCTTTATAAACAAAGTTTTATCTATGGAGCCTCTAGTGAAATCATTTTTAAGAAGAAAATTTGATAGTGTTTCATACCAGGCTCTAGGTGCTTGCTTCAACCCATAAAGAGCCTTATCAATTATATACACCCAATGAGGATGTTTATTATCCTCAAAACCTGGTGGTTGACACACATAAACCTCTTCTTTTATTTTACCATATAAAAATGCACTTTTGACATCCATTTGAAAAATTTTAAGATTGTGGAATGCAGCATAGGCTAAGAACAATCTAATTGCCTTTAGTCTGGCTATAGAGGCAGAGGTTTCATCATAATCAATACCTTCTTCTTGGGAAAACCCTTGTACAACCAGTCTAGCCTTGTTCTTGACAATAAGCCCATTTTCATCAGTTTTATTCCTAAACACCCATTTAGTGCCTATTGCACACTTACCTGGTGGTAGAGGAACCAATTCCCACACTTGCTACTTTCTGAACTGAAGTAGTTCAAGTTGCATGGCTTCAACCCATCCATTGTCTCTCAAAGCAACATGATAGTTCTTTGGCTCTAGCTGACTGATGAAGAGAGCATAGAAGCAGAAGTTAGACAATTGACTTCTGGTTGAGACACCAGCATTGATATCACCAATGATTTGAGACATGGGGTGATTCTTCAGCTCTTGGTATACTATAAGATCAGTGCAAGTGTCTGTAGTCGGTTTAGCAGTAGCAGATGGTGATCCAGAATCTTGAAACCAAGTATTAGATGGCAAGTCAAATAATGTAGATGAGTCAGAAATTTCATCAGCATTTGTTGTGGATGGAGCTGCTGAAGCTACAGGAACATCAAGTTTAGTGGACTCAGGCAGCTGATCACTAAACTTGAAAAGGTGAGTACTGATATCATCATCCTCTTCAGTACCACCATGTGGAAGACTTGCTGCAGAAGATGATTTATTCACATGATCTGCAACAGCTGGAGGCTGATAAGGAACATATTGCAGTATATCCAGATCAAACCACTCCACAGGGTTTTGTGGAATTTTATCCTTAGGAGATTCATTGAACTTCACATGGAAGGTTTCTTCAACTATCTTTGTTTTGTAGTTGAAGACTCTGTAAGCCTTGTATGTGGATGTACTACAAAATACCCTGCATCCACCTTAGAATCAAATTTGTGGAGTTGATCCTTTGTGTTGAGAATGAAACAAGGACACCCAAAGGCTTTGAAGAATAAAACTAGAGGAGCCAACTGATGTAGAACTTCATATGGAATCTTCATCAACCTCTGATTTACTAAAACTCTATTCTGCACATAGCAAGCTGTGTTTACAGCTTCTGCCCAAAAGGTCAATAGCAAACCAGAGTCAGCCAACATGGACCTTGCAGCTTCAATTAGGGTACTGTTCTTTCTCTCCACTACTCCATTTTGTTCTGGAGTCCTTGGGATGCTAAACTGCCTCTTGATTCCCTTTGAGAGATAAAAATCATCAAGTGTATGGTTTCTGAATTCTGTTCCATTATTACTCCTTATACACTTGACTGATAGGGAATACTGCTTCTCAACATACAACACAAAGTTTATAATCGTCTGAGCAATCTCATCCTTTGAATACAAGAAAAAAGTCCATACAAATCTAGAGTAATCATCCATAATTACCAGACAGTATTTCTTCTTTGCCATGCTTATCACTCTCACAGAACAAATAGATCCATGTGCAGTAACTGCAAGCAGGCAGTGGACTTAGGTTCTTCAATAGGAGGGAATGAGACTTTGTGTTGTTTTCCTTTCAAACAAGCGGTGTAGGTTTCATCACAGTGGAACTCCTTTATTGGTAGACCTCTTACTAAACTATTGTGGATGAGCTGATTCATGTTTTTGAGATTAACATGACCCAGCTTTCTATGCCACAGTTTAGATTCCTGAGGAGCGGCTTTGGAGAACAGGCAAGGATGACCCTTCAAATCAATCTTCTTTGACAAATCCAAGGCATACACTCTTCCAATCCTGTTGGCCTTCAGGAGAGTATGTTCATCCAATACCTTGTCAATCAGCCTCAGAACTTGGGAAGACAGAATCCTGCAGTTCTGGCTTGTGAAAAGTGCAACATGTCCTTTATCACACATCTGACTGACACTTAGCAGATTATACTTGAGATTCTCCACACGGTTAACATCATCAAACCTGATTTGTCCATTAGACACATATCCTTTCCCGATGATGTAACCCTTGGCGTCATTACCAAATGAAACAAATCCCTTCTTTCCTTGAGAGTAGTCATTAAGAAGAGAACTGCTCCGAGTCATATGCATAGATCCTCCACTGTCTACATACCAGATGCTCCTTCGGCATGCTGAAGAACCCTGCATTCATCATAAAGAACTAGTTAGGTTTTGAGACCCAAACCTTTTTGGTTTTGGGTCTGTTTTCATCAACAGATTTAACCATAACTTGTTTCTTATGATTAACAGCTGATGAAGAAGGAGATCGTGCTGATGGATTCCTTGGATTTGGGCTTGGAATGCCTTTTTAGTGGTTTGATCACAGGTGCATCTAGTTGGTTAACTCTCCCCAACAAATGCTGAACCATCATAACAAGTTGTGTCTGATTTGTAGCTAAAGCTTTCAGCTCTTGTGACATATCAGTACTTGTGTTTGATGAGTTCCTGTGACCCACCATTCCTCCTTAAAATTCACAGACTTAGTCTCATGTTTATCATGAGGTGCACTATCAGCTGTTTTATGATAAACCCTATCCTTCTTTATGGATTTGGTTGAAGGCTTAGGTTTATCACAAAGGATGACTGTGGTACAAACTTAGTCTCAAACTCATTTTTCATTTCATCCATCTGGATTTTAATGAGCTTATCTTTGTTGAGTTTGGAACCCTTTCTGTACCAACATTCATCAGAAAGATGATTGAATTTACCACATATTTCACATGGCTTATTCTTCATCTTGGATTGATCAACTGCTGAAGTGGAAACTACTGAAGGTGTGCTCTTCAGTACTTCCTTCCTTTCTGTACTTTTGTTTAGTACTGAAGGATCTGTAACAACTGAAGACTTGTTCTTCAGCTGTATTCTATCAGCAGTTGTTAATCCTTTTATTTTAGCTGATTTGAAATACTTTTCACATGTTGTGACTTGCCCTTCAGTACATAAGGTACTTTGAGGGACAACATCTGAAGTACTCACCTTCATGTGCTTATCAGTAGTTAACCCATTAGCTAATTGATTTGCTGAGGTATCAACACTGATTTCATCTTGTGATTTTGGGTGATCACTTGAGGATGATGCACATGATGATGTGGTTTGGAAATTACTTTCACCTTCAGATTTTACTATTGGTTTTGGAGTAAAATCTGTAGGTGGTGCAATGTGGTTGTAACCTATTCCAAACTTCACATTCGAAGCAGATTGCTTGCTGAGCAGCATTTCAAATCTCTTGCAGGATGATACCCAGCGGTCACACTCAACTTGGGTAACTGCAAGTTTTTCTTTGAGATCTCTATGGTTCTTAAGAATGACCTCTAGCTTAGCCTTTTCATCTTTTAATTGGCATTTAAGCTTATAAATCTCATCATCTTTATCCTTAAGGACAGACTCATATTCAGCTCTTTAATAGAGATAAATGCAGCTATGCAAGATTTAGAACAAAGCTTGGCCTTAGTCTCAGAGGATACCTGGGTTACCTGTGATGAAGATGCATTGGAGCATGAACTATCAGTAGATTCCAGGGCCATGAGAGCTAGATTCCCAACAGGATGTTCACCACCATGTTGACCATCACTAGTAAATAAATGCTCATTACCAGAGTGGTTATCTGGTAAACTGCTCCAGTCAACAACACCAGGGGTGAAGAAGCTGTGATGAGGTTATGATTGAGATGATTGAGATGGTAGAGGCTCAGGTAAGGCTTGAGGTTGTTGTGCAATAGGAACTTGAACTTGATTTGGTGAGGCATATAATAGCAGGGATATGGATATGACATTGGACCCTGAGGGACAAAATATGCAGGAGATATAGGTTATGAATGATGACCAGAACTGGCAGGATGTTGCCCTCTGTTTTGTGGACTATTGCTTAGAAAAGTCACAAAGGGTGCAGAGTAGTTAGATCCAGATGATCTACACTCTCCAGCAAGTGTCCAAGCCTGTGGCATTTTTGACACCTTAACTTACTCTTGTCAAAACCAACTTTGGTTTTGCCAGAGAGTCCTGGAAATTTCCTACCAGTTCTCTTGTAAAACTTTTGAGATCTGATATTAATCATGGCCATTTGGCTCAGAATATCCATCTCTTCTAAGTCATCATCGGTAATACCCTTTAAATCATCCATAATGAAACACAAATTGTCACTATTACAGCCTGAGTGACTGTTAACACTAACAAATGCATGATCTGAATGTGTGCAGAGAAATCTATATGCTCATCATAATTGCTTTCTGATGCAGCATATTTTGACTCATGACCAACCAAGGCAGTGTTCCCTAGTACAAAGTCATCAGGAACCTGTTGTTCATCTGACTATTAATGTATTCATGGTTGACCATTTTCAGCTCAGAGATCAAACAGGAAAAACGCTCAAACTGTTGAGTGAGTGACTCACCCTTCCTATGAGAGAATGTCTCATATTGTTGGGCAAGGATTTCTCTGTTGTTTGCTAAGACCTCATCAGTTCCACCAAATTGTTCCTTCAATGCATTCCAGAGGTCATGAGTAGTTTCATGATGCATAAGCCCAGAATAGATTTCATTCGGCAGTGCCATGGCCAGAATTCCACGCGCTTTATCATCAATCTCAAACAGTTTTCGATCCTCATCTGAGTATTGTTCCTTCTTCTTCGGAACCATTTGGTTGGTTTCCGGATTGTTCACCATAGGCTTGTGTGGACCATGTACCACAGATGTCCAACAACCTGAACTGTTAACAGACAGGTGATGAAGCATTCTTCGTTGCCATATGTTATACTCAGTCCTAACCAGCATCGGAGGCTTGGTTGAGGAACCGGTATTGTGAGGGTCATTAGAAGGAGTATTCATTCTCAGATTCAACCAAAATCAATTAAGTTTTAACTGATTTAGTGCAAAACACAACAAACTCAATACGAACCAAGAGAAAACTCAAAGCAGATAAACGAAAGCTGCAGAAATTCAATGATCTATAACCAATTCTTGGAAATGTGCTAATTCAATCAAACTTAGATATCGAATAGCAGTTTCAATGATCAATTGTTAGATCGATCAATGATTAACCTTGCTCTGATACCATTGTTAGGATCAGTGATCTAAGTTTGATTAATTAGGGAGTATTGCAGTGGAATTCAAACAACAATTTAAGCAATTCACAAGAACACAATTGATAATCAATATAATAGTAAATGGTTATAGAAAAAGAGAATTCTGCAAAAGAGATATTTCATTCATATGCTTTCGTGGTGGCTCAAAGTCACACATTACAATTAGGTCAACATTCCTTATATAGGATATGTGACGTCTGCTGATGTCACTTGATAGTGACATCTAACATAATTATTCAAACTACTGAAACTATGCAAACTATTGAGAATGTTCTCAACTACTGATTACATCTCAGAGAATGCTTAAGTACAAAAACATAAAACTACTCAAGCTAAACTACTGAAACTATAACTACTGAAAAGTAAATTACAAGTACTGAAAGGAAACCATCACAACTACTGAAGTTGATAACTTCAGCTGTTGTGACAACTACTAATTACGTTGGTCTTCAGTCTTTGTCTTCAGTCTTTGTTCTTCAGACTTTGTTCTTCAGACTTTTACTTTCAGACTTTGTGTTCAGTTGATAGCTTTAGACTTTGTCTTCAGTTCTTTACTTTCAGACTTTGTCTTCAGTAGTAGTCTTTAGTTCTTGTCTTCAGACTTTGTCTTCAGACCTTGTAATCAGCTGATGTCTTCAGCTGTTGTGATCTTCTTCAGCAATTGTGATGTCTGTGGGACTTAGAGGTTTTTCTGATCAGACTCTTTGGTCCAACAAGTTTGATATGCCTGAATAGTAGTCAAACACCCAAACAGTTGATGCGCCTAAGTTGAGAAACGTCTAAGGGACTGCCTTAGAAAAATTTTCCAAACCGCCTAACTTGATGCTTCTAAACAGTAGTGAAACGCGTAAATAGTTGTAATGCGCCTACACAGTTGTAAAGCGCCTCAACAATTGTCAAACGTCTAATTTAAGTGATGTTTCAACCTAAGAGACCAATTTTTGAAATCGGCTCTGTTTTTTAAGTTTGGGAACTCTATTTTTAGAATCTTCTAATTTCACCATTTTTTATATTTTTGTTGTTTTTCTTATATTTTGAATTAAGAAAAGGAATGTAAAAGTGTTTCAAATTAAAAAAAAACAATTCTAAGTCAAGATTGATACGCCTAAACAATATTCAAACACCCTAAAATTTGATGCGCCTAAGTTGAGAGTTGTCTAAGGGAATGCCTTAGAAAAATTTTCGAAAACACCCAAAATTGATGTGTGTGAACAGTAGTAAAACGTCTGAATAGTTGTGATGCGCCTACACAGTTTTGATGTGCCTACACAGTTTTCAAACATCTAAACAGTTCAAATACTCCTCAACAATGATGATACGTCTGGACATTTTCTCTTTAACAGTGGTCAAACGTCTGAACTGAAAACGTCTACACAGTGTTAATGCGACTAAACAGTAGTCAAACACCTAACACTTGGACAATTTTTCAGCAAACTTCAACCCTAATGAGCCACATTCATCATGTTCATATGAATGTAACAGACTCAAATCTTCTGAAAATCTTCAAAAGTTGATGAATTGGATTGAAACTTTCCAATTAGATGAGTTTTATGCTCATAATCATTCTTCTGAAATCAATTTCTATCAATATCAACAACATATCAATTAATTTTCAATTTTCAGTTCAAAAAAGCAATGAACTTTTCGAACACAAATTCACCAAATTATCTCAAATTTGATGAATTCAACTGCTAATTGTGGTTCAAAACATGTTTCTGATGATGAAACACATCTAAAATCCACAAGTTTTCATTGGAATTGTCTATCAATCACAGATTTAGTAAGCTTTTTGAGTTTCAAAGTTCGACAAACTTCAAAATCACTCAAATAACAGCTACCAAGGTGATGAATTTCGCAGAGGGATTGCCAGAAAAATGGGTTTCATTTGTGTCAAACCTCAGACAGAATGATATGCTGGCGAAGTTGGATATCAATGATTTCATTCTGAAACTAAAAAAGGAAGAGTTGAGGATGAAGTACAGGTCTAAAAAATCATCATATGATCAAAACCCGTCCCTTTACAACTCCACTCCTCAAGAAAAAACGTTAGGAGCACCACTTCAAACAGCATTTGTGTCGAGTTCAACCTCTCCGTCTCAAACCACTACTTGAGGATCTGACACGTCAGGGTCGTCTTGCACCCAAAACATAGCACCTGTAGCTAATGCTACAAAATTGAAGACCGAGTATCTCTGTAACGTGACTGTAGAGGTAGCAAAGGAGCATATGGATCTCTTAGCAGCTGTCGTTCACTCCTATGACGGTCTAGTTGCGGGGAAGATTGGAAACTGCCATATGAAAGATGAAGACTACGAGCAAGTAGACGAGACTGAGCTGGAAAGAATGGATACCATGTGGGCATTGGCAATTGCTGTCCGGAGTGCAAAGAAGTTCGTTAAGAAGACAGGACAGAACCTCATTGCCACAAAGGATACAACCTTTGGTTTTGACAAAACCAAAGTTACCTGTTTTAACTATGGAGAAAAGGGGCACTTCAAACGTGAATGTTTGAAGCCTAAGAAGACAGGTAATGGTAATCCATTCTCATCTTTTAATCGTGAAGATAAACATACAAGTAGTCCTACATCGTCAAGCAAGGATCCTAAGGCCTTGACTACTCAAGATGGGGAAGGGCAAGATTAGACCTTTCGATTTGTATCTCGGGAGAATCTAACATTGCATGTGTTGAGGGTTTGGATTATGATTATGCAAGCGAAGGTGATATAGCAATTGGACTCGCGATGTCAAATAATGAAGAAACTGCAAATGTGGTAGATCATCTGAATGAAGAGGGTTCAAGCACAAAATGTTCAGAATCACTAACACCAGAAAAGTTAGACTCTGCTATGATGGCTGATGCAACCGAATCTTCTCAGGTAGGTACCAAAGACCAATTGTTTGATAGTCATTCTTGCATTGAATGTAATAAACTTAGAGAAAGCATAGACTCCAAATTGATAGATTATTAGATCACAATGATAGCTTAGTAAATGATTTACAACTGTGCACAGAAGCAAATAGGATTTTAAAACAAAATGAAGCACAGTTATAAAGAGAAAATAGAACTGTTGAATAAACAACTAAGGGAAACCGAAGTTGTGACCTTTAACCAAGCAAATGACATTAAGTTCTATCTAAAATCTCTAGAAGAAACTAAGAAACAAAAAGCAGTTTTGGATGTCAAAGTAAACTCATTAAAACAAAAACTACACAGTTGGACTAGTTCTTCTCACATAGTCCAGCACTTAGTGAGAGAACACAACAACAGGGAGGGTTGGGTTACAAAGTGGTTCCACCACCACATGAGACCTTGTTGAATACTAAATGCAAACCAATTAATAATAACCCAATCAAGGATCATGTGGTGTCCACTCCTCTTGTAAGTGATCCAGATTCCACAAGTAACTCCATTGAATCTGTCACTAAACAAAAGGAGACCACTTTAAAGTCAAAAGGTAAAATGCCTATCGTTAATCTGGATGAACAATTTGAGAAGGTTAAGGTAAAGTCTAGTTCAAATACGTCTATTTCAGAACCCAAAAAGACCAAACAAGTTAACCAAACACCTGCATCATGTCTAAGTCCAGATAAACAAAAGAGTAAAGATGTTAAAAAGGTTCAAACAATTAATTTTGTTAAACAAGATAAAACATCTAAACAAGAAGTGTCAAAACCCAAACATATCAAAGTCACACGATTGCCACATACTTCTCCATAGAAACAATTATACCAACATGTCGAAAGCAGATAAACAAAGGCCCTTGATAAACCACGTTTTCTATATCTATTAGAGGTCAACGGCGTTAAAAAGAAAAGTGATGTGATTTCCGACGATGAAAATACTTAGTCCGACAAGTAGATTTCATTTTTACTTTTATTTTATTTTATTTTATTTTTTCGCCTATTAAAATTCTAAACGCAAAATTTTTTCGGTTTTAGAATTTTAGGGGGAGAATAGGTTAAGGTAGTTTTAAATTTAGTTTTTTTAATTTCAGTACATAAAAAACAGGGAGGAGGACAGTCTAGCTAAAAGTAATGATATCGTATCTGTGATACTCATTCAATAACTATGGAAAATGATAGTACACACGAACAAATAGTTTGTGACTTTAAAAGAAGAAATTGTTTAAATTGCAAAATTCGAAGTATAAGTCTGAGAAGTCTAAGCAACAATAAAAGGAAAAATGATAGTAAAACTAGCTACTACTAAGGTAACACGGACAAAGTAGACCTAAAGGTTGCTAGACCATTAGATGATGTGTCGATAGATTCAACATAAAAGATAAGTAGACCTCGTTGGTGAATTCAAGTTCAAACTATGTTGTTCAACAAGCTGTGGGTCATCATCTTATCCCTGGTTAACACAATCAACAAAGTTCCAATAAGGGTGACGAGCAAAATAAACACCACAAATGTGTGTGGATAACCATAAAATGAGCAAAGCACATGAAAAATGAAAAAAAACAATCAAGCTAATAACCTATGTTGTTTGTTCGATCTGTGCAAAAAGAATAAAATTGCTCAAACAAGAAGATAGGTTGTATGACTCTCTGCTGTGCGGTAGCACTGACCTGAGGATAAGCATAACCTAAATAATCTAGAATTCATCGTTGTTTGCGCCTCTCTGCTGTGCAGCGGCATGACCTGAGAATTTGCATCTCTTTGAAAGCTCTAGAATAGTTTCTTCTTGAATACTACCCGTAGACCGCCAAATATCTCCTGAGGAACGTTGATTACCATATACGCGTGGGATCCACAAATGCTTGTTGAAATAATTAAACCTTAAAATCATCACTAATCTGTGTCAAAAATCTGTGTATGGATTTAAGGGGACAAGTATACTGACAATCATCGTGACTGCAACTCTTGAAAGTGAAAATCATTGTGTGCATCTTGTCGCACTAGTATGATTTCCTAGACTTGCTAATGACTCTCGATGAAAACAAGAATCTAGCATCAAAAGGTTTTGGTAACATGTCCGAAAAGATTTGATATACCTATATGATTCCATAATGAATCGTTCCAGCTATGGTCAAAATAAGTTGAAGCTGTACTATTTGAAGAATATTACTACTAGATATCTATCTTAGGATTTCAACATCACACAAAATTACAAAAATATGTTTTAGCTTTGTTTTATTTATAGTTTTTTAATCTAGTTAACTTTCAATTCATTTATTAGTTAAATGTCAGACTACGCATCAAAAGTCAATCTGGGAATTACTCACTAAAAGGGTCACGTTTAAGGTGATGAATTGTTTTAAAATGGATCACGTCTGAGGTGATCAACAATTTTTCTAAGTTGAAATGGTCATGTGTGAGATGATGTAACACCCGGATAATTATTATTTTGAAGCCGGTGAAGAAAGAAAAGAAAATAAAGTCCAAAAGTCGAGGGACCAAACCCGCCAACGAAGCAAAGTTGGGAAATGTGGTGATATATGTAGGGAGAGGGCAGCCCACTCTCCCCACATCCACATTTCAGCTTCATAAGGGAGAAGAGGAGAAAAAGAGGGTAAAGTGTTGGTTCGGGTCGATTCGGGTCGCCAAAATCGTCGTGAAGCAACCCGAGTCGAAGCTCTTGTCATTGTGCTCGTTTAGGTGAGTTCTAGGACCCCTCTTTTACTTGTTTTCAAACGATTTGGGGCTGGAAAACATCTGAAATCGAGTTTTTTCGTATGTGTGTAAGTTGACCCGTTTGTGTATGTGTATGTGTATGTATGACGCGATTGTGACTTGATTTCTCGCTTGGTTGTGCTTGAATGATGTTATGGTATGCATCCCTAAGGTTTAGGATGGTCGATTTAGGCTTAAAATGGGTTTAGATGAGTTTGGGGGCCGAAAACCCTCGGCTGCAGTTGGGTTGAACTGCATTCTGCATCAGTTAGGGTTAGGCGACCGACTGGAGGCCGAATGGAGGCCATGCGGCCGATTAGGGTGCGATTGGGGTCCATTCGCACGATTGGGGTTCATTCGCATGACTGGAGGGCCAGTCGCATGGGGTCATGCGACTGAAGGTCCATTCGCACGACTGAAAGTCCAGTCGCATAGGTGCTCATCCGCATTGTCCATTCGCACGACTGGATGTTCATTCGCATAGGTGTTCATCTGTATTAGTTCAATCGCATGATGTTCAGTCGCATGGAGGCAATGCGACTGAGGGGTGTCCATACGCCCGAATAGGGCTGTGGAACCCGAGGAAGGTGTAGATTAACTTCTGACTTTCAGGGGAAAGTGCAGATGTAAGTGTTGATGTAAAGGTTCCCATAAGAGTTTTTAAGATGACGATCGAGGTCTTAGAAAGCATGTTAGGCATGATGATGATGATGATGTTGCACTTTATGTATGTATG
The DNA here is from genome assembly GCA_025506515.1 of Flaveria trinervia. NCBI lineage: Eukaryota > Viridiplantae > Streptophyta > Magnoliopsida > Asterales > Asteraceae > Flaveria > Flaveria trinervia. Next base: position 41,811,886 of record CM046443.1, on the reverse strand, counting down.
ATGTTGCCATGTATGATGTGATGTTGATGCATGTTTATGTTCCTTATGCGATGTATAATATCTACCCTATGGCTTTACTTGTTATGATGAATGAACGAAGTATTATGTAACGTAAAGTGAAAGATAAAGGAAGAGGAACATGATGAACGAATGAAACGTCTTGCATACATCGGATACGGGGTCCCTCTTGGTGATTGACCCCAAATGTAGGACCTCTATCGCTCACCCCTAGTACTATGGCATACGTTTAGCTGTCATTCGTTGACTTCGGCCCAGTAGCTAAGACTGACGGTTACTCCTAGTACCGCGGCATACGTTTAGCTGTCATTCGTTGACTTCGGCCCGGTAGCTACGACTAACCGGGGTGTAGCACATGGTATTGGTTCGGGATGATGTCCGATGCGCAAGTAAGGTAATGAAAGAAGGAATGAACGAATGAAGGAAGATAATAATGATATTATCTATGTGTACGTACGATGTGTGATCATGTAAAAGTACGAACGGTTTTATATGAAAGTAAAGTATGTTTTATTTATAAAACTAGAACTCACTCAGCAACGCTGACTTTGATGTGTTTCTAGTTGGCAGGTAATGATTGCTGAGGATGGCACGGGCGACTACTCAGCTCTTTGGGGATGGCTTTCTTTTGATTAATGTTTTTGCATTGTAATGCGAACAAACGATTTTTGTAATGAATGTTGTATTAGTTTCCAAAAGCATTTACATGGAAATGAAAGTTTGTTTTAGTTTTCCGCTGTGATTTATTAAATACAAATGTAATTATATGTTTTATATGCGATGAGAACCCAGCTGTAAGCGTCCCGGGAACGGGGCCTTACAAGTTGGTATCAGAGCCAAAGTTTAAGTGAAATGGGTAAATTTTCAAAATAAACCTGATCTTAAACTGAGAATGGGACGGAAAGGAATGGGATGCCAAACTGAGTAGCTGCGTGCCATCAGGTATTTTCGTAAAGTTAACCGGTTTTATGTGCGCATGGTATGTGTTATGTGTTATATGTAGGTTTAAATACCGATGTAGTCAGGACAGGTAATACTTGGGGTATGAAGAGTAAAGTAAGTGGCTAATCACAATTGGCCACTGTAATTAGGGACTTACTATACTTGACATAAACTGAGTTGTTTCCTTGAATGACCGTGTTGGTGTTTGAATCTTTCAGTGTGCGTGTGATGGCCGGAGGTAGATCTTCGAAAGCTTCTAGGGGTGGAGGTCACGGTGCTGAACCGCGACCTAAGAGAGGGAGACCCAGAGTTGAGAGGGTGGTTCATGAAGAACCAGAGACCCCTCATCTGGAGGGTGGCGACGAAAGCGTCAATCTGAGAGCCTCAGTAAAAGAGGCTGTTGTAGAAGAAGTACATCAGGTCATGAAGACGATCTTACCGTCTGTGGTGACTGAAGTTATTAAGGCTGTACAAGAAGGGGAAAGGAAAGAAAGAAACAGATCCTCTGGGGAACGGGAACAACCAGAGCCGGAAACGGTTCTATCTGATGATGATGAGGAGGAGGAAGAGCCTGTGCATGAAACGTCACGAGGATGTAATTATGGGGCTTTTATGAGATGCAAGCCCCCTACTTTTGATGGAAACGGCACCGCTGCAGCCGCTCACCGGTGGGTGAGGGAAATGGAAGCTGTTCTCGATATCAGCGAGTGCCGAGAGGATCAAAAGGTGAAGTATGCTACCCACTCTTTTGTGGATTCAGCTCTGTGCTGGTGGGACAACATTGTCCAAGCTGAGGGTAGTAGGGCCATTAGGAAATGAAATGGCCTGAACTGAGAAGGTTGGTGATTGAGGATTTTGTCCTCATCGGGAAATGGATAAGTTGGAAAGGGAGTTTTTACAGTTGGAGGCTGGAACCATGACACACCAGCAGTATACCACCAAGTTTAATGAAATGGCACGGCTTGTGCCTGATCAGGTGACGCCTCTGTCTTGGAAAATCAAGAGGTTATTCAAGGTTTACGGTGGATATTCGTCGGCATATGATCGCCGCCCGGCCAAGCACGTTTAGGTCGGCGGTTGATTTGGCAGGGAGGCTGTATGATGAGCGGGAGGTGGTGGTGACTGAAGCAAGTAAGAAGGGTGGTGGTGATCGGAACTGGAACGGGAAACGGTTGGTCGGGGTGATGCCCTGATGGGTAACAAAAAGGCACGGGTGGATGAGCGCCGTGTGGTCACATCAAGTGCGGGGTCGAAAAGGTGTGGCAAGTGTGGAGGGAGCACAGCGGGGAATGTAGGTTTGGGTCAAACTTGTGCTTAAGTGTGGGAAGACAGGGCATATGGCGAAGGATTGCATGTCGAGCAAGTGTTTTAACTGTGGGGAAACTAGTCATATGAGCAGAGATTGTAAGAAGTCGAGGACTGAGGTTCAGGGGTGAAGAAGACGGGAAGTGATGGGCCAAGGGCGAGCGCCAGGGCATCACCATGACACAGGAGGCTAGGCGGACCCTGACATTGTGTCCGGTACGTTTCTAGTGAACCAGACTTTAGCTTCTGTGTTATTTGATTCGGGTGCTAGTAAGAGTTTTATTTCTGCTGCTTTCTGTGCTAAGCTGCCTGTTAGTAGTAGACGTGTTGATGTGTCCTTTGATGTAGAAACTGCCATAGGTAAGTCTACCAGGATTTCTGAGATGATAGAAAATTGTGATGTGGAACTTGAGGGTCATAAGTTTCCTGTTAGATCGTTTGTGATGACCTTGGGTGGTTTTGATTTGGTTCTTGGGATGGATTGGTTGGCGGATTTTGAGGCGAACATTGTGTGTCGCAAGAAGATGGTTCGGTTGACAGCGCCTGACGGAAGTTTGGTGACGGTTTATGGTGATCGGGTTACTACGATTCCGAATGTGATCTCAATGGCGGTGGCGGGAAAGTGTATGAGGCGTGGATAGCGCCTACTTGGCTTATGTAAAGGATGTGGATACACCAACACCACAAGTAGCTGATGTACTGGTGTGTGTGACTTTCCAGACGTGTTCCTAGAAGACTTATCAGGAGTGCCACCTGACAGAGAGATTGAATTTCAGATTGATTGATACCGGGTGCCCAACCTGTTGCCAAGGCACCATATCGTTGGCTCCAACCGAGATGAAAGAGTTGATGGAGCAGTTGCGAGAGCTGCTTGATAAGGGGTTCATTAGACCGAGTATCTCTCCTTGGGGTGCTCCGGTCCTATTTGTAAGAAGAAGGATGGTAGTATGAGGATGTGTATTGACTACCGCAAACTGAACAAGTTGACAGTGAAGAACCGCTACCCTTACCAAGGATAGATGATTTGTTCGACCAGCTTCAGGGTGCTAGTTGGTTCTCGAGGATAGATCTTCGATCTGGTTATCATCAGTTGAAGGTGAAGAGCAAGATATCCCTAAAACAGCTTTCCATACGCGCTATGGTCATTACGAGTTTCTTGTCATGTCCTTTGGTTTGACCAACGCGCCAGCTGCTTTTATGGATCTGATGAACGTGTGTGTCGGCCTATGTTGGATAAATCAGTGATTGTGTTTATTGATGATATCCTGATTTATTCAAGAGCGAGATTGAGCATGCCGGTCACATTCGAGAGGTTCTAGAGACGTTGAGAAGGGAGAAATTGTATGCTAAATTCTCCAAGTGCGCATTTGGTTGCGCGAAGTTCAGTTTTTGGGTCATGTGGTGAATCCTGATGGGATTATGGTTGACCCGGCAAAGGTGGAGGCGGTTATGCAATGGAAGTCACCAAAGACGCCATCCGAGATCCGTAGTTTCTTGGGCTTGGCGGGCTACTATAGAAGATTCATCCAAGACTTCTCTAAGATTGCTTCTCCACTAACTAAGTTGACCCGAAAGGATGTGAAATTTGTATGGGGTCAAGCTCAAGAGAAGGCGTTCGAAGAGCTAAAATCAAGACTGCCTCAAGCTCCTGTTCTGTCATTACCCGATGGAAGCGAAGATTTGGTGGTTTATTCTGATGCTTCCTACTCAGGGTTGGGGTGTGTGTTAATGCAGAGAGGGAAGGCTATAGCCTATGCATCTCGACAGTTAAAGGTTCATGAGGTCAATTATCCTACTCATGACTTGGAGCTTGCAGCCGTGGTGTTTGCATTGAAGATCTGGAGGCACTATCTCTACGGGACGAAGTGCACCATATTTACCGATCATAAGAGCTTGAAGTACTTCTTCGAGCAAAAGGATCTGAACATGAGGCAGAAGAGATGGTTGGAACTTATAAAGGATTATGATTGCGAGATCCATTACCATCCAGGCAAAGCTAATGTGGCGGCGGATGCCCTTAGCCGAAAGGAAAGGCCCGAACCGATTCGGGTGAAAGCTTATCAACTAATCATGACCTCTGATGTGATGAAGCAAGTTAAGGAGTTTCAAGATGAGGCATTGAAAGAAGATCACCTTAACTCAGAAAGAATGAGAGGTCTGGTTGGGGAATTGGGTGAAAACACACTCGGTGTTAGAACTCGATTCGGTCGTGTGTGGATTCCTCGTTTTGGGGATCTACGGGTGAAGATAATGGATGAAGCTCACAAGACTCGATACTCCATTCATCCTGGTGCCACGAAAATGTACCTTGACATGAAGAAAGATTATTGGTGGCCGGGTATGAAGCGTGACGTGGTGGAGTATGTGAGTAAGTGCCTTACTTGCTTACAGGTGAAGGCAGAGCATCAAAAGCCGTACGGGAAGATACAACCTTTGGATGTACCGGAATGGAAATGGGAGCACATCACCATGGACTTCATTACGAAGCTACCACGTACCCCGAAAGGGTATGATGCCATATGGGTGATAGTTGATCGTCTGACGAAGAGCGCTCATTTTCTACCGATCCGCGAGACGTATTCATCGGAGAGGTTGGCTGATCTGTTCATCAAGGAAATTGTAACTCGTCATGGTGTGCCATTGTCTATTGTGTCTGATCGTGACACTCGGTTTACATCTAAATTTTGGAAGAAATTCCACGATGCTATGGGGACGAGGTTACATATTAGCACGGCTTATCATCCCCAGACTGATGGTCAGTCAGAAAGGACCATTCAGACACTGGAAGACATGCTCCGGGCATGTGTGATCGATTTTGGTGGAAGTTGGGATGACCACTTACCGTTAGCTGAATTCTCATACAACAACAGCTATCATGCCAGTATTGGTATGCCACCATATGAGATGTTTTACGGTAGGAGATGCAGAACACCCGTTTGTTGGGGTGATATTGGTCAGAAGGAATTGGGGAGCGTCGAGGTAATCGAGGCTACGACAGAGAAGCTTGAAAAGATTAAAGCCTTCATGAAGGCAGCCAAGGATAAACAGAAGTCGTATGCCGATAAGCGACGTAGGCCAATTGAGTTCCAGGTGGGTGACCGGGTTATGCTGAAGGTCTCGCCTTGGAAGGGTATTATTAGATTCAGAAAGCGGGGCAAGTTGAGCCCAAGATATATAGGCCCTTTCCGAATCATTGCTCGAGTAGGGGAGGTGGCCTATAGATTGGAGTTGCGAGATGAGTTAAGTGGGATCCACTCGACATTCCATGTATCTCATCTGAGAAAGTGTATAGCTGATGAAGACATGATTGTTCCATTGGAAGACATTGAAATAGATGAAAGGCTCAATTATGTGGAGCAACCGGTGGCAATCATCGATCGTAAAGAAAAGAGGCTAAGGAATAAAGTGGTTCCTCTTGTGCGTGTACAGTGGAAGCACAGGAAGGGATCCGAGTCAACGTGGGAGACTGAAGAAGAAATGAGACGGCATTATCCACGTTTGTTCGACGAATAACAGGTTTCGGGGACGAAACCTATTTAAGGGGGTGGACTTGTAACACCCGGATAATTATTATTTTGAAGCCGGTGAAGAAAGAAAAGAAAATAAAGTCCAAAAGACGAGGGACCAAACCCGCCAACGAAGCAAAGTTGGGAAATGTGGTGATATATGTAGGGAGAGGGCAGCCCACTCTCCCCACATCCACATTTCAGCTTCATAAAGGGAGAAGAGGAGAAAAAGAGGGAAAAGTGTTGGTTCGGGTCGATTCGGGTCGCCAAAATCGTCGTGAAGCAAGCCGAGTCGAAGCTCTTGTCATTGTGCTCGTTTAGGTGAGTTCTAGGACCCCTCTTTTACTTGTTTTCAAACGATTTGGGGCTGGAAAACATCTGGAATCGAGTTTTTTCGTATGTGTGTAAGTTGACCCGTTTGTGTATGTGTATGTGTATGTATGACGCGATTGTGACTTGATTTCTCGCTTGGTTGTGCTTGAATGATGTTATGGTATGCATCCCTAAGGTTTAGGATGGTCGATTTAGGCTTAAAATGGGTTTAGATGAGTTTGGGGGCCGAAAACCCTCGGCTGCAGTCGGGTTGAACTGCATTCTGCATCAGTTAGGGTTAGGCGACCGACTGGAGGCCGAATGGAGGCCATGCGGCCGATTAGGGTGCGATTGGGGTCCATTCGCACGATTGGGGTTCATTCGCATGACTGGAGGGCCAGTCGCATGGGGGTCATGCGACTGAAGGTCCATTCGCACGACTGAAAGTCCAGTCGCATAGGTGCTCATCCGCATTGTCCATTCGCACGACTGGATGTTCATTCGCATAGGTGTTCATCCGTATTAGTTCAATCGCATGATGTTCAGTCGCATGGAGGCAATGTGACTGAGGGGTGTCCATACGCCCGAATAGGGCTGTGAACCCGAGGAAGGTGTAGATTAACTTCTGACTTTCAGGGGAAAGTGCAGATGTAAGTGTTGATGTAAAGGTTCCCATAAGAGTTTTTAAGATGACGATCGAGGTCTTAGAAAGCATGTTGGGCATGATGATGATGATGATGTTGCACTTTATGTATGTATGATGTTGCCATGTATGATGTGATGTTGATGCATGTTTATGTTCCTTATGCGATGATAATATCTTTCCTATGGCTTTACTTGTTATGATGAATGAACGAAGTATTATGTAACATAAAGTGAAAGATAAAGGAAGAGGAACATGATGAACGAATGAAACGTCTTGCATACATCGGATACGGGGTCCCTCTTGGTGATCGACCCCAAATGTAGGACCTCTATCGCTCACCCCTAGTACTGTGGCATACGTTTAGCTGTCATTCGTTGACTTCAGCCCAGTAGCTAAGACTGACGGTTACTCCTAGTACCGCGGCATACGTTTAGCTGTCATTCGTTGACTTCGGCCCGGTAGCTACGACTAACCGGGGTGTAGCACATGGTATTGGTTCGGATGATGTCCGATGCGCAAGTAAGGTAATGAAAGAAGGAATGAACGAATGAAGAAGATAATAATGATATTATCTATGTGTACGTACGATGTGTGATCATGTAAAAGTACGAACGGTTTTATATGAAACTAAAGTATGTATTATTTATAAAACTAGAACTCACTCAGCAACGCTGACTTTGATGTGTTTCCAGTTGGCAGGTAATGATTGCTGAGGATGGCACGGGCGACTACTCAGCTCTTTGGGGATGGCATTCTTTTGATTAATGTTTTTGCATTGTAATGGAACAAACGATTTTTGTAATGAATGTTGTATTAGTTTGCAAAAGCATTTACATGGAAATGAAAGTTTGTTTTAGTTTTCCGCTGCGATTTTTTAAATACAAATGTAATTATATGTTTTATATGCGATGAGAACCCAGCTGTAAGCGTCCCGGGAACGGGGCCTTACAGATGATCACGGGTCAAATTGTCGTATGAATAATAAAAGGAATAACTGAATGAATGGTCATAAAGTCAAAATCATAAGTAGGCATCCGCATGATTGGACCATGAGTATGGACCAGTCATATGATTGGACCATACTTATGAACCAGTCACCGAATAGAGCTTGAGTATGAACCAATCAAACGACTGGCTTACAAGAATGAGCCAATCGCCTGAATGGGGTTGACCGAATGAGTTAGTCGCCCGACTGAAACCCAGTCGACCGACTGAATGTGACCGTCTAAGACAATCACAGGACTAAGCTCCAATCACACTATTGAAAAGAGCGAATGGATCTGGGTCGCCCGATTGAAACCAGATTCAGTATAAATAGGGCTAAAATCGGTCACATACAGTCGTCACCCCTCAATCGCCCTAAAATCACCCGAAAGTAGCGACACTCTGCCCAAATTTGATTAGATCGATTTCTCCTCACCATTTAGTCACTGGCAAGTTCAGACTTCATCTTAGGTAATTTGCGACCCGAATCGCACTAAATGCACAGAGAAAACAAATCATAACTGGGCTAAATCGAGTAAAATCAAGAAAAGAAAGTTAACTATCAAACAGACCAAATAAAAGTAAAATCTAGGTAAATGAAAGGCATATAGGAACAATTGAGAGTCCTGCGAGTCTAAAGAACCAAAACACAATGTAGAACTGGATGAATTGACTTAGATTCAGGATAAATGTGTCGAATAGAGAAGTATGCGACTAGTCACTCCGAATAAACTTCAATCGCACGATTAAACTGGGCGAATGACTTAGTCGGCTGAATGAATGAGGTGTATGAGCTCAGTCGCCTGACTGAACTCAGGTGCAGGCTCAATCGCCTGACTGAAATCAATCACATACTAAATCGCCCGACTGAACTCAGTCGCATACTAAATCGCCTGCAGGCTCAATCGCCTGACTGAACTCAGTCGTATGGTTCAATCGCATGATTGAACCAGACTGATCTCAAACAATTTAAGTTGAAATGATTTCTGTTATGTGTAGATCTAATGTGTATGTGTCTTGTGTTATAGAATCATGGTAGATAGGTGGATCATCAACACCAAGCGTAACATTTGTGCTCACTTGGATGCCTCTTTTCAAAATGCTGCTGAGTTTGCTGGTATTATCGCTTTTCTGAGGGGATCGAGGATCTAAGAGTGATTTCTGCACCGTGCACACCCTATAGGTCTATACAGTAGGCCTTCTAGAAGGTGCATCCGTTGACCGATCGACTGAGCCCTACTGTATACGTAGCACCATTTTGGCGAGGAGATTGAGGTCACAGCAGCTAACCTTAGACGCATACTGGATTTGGGATATGATGCTACCTACCCAACCAGGCTACATCCTCTTACCGTAACGAGATGCTTTCTACGGATGAGGTACTCTGGGGACATCAACGTAGGTGTGGTAAATAAAAGCAAGCTATGTTCCCAGTTCAAGTACCTAGCTCATGTCATTCTGAAGTGCATTGCTTCACGAAGGGGTGGATTTGATGATCTATCAGACCAAATCTAGAATGCCTACGTGGCACTGGTGCTGAATCACCCCTTCAGCTTCTCCAACATGATTTTCTCCTACTTGATCGAGAACATAGAGGCCAAAGGCAACGAAGTCTTCTGAATGTACCCGAGATTCCTGCAGATGATCATTGATGAGAAGCTTCCCTCGCTACCTAAGGAGAGTCATGATGCTGTGTCTCTCGAGATCATGGATGACACCGCTCTTGGAAGAATGAATGTTTACAGGGGCAAGTAGGTAAAGCCCCCTATAAGGAGGCTGTTTGGGCACTTACCCAGAGAAGACTACGTGGTGCCAGCTCGGCGAAAGTGGTGTCACGATAATAGTGACTCCGACGTTGAGCAGATTGCTCAACCCTCCAATGACTCTGATGGTGATGATCATGATGCTGATCAAGGAGGGGATGGTCAGGGTGGAACTGAACCATCTCCTATTCACCCTGACTTCCACATGGAAGAGGAGGAGTCTGATAAAGAATCTCGGGTGGCGAACGATGGGGAGCGGGGTCATAGCCACAGAGAGAGATATTAGGGCGGTTGGTGGACGCCACGGGGAGTCCGGGGAGGCAACTGTTGCTGCTGATACAGATCCATCATATACCCTGGACCCGCCCAACAGCCAAAGGGGAGCCAAAGTGCTTAAAGGCATGAGGCGGAAGAGAAAAGCTCACCCCTATGGCAAGAAGGGGAAGAGGCTAAAGTTTACATTGACCTCTACTACTGCCACAACCACCACCTCATCCACTACTACTACCACCGCCACTACTACACCACCTACCACTACCACACTCCCATCCACCACCACTGCATCCTACCACCAACTAGCCACTCATATAGCACCATCCACATGCACCACAACCACCACCATAGCCTACCCTTCACCACGCATATTCACCAAAGCCACCACTACCAGCACTAACCACCAAGCAGGACCATCATTCCACCCATGATTCCCCACAAGATCATCTCTACCTCCTAGTGGGGTAGAGGAACAGTTGTCAGCACTGAATCGTATGATGCTGAAGCTGTTGGCTGCTAATGGCGAGAAAACTACTTAGCTACGACAGCTAGTGGAGCTAACTGCTGCCCAAGCATAGCAGATCTCCCAGCAGGCTTAGGAAATTGCCCAACTCAAGGAGCATAAAGTCCAATCAGCAACAAAGATTGAGGAGTTGGAGACATCTAACAGGTCTATCATGCTCAAGCTAAAAGGATCAAAGGATAAGCCTCTAAAGATCAGAGAAGATGATGATGGTGATGGTGATGATGAAGATGATGATAATGATGAAGACAACGGCAGTGATTATGAAGAAACTAGGGAAAGGCATTATGATGATGATGATGAAGGAGGTGCAGATGCATCTACCTCAGCTCAAGGTCAAGAGAGATGCACCAAGAGAAGTCATGACCAAGGAGCCTCATCATCTACCCCACCTACTAAAGTAATGATTAGACATTTATGTACCTGAAAAACTTTTGTAATTGAACATTGTATTAATATTATGTAATTAATGTTTATGCATATTTATCAAATGATTGATTTTCTTGATTAATTACTAACAAGTGTTGTGTTACATATTTAAATCATGCAGATCAATCATCTCAGCAAGATGAGTATGATATTACTCCCCTTCAGCAAATCGAATCTTAACTTACAATGATTCTTGATTTGCAACGGATTGTCAGGAGGTCTATGAGTTATACTCCTGAAGAAGGAGAAATAATTCATGACCTTACTGATTAGCAACTTGCTGTGATGTTCCGACTCAATCCTAACGAGATTGTCAAGGACGCTCTAACTTTTGATGTTACCGGTGACGATGAGCTGAATGACATTGCTGAGATTGAGATCGAGGACGTCACTACGGAGCATTATCCAGAGTATGCTGACAAAGAAGCAAATGTAGTTCCTAATCTGGGTGACACTCTTGTCAATGATACGTTTGAGAAACTAGATCAGATGGAGTAAGAGTCAAAAAAGAATCCGGATCAAGCCCAAACCTCGGACACTGATGTTAACATCAAAAAGGCTGAATGGGCAGCTTGTTTTGCAGAGATCAGAGCCCAACACACTGCTCCAAAGCCGAGTGCCTACACCAAGCTTTACAAAGTCAAAAAGCATCTAAAGGTTTGAGGAAAGATTATTGTGTGGGCATATCTTGAGGATCTAAATGTATATGCTATCAAGAGGGAGAAGGGAATAGAGTACTTCAGATTCCCACATCATTTGATGACTCTCCCTGGTTTTGAGCTCAACCAGCTGGCTAAATTAAAGTTGCTATATCCTAACCCAAGGCAAATGTCAGGGTGGTTTGAGGCTGCATTGCTGAAAGTGTACCACACCAGGTGGGTCAACTTCAAATCTCAACAACCAGCGAGGTATATCAGACGGTCGGAAGTTGATGCCATTACTGGAAAGCCAAAGATAGTGCTGCAGTGGAGTCCTCCGCGCAGGATGTCAAGAATCCCTCTAAGGGAAATGCCACAGGACTTCACTCCACACTTTAAGTGGTGGTACTATGATTGGAGAACAGGTGAAGTTGTTATAGTCTTGCAAAAGGAGGGCCAAATGGATACTATTCGGGTATTTGACCCAATGTGGCTATCAAACTTGTGTGCTGATGATGTATACACATTGTACAAGTGGCCACTATTTAATGCTTTGCATGACATTATACAAGCCCTCCAATTCCAAAATGTTATAAGGCTCTGTTTCTCATTTGAGATACATGCTGGAGCTACAAGAGAGGAGAAGTAGAAGAAGTTTGAAAAGCTGATGTAGAATGTTAGACAATAGAGTAAACTAGGTCCAAGGGGGAGTTTGTAGATACATGTGTATCTTGTTTAGGAGCTCAAATGTAAAATGTCTTTCATGTCTTACGTATATGTAACAGAATGGGTATGAATCAAATGTAATGTGTTTGTGATGCTTATAATGTTTAATATTTCATTGTTGATTGTGTGATAATACATATTGAACTAACTATATAGGTTTGTGGTTGTTTACATAGTTCTTAGTCAATAATGATTATGAAACGTGCTTAAACTTAATCATGTGTAGTTCTCATGCGAATGGACCATACACATGAATACTTCATGCTAATGAACCATTCGCATGACTAGACCAGGAGACTAGATCAGTCGCATGAGTGTAACATGAGATTGACTTAGTCGCACGACTGGACCTTCAGTCATGTGCATGGATCAACCGCATGCTTCAGTCGCACGAATGGAAAACCATAACCTATAAATACCACTTAATTCGTGGAAAAATGTAACATTTCGAATCCCTACATGCTAAGTTTTACCCTAGCCATCTAGAGACCTAAGAAGACCTGTTCCAAGTTCATAGATCGCAGTTAATCATCTTACAATCGTTCTTAACGTTTGGATTCATTCTTAAATCGATTATACTTGCGCTCTCACTCATTGGATCACCAATCAAATAGGATTCAGCACAATTTGATTGGGGTGTGATAGATTGGTATCAGAACCCCTAACTATAGGGATTTAGGTTATTAGAAATGGTGACCTAGATTATAGTATATGCATGTACCTTATAGAATCATAATTCTATCATGTAAATTATATGGTTTGCATGCTACATAATGCTATGCCTTCTTATGTGCAATTTGATGCCTTAGCATAGGATTGCCTAAACATTGTTACTTGTCTCCCTAAACTTATCTTTGACTCTTTGACTCTCCCCGAACATGAAACCTCTTAAACTTATTCTTGACGACAGGTGGAATCATATGCTTATACTTATGACTTGGATCTTTAGACCTTATGTCTAATCAATATAAATCTCATCAAGGTTTTGATTTCATAAACCTAAGGAATATTGTGTGACACATAGACACCTGTATCCTAGATTTCCTGGCAAAAGGCCTTCGGGCTATGGCAAGCATTTTGCATAAATCCTACGGTACTAGTCATGCATACCTAGGAATTTCTGGGATGAGCAATATACACACGTTTCAAAGGCAAATGGTTCAATTCACGTTTACGTGGCAACGTTTCCAAATGGTAATGCGTTACCAAATGGAATCATTCCATGTACCTTACCACTCATAGCTTATTGTTGTTTAAAATACCATCATTTGTTATCCTCATCTCTGTAACTAACTCATTTTGTATCCAGCATGTCTCGTCATCCTGGAAAGCGAGGAAGTTCCAACCGCAAGCTTGCATAATTGATCGCCCGACAAATGGCTGTTGTGCTCCCATCCATGGTTGTTGAACTTAATAACACCCTAATGGCTAATAGCAACAACAACACCAATGGGAACAATAGCGGTGCTCATGGAGAGAATAACAACAACCAATAAGGGAACAATCACACCTGCACTTTCAAACATTACAACTCATGCATACCCACTAGTTATAGTGGAAAAGAAGGAGCCACTGGACTTCTCGAGTGGTTTGAAAGCATGGAGAACACGTTCATTGTTAGTGAGTGTCATGACGAGTTCAAGGTTCGCTATGCTACAAGTGTCCTTCAACAACGGGCACTCACATCGCGGAATAGTGAAAAGAGAAACCGTGGGGCTGAGGTTGCTTTGGCGTTGCCCTGGGAGAAATTTAAGGATATCATGATCCAAAAGGTTTGCCCGAGGAGCGAGTTGCAAAAGCTAGAGGAGGAATTTTGGAACCTCAAACAAGATGGTGGAAATCACCTGGCTTATTCCACCCGACATCATGAGTTGAGTATGCTTCTACCATACATGGTGGACACCGTGCCCCGTAACATTGAGAAATTTATCAAGGGGGTGCCACCTCAAATTCAAGATGCCGTGGTGGGTAGTAGGCCCACAACTTTAGAGGATTAAATTACTATCATAGCACAGCTCAACGAGAATCATATTAGAGTTGGCACTATGTCGGCAAAGGGTTCCAAGTCTACTGCGAAGGTAATACCCGAAGCAACAAAGGAGGTAAGGGCGGAGTCATCATCCAAAACTAAGAAGCGTAAGTTCACCTCGACATGCAACTACGCTGTGACCGCCCCAAATGCTCCTCAAAAACAAATGGTGGTTGCAAAACAAGCTCCCATGGCGAGAGCTTACGCTCGACCATATCCTATATGTAACACGTGCAGGTACCATCACACGAGCAACATTCCTTGCCGAGTCTGCTCATTGTGTGGAGAGTATGGGCACTTGGTGGCTACTTGTATTCGTGCGCCAAACAACACCGCAATGCTTAGCAACCGAACTTGCTATAACTAAGGCGAGAGTGGTCATATTCGTCCGCAATGTCCTCGTAATGCGGGAACTGTGCCACCGGCTCGTGGAAGGGCTTTCAAGATCAACGCCAATCAAGCCCAAGCCAACAACGACGTGGTGAATGGTACATCATTGAACTCCTTTTAAATCATTTCTTGTCTAACAAAAATTCCTATCTTTGTGTTCATCATACTAATAATTGGTTATTACCAAATAGTTATGTATCTTGAAAATAGTCATTATGCATCTGTATTGTTTTATTTGGGTGCGGATAGGAGTTTCGTGTCTTTGGAATTCGAGAATATACTTTCTAAACCACGTATTAATCTGGAAAGACCCTTCACGGTCGAAGTCGCCAATGGAAAATCTATCGTTGTTGACGTCGTAATATGCAATTATAACTTGAGCCTTAACGAACACAAGTTCTACATCGACCATATTCCAATGCAATTGGGAAGCTTGGATGTTATTGTTGGCATGGATTGGTTAGCCAAGCATCATGCAGAAATTCTGTGCTTCGAGAAGTGCATCCGAATTCCTTTACTGACTGGTGATACTTTGAATGTCTTTGGGGAGAAATCATCCCAAGGCTCAAACTTATGTCATGCATCAAGGCCCGCAAGTGCTTAAGTAAAAACTAAATGGCTTTCATGGCATATGTAGTTAATACGAAAGCCAAGGGTAAGGAACTAAAAGACATTCCTGTCGTGCGGGATTTTCCCGAGGTTTTTCCCGAGGATCTTAAGGGATTACTTCCCGCGCAAGACGTTGAGTTCAAGATTGACTAAATCCCTGGTGCAAACCCTATGGCTAAATCACCTTGTCATCTTGCACCATCTGAAATGCAAGAACTAGCTAATCAACTACAAGAGTTGACCGATAAGGGCTTCATTCGGCCTAGCTCTTCACCATGGGGTGCACCTATGTTGTTTGTGAAGAAGAAAGATGGTTCGTTCCATATGTGCATCGACTACCGAGAACTCAACAATCTTACCATCAAAAACCGATACCCTCTTCCTCAAATCGATGATCTATACCATCAACTTCAAGGAGCACCCAATTCTCAAAGATCGATCTACGTTCTAGGTATCATCAATTATGTGTCCACAATGACAACATTCGAAAGACCACTTTTTATACTCGAGATGGACATTACAAATTCATGGTTATGCCTTTTGTCTTAACCAATGCACCTGTCATGTTCATGGATCTCATGAATTGAGTATGTAAACTGTATTTGGATAAGTTTGTGATCGTGTTCTTTGATGACATTCTTATTTATTCCAAGACAAAAATCGATCACGAGACGAACTTACGACAAGTTCTTGGACTTTTGAAGATGGATCAATTATACGCCAAGTTTTCCAAGTGTGAATTCTGGTTAGAAAATGTTCAATTCTTAGGGCATGTGGTGAATAGACAGGAATTCACGTTGATCTTGCTAAAATTGAAGCCGTGAAAGAATTGGTGTGTTCCCACAACACCAACCGAGGTTCGTTCTTTTCTGGGCTTAGCGGGATATTACCCTAGGTTCATAGCAAATTTCTCAAAGATTGCTAAACCATTAATGGCGCTAACTCAAAAGAATTGACTCTTTGAATGGGGACCCGAGCAAGAAGAGGCTTTCGAGACATTGAAACGAAAGTTGTGTAACGCTCCTATTTTGACACTTCCCGATGGGAACAATGACTTCACCGTGTATTGTGATGCTTCTAATCAAGGTCTTGGTTGTGTTCTCTTGCAATGAGGCATAGTCATAGCATATGCGTCGAGTAAATTGAAGGTTCATGTAGTGAACTACATAACACACGACCTTGAACTTGGTGCTTTGGTTTTCGCTTTGAAGATCTGGCGACATTATCTTTATGGGATGTAATGCATAGTTTACATGGATCATAAGAGTCTACAACATGTGTTCAACCAAAAGGATCTTAACATGAGACAAAGAAGTTGGATTGAATTGATTAGCGACTACGATTGTGACATTCGCTACCATCCTCGTAAGGCGAATGTTGTAGCTGACGCACTAACTCGCAAGGTCCACAACAAGGCTCTCACGCTTCAAGAAATTCGAGATCGAAGGAAATGGTTCGATCCGTTAGGATAATTTGATACCGAAATTCATGTGGATGTTAATGAGGCTACTATCATGCTTCAAAACATAAGAATTGAAAATGATCTCGAGTTATGGATTCGTGAGGCTCAACAAGCAGCGTTAACCAATGAATGGAAAGATAAAGATTTGCTGCCTAATGTTCAGTCACAACTGGAGACAAAACCAAACAACATGTGGTACTTCTTGAATCGACTTTGGATTCCGAATCGTGATAACCTTGGACAATTCATTATGAAAGAAACTCAGCAAGCTCGATACTCCATTCATCCTGGCTCCAATAAGATGTACATGGACCTGCGTGGTCAATATTGGTGGCCTGGAATGAAGAAAGATATCACGTCATATGTCTCCAAGTGTCTCTCATGTGCAAGAGTCAAAGCTGAGCATCAACGACAATGTGGTTTACTTGAGCAACCTGAAATCCCTATGTGGAAATGGGAAAATATATCCATTATTTCATAACCAAGTTACCTTGTACTCCTCGTGGTCATGATAGTATATGGGTGATTGTTGCCCGTTTGACCAAGACGGCACATTTCATACCTATACGAGACACATACAATGTTTCAAGACTGGCTCGCATCTATATTGACGAGATTGTGAGTCATCATGGCGTACTGTTGAACATCATATCCGACCAAGACACCCGTTTCACTTTTCACTTTTGGTCGTCTATGCAAGAACTCTTAGGTACTCAATTGGATTTAAGTACGGATTACCATCCTCAAACTGATGGTCAAACCGAACGAACAATTCAAACCCTCGAGGATTTTCTACGACTATGTGTCCTTGACTTTGGTGGTGATTGGGATACGCATTTACTGCTCCCGGAATTTTCGTATAACAATAGTTATCACTCGAGTATCAAGATGGCACCATTTGAAGCACTTTATGGTCGTAAATGCCGATCACCGATCTGCTGGACCGACATTGGAGAAAACTATATCACTGGTCCTGAACTTATACAAGAAACGACACATAAAGTCTCCACAATCCGTAACAACCTTGAAGTGGCAAGAAGTCGACAAAAGAGTTATGCCAATAAGCGTCGAAAGCCGTTGGAGTTTCAAGTTGGCGACATGGTTCTTCTTAAGGTTTCACCGTGGAAAGGTGTTGTTCGCTTTGGGAAGAATGGTAAATTAGCTCCAAGATTCGTAGGACCTTTCAAATTCCTGAAAAGGATTAGGAAAGTTGCTTCTAGACTGGAACTACCTTCCAACCTTGGTGGAGTTCATCCTATGTTCCATGTCTCAAATTTGAGAAAGTGTTTGGCCGACGAGAATCTGCATGTTCCGTTGGAAGACATCCAGATCGATGAGTCATTGCACTTTGTTGAGAAACCTGTTGAAATTATGGATCGCATTATGAAAAAGATGAGAACCATACTACTCTAATCGTCAAGGTTCGTTGGGAGAACATGTGTGGATCTGAGTTCACTTAGAACTGAGGACCATATAAAGCAAAATATCCATATTTTGTCGATTAGTTTATTCTTAATTTCAGACGAAATTCTTTTAACTTGGGGAGACTGTAACATATTGTATTTTTTAGTTAATTAAAAGTTTGCATCACTAAATTCTTGTAAGGACCATTGTTGCCATATTTGAAACTTATGGGCCATTTATGCTTATTTTCTTTTTATTTTTAATCCTTTAGTTTGAAGGTTAATAATGTTAATTATTACTTAATAATAAATAATGATCATAATAATAATAATAATAATATAATAAAATAATAATAATATAATAATAATAATAATATTAAGAGTAAATTACCATTTGCATCCCTGACGTTTATTCATTTTAACTATTTGCATCCCTATGGTTTCAAATTGACATCCGGCCCCTAACGTTTTATTTTTATTTTCATTAGAGTCCAAGACACTAATGACGTTAGATTTTTCAGTTAAGTTTAACGAATGACAAAATACCCTTATTTAATACCCCTTATCCACATCCCAACCCTTTTATCTTCTCTCTATGTCTCTCTCTCTTCTCCCTCTATATGTCCCTACCACCGCAACCACCGCGGTTGCCGCACCACCACCGTCATGGCACCGCCGATGTCTCCGCACCACCACTACACCTCAATGAGCGGTAGAACAACGACCACCCTTATCTGTTTTCTTCTCTTCTTTTCTTTGTGTATGTGTGTGATCGGTATACCACAACCACCAAGATGTGAAATTATTGTTCTAGAGAAGCAGATCTGGTGGTGGTAGGGTGAAATGGTTGTCGAAGATTGGAACAGTCACGACGACGATGAAGAAATCGAAGCAGATCTAGTAGTGGTAGGGTGAAATGGGTTAAATGGGTATTATTCTAGAACTGCAGTTGAAATGGGTGCATCTGAATCTATACAAGTAGCCGAAGACGACGATGAATAAATCAAAGGAAAAGATTGGAACAATCATGATCACGATGATTATTTGAGAACATTAATAGCAGAAGATGATAATTTGATGAAGAAAGTGGTGGAGCAGGAGCCGGAGCTGTTAGCTTGTCACGCATCGGCGTCGCCGTTGTCTCCTCAGCCGCTGTCGTTTGGGACGCCGCGGCTGCCGCTGTTGATAAAGGTGCGGGACCCGTAGAACGTGTTGTCGCCGCCGCTGTAGTTTAGCTGGAGGTGATGGTGATGGGGGCTGCGGTGGTGATGGTGATGGTGATGGGTGGCTGTGGTGGTGGTGATGGGGCTGGAGAGGTGGTGATGGGCTGCAGTGGTGGTGATCGGGTTGCGGTGGTGGTGATGATAGGGGCTGCGGTAGTGGTGATGATAGGGGCTGCGGTAGTGGTGATGGGGGGATGCAGTGGTGGTGATAAGGGGTTGCGGTGGTGGTGGTGAGGGTGGCTGCGGTGGTGGTGGTGATGGGGCTGCGGTGGTGGTGGTGATGGGGGTTGCGATAGTGGTGATAGGGGGTTGCGATGGTGGTGATGGGGCTGCGGTGGTGGTGTGATGGGGGGCTGCGGTGTAGTGATGAGGGGCTGCGGTGGTGGTGGTGATAGGGGCTTCGGTGATGCTGATGAAGGGTTGTGAATGGTGATGATTAGTTGTCATGGTAGTGATGAAGGGTAGTTTAGTCTTTTTAACAATAATTTTAAGAGGAAAACTAACGGTGTTAGTCATCTTTACTCAAATGTAGATAAAAATAAACAACATATACTCAAATGAAGATAACATGAAACATTGG
Source organism: Flaveria trinervia (assembly GCA_025506515.1). Lineage (NCBI taxonomy): Eukaryota > Viridiplantae > Streptophyta > Magnoliopsida > Asterales > Asteraceae > Flaveria > Flaveria trinervia. Next base: position 41,792,125 of record CM046443.1, on the reverse strand, counting down.
GAGTCGGATGGCAATTTTGAAACCATAGGGATGCAAATAGTTAAAATGAACAAACGTCAGGGATCCAAATGGTAATTTACTCTAATATTAATAATAGTAATGTTATAAAAATAATAATAATAAATAAGAATAATAATAATAATAAAATAATAAATAAATGAATGATAATAATAATAATATTTTTATTAATAATTTGTAACAATTATTAAAATTAAATATGTATAAAACTTTGATTTAAAAGTCTAGGAGATTATAATGCTAATTTTGAAACTTCAAAACAAACTTTATATAATGAAATAAAAAAATGTAAACCACAGGGACTAATGTGTAACTGTTAAAAACCCAAACCATTCCCCCCCTCTAACCCCGTGTTTCGGGGGCCGAGCCGACCACCCTCCGGCCAAGTTCCAACCAGGGGTAAACAACCATAATTTCCACAGTTCAACCAAATTAAACTCTCCTCTTCCAAACGAGAACATGAATCGAACTCATAAGTGTCGTTAATTCAATTGAATCGGTGGTTCCATTAAAAGAACACTTGAAACCGAAATGTTACAACCGAATCAACACAAAACCGGTTGAATTGGGTCGTTTAATTGATTAAAAATGGTCTAATAATCATTAAAAACTTGAATGTGTTGTTTAATTTGAGTTTAACAACCAATTACTCGACCATTCTTTACCGAAACGATTGAATCAAAGGCGAGACCCATCTGGTACCTTAACGTACAAATTGAACTCATTTAACAGAGGGGAAAGCTTTAATCCGACTCCTTTCAACTCTCTGCAACCTCAATTTCCCTAAATTATCACTCAAACATCTATTTCAAACTCCCTGTTCTTCGCATGCGAACCGAGACAAAACCCGAGCACAAGCACTTCAATTCGATCGTAATAAAGTAAGTTAAACACATGATTATGCTCGGCTATACATAGGGAACAAAAGCCCCATGATTTCAATCATTTACAAAGTCGAATTGAACTTCAATTTTGATCAAAGTGTTCTAGGGTTTACACCAAATTCGGGGTTTCTTTTGTTTATGTTTTAAACTTTCGAAACCAAGAATACCGCGGCTGAGTCCTTGGTTCACTAGTTAAGACACTGCCCTGTTAAACATGAGGTCCTCGGTTCGAACCTAGGCACCCTCATGTTTTATTTTTAAAGGCTTTTTAGCCTAAAACTAATTCCAGAAAATTTTTTAAATGTATACAAAATATTTTTATAAATTCCAAATATTTTCAAAATCTTCCCAAGATTTTCTATAATTTTTTTAAATTAATAAAAAATTATTATTGGTCCAAACGTTACCTTTTAAAGCATGGTTTTTTTAAAATGTTTATATTCAAACCTTAATTATTACAAGTGGTTTAAATTCTTTTCTTTAAAATATATGGAAATTTTTTTATTAAAATATTTAACGTACTTACACAAAAATCCCCAAGTTCCACCTAAAACCCTAGTTCTCCATTTACTTGTTAAACTTATCACATTTAAGATTAAATCTTGTAAATATATACATTTTAGGTGCATTGTGAAGGCCTACGTTGAAACAAGATTTATTATTCTATTTAATCTTTAGTTATATACTTATTGATCATGTGAGTATTTCTATACCCCTTTTTTATATTTTCACACTTTGGGGTGAAAGATGTTACATCATAACCATTGCACTTATAAAACGTTTGATTCTTGTAAACTTATGGCAATTCACTTGTATGTTGTGGTTAGTTGATCTTTGTAGCTACCATGTAATATCGATTATATGTACAATCATTAACTATTGCTTGCCTGGCGACATCATAGATCTATGGGTCTGAAAAGCCTGCTTGGTTAATCCAAGTACACTTAGGTAATCGTATATACTATTAAACGTTTGAGGCTTGTAAAAATCTATCAAGGTTTGATTGTGCATTCTGTCTTACATCCATAGTTACTTTGTTCTCTAACTTACAACATAAATTGCCATCTTTTTTATTACTTATGTATTGAAAACTACGGAAATCTCACCAACGTTATGTTGACCTTTTATTTTTAACATTTTTCAAGAAATCCTCAAGTATGATTACTACTCTTTGAAGCATATCACATCTCGGATTGGACCTAGAGAAATAAATGGATGAACTTGTCACATTTAACTTTTATACATGATGTTATCTTTGTTTGAGATTTATGCTTGTACGTTGCAATCGAAACTTATGATTAATATATTTGGATTTAATAATAGCGTTATGTGGCTTTGAACGATCTTAACTCTCACACTTCGATGTTTCCGCCGTCAAGGTTGGGGTGTGACATCTTTTGTCATCCGCATTAGTAGTTGGTCATCTGCATTGAGTAATGCGGATGAACAAAGACTTGTGTGTTTGTTGTCCGGCTCTCCACATTTGCCAACTTGTCCGCATATCTTTTAGGCTATCCATATTTGTTAATGCGGAAGAGCAAACACTTGTGAACATTTATTCTATGTCTTCCACATGTACCAATGCAGTTAGCTCACAATTATTCTTCTCAGCAGATTCTTCATCCGCATTGGTTCCTAGACTTGTGGGATTTCAAGGAGAACAACCATCAACTCATCAATTGAATTGGCATTTATGATCCTTTCATGTAACACCCGGTTATTCTTTTCAAGATATTAAAGAAAGAATAAGGTGAAGAAAAAGAAAGAACACCATTTTACCCAAGTTGAGAGGTAAAAGTGACAAAATGACAAAAACTTTAAAAGTGGGTGTAAAAGGTGGCATGGCCGGCCCACACTCTCTTCACAAATCCTATCATTCGGATATTTTTAGAGAGAGAAAATGAAGGAGAGTATAAATTCTAGGTTTGAAGAGGAACAAGAGCAGAAGATCGAATTCAAGGTAAGAATTCTTGGTTTTGTGATGTTAGTGGCCTTAGCCTTGATTATATGCTTATGTGTGTCTATGTGTGTTCGGGTGTGTTTTTGGTGGGTTTCTAGGCGGTTGAACTTAACTTGCAAATGATTTTTGAAGAACTCATAACCAAAGGCAGCTAAGGTAAGTTCTAGAATCTCCTTTTTACTTGTTTTAAAATGCTTTGGGGCTGGAAATTCACGTATGAACGTGTTATGATTGTTGGGTTTAATACTCGTATGTGTATGTGTATGTGTTTATGGGTGGGGTTTGATTTTGGGCTATCTATGTGTTTGATGATGTTACGATTGTTTTTCTAAGGCCATGAATGTAAGATTTAAGCTTAGAATAGGTTATATGATGATTGGGATTGAATTATGATGTTTACATGGGATTTAGACTACTTATGCGCCTAAATAGTGGCTTATGCGCCCAACTGAAAATAACTGCCTAAGTGTCCCATGCACCCAAAACCTCATGCGCTCGAATAGTACTTATGGGCCTAGAAATAGGCTGAAATTTTCTAAGTGTCCACACGCCCAGGATTCCCATGTGCCTGCATAGTGCCCATGTGCCTGCATAGTGCCCATGCGCCTAGAGTTGCCCAGAAATGACTAAGTGTTGCTCATGCGCCCCAATAGTGCCAATGTGCCTCAATGTCCCTCATGCACCTAAGTGTCTCCCATACGTCTGAAAGACCATGTGCCTGCAGAGTGCTCATGCGCCTGCATAGTGCCCGTGCGCCTAAAGATTTAGATTATTTTTCTCATATTTTTGGGGAAAAAGTGTAATGTAGGCTTTTACTAGGGAGGTTCGCAGGGGCTTTGTAAGTTGACTTTTAAGGTCATAGATGTTGTGATGGGCAATGTATGATATGATGTATGATTGATGGTTATGCATGATGATGTGTGATTGATGATGTTTGATAAGTATGTATGATTGTATGTTATTTTCCTTATTATGTATGATGACGTGACTTTACGTGGTGTTATTATTATGATGAACGTAAAGTATTATCTTGATGTATGTATGATGTGTGATTACATGCGATAGTAAAGAACATGTTTTAATGAATGGAAGGTATATAATGTTTTTGTAAAACTAGAACTCACTTAGCAACGCTGACTTTTTATGCATTTTCCAGTTGGCAGGTAAGGTTGCTGAGGATGGCACGGAGTGACTACTTGGCTTTTTTTGGATGACATTATTTTGATTAATGCTTTTGCGTTGTAATGCGAACAAATGAGATTGTGTAATGAATGATTGTATTATTTTGCAAAAGCTATATAATGAAATGAAATGGATGTTTAAATGTTTCCGCTGCATGGTTTTAGTAAGTTAATGTAAATATACGTTTAGTGTGAAATGATTGACTAGCTGTGAGCGTCCCCAGAACGGGGCCTTACATTTTAGGGTCCAACAATACTCCCTAAAGGATTATACAGCCAATGTTCTTCAATGGTTTGGTGGTGGTTGAGGTTATGAGGATTTTGTTAGGTCTTATGGAGGCACTAGAGGTTCTACTTTAGATGGATCCAAAATGGCCTTTATCATGTTGACAAAGTCTTTTGCATCTGACATCTTCTCTGTGTTAAGCACGTGAATCTTCATCTGACTCATAATGTAGATGGCTTCTAAGGGTACTTTCTTAAGACAAACTAGTTCCCATATGGATACAGTAGACATCACATCCCTATGTATTAGCAAAGCTCCATCAACTTCTAGCTTCACAATGTTTTCCAGTTGCAGATGTGTCTTTTTCTTCTTTCTCTTTCTCTTTTGGCAATGATTTGATCATATGCCATTTTCAGTATTTTAATGCACTTTAAGAAGAAGTGCATGTCTTCTTCTCCCAACTTGTTTGTTATTTCAACAAAGTGTCTGGTGTAAATGCAGTGGATGTATGATTCATCAGTAGTCTCACCTCATATCCACTAAACAGTCTAATCTCTACACCCTCCTTTTCTCCCTATTTCTCTCAATTACTAGCTCATAAGTCCTTTCATCATAATAACATTGGAAATTGGAATGGAGGAATCAGTGCAAGACGCCATCTTTCTCTAAAAAGACTCAGTTGGTTTCACTTTTGTTCATAATAAACTCTGGAAACACAACTTCTTCTTCTTGTGTAGTCCTTTTCTTTTCAAGTGCGCTGATGAAGGATCTATCTTTCCTCATATAGATACCCATTAAAGATTTAAGGTTGTCATTTCTTTAGAACATTCTATGTATCTCTTCAAACTCATACCCCCTGAATATAGCCTTATGATTTATCAGTTCCAAATTGGCTAGTCCTTCAAGTCATGAATCTACAGGGTATTTACAAGAGCAGACACACCTTTAATCATCTGTATAGTGGTCATACCTTCTTGAAGTTTCAATTGGGAGGGCTTTGCAAACCACTCAGGATATATGTGTAAAAAAGGTTCCAAAGAGTCATGATCTATGTGGGTGAGTAACATATCTTGAGCTGACACTCTTGTTCTAGGCTTCTTGAAGTTTCAACTCTTTAGCCTTTCTTTCTTCTCATTATTCAACCTAAGGATGGCAAACCTTAGGGAATTGGTCTTCATGTTTCCAAGCTTTCTCTTTGTGAACCCTTAACTAGAGAGATAATCCTTCATTTCCCTATGAGACATGTTGTAAGGATCACGATATGATGGGTGAGGAGTATACTTTGCTTTTTCGTAGAGGATAATTTGTGCACTAAAGCTTTGGGAGAAAGAGTCATCTCATACTCAGTCTCATACGTGGGGTCCAACAGCATGTTTAGTTTTTCTTCTTCTCCCTTCATTCCCTCAAAATTCATGCCAAACCCTTTATCTGGGTCATATCCATGATTGATCAAGAACATGGCTTTCACTATTAGAGCATCAGTTTGTGCCTTTTCAGTCATGTCTTAAACTAATTTTTCCTCTTGCATAGGGCTATCAACTGCTATTTTTTGATCAACCACATAGCCACCCTCAATTTTTCCTTCTTCAAGGTCTAGGAAGTTGACTGGGTTTGAGTAAGAGTGATATTCTTACTGAGAATCAAATATGATAATCAAGTCAGTGATTGAGTGGCAGAAACAAACAATCAAAGAACATTAAAGCAAGAAAATTACTCATAAATGTTGTTTGTATTGATATATGAAATTTGATAAGTTACAGAGAATAATTACAACAAAAATTCTCTATCTATCAGCCGTCACCTCAATACGAGGTTAACTATTCTATTTATAACAAACAAGATGCCTTTACAAAATGACTAAACTACCCCTGACCTATTACATCAGAAAGTAGTTTGTCTTGATCCGCATCTCTGCTTGTTCATCCGCATTTACAAATGCGGATGAGTTAATCTTGATCAGCATTAGTAAGTTGGTCATCCGCGTTGGTAAATGCGGATGAACAAATACTTGTGCGCATTTGGTTGGTCATCCGCATTTGTTCATGTGGATGAGCAAAGTCTTGTCCGCATCTTCTTTTGTTCTTCCGTATTAGTCAATGCGGAAAAGTAACTTGTTCGTCAGCATTAATATTTTGTCTTCCGCATTAGTCGATGTGGAAGAGTAAACACTTGTCCGCATCAGAGTTTTGTCTTCCGCATTAACTAATGCGGAAGATAACACTTATTATTTTCTTGGCAGATCTTCATGTGCATTTCATCTTGGACTTGTGGGATTCTAGCTGAGCAATCATTAATTCACCCATTGAGTTGGCATGTATGATCCTTTCAGGGTGCAACAATACTCCCCCTAAGGATTATACAGCCTAGTTTTCCTTAATTTTTAGGAGGTGATTGATGTTGTGATGATTCAGCTGGGTCTTCAGGAGGTAGTATGAATGAAGCTTTAGTAGGATCCAGGATAGCCTTGATCATGTTTACAAAATCAGTTGCTTCTGACATCCTGTCTCTACTTAGCACATGTATCTTCATTATGCTCATGTTGTAGATGGCTTCCATTGGTAACTTTTTCAGTGAAATAGGTTCCCAGATGGAGATTGTAGAAAGACAATCTCTATGAATCAATAAACTTCCTCCTACATCCACTTCAAGTTTAACAATATTTCCAAGTTGCAGTGGTGTTTTCTTCTTCTTTCTTTTGTCTCTTTTAATATTTATTCTATCATAGGCCAGTTTCAACAACTTGATACATTTCAGAAAGAAGCGCATGTCTTGTTCACCCAATTTGTTGTTTAATTCCCTGAAGTGCCTGGTATAAATGTAGTGGATGTATGATTCATCAAGTAATCTTACTTCACATCTAATGAATAGTATTATGTAGCTCCTTCCTTTCCTCCCCACTTCCTTTCAATCACCATCTCATAGGTTTTCTCATCATAGTACACGTTTCAGATGGGAGTGGAGGAATGAGTACCAGATACTACTTTCCTCTTCAATGATTTAGTTGGCTTTACCTTCAACTCAGGGAATACAATTTCCTCTGCTTCCATCTTTTTCTTCTTATCCAGGGGATTGACAAAAGTTTTATCTTTTCTCAAGCAAATTTTCTTTAATGAATTGAAGTTGTTTGTTCTTCTGAACATCTTAAGTATGTTCTCAAATTCATATCCCCTGAACAAAGCTGCATGATTGATCAGTTCAAGTTGAGCTAGTTCCTTCAAATCATGAATCTCAAGGGCATTTACAAGAGCTGAGTACTCTGTAAAGAATTGTACTAGCCTTGAGATTCTCTTCACCATGAACATGTTCCATGTGCTGTCATACTTCCAAGCTATTATCTTTTGATCTACCTTGCCCTTGGGAGTAGACACCCCTCTGATCAGTTTTGCAGTAGTGAGTCCTTCTTGCAGCTTCAACTGAGATGGTTCTGCAAACCATTAAGGATACTTGTGAAGCACTGGGGCAAGTAGTTCTTGGTCTTTTTGGTTGAACAGCATATCTTCATTGACACTCTGCTTCTGGTTTGGTCCTTGTCAATTCTTCTTCCAGTTTCTTGAGTTTTTCTTTCTTTTCATTGATCAATTGAAGAGTTGCAGCCCTTAAAGAATTTGTCTTCATGTTGGCAATCCTTCTTTTTGTGAATCCTTGACTTGAGAGATATTCCTTCATTTCCTTATGAGACATATTATAAGGATCAGGAAATAATGATTCATTGGATAAGGTTGATTTCTTCATTTGAGACAGGTTGTGTAGGGGACCCCTTCTTGGCAGTGGTATTTCATACCCTGTTGATTTCTTCAAAGATGAATCTTTATGTTTTGGAGTATCCTTTGTCATTGTTTTCTCATATTCAGTGTCTATTGTTGGATCAAGCAACAATTTTACTTTCTCTTCCTGCTCCTTCATTCTCTCATAAGTCATTCTAAGCACTTCATCAGGAGCATAGCCTAGATTGATAAAAACATGGCCTTAATCATCAAGTCATCAGTTTGTGCTTTTGTTACCATGTCTTCCACTGCCTGTTCTGCTTTAATAGGACTGTCCATGAGAACATCCTTTTCTACTTCAAATCCAGAGGCAATTTCTCCTTCTTCTAGATTAATTGCTCCAGCCAATTTTTTCAACTGAGCTTATGCGTTCTCGTGTTCTTCCAAAAATTCAGCAATTGCTGCTAAACTTATTGGGTCATCTTTTTGTTTCTTTGCTGGTTCTTCTTCAATATTGGTCTGTTACCTTTGGCTTTTTCTGCTAAATACTTCGTCTTTCATGAGTAAGTTTGAAGTTGAGGGCTAGAGGTTTTAGTTTGTTCTTCTAGTTCAGGGACCTTTTCAGGTGTACTTGGCTCTTGATCCTTCATTTAACTTTTCTTATTTTCTTTCTGTTCAGTTTTAGTTTCTTCTTTCCTTTCTTTTTCATATCTTTCTTTGAGTTCTTCCTTTTGTTCTTCAGTTAGTGAAATAGCAAGGACAATTTGCAGAGTTAATTCCTTTTCCCAAAGCACTGGTGATTTAGGAATAAAAACAATAGGCCCTACCTTAGTTATTTGATTGTTTATGAATTCCTAGAAATCATCATCAATGTTGAATTGTTCATATGCAAAACTATCCAAAGCACTGAAGAGTTCTTCAAATTCACCTTTTTCAGAGTCTGAATAACCAGTGTTTCTAGAATACACTACCATGTCTTGACTTTGATCTTTAATCTCAGTTTGACATTCATCATCTACTTGTTCTTCTTTATCATCTACTTATTGGTTGTCATCATCATCAACCTTTTCTTGTTTTTCTTTCTCATCATCATCCTTCACTTCAGTTCTTTTGATCATCATTTCAAGCTTAGATATTCTTTTGTTCTGGCTCTCAATTTCCTTTTCAAGTTTTGAGATGATATCAGCTTGTTCTTCTATGATGTTTTCTTGTTCCTCCATTGAAATCGTTTGTATTTCAAGAGTATCTACATGTCCACTCACTTCTTCTTTTGAGTGTGTTAGCACTGCTTTTAAATTCTCAATCTCCTTATCTTGTTCTTTTCTTTCAACTGCATATTACTCTTTAAGTTCTTTCAATTCACATTCTTTCTCATCCAGTTCCAACATTCTATCATTGATGTTTCCTGCTCTCCTATTTAAGGTTCTTTCCATCCTTTCCACTTTGAGTAACAGCTCAAATATTAATTCATCCTTCTCATCAGCCCTGTTGATGTTGGATTCAACATAGCTCTCTGAAGGAACAACCTCAGAAGGTTCTTTCATAGCTTTGGTTTGATCATAATGATCCTCCTCATCAGATGATGATTTGGATTATTTAGATGCACTTGTTGATCCTTTTATTTCATCAGGGTGATCATGGGATGATGGCTAAGGTTGGTAAGGAGAAATAGGTGATTGGTGTGGTGATATTGGAGATTGATAATGTGGTGATATAGGTGTAGGTTGAGTGGTTATTGGTGGTGTTGGTTGTGGAGTTGAAAGTGATGATGGTTGAGGTCATGTTTAAAGAGATGGTTGTGGAGAAGGTTGTGGTATTTGTTGTGGTGATGGCATTGGTGATGGTATTGGTTATGGTATTAGTGATGGTTATGGAGTTGGTTGAGCTATTGGTTGTGGAGGTGGTTGAGCTTGACCTGCTTGATGTATTTGTTGAAGCATCCAAGGAAGAAGGGGTGAAGGGGCACCACTGTAAAAGTTCCTTGGGTCCTTCTTCTTAATGTACTTATAGGATCTTGTATCATAATGAGGAATGTTAAGCACATGTCCTTCAATAACAATGTCATGAAATGATTCATTGATTAGACATTGAATGAATTTGGGGTACATCAGAAACTTTTATCTCAACCCTTCTTAAATGTTGGAGATTAGGCCATTGAACACATATGCAGACATATTAAACTGTCTGTTGGTGCAGAGAGCACATATTGCAGAAGATGTGAGGACTGGAATGTCCTTCCATCCTGTTTTCCTTTTTGATAGACAATGTTGGAACATATGATTTAGGAACCTCCAAGGCAGATCCACTAATCCTTTGACTCTCTGTTTTGCTTCATAGCTCCCTTCATAACCAATTTTAGAGAAAAATGTGGTTATTTCCTCATCATCTAATTCAAGAGGATCATTAGCATTATCATTGAATTGTAGACATCTTCTAACAGACTCTTCTATGTCCTCAGAGTGAGTTCATTGTTGATTCTCCCAGTTAGATTTTTCACTCCATCCTCTTCAACCAGTTCAGCTGATTCCCAGAATGACCTGATGGGGTTCTCGTAGATTGTTGGTCTTACTGTCATGGCATATGCTACCCTTGTGGTAGATAAAAATCTTATCATATCTCTAAGACCTTCCGCTTCAGGCACATCAGGGTTAGATAACCGCTGACGTTATGGAGCTTGCTCCATGTACGATTTGCCATGTAGTCTGCACAAGAGACATGTGTGTTAGTTAACAAATTTGACTTTAACTTTAATTTGATTTGTTAATGTGACTTTGATTTGTTACACATTTTCCTTTTTCACTTTGCTCTGTTTTTCGTAGTAAACATGATTATCCAGGTTTACAATATCAGTTGAATCCCTATCAATTTATACGTTTATTGAGATCGAAAATGTGTATTGCATCACATTAATGAGTTTGATTTTGGGTGTTCTTCAATATTATCTGGTTCATTGTTCGATTTAGGTTAACAGTCCGAGACTTAGGTCTTGCTTTCAAAATCTGTTGAAGTTATACCTTATCTTTGAAATAACTGTGGTTCTGAATTGACGAGAAGAATGTTTTAAGAAGTAACACAACAAAATCTTTGAATGTTTATGATGATGATGATGATTGATGGTGGTGTACTGTAGTTTGCGCTTGTCTCACTGTAAATTCTCTCAAGTTTGAAAAGTATTAAATGACCCATTTGAATTCCTTTAAATAGTCAAATAATACAATTTGAAAAATTTTATAAGTTTACAACCAGGTACAGTCAACACTGTAGCAAATGCTGAAGGTTAATTTGTTTAATTTTGATCATCCGCATTTGTTAAGTGTAGCAAATACGGAAGACAAACTTTTGACAATGACAGTCCACACTTGACTACTTTTGATCATCCGCATTTGTAACTGTAGCTAATGCGGAAGATTTAATTTTTTGATTGACTGTCATTACCCTACTGTTACAAATGCGGAAGTTGTGTTTCTTAATTTTTATTCTATCCGCATTGGTGTACTGTTGCAAATGCGGAAGTTAAACTTGAAATTTTTTCTTTCCGTATTTGTGTTGTAGTAAATGCGGAAGAACAACATTGTATTAGCATTGTAACAAATGCGGTTGAGTTGCTTGTTTTATCCTATCCGTATTTGTACACAGTAGCAAATGCGATAGAACAAAGTCTTAGCATTTGTGCAACTACATCAAATGCGGTTGACAAGTCAACACCGCACTATGGCAAATGCGATAGAGACCTGTTCATATGCATTTGTTTGCCTGTATCAAATGCGGTAGAGTAGATTTCACATTCACTTCACACACTAATGCGGTAGAGTAACATCATTGTCCGCATTAGTTGCACTTCAAAAATCATTGTTACCGCATTAATTACATGCATGGGTTACCTTCACCCGCATTAACTATTGCACTTACCTGCATTACCTTTTGAACTTAATCAAAAGTTAAAGTGATTGAATTGATTATTCATCTTATGAAGAGGTGTCCTTGATTGATTTTTCTTATGAAGTTGGCTGTTGAAGTTGTCATTTTTCACTTGGACTGACTTGTATGTCACAACTAATACAAGTTCCCTAATTTTGACAAATCATGGGCTTATCATGCTTCTAAGAATCTGCATAAGCTAAGATATAATGGTAAAACTTATTGCAACAACACCAACTAAAACTCTTTTTGTTTTGTTTTTCAAAATTAAGTTAGTAAACAAAAATTTGTACTTACTCAAACCTTTTAAATTACTCCCCCTAAAGTTTATATCCACATTTGGATAGAAACTTTAAAGATTTAAAAGTTTTTTTAAATATTATTTTTATTAATATAATAATGAAGAGAAAAATCTCTTTGTTGGGATCATATCAATCTTACATTACACATGTGTATCCTTTATGATTAAATGGACATGATTATGAACTTGAAGATTAAAGATATGTTTGTCCTCTTAAACTCATACCTGGTTGATATTTTGATGCAAATGACTTTTATCATGTTTTGGTTGATTTATTATTCAATGTGTACCTCACACAAATAAGCATGAAATGATCAACCCTCCTTATACAATGTATGGTAGAACTTTTTCACAACTTTTCTTACGAGGTTACTTAAGTCATGAAATCTCATTTTCACTAATCCTCATTGGGATTATTTTAATTTGATCCTTTTTCATGTTGATCCACATTGGGATTCTTTTCACTTCACTTTGGAAGGTGATCCATGATAGGATTCTTTTGTTCATTCACTTGGAATGTATTACTTTGTTATTCATCCAATTTTTGGATGTGTTCCACATTGGGAATCTTTAGGATCATGACATCTGCACTATGTGCAAGTTTCATCAGGTCTTTGCTCAGCAAAACAAAGATGAAACATGATGTGGTGAAAGAGATTCATAAAGTATCATGACCTGGTGTGTTTAGGCTACTACACACACATGCATTCACATAAGCCAATACATACATGTACTTTGTGATGAGTGTTTCACAATTTAATATGTCTTTAATTCATCACTGCATGTATCTTTTCTTCCATGTTGAGCCTACCAACATATCTGGTAAGTCATTTCTGTCTTTTACCTTTTGAAATTAAGCACAATGAATGATATAACGACTATAATTATATCATTTCCCATAGAATTCTTTTCTTCATAAAACTTGATTTCTCTTTGTGGTTTTTCTGATGTCTTCAATTTTTTTTATGTTTTTCATAGTTTTTACTCAAGGTTAATCATGCCAATTAACCAAACCAGAAATTCAAACCTACTAGGTTGAAATGCCTTGGTAAACAAATCAGCTAATTGATTTTCTGTTGGTACTTGAATTAATTTGATTAAACCCTTTTCGGCACAGTCTCTCAAAAAATGATATCTAATCTCAATATGTTTTGTTTTTGAGTGCTCAACTCGATTATTAGTTATAAAGACAGTAGCAGTGTTGTCAATAGAAATTGGTGTATGCAAAAAGTTAAAACCATAATCAAGCATCTGGTTTTGAATCCAGAGAACTTGAGAGTAACATGCTGATGCAGCAATATACTCAGCTTCTGCTGTCGACACAGACACATTTGTCTGCTTCATGCATTGCCAGGATACTAGTCTGGGACCAAGAAATTGACAACCGCCAGAAGTGGATTTTCTGTTGAAGTTGCATCCTCCATAATCACTGTCTGTGTAGGCATAGAGATTAAATTCTCCTTCCTTCGGATACCATTATCCAAGAGCTGGTTTGTCCTTCAGATATCTGAATGTCCTCTTGACTGCGTTCACATGTGATTCTTTTGGATCAGCTTGATATCGAGCACACACACAAACACCTAACATAATGTCAGGCCTACTGGATGTTAGATACATAAGTGAACCTATCATTGATTGATAGTGAGTCTGATCCACTGATTTGCCTTCAGGGTCAGGTCCAATTTCACTTTAGTATCCACAGGAGTTCTCATAGACTGACAATCAACAAAGTGAAATTTCTTTAACATGGTTTCTACATATTTTGATTGATTGATTCCATTTGCTGTTCGCTGGACTTGCACCCCTAGAAAGAATGTGAGTTCCCCCATAACACTCATTTGGAACTTTGAATGCATAAGATCTTCAAATTCTTTGCAGAGTTGCTTGTTTGTCCAGCCAAATATAATGTCATCCATGTAGATCTGGACTAACAACATGTCTTTCCCTCTTATTCTTCTGAAGAGAGTCTGATCAATCTTTCCTCTTTCATATCCATGTTCAAGAAGAAAGGATGATAGAGTCTCATAGCACTTTCTTGGAGCTTGATGAAGACCATACAGAGCTTTGTCAAGCTTGTAAACTCTATGAGGGAAATTGGATCTTCAAAGCCAGGTGGTTGACTCACATAGACTTCTTCAGCAATCTTTCCATACAAGAAGGCACACTTTACATCCATTTGATACACAGTAAATTTCATGGACACAAAATATGCAAGAAAGATTCTGATTGCTTCTAGTCTGGCAACAGGAGCAAACACTTCATCGTAGTCGATTCCTTCTTCCTGAGTGTATCCTTGTGCCACTAGTCTTGCTTTATTTCTGATGACTATCCCTCTATCAGCAGTCTTGTTCGTGTACAGCCATGTGGTACCGATAGGGTATTGTCCTTCAGGAAGACCTACCAGCAGCTATACTTCTTGCTTCTTGAATTAGAGTAATTTGTCCTGCATTGCTTCAATCCAACTATTGTCTTGAAGCGCCTCTTTGATGTTTTTGGGTACTGTTTGACATAGAAAGCAGGAGAACAAATAAATGTTTGCAATACTGGACTTGCTTCTTGTCACCCTCTCATTAAGATCACCAATAATGGTTTCAACTGGATGATACTTGTGTATTCTTATGGTTGGAATGGTGTCACGAGCAATAGTTACATCAAGATTGGAGACATTCAGCTCATTATGGTCAGAGGCACATTCATCTTGTATTCTTGTTGAATTTTGAAGATTGTCAACTTCTGTTTCAATAACTGCTACATCTTTAGCAGCACTGAGGTTGCTTGCATCATATGAAGTGCCTTGAGTTTCTTCTAGATGAGAAGCCTGTTTTTGATTTCTCATCTGATGTGACAAGTCATCTGAGTGAGATGGTACTAGGCTGGAACCTTCTTCAGAAGAAACACTAAGGTTTAATGACAAGTGTCTGATGGAATCACCTTGAAGAGGAACACTTCATTCATATGTTCATCAGATGTCGGTGGAATCAATGGATATTTATCTATTCTTTCTACAGTTGATGAAGTATCACCTGAATGTATATTTCTTGCATTAGACAAGTGAAATTGGTCAAATGATTTAGTAAAAGTGTCAATATCAAACAACCAATCAGGACCATTTGTAGATTTTGGAAACGAATGTTCCTTGAATTGAACATTTGTGGATTCATCAATTATGTTCAGTCTAGGATTTAACACTCTATAAGCCTTTGAGACGGAAGAATAACCTACAAAAAATCCTTCATCATTCTTAGATGAAAATTTTCCCAAATGATCACGGGTGTTTAATATTGAGACTGCACAACCAAATGATTTGACGAATCCAATAAATGGTTTCCTATGAAATATCAGCTCATAAGGTGTCATGTTACTTTCTTTAACAATCAAAGTTCGATTTTGCACAAAGCACGATGTGTTAACTGCTTCTGCCCAGAAGGTGATTGGCAGTTTAGCATCGGCTAGCATCTTTCTTGCTGCTTCAATCAGTGTTCTATTTTGCCTTTCAGCTACCCTATTTTGTTGAGGAGTTCTAGCTGCACTGAATTGATGGGCAATGCCTTTGGTTGCACAAAAGGAACTCATATTTTCATTTTTGAACTCTGTACCATTATCACTTCTTATTATTTTGACTTTGAGATCAAGTTGATTTTCAATTTTAGGATAAATTCTTGAATGATTTGGGATGCTTCATTTTTATGAAGTAGGAAGAACACCCATGTGAATCGAGAAAAGTCATCAATGATCACTAAACAATATTGTTTCTTCCCCATACTCATTACATGAGTTGGTCCAAAAAGATCCATGTGAAGTAACTTCAATGGAGTATTGTTAGTGTTCACCAGCTTGGTTTTGTGAGACGATTTGTGTTGTTTTCCTTTGAGGCACGCCGAACATTGATCAATAAAATTGAATTCCTTTTGAGGAACACCAATTACATGGTTTCCTTTGACTAACTTGTTCATATTTTTAAAGTTAGTGTGCCCCAAACGTCAATGCTAAAGCTATGACTCATCAAATGATGCTTTAGACAAAAGACATGTTTCTTCCTTAGGTGATGCAGAACACAGGTTTAAGACATATGTATTATTCTTCCTCGGAGTCTTGAAGACAACCCATTCTTCAGGAATCTGAAATCCAGGTTTCAGAATGTAGCAGTGAGTGTCTATAAAGTGAGTGGAATATGTTTGTCGCAGATCTGAGACACGCTTAGCACATTGAAATTCAGTTGTTCACAGTAATTCACTCTACCAAAGCTCAGCATCTCGTTTGTCACGGATCCTTCTCCTGTAATGCTACCACCTTCTAAATCTCCACTGAATGCCACAGTAGTTCCTTGTATGTACTTGAAATCATGAAGGGGGGAACGATCTCCAGTCATGTGTCGAGAGCATCCACTGTCTACGTACCATAGGCTATTAGACCTGTGTGGATGAACCTACAAACAAAAAAAATCTAATTAGAATAAGGAACCCAAGCCATGATGGTCTTGGGTTTCCTGTTCCAATTCATGATAGTCACCTCCTGGTATTTCCCTCTGAATAGTGATTTAGATGGAGGTGATCTGGGAGACTTTTGATAATGAATTGGTCGAGTCATCTCATCAACATCTATTGAGGATTCAGATGAATAATGAAATCGTTGGTCTCTATTTCTTTGTAAAAGTTTAGCTCGAGTTTCATTATCAAAAGTTGGTTTTTGCTTAGGAAGGTCAAGTTTGTGTTTCATTGTGAGATGATTTCTTTGACGCTTCCTGAAATCCTTCAGGTTATTTCTGTCATTTGTTGATCTAGGTGTCCTAGATTGAGTATTATGAAGATGAGGTCTGACAGAATGCATCACAGTAGATGTTTTTGAGATGGGCTTGTCTTATGGAATTCTCAACCCCTTCTGATTAAAGTAACACTCAGATGTATTGTGATTGTTCATGTTACAAATTGAAAAATACTTGTTGAAATAGCAATTTTTGGTTGAGTGATTGTTCATATCACAGATAGAACAATATTGATTGAAGAAGCATTTACCTGTCTTGTGATTGAACATCTCACAAATATCACAATACATTTATTTGTTTCTTGAATCTGATTTTTCATTATGTGACTCAACTCATACTTTCTTTTGATGAGTCACTTTCTTTTCTTTAGGTGATAAATCAGAATTAGCCCTTTTAGTAGATTGTTTCACAACACTACTTTTGTTCGGTTGTTTGGGTTGTTTCTGTTTCTTCAGCCTACTTCTCACCTCTTTCTCAAGCTGGTCAACATGTTCTTTGTTACAAATATCAAACCCATCTCCTTGCCTTAACCTTGATGAGTGAAGGTCTGATGAAGTTTTATGTGTTGAACTTAGTTTTACAATTGGTTTCTTTTTCAGTGAAACCTTTTCTGATTTGCTTGAATTTTGTGGAGATACAATCTCATTATCAGAACTACTCTTAGTAGTGGGTTTCATTGTTTTGATATATTTCTTTTTGCCTTGTAAAACAGATGGTATGAATTTTATAAAAGGTATAACTGACAGGGCTTGATGGTTTCATGACATTAACTGTCTTGTCTGAGCACTCTTTGATTTTGATTGGGTGTCCTAACTTGATTTTATCCTTATTGGTTTCAAACTAAACATCTGGTTTGTTTTGAGGATTCGTCACTTGTTTCACTACTGATTTAGGTTCCATAGTTTTAGGTTCGATTGATTCAGAGAGTGAGACAGAGTCAGGCATGACAGTGTAATTTTCATTGTATGGTGGAGGACATGAATTATACCCAGTCCTTGACATGTGCTTTGGATCCTTTTATGAATCCATCATTTCTTGCAGCTTAACTGAAGACATTTGAAACTTTTCAAGTTTCACTTCAGTCATAGAGTGTTGAGCTTTAGCTTGAGCTAACTTTTCAGTAAGTAGCTCATTTTCAGCTGCAAGATTGTATTTCTCACCATGCAATTTTTCTATGTCAGAAATTAGAGATTTGATTTTGATTTCAAAACTTTTTAGTTCTCTGTTCATCATTTCGACTTCACTTTTTCTTCTTTAATTTTATCTGCCAGTTTATGGTTGTGTTCTCTATACTCTTGTAATTCATTTATGCATTTCTCACTACAAAGGTTAGTTTTTACCTAGTAGGCATTGAAGATGGTCCGTCATTGATGTGAGCCATAAGAGCATGATTCTGGAATTGAGGCTTGACTTCCTCAACATACACGCTCCAGTCACATATCCCATCTTGTTTGATCACAAGGCCACTCGCAGAAGGCTGACTGCTTGCATGGGCTTGATTAGTCAGCCGTGGATGATTCTGGTATGTTTGTTGATGATGAGAATGATGGTACTGCTGTTGTTGATTGACATGGAGAGTTCCTTGAATGGTTGTTTCTTTTAGGAGCATTGCAATCTCTTAAGAAATGGCCAGTCATGCCACAGTTGAAGCATTTTACCTTGGATTTGTGATATCCAAGTTTTATGTTCTCATTCAGGCTCAACTTTCTTCCTTTTCTAAAGAATTTCTTTGCTCTCATGGCAATCATTGCCATTTGCCATTGTAGATCCATCTCCTCAACATAATCAGGATCTATTTCTTCTAAATCTTCCTGTATTAGGTGGGTAGAAGTGAGTCTTCCCCCTAGATATGCTTCAAAACTTACAACAAAAGCATGGTAAGTGGCCTTTTGCTCTTTTGATTTTAAGTCTTCTAGAGAGGGTTGAGGAACAGTGGAGACTTTTGGTGCTTGAGCTGAAGTTGAAGGGTGATTGAATGGTGGAGATGCAATGAACCCAGTATTGTTCATTTGATCTCTTGATGAGATGAAGTCATCTTCCCCTATGATGAAAGCATTTTCAACAGAATGTGATTCTAAAGGGAATTTGTAGGCTTCAATCACTCTTGGTCCACTCAGATTTCTGCTTCATTCATCAAGTTCCAAAGCTTCAATCTTGGCTATCATAATGTCTAGAGTGGTACTCTCAAGATCAAGAGTATTTTCAGCATTGTGACATTTTGCTTCCAGCTTTCAAGTAGACTGTGAAGCATTTTCTTGTTAAGTTCTTTAATGTTGTATGAAACACCCATAATTTCCAAGTCATTGACCAACTGTAGAAATCTGTGTAGTTGTTTTGATATGGATTCTCATTTGGTTTGATGGAAGGCTTCATACTGATTTACTAGCTTGTCTTTGTTAATTTCAGCAACCTCACTACTACCTTCACACATAATTTTGAGAGCATCCCACATAGCTTTAGTAGTTCCATACTTTTCCAATCTTTTCATCACATCCATTTTGAGTGCTTGTGTCAAAATTGAGTATGCTTTGAGATCAATTTTGATTTTCTTATAGTCATCTTCATCCAGAGTCAAGTCTTCAATTGGTATTCTAGCAGTCTTGTACAATGCAGCTTGAGCTGTTGATAGAGTAATAGGAATATGTGGACCCTTACATATTGAGAGCCAAAAGTCAGGATCTACACCTGTGATATAATTTCTAAACCGTATTCTCCATTGTTTAAACTCAGATTTGTGTTTAAGCATGGGAGGTTTAGGTGTATGACCTAATTTAGAGTAACTGTTAGAATCCATGTTGATTTGTGTAAGTATAGATTTAGTTGATTTTAAGATTGATTATGTTTGAGGTTCAACTTGTTCAAGCAGTTCTTTTAAGGTTCAGAATGAGTATTCTTGCTGTTTTGACAGGAGTATTCTTGTTGTTTGCTAAGTAAAGATGATGATATCTACTACTAGAAACTCTATTATCAGATCAATCAAGTTCTATTCAGTCTGTGCGTAGATCTGAAAGAGAATCGAGAGCCAAAGCTTTGATACCAATTGACTGGGTTTGAGTAAGAGTGATATTCTTACTGAGAATCAATATGATAATCAAGTCAGTGATTGAGTGGCGGAAACAAACAATCAAGGAACATTCAAAGCAAGAAAATTACTCATAAATGTTGTTTGTATTGATATATGAAAGTTGATAAGTTACAGAGAATAATTACAACAAAAATTCTCTATCTATCAGCCATCACCTTAGTACGAGGTTAACTATTCTATTTATAGGCAGACAAGATGCCTTTACAAAATGACTAAACTACCCCTGACCTATTACATCAAAAACTAGTCTGTCTTGGTCCGCATCTCTGCTTGTTCATCCGCATTTACAAATGCAGATGACTTAATCTGGATCAGCATTAGTAAGCTGGTCATCCGTATTGGTTAATGTGGATAAACAAATACTTGTGCGCATTTGGTTGGTCATCCGCATTTGTTAATGCGGATGAGCAAAGTCTTGTCCGCATCTTGTTTTGTTCTTCTGCCTTAGTCAATGCGGAAGAGTAACTTGTTCTTTAGCATTAGTATTATGTCTTCCGTATTAGTCAAGGCGGAAGAGTAAACAGTTGTCCGCATCGGAGTTTTGTCTTTCGCATTAACTAATGTGGAAGATAACACTTGTTATTTTCTTGGCAGATCTTCATCTGCATTTCATCTTGGACTTGTGGGATTCCAGCTGAGCAATCATCAATTCACCCATTGAGTTGGCATGTATGATCCTTTCAGGGTGCAACAAAAGTTAGCCTTCTCTTTCAGTTGAGCTTCAGCCTGTTCATGTTCTTCTAAAAATTCAGCAATAGCTGCAAGGCTTCTAGGATCATCCTTTTTCCTTTTCTTACTAGGTTTTTCTTCTACTATTATCCTTTTTCCCTTAGCCTTCAAGATTGATCTGTTGAAGCATCCAAGGTAATAAAGAGAATGGGGTCCACTATAGAAGTTCCTTGGATCTCTATTTTTGATGTACTTGTAGGACTTGACATCATAGTGAGGATATCCAAAACAGGTCCTTCAGGTATAATGTCAGGGAATGCTTCGTTGATGAGACATTGTATGAACCTTGGATACATTAGAAACATGTTTCTTCTTCCTTCCGGAATGTTAGAGACTAGACCATTGAACACATAGCTCATGATGTGATCACACGAATATCATTCCATCCTGTCTTCCTCTTTGACAAACAATGTTGATAGTGGTGAATTAGAAACCTCCATTGTAAGTCAACTAGTCCCTTCACTATCTTCTTGCCTTCGTATCCTCCTTCATAACCGATGTTGGCAAAGAAGGTAGTGATTTCATCACCTTCAAGCTCAAGTGGTGTGTTTGCATCTTCACCAAACTGTAGACATTGTCTCACAGTTTATTTAGTGATAGTTAGAGAATGGTCATCATTAATTCTTTCTGACAGAGTCTTCTCACCATCTACATCTATCACTACAGTAGCACTCTAGAAAGACTTTATGAATCTCTCATAAATAACTGGTCTAATTGTGATGGCATGAGCTACTCATGTAGTAGAAATGAATCTGATCATATTTTTAAGAACTTCCTCAGGTACATCAGGGTCAAGATAACCACTGACATTGTGGAGCTTGCTCCAGGTAAGATTAGCCATGTACCATGCATTAAAGGCATATGAGTTAGATTGATGAAAATATTTATTAGCGTATAAGTTATACATTACGCAAGTTTATCAGTTTGACTTTTGATGGTCAAAGATGAATGTTTGATGGTACTGTTCTATAGGAATCACTTCAAATCTTTGATGTTATCAAGAATGATCACTGTTATTTTGTTTCTCATGTTTCAAGAGATGATTTTTGGTGTTGTTAACCTTTAATCAGATGTTATTTCAACACTTGAGTTCAATATTTCCAATTTTATCAATCTCTGTTCATACGATGAACATGACATTGAAGTTTCCTTGTTGATTGCTATTTTTCTTAGTTTGCATGCTCATTGAAGTTGAAAATGATCATCATTTCCTAGAAAAAATCTGATTTTGAGCGTTTTTTTACTGACCCATGGTTCTAAGTACATTATCAGTCCAAATGTTCGACATTTTAGGTTACAAAATTTGAAGAATTTCACCTTTTGCTCGATACTAATGTCGTGTAGGATTAAAGATGAGGACAGATTAGATGAAATGAATCTAAGAACTCAGTTTGTTAATGGTGATCATGATTGATGAAGATGAACATAGTGTTTTTCCCTCGTCGCACTTTAGAGTTTCTAAGATTTGAAAAGTATTACATGACCGTTTAAAATTGCTTAAAATAATCAAATAATAGCTTTTATAACTGTTTACAAGTTTCAGAACAAATGCGATCTAATTTTATTCACACTGTAGCAAATGCGGAAAGGTTTTAGACATCCGTATTTGGTTACTGTTGCAAAAGCGAAAATGGAAAATTTAATAATCTGGTCATGCGCATTTGTGTACCGTATCAAATGCGGAAGTGGAATACTTAAGATTTTGGCTATCCGCATTTGTGCACTATTGCAAAAGCGAAAGAACAAAGTTAATCAACATTTGTGCACTGTACCAAATGCAGTAGAGTAAGATTTCCACATTTACTTCAACAAATACCATTGAACAGTTATTTTTTCCGTATTCTTGATCATCATCCATGGTGACAGAAGAGATTAAGCACTTGTTTATTCATTTTTGAAAGTATATGTAAAGTGTTGATGTTCCACATATCCACAATTGTGGATAAGTAAAAACAAATGCGGGAATGAAAATATCATCCGCATTGACAAATGCGGTAGAACACTTTTGTCCGCATAGGTTTTTAGCACTTTAAAATTTTCATGTATACTTGTTAGACACCAATGCAGTAGAGTAACCTCTTTGTCCGCATTAGTTTCACTTTGACATAAACAGTTACCCGCATTGGTTATATGCATGGGTTGCCTTCACCCACATCAACCAATGCACTTACCCGCATTAACTTTTGAACTTAATCAAAATTTAATGTTTATGTTTTGTTTTTTCTTGTTATGAAGAATTGTCTTTGGTTAAATTATCTAATAAAGTTGTTGATTGTTGTTGGGGTTATCAATTCTTGCTTGGATTGACTCGTATGTCAAAAGTTATACAAGTTTCCCATTGTTTAACTAATCTTGGACTTGTTATGCTTCCAAGAATCTGCATATGCTGAGATACTATGGTATAACTTTTGCACCAATAAATACATTTTTTTGATTTGTTTTGAAGTTTTAAGAAAGTAATTTAAGATAGTAAATATCTATACAAACTTAATCAAAAATTTTAAATTTACTCCCCCTAAAGTTTATACCCACACCTGGATGGAAACTTTAAATATTTAAAAACTTTTGAATATAAATTGATTTTGATTATTAATAATGAAGAGAAGTATATCTTTTTTTGGGATCATATCAATCTTACATTACACATGTGCATCCTTTATGATAAAATGGACATGTTTATGAACTTGTTGATTGAAGGTATGTTTGTCCTTTTAAACTCATACCAGGTTGATATTTTAATTCATGTGATATTTATCATGTTTTTGTTGATTCAATTATTCAACATGTACCTCACATAAAAAAGCATGGAATGATCAACCATTCTTATGTAATGCATGGTAGAAATTTTTCACAACTTTCTTGATGAGATTACTTAAGTTATGAGATCTTATTTTCACTGATCCTCATTGGGATTCTTTTACATTGATCCTTTTCATGCTGGTCCATATTGGGATTCTTTTCACTTCACTTTGGAAGGTGATCCATGATTGGATTCTTTTGTTCATTCACATGGAATGTATTATTTTTATAGATTCATCCAAGTTGGATGTGTTCCTCATTGGGAATCTTTTGGATCATTACATCTGCACTATGTGCTTGTTTCATTAGGTCTTTGCTCAGCAAAATAGAGATGAATCTTGATGTAGGTGAAAGATATTAATAAGTATCATTCCCGGGCATGTTTAGGTTACTACACATACATACACTTGGATAAGCTAATACATACTAGTACTCTGAGATTAGAGTTTCACCATTGAATAAGACTTTAATTCATCACAGCATGTATCTTCCCTTCCAAGTTAAGCCTACCAACATATCTCGTAAGTCATGACAGTATTTCAATTTTTTTTAAATTAAGCGCAGTGAATGATATAATGACTGTATTTATATCATTTTCCATATATTCTTTTCTTCACTTAAATTGACTTTTTTATGATTTTCTAATGTTTTAAATTGTTTTTGATGTTTTGATAGGTTTTACTCCAGGTTAATCATGCAAATTGATTGAACTAGAAACTTAAACCTAGTAGGTTCAAATGACTTGGTGAATAAATCAGCCAATTGATTTTCAGTAGGAACTTGAATCAATTTAATTAACCCCTTTTCCCCACAATCTCTCAAAAAGTGATATCTAATTTCAATGTGTTTTGTTTCTGATTGTTGAACTGAATTATTTTTAATCAAAATGACTATAGTGTTGTCAATGTGAATTGGTGTATGAAAGAAGTTAAAACCTTAATCAAGTATCTAGTTTTGAATCCAAAGAACTTGAGAGCAACAAGATGATGTTGCAATATACTAAGCTTATGTTGTTAAGACAGAGACATTTGTCTACGTCTTGCACTGCCAGGAGACCAGTCCGGGACCAAGAAATTGACAACCGCCAAAAATGGACATCCTATTGAAGTTGCATCCCCAGTGAAGGCATAGAGAATGAAGTCTCCTTCCTTTGGATACCATAAACAATAACTGGTTTACCCTTAAGATATCTGAATATCCGCTTGACAACATTTACATGAGATTCCTTAGGATCAGCTTGATATTCGGCACACACAAAAACACTAAACATAATGTCAGGCCTACTGGCTGTTAGATACATAAGTGAACCGATCATAGATTGATAATGAGTCTGGTCCACTAATTTTCCTTCTGGATCAGGTCCAATCTTAACTTTAGTATCCATAGGAGTTCTCATAGACTGACAATCAGCAAAGTGAAATTTCTTCAACATTGTTTCAACATATTTTGATTGATTTATTAAGATTCCATCTGCTGTTTTTCGGACTTGCACCCCTAAAAAGAACATGAGTTCCCCATTGCACTCATTTGAAATTTTGAATGCATAAGGTCTTCAAGTCTTTTACAGAGTTACTTGTTTTTTGAGCCAAAAATGATATCATCTACATAAATCTAGACTAGCAACATGTCTCTTCCTCTTCTCTTTCTAAGAGAGTCTCATCAATCTTTCCTCTTTCATATCCATATTTAAGAAGGAAAGATGATAGAGTCTCATACCATTTTCTTGAACCTTGATGAAGACCGTATACTGCATTGTCAAACTTGTACACCCTATGAGGAAATCAGAATCTTCAAAGCCAGGTGGTTGACTTACATTGACTTCTTTAGCAATCTTTCCACATAAGAAAGCACACTTCACATCCATTTGATAAACAGTAAACTTCATGGATGCTGAATAGTAAGAAAGATTCTTATTGCTTCTAATCTGGCAACAGGTGCAAACACTTCATCATAATTAATTCCTTCTTCTTGTGTGTAACCCTATGCCACAAGTCTTGCTTTATTTCTGATGATAATCCCTCTATCATCAGTTTTGTTTCTGTACAGCGATGTGGTGCCAATAGGGTATTGTCCTTCGGGAAGATCTACCAGTTGCCATACTTCTTGCTTCTTGAATTGCAACAATTCTTGTTAGGATCAGTGATCCACGTTTGATTGATTAGAAAGTATTGCAGCGGAAATGAAACAATGAATTAGACAATTCACAAGAACACAATTGATATTCAATAAAAGAGTAAACGGTTATAGAGAGAGAGAATTCTGCAAAAGATATTTCATTCAATATACACTTTCGTGGTAACAGAATGTCACACGTACAATTAGGTCAACATCTCTTATATAGGAGATGTGACGTCTGCTGATGTCACTTGATAGTGACATCTAACAGATTTATTCAAACTACTGATAGTTAACACAACTACTGAAGATGTCAAACAACTGACATCTTCTTACAAAAATACTAAGTGTTAGCTGTCACTACAACTACTGAAAAGAAACTACTGAAACTACAACGACTGAAGAACATGCTCTTTAGTCGTTTTACAAGTATTGAAATAAAAAAGAAAACTACTGAAAGAAAACCATCACAACAACTGAAGAATGCTTCTTCAGCTGTTGTAACAAACTCTGAAGGCATCAGTACTTGTACTTGAACTTCAGCTGTTGTCATCAACTGATGTCTTCAGCTGTTGTCTTCAGTCTTTGTACTTCAGCTGTTGATCTTCAGTACTTTAGTCTTCAGATGTTGATCTTCAGACGTTGGTCTTTAGCTATTGAAGTCTTCAGTACTTTAGTTTTCAGCTTTTTAAGTCTTCGGTAGTTTAGTCTTCAGCTGTTGATCTTTAGACTTTGGTCTTTAGCTGTTGAAGTCTTCAATACTTTGTTCTTCAGCTGTTGCTCTTCAGACTTTGTTAAACAGCTGATCAAGTCTTTAGCAGTTGTTGTGATGTGTGTGGGACTTAGAGGTTTTTCTGATCAGGCTCATTGGTTCTTTTTGTCCAACAAACTCCCCCTGAACCAATGCAGCCAAAACCTCTAAACTTATTGAAGATGTCCCACTTATTATGGCAGAAAGATTGGTCTTTTTGTCTTCAAGATCAGCTCAGAAGTGACCCTTGTAAGCACAGGCCTGAGAAGAAGTCTCAATGATCTGTTTGGCAAAGGATGAATGGGAACTCTGTCTTGGGGAACTGGACACAAAGCTGTTACCCCATCCATGAGATCTATTCCCAACTATGAGTCTGTATGACTCCCTTGTATAGGCCTCAAGGAAGGTTATTTGTTCCTCCATGGTAAGCTCTTCTGCTCCTCCTTCAAAAAGTGATTCTGGCTCATAATACTCAGATAGGTATTTGACCTGCTTCCTATTTTTGAGTTCCACAGTTGTTATTACTCTATAAGCAAATTCATCTGGGTGATTACCCTCTAAGAACAACTGGAGCTCATTCTTTCTACACTAACCCCTTTTTCACCATTTTATTCTCCAGCATCTTTTGTTGGGTCAGATTAGCTTTATAGGCTTTCTTGAAGTCATCTAGGATTTCCCAGGGTGATACTACAAAGACCGGTGAGATCACTTCATCTACAATCTTCTTTACTTGGCCAATGTATCTCTGTGGAATGTTTTTCTTTTGAATCCTATGAGACACCCTGGGATCAGGCCAAATCCTCACTCTCTTCTTTTGATATTGAAATGTATGTTTAAGAGTGTATAACCTGAGAGCATGCTTCTTCATGTTGATGATTGAAGATGTGGCAGCATATGCTTTGTCAACTCTTCTCAACAGTTCCTCATCATGTTGTTTGGGAAGCTCTTCTTTTTCTAACTTCACTATCACAGTTTGCCATTGAGACTCATGAGTAACTATTGGAGGGTGACTTGTGGCCTTAGGCAATTGTATCATAGCTGAGATTGGAAGCCTATCATCATCTTCATCATTATCTTCTTCATCTTCTTCTAGCCTCAGTACCCTTCTCTTCCTCTTCTGGGGTACATCATCGGCTATTGGTTTTGAGGGTAAGGGAATTGGTTTGGTGGGTTGTGGTTGTGGTGGTTTTGGTATGGGAATTTTGACAGACTGTTCTAGCATTTTGGATGTGAGTGTGGCTTTAGATTGCTTGACTAGTTCAGTCCTACTCCCAGCACCAGCTTCATTTAAGGCTTCAATAACCAATCCTTTGGTATATACTTCAGATGAACAGATCTTGGTGGTTATTGCAAGATGCTGTCCCTGGACCATACCCTAATTTCAATCAATGATCTACGAAGATACTTAGCGATGAACCTGATCATGATTTCCAGCCTTTCCCTTTCCAACACATCATAACTTGCCCATCTAGCTTGGATTTCTTCAATCTCTAATCTTCTGATTTCTGAGTCAAGTTTTTCAGTGTCATGACCTTGCCTAAACAACTGATCAATGATGTTATCCATTGATCGGTTGTGTTCGGCATCAACATCCTTCACCATTGTCTCCAAGTCAGTCTCCTTTTCATTCTTCCTTTTCTTGTATGTGACATGCAAGTCTTTAGTACTTTCAGTCACTTTCTCCATGTTAGCTTCCTTCTCCTTCTCCTTCTCAGTCTCTTTCCTATCTGCAATCCTTTTTCTTTTTGCTTTCACTGACTGAATCTCCCTATTTTTGGTTGCATTGGTTGCAAGGGTTTGATTGTCAGAAAGCCTTTTGCTTATAACATCCTCTTTCAAGGGTTGTGTAACTGAGGGAAGCCTCTCATCAAGGGTTTTAATCACTATATCAGTGATAATTGGTGTGATGAGAGGTAAGGAATGTTGAAAGATAGCAGCTATTTGCTCAGGGGGGTTCTGTCGTTGAGAAATAGTGCGAGAAGCAGAGGCAGGTGGCTAAGTGTTTTGGAGTGGCTCTGTGTATGGGAGACCTTCAGAGGAAGGTGCCATCTGTGGGGTTTGAGGGGTAGATGGTCTTTGATCCTGAGTAATTTTGGCAAGCAGCTCTTTGAGTCGGCTCACCTAATCCTCTAGGATGGTGTTTTGGGCTAAAACATCATAAAAGAAGCCCAGGTCATCATCAGTGTTTACTGAATCACCTGACCTCCTAATAGAATCAGGATGAACATGCTCTGAGTGTAGATCAGTAGTAGCATGTGCCCCTTGGTCATGGTACTGGGGACTTCCTGCCTCAGGACTATGTCCTTCATCAGCAGTTGTCTCTGGTGAGGTCTTATGAATGTTACCAACTTCAGCCTGATCATATGCTAAAGCAGGAGAAGTGGCAGCCTCACAAGAAGTTCCAATCTCCTTGTCTACACTTGGAGATAGAACATTGTAACCCCTGTGTTGTGGGTTATCAGAAGCACTTTGGTCCTCCCCCTCAATGGTTGAGGTATGCTCAGTTGTAATTGGTTAATGGGGAGGGGGTGAGGAGTGCAACTGACTCAGCACTTGTGCAACAATAAGTGTAGGACTTGGAGGGGCGGTTTCATTTGGAGATTGGGTAGAAGCAGATTACACCCGGGGTGAGTGGTGCGCTTCAATGGTAACCCTCTCAATGGAGATAGGTTCCAGCAATGTGGGATCCCCAATATTGGTTGCAACAGGATCCTGTTGAGAGGATACCTGTGCGGCTTTGGCAGGTTCAGTCTTTGACATAACTGGGGGGTTAAAACCAGTATGTGTGTCCTGTGTTTGTGGTACAGGGGCATCCTCAGGGGACTCATCTCCCTGAGTAGCCGTTTTTGGCTTTTTGGATTTGTGTTTGGTGGGGACTTTGGATTTGGAGGTGGTGGCTGTGGGTTCCAGCTACGTGGGTTTTCGCAGCTTGGCAGCCTGTTTGAGTGATTGGTCTGAGTTGTGCCTAGAGTATACCTCAGGCAATACAGCCATGGCAGGGACTCCAAGGCCAACAAGTCCCTCAGCTTTCAGCTGGTTCACTATAATGGCCATGATGAACTGAGGATATAATATCCATCGGTTAGCGACAGGTATTGAGGCCATATCCTTAAGTTCAAGAAATATTATTTCAGAAAAATTTAAGTTTTGTTGCTCAAGGATAGAGAATAATACCTGCTGCCACCTGGTCGACATTTGATCCCAAGAAGAAGTCTTAGGAGCTAAGCATACATTCACCATATGAAAAATAAGGCGTTCTGCATCATGGAAATGTTTCTTCAGTATGGTAGAGGCGCTGAGGTTACCCTGGTATCCATGGTCGGCAAAGGATAGATCAGTGGTGCCCTTTGGATACCCAGCGAGGAAAGTGGCATCATCCAGTTGTAGGGTTTGGCGAAGGATTGCCGGAGTGATGACCACCTGTCGGTTGCTGACGAACGACTGGAGAGAGTCGGTGTTATTCTCCCCAGTGATGAGGGTGACGTTCGTCCAGAACTGATGAAGGGATTCGGCATGAATGGTAGGAATTAGAAGGAAAGCCGTTTTGTAGGGAGAATGGACCATTAGATCAATGGCATTATTAAACTTTGTCCAGAAAGGTGATTTGGTAAGGTAGGCAACACAGTTGTGTCGTGGTTTAAGCTTCATGGTCGCCACTAATGTGAGAGAAGATTTGGAGGTTTTGAACGTTAGGTTTTGAGATAGTGAAGCTCTGTAAGATTAGGTATTTATAGCGTAAGGGTTAGAAAAACAACTGAAGGGTCAGAGGTTGAAACAACTGAAGTCTTGGTTTTAGGTATCAGCAGTTATAAAACTACTGAAAACCTTGGTTTTGTCTTCAGGTGTTTGAAAACAACTGAAGACTTGGTTTTAGTCATCGGTAGTTGTGAAACTACTGAAAATCGTGGTTTTGTGTTCAGGTGTTGTAAACAACTGATAACGTGGTTTTAGTCATCAGTAGTTGTAAAACTACTGAAGACATGGTTTTGTCATCAGTTGTTGTAAACAGCTGAGGACTTGGTGTTAGTCATCAGTAGTTGTGAAACTACTGAGGCCATGGTTTTGTCATCAGCTATTTAGGGTGAAACAGCAGTTGTAGAAACAACTGAAGAGAAAGTTCTCATCAGTAGTTTTCGTCAATTCTTAGCTTTTCAGCTGTTTCATACTGTCCTCAACACTTACTCATCAGACTTTTTAGCTGTGTTCAGTTGTTTCATAGGACATCAGTACTTGATCTGTTTTTACTGATTTTAGTAGTTATAACTACATGAGTAGTGGTTACTTGATCAGTTGTTTTAACAGAATCAGTACGATATGTGATATGGTTACTAATGATCATCAGTACTTAGTTACTAAGATCATCAGTAGTTATCACTTATTCTAGCTGCAGCATACCAAGCCTTAACACTAGGTTTTGGAAAGTTGAACTATCCAAAGGCTTAGTAAAAATGTATGCAAGCTCATCAACACTAGGCACAAACTTTGGATCAATCAGACCTTTTTCAAAACAGTCCCTAATAAAATGATGTCTGATCTCTATATGTTTGGTCCTAGAGTGCTGGACTGGATTTTTGACAATGCACAGAGCTGAAGCACTATCCATTAATAATAGAGTCTTAGTCTCTGTAATGCCATAATCCAAAAGTTGGTTCTGAAGCCAGAGTACCTGAGAAGTACAACTTGCAGCTGCAATGTACTCTGCTTCAGTAGTGGATGTAGCAACATATGTTTGTTTCTTACTCTGCTAAGAAATCAAACAGTTGCCTAGGAATTGACATCCACCAGAAGTTGACTTTCTGGTTAACTTACACCCTGCATAGTCACTATCTGAAAAAGCAACTAATTTGCAAAAGTGTCCAGTGGAATACCATAAACCAAGAGATTGTGTACCTTGCAAATATCTAAAGATCCTCTTGACTGCAATCAAATGAGACTCTTTAGGAGCAGCCTAAAATCTGGCACAGACACAAGTAGCAAACATGATATCTGGTCTAGAAGCTGTTAAATACATTAAGGACCCAATCATACATCTGTAAAGTGTTTCATCAACAGCTTTACCTTTCTGATCTGCATCTAGTTGTATGGTGTTGCACATGGGAGTAGAACAGGGCTTACAGTTTTGTAAATCAAACTTATTCAAAAGATCTTTTCTATATTTTGATTGATGAATAAAGGTTCCACCAGCCTTTTGTTTAATTTGCAAGCCTAGAAAGAACTGTAATTCTCCAATTGCACTCATTTCAAACCTCTTTTTCATTAATGTTGTAAAATCATCACAGAACTGGGGATCAGAGGATGCAAAAATGATATCATCAACATAAATCAGAACAAGTAGCTTATGCTGATCCACCTTCTTAATAAACAAAGTTTTATCAATGGAGCCTCTAGTGAAATTATTTTTAAGAAGAAAATTGGAAAGTATTTCTTACCAGGTTCTAGGAGCTTGCTTCAACCCATAAAGAGCCTTATCAAGTTTATACACCCAATCAGGATGTTTATTATCCTCAAAACCTGGTGGTTGACACACATAAACCTCTTCTTTTATTTTACCATATAAAAATGCACTTTTGACATCCATTTGAAAAACTCTAAGATTGTGGAATGCAGCATAGGCTAAGAACAATCTAATTGCCTCTAGTCTGGCTACAGGGGCAAAGGTTTCATCATAATCAATACCTTCTTCTTGTGAAAACCCTTGTACAACCAGTCTAGCTTTGTTCTTAACAATAAGCCATTTTCATCAGTTTTATTCCTAAACACCCATTTAGTGCCTATTGCACACTTACTTGGGGGTAGAGGAACCAGTTCCCACACTTGTTGTTTCTTGAATTGAAGTAGCTCAAGCTACATGGCTTCAACCCATCCATTGTCTTTTAAAGCAACATGATAGTTCTTTGGCTCTAGCTGACTGATGAAGAGAGCATAGAAACAGAAGTTAGACAATTGACTTCTTGTTGAAACTCCAGCATTGATATCACCAATAATTTGAGACATTGGGTGATTCTTCAGCTCTTAATAAACAATGAGATCTGTGCAAGTGTTTGTAGAACCTTCAGCAACAGCAGATGGTAATGCAAACTCTTGAAACCAAGAATTAGATGGTAAATCAAAAGATGTAGAGGAATCAGATATCTCGTGAGCATTTGTTATGGATGGAACTGCTGAAGCTACAGGAACATCAAGTTTAGCAGAGTCAGGCAGTTGATCACTAAACTTGAATAGGTGAGTATTGATATTATCATCATCATCATCAATACCACCAGGTGGAAGACATGCTGCAGAAGATGATTTATCCACATGATCTACAATAGCTGGAGGTTAATAAGGAACATATTGCAGTATGTCCAGATCAAACAACTCCACAGGGTTTTGTGGAATCTTGTCCTTTGGAGATTCATTAAACTTCACATGCAGAGTCTCTTCAACTATCTTTGTTCTGCAGTTGAAGACTCTGTATGCCTTGCAAGTAGATGAATAACCAACAAAATACCCTGCATCCACCTTAGGATCAAATTTGTGGAGTTGATCCTTTGTGTTGAGAATGAAACAGGGACACCCAAAGGCTCTGAAAAATGAAATTAGAGGAGCCAAGTGATGTAAAACTTCATATGGAGTCTTCATCAACCTCTGATTTACTAAGGCTCTATTCTGCACATAGCAAGCTGTGTTAACAGCTTCAGCCCAAAAGGTCAGTGGCAAACCAGAGTTAGCCAACATAGACTTTGCAGCTTCAATTAGCATCCTGTTCTTTCTCTCCACTACTCCATTTTGTTCTGGAGTTCTTGGGATGCTAAACTGCCTTTTGATTCCCTTTTAATGATAAAAATCATCAAGTGTATGGTTTCTGAATTCAGTTCCGTTGTCACTCCTTATACACTTGACATATAGGGAATACTGCTTCTCAACATACAACACAAAGTTTATAATCTTCTGAGCAACCTCATCCTTTGAATGCAGAAAGAAAGTCCATACAAATCTGGAGTAATCATCCACATTACTTCTTTTCCATGCTCATCACTCTCACAGGACCAAATAGATCCATGTGCAGTAACTGCAAGCAAGCAGTGGACTTAGGTTTTTCAATAGGAGGGAATGAGACTTTGTGTTGCTTTCCTTTTAAACAAGCAGTGCAGGTTTCATCACAGTGGAACTCCTTTATTGGTAAACCTCTCACTAAACTATTATGGATCAGCTGATTCATGTTTTTGATATTAACATGACCCAGCCTTCTGTGCCACAGTTTAGATTCCTAAGGAGAGGCTTTGGAAAATAGGCAAGGATGGCCTTTGAGAGCTATTTTCTTGGAAAGATCTAAGGCGTACACTCTTCCTGTCTTGTTGGCCCTAGGAGAGTGTGATCATCCAACACCTTATCAATCAAATTCAGAACTTTGGATGACAGAATCCTACAGTTTGTGAAAAGAGCAACATGGCCTTTATCACACATTTGACTGACAATCAAGAGATTGTATTTTAGATTTTCCACATGATTAACATCATCAAACTTTATTTCCCCATTGGAGACAAAGCCTTTGCCAATGGTGTAACCATTAGCATCATTGCCAAAAGAAACAAACCCCTTCTTTCCTTGAGAGTAGTCATGAAGAAGAGAGCTATTCCCTGTCATATGCATAGATCCTCCACTGTCTACATACCAGATGCTACTTTGGCATGCTGAAGAACCCTGCAATCATAAACAATTAGTTAGTTTTTGAGACTCAAACCTTTTTGGTTTTGGGTCTATTCACATCAACAAGTGGTAAACTAACAGATTTGCTATGAATAACAGCCTGAGGGGATGGAGATGGTGAAGAAGAAGAATCCTTTGGCATGGATTTTCTTCTCTGTGGTTTCAGCACAGGAGCATCTAATTGGTTGACTCTCCGCAATATATGATGAACCATCATAACAAGTTGTGTCTGATTTTGTGATAAAGCCTTCAGCTCATTAGACACATTAGTGCTTGAGATTGATGGATTCCTGTGTTGTACCATCTCCCTTTGAGCAACCTCAGTTATTGCCTGATTAACCCCTTGCTTTTTAGATTTCTTTTTGGATTTTGGGGTCACAGGTTTTGATGTTGCTGGTACAAATTTGGTTTCAAACTCAGTTTTCATTTTATCCATTTGCTTTTTAATGTTCTCATTATGTTTGAGTTTGGAGCCCTTTTTATACCAGCAATCATCAGTAAGATGATTGAATAAGCCACATATTTCACATGGCTTTTTCTTCATCTTAAGTTGATCATCTGCTGAAGAAGATGAAACTACTGAAGACTTATTCTTCAGCAGTTTGCTATCAGTACTAGCAGTTTTCTCTTTAGTACATGCTTTCTTGATATCTTCTTCAGTAGTTTTCCCACCCTTTCTACTTGCAGTTTTCTTCCCTTTAGTACATGCAGTAGTTTGGGTTTGTTCTCCAGGTGTTATGACATGCTCTTTAGTACTTTT
Organism: Flaveria trinervia; assembly: GCA_025506515.1. Lineage (NCBI taxonomy): Eukaryota > Viridiplantae > Streptophyta > Magnoliopsida > Asterales > Asteraceae > Flaveria > Flaveria trinervia. The sequence goes on along the minus strand of CM046443.1, from coordinate 41,757,243 downwards.
AGTACTTTGTGAAATACCACCTGGAGTGATCAACTTTATGATCATGTGAGTGTCAGCATTTGAACCATCAACATCAGCTGATAGGTTCTGGGAGGAATTAATGCTGACTTCAACCTCTGATGGTGTTGTATCAGATAGTAGATCACATGATGAAAAGGATTGGTTATTGCTTTCTCCATAAGATTTTACCTCTGCTCTGGGAGTAAAATCTATAGGAGGAGCAGTGTGATTATCACCAATGCCAAACTTCACATTGGAAGCAGACTGCTTACTAAGAAGCATTTCAAAACCCTTGCAAGAATGTACCCATCGATCACACTCTACCTGGGTTGTTGCAAGTGTTTCTTTGAGGTGTCTGTACTTCTCTAGAAGTACCTCTTCCCTAGCTTTATCATCAGTGATTTGGCATTTAAGTTTGTAAATCTCATCATTCTTTTCATTAAGCACAGACTCAAATTCAGCTTTTCTTTTGGAAATTATTTGTTCTAGCTCAATGTTCTTGTTAATTAAAGCTACATTTGCTTCTCTAATAGATGCAAATGCAGCGATGCATGTTTTAGAACATAGCTTGGCTTTGGCCTCAGAGGATACCTGTGATACCGGTGGTGTGAAAGCATTAGAGGATGAGGTATCAGCAGACTCCAGAGCCATAAGAGCAAGGTTTCCAAAAGGACTGTCACCACCATGTTGGCCAGCACCAGAGAACAGTTGTTCATGACCAGACATATCATCTGCTAAACTGCTCCAGTCAACAACTCCTGGAGTGAAAAAGCTGTGTTGTTGAGGTTGAGATTGTTGATGAGATTGGGAAGGTTGAGGTTCAGGTAATGCTTGTGGTTGTTGTGCAATAGGAGCTTGAACCGGATTTGGCTGAGGCATGTAATAGCAGGGATATGGGTATGACATTGGACCCTAAGGGACAAAGTATGCAGGAGATATAAGGTGTGAATGATGACCAGAACTCATAGGATGTTGCCCTCTGTTTTGTGGACTAGTGCTTGGAAAAGTCATAAAGGGTGCAGAGGAGTTAGATCCAGTTGATCTACACTCTCTTGCAAAGTGTCCAAGCCTTTGGCATTTGTGACACCTTAACTTACTCTTGTCAAAACCAACTTTGGTTTTGCCTGAGAGTCCAGGAAATTTCCTGCTAGTTCTCTTGTAGAACTTTTGAGATCTGATATTAACTAAGGCCATTTGGCTTAGAATATCCATCTCTTCTAAATCATCATCAACAATACCCTTCAGATCATCCATGATGAAGCATACATTGCCACTATTACAGCTTGATTGACTATCAACACCAACAAATGCATGATCAGAACTGTTTGAAGAGAAATCTATATGCTCATCATAATTGTTTTCAGATGCAGCATATTCTGACTCATGACCAACTAAGGCAGTGTTTGTTGGACCAAAAGAACCAATGAGCCTGATCAGAAAAACCTCTAAGTCCCACTGACATCACAACAACTGCTGAAGACTTGATCAGCTGTTTGACAAAGACTGAAGACTGCAACAGCTGAAGAACTAAAGTATTGAAGAACAACAGCTAAAGATCTAAAGTGCTGAAGACTTCAACACCTGAAGACTAAAGTACTGAAGTACAACAGCTGAAGTTCTAAAGTGCTGAAGACTTCAACAACTGAAGACTAAAGTACTCAAGTACAAAAGCTGAAGTATAAAGACTGAAGACATCAGCTGATGACAAGAGCTGAAGCTCAAGTACAAGTACTGCAGCCTTCAGAGTTGGTACAACAGCTGAAGAAGCATTCTTCAGTTCTTGTGATGGTTACCTTTCAGTAGTTTTCTTTGTTTCAGTATTTGTAAAAAACTGAAGAGTATGTTCTTCAGTTGTTATAGTTTCAGTAGTTTCTTTTCAGTAGTTGTAATAATAGTTAACACTTAGCATTTTTGTAAGAAGATGTCAGCTGTTGACATCTTCAGTAGTTGTGTTAACTATCAGCAGTTTGTAATAAATTCTGTTAGATGTCACTATCAAGTTACATCAGCAGACGTCACATCTCTTATATAAGAGGTGTTGACCTAATTGTAATTGTGACATTCCGTTACCACGAAAGCGAATATTGGATGAAATATTATTTGCAGAATTCTCTGTCTATAACCGTTTTTGTTCTTACATTGAATATCTCTTTGTTCTTGTGAATTGGCTAATTCATTGTTAGAATTCCGCTGCTATACTCTCTAATCAATCAAACGTAGATCACTGATCCTAACAAGTGGTATCAGAGCTGGTTAATCATTGATCGATCTAACAATTGATCATTGAAACTGCTAATTGATATCTATGTTTGATTGAATTAGCATATTTGCAAGAACTAGTTATAGATTATTGAATTTCTGACGCTTTCGTTCATTAATTTTGAGATCTCTCTTGGTTCAATTGGTTGTTGTGTTTTTGTTCTAAATCTGTTATAGCTTAATTGAATTTGATTGAATCTGAGATGACTACTCCTTCTAATGATCCTCACAATACCGGTTCCTTAACCAAGCCCCCGATGCTGGTTAGGACCGAGTATAACATATGGCAGCAAAGAATGCTTCATCACCTGTCTGTTAACAGTTCAGGTTGTTAGACATCTGTGGTACATGGACCACATAAGCCTATGGTGAACAATCCGGAAACCAATCAAATGGTTTCGAAGAAGAAGGAACAATACTCTGATGAAGATCGGAAACTGTTTGAGATTGATGCTAAAGCCCATGGAATTCTGGCCATGGCACTGCCTAATGAAATCTATTCAGGGCTTATTGTTGGACCAATAGAACCAATGAGCCAAGATCAGAAAACCTCTAAGTCCCACATGGTATCACAACAACTGCTGAAAGACTCATCAGTAGTTTGACAAAGTGCTGAAGACTTCAACAGCTGAAGATCAAGTGCTGAAGACTTCAACAGCTGAAGAACTAAAGTGCTGAAGTACAACAGCTGAAGAACACAAGTGCTGAAGCTGAAAGACCAAAGTACTGAAGTACAACAGCTGAAGAGTTTACAAGTGCTGAAGATCAACAACTGACGTACAAAGTCTGAAGACAAAGACTGAAGACATTAGCTGATGATATCTACTGAAGTCATCAGCTGATGAAACATCTGAAGGTCAAAGTCTGAAGATCAAGTACTGAAGCCTCAGTGGTTTGTCACAACTGCTGAAGAGTACTCCTTCAGTAGTTGTGATATCAGTAGTTTTATATTTCTAGTTTCAGTAGTTTTATGTTTCAGTAGTTTTGTAAAACGACTGAAGAGCTTGTTCTTCAGTCGTTGTAGTTTCAGCAGTTCTAATCAGTAGTTTTATATTTTGTACTTAACACTCTGTTATGTTCTCAGTAGTTGTGAACATTTCAGTAGTTTGTTAAGAGTTAGTTATTTTTGTATTAGATCTGCCAGTTGTCACTTTCCGTGATAACAGCAGTGATTGTTGCACTCTATATAAGGAGTGATAACCTATTGTAATAAAGTGAATGTCATGAATGAATGAATGATTTTGATTAGAAACATTCCATATCTATAAACATTCCTTGAATCAGAAACATATTCTCTCGCTATAACCGTATGTGCTCTTAATGCATACAAGCATCGACTTCTTGCTACAATTTGTCTAATTCCTATTCTTATTCCGCTGCCTTGAACTCTAATACATCAAACTTGTGATCGCTGATCCTGTCAAATGGTATCAGAGCAGGTTAATCATTGATCGATCTAATAATTGATCATTGAAACTGCTATTCAAAGATCTATGTTTGATTGAATTAGCTTTTATTTTTGCAAGAAACGGTTATAGAGATTGAATTTTCTGTATTTCTGGTCATTCATCCTGAGATCTTTTCTTGGTTTTCATTGAGTTTGTTGTGGTCTGTGTAAAACTTTTAAAAGCTTGAACTAAATTGTTTCTGAACTGAAAATGACTACTCCCTCCAATGATCCTCACAATACTGGTTCCTCAACCAAGCCACCAATGCTGGTTAGGAATGAGTATAACATATGGCAAAGACGAATGCTCCATCACCTGTCTGTTAACAGCACAGGTTGTTGGACATCAGTGGTACATGGTCCACACAAGCCTATGGTGAATAACCCGGAAACCAATCAAATGGTTCCGAAGAGGAGGGAGCAATACTCAGATGAGGATAAGAAGTTGCTTGAAATTGATGCAAAAGTCCATGGAATTCTGGCCATGGCACTGCCAAATGAAATCTATTCTGGGCTAATGCATCATGAAACTGCCCATGACCTCTGGAATGCCTTGAAAGAACAATTTGGAGGAACAGATGAGGTCTTGGAAAATAATAGAGAAATCCTCGCCCAACAATATGAGACATTTTCTCATAGAAAGGGTGAGACACTAAGTCAACAATATGAGCGGTTTTCTTGTTTGATCTCTGAATTAAAAATGGTCAAACTTGAGTACACTAATATCCAGATGAATAACAGATTTCTTAGATCACTGCCTGAGAGATGGGACACATATACTATTGTCCTACGCTCCAGTGCAAGTTTGGACAAACTATCTCTCACCCAACTCCATGGAAAACTGCTCACGTTTGAGAGAGAGATAGAACAGAAGAGAAAGCTGTCTTCATCTGGAAAGCTCACTGAAGACTTTGTACCAGGCAACACTGCCTTGGTGGGTCATGAGTCAGAATATGCTTCATCTGAATGCCAGTATGATGAGCATATTAATTTCTCTTCAAGCACTTCTGATTCTGCATTTGTTAGTGTTGATGGTCAGTTTACTGGGTGTAATAATGACAATCTATGCTTCATTATGGATGATCTCAAGGGGATTGCTGATGATGACTTAGAAGAGATGGATATTTTGAGCCAAATGGCCCTGATAAATATCAGATCTCAGAAGTTCTATAAAAGAACTGGAAGAAAATTCTCAGGACTCTGTGGCTAAACCAAAGTTGGTTTTGACAAGAGCAAGTTGAGGTGTCACAAATGCCAAAGGCTTGGACACTTTGCAAGAGAGTGTAGATCAACTGGATCTAACTCCACTGCACCCTTTGTGACTTTTCCTGGCAATAGTCAACAACACAGAGGGCAACATCCTGTCACTTCTAGTCATCATCCTCAACAACAATCTCCGGCATATTTTGTTCCTCAGGGTCAAATGCCATATCCGTACCCTGTTATTACATGCCACAGTCAAATCAAGTTCAAGTTCCTATGGCACCACAACCTCATGCACTACCAGAACCTCAGCCATCCCAATCTCATCAACAACCTGAACCTCAACAACACAGCTTCTTCACCCCAGGAGTTGTTGACTGGAACAGTTTACCAGATGACATGTCTGGTCATGACCAACTGTTCTCAGATGCTGGTCAACATGGTGGTGACAGTCCTTTTGGGAATCTAGCTCTTATGGCTTTGGAGTCTGCTGATACTTCATTTTCTAATGCCTCCACATCTCAGGTATCACAGGTATCCTCTGAGGCAAAAGCCAAATTATGTTCTGAACCATGCATAGCAGCATTTGCTTCCATTAGAGAAGCAAATGTAGCTCTAATTAATAAGAACATTGAGCTAGAACAAATAATTTCCAAAAACAAAGCTGAGTTTGAGTACGTGCTTAAAGATAAAAATGATGAGATTTATAAGCTGAATGCCAAATAATTGATGATAAGGCTAGAGAAGAGGTACTTCTAGAGAAGTACAAAGATCTCAAAGAAACCCTTGCAGTTACCCGGGTAGAGTGTGATAGATGGGTACAATCATGCAAAGGTTTTGAAATGCTTCTTAGTAAGCAATCTGCTTCAAATGTGAAGTTTGGAATTGGTTACAATCACACTGCTCCACCTACAGATTTTACCCCAAGAGCAGAGGTAAAATCTGATGGTGAGAGTGATAACCAATCCATCACATCATACCTTCTGATACAGCACAATCAGAAGTAGCAGTCAGCATCAAGCCCTCTTTGAACCTATCAGCTGATGTTGATGGTTCAAATGCTGACACTCACATGATTAATGAGTTGATCAACTCAGGAGTTAATACTGAAGGTCCTGAAAGGACTAGAGAGCAGGATTTAACACCTGAAGTTCAAACTTCAACTGCTGTCAGTACTAAGAGAAGAAAACTGCCAGTAGAAAGAGTTTGAAGCCTACTAAAGAGGCAGTCAAGAAAGCAAACAATGCTTCAAAAGCATTGAAGAACAAGTCTTCAGTTGCTTCACCCTCTTTAGTTGATGATCAACCTAAGATGAAGAAGAAACCATGTGAAGTATGTGGTTTGTTCAATCATCTTACAGATGATTGTTGGTACAAAAGAGGTTCCAAACTCAAACAAAAAGAAGAAATTAAAGAGAAAATGGTAAAAATGAAAACTGAGTTTGAGACCACATTTGTATCAGCAACATCAAATCCTGTAACCCTTAAGTCCTCAAAGAAATCCAAAAAGGAAGGGGTTAAACAGGTGACAGCTGAGAATGCTCAGAAGAAGAAGGGGCAACATAGGAACTTATCAAACTCCACTGGCAATGTGTCTGATGAGCTGAAAGCTTTATCACAAAATCAGACACAGTTGGTTATGATGGTTCAACATCTGTTGGGTAGAGTTAACCAACTAGATGCTCCTATGTTGAAACCATAGAAAAGGAGGGCCAAGCCAAAGGACTCCTCTTCTACACCATCTTCTTCCTCTCAAGCTGTTGTTTCAAATAAACCTGTTAGTTTACCATCTATTGATGAGACTAGGCCCAAAACCAAAAAGGTTTGGGTCTCTAAAACTAACGGATTGTTTATTTTGCAGGGTTCTTCAACATGCCAAAGTAGCATCTCGTATGTTGACAGTGGGGGATCTATGCACATGACTGGGAACAGCTCTCTTCTTCATGACTACTCTCAAGGAAAGAAGGGTTTTGTTTCTTTTGGCAATGATGCTAGGGGTTACATCATGGTAAGGGTTTTGTTTCTAATGGAGAAATCAAATTTGATGATGTTAATCATGTGGAAAATCTCAAGTACAATCTCTTGAGTGTCAGTCAAATGTGTGATAAAGGCCATGTTGCTCTTTTTACCAGTCAAAACTGTAGGATTCTGTCATCCAAAGTTTTGCACTTGATTGACAAGGTGTTGGATGATCACACTCTCCTGAGAGCCAACAGGACAGGAAGAGTATATGCCTTAGATCTTTCTAAGAAAATAGATCTCAAAGGCAATCCTTGCCTATTTTCCAAAGCCTCTTCTCAAGAATCTAAACTGTGGCATAGAAGGCTTGGTCATGTTAATCTCAAAAACATGAATCAGCTTACCCACAATAGTTTAGTCAGAGGCTTACCAATAAAGGAGTTCCACTGTGATGAAACCTGCACTGCTTGTTTAAAAGGAAAACAGCACAAAGTCTCATTCCCTCCTATTGAAGTGCCTAAGTCCATTGCCTGCTTGCAATTACTGCATATGGATCTATTTGGTCCTGTGAGAGTAATGAGCATGGCAAAGAAGAAATACTGTCTGGTAATTGTGGATGATTACTCCAGATTTGTATGGACTTTCTTTCTACATTCAAAGGATGAGGTTGCTCAGAAGATTATTCACTTTGTGCTGTATATTGAGAAGCAGTATTCCCTTCCAGTTAAGTGTATTAGGAGTGACAATGGAACTGAGTTCAGAAATCATACACTTGATGACTTCTATCTTTCAAAGGGGATCAAAAGGCAGTTTAGCATCCCAAGGACTCCAGAGCAAAATGGAGTAGTGGAGAGAAAGAACAGGACCCTCATTGAAGCTGCAAGGTCCATGCTGGCTGACTCTGGTTTGCCACTGACCTTTTGGGCTGAAGCTGTTAACACAGCTTGCTATGTGCAGAATAGAGCCTTAGTAAATCAGAGGTTGATGAAGACTCCATATGAAGTTCTCCATCGCTTGGATCCTCTAATTTCATTTTTCAAAGCATTTGGGTGTCCCTGTTTTATTCTCAACACAAAGGATCAACTCCAAAAATTTGATCCTAAGGTGGATGCAGGGTATTTTGTTGGTTATTCATCTACTTGCAAGGCATACAGAGTCTTCAACTGCAGAACAAAGATGGTTGAAGAGACTTTGCATGTGAAGTATAATGAATCTCCTATGGACAAGATTCCATAAAACCCTGTGAAGTTGTTTGATTTGGACATACTGCAATATGTTCCTTATCAACCTCCAGCTGTTGCAGATCATGTGGATAAATCATCTTCTGCAGCATGTCTTCCACCTGGTGGTATTGATGATGATGATGATAATATCAATACTCACCTATTCAAGTTTAGTGACCAACTGCCTATGTCTGCTAAATTTGATGTTCCTGTAGCTTCAGCAGTTCCATCCATAACAAATGCTGATGAGATCTCTGATTCCTCTACATCTTTGGAGTTACCATCCAATTCTTGGTTTCAAGAGTCTGCTTCAACATCTGCTGCTGCTGAAGGTCCTACAAACACTTGCACAGATCTCATTGTTTATCAAGAACTGAAGAATCACCCAATGTCTCAAATTATTGGTCATATCAATGCTGGAGTTTCAACAAGAAGTCAATTGTCTAACTTCTGCTTCTATGCTCTCTTCATCAGTCAGCTAGAGCCAAAGAACTATCATGTTGCTTGAGAGACAATGGATGGGTTGAAGCCATGCAGCTTGAGCTACTTCAGTTCAAGAAACAGCAAGTGTGGGAACTGCTTCCTCTTCCCCCAGGTAAGTGTGATATAGGCACTAAATGGGTGTTTAGGAATAAAACTGATGAAAATGGGCTTATTGTTAAGAACAAGGCTAGACTGGTTGTACAGGGGTTTTCACAAGAAGAAGGTATTGATTATGATGAAACATTTGCCCCTGTAGCTAGGCTAGAGGCAATTAGATTGTTTTTAGCCTATGCTGCATTCCACAATCTTAAAGTTTTTCAAATGGATGTCAAAAGTTCATTTTTATATGGTAAAATAAAGGAAGAAGTTTATGTGTGTCAACACCAGGTTTTGAGGATAATAAACATCCTGAATGGGTGTATAAACTTGATAAGGCTCTTTATGGGTTGAAACAAGCTCCTAGAGCCTGGTATGAGACACTTTCCACTTTTCTTCTTAAGAATAATTTCACTAGAGGCTCCATTGATAAACTTTGTTTATTAAGAAGGTGGATCAGCATAAGCTACTTGTTCAGATTTATGTTGATGATATCATTTTTGCATCCTCTGATCCCCAGTTGTGTTATGATTTTACAACATTAATGAAAAAGAGGTTTGAAATGAGTGCAATGGGAGAATTACAGTTCTTTCTAGGCTTGCAAATTAAACAAAAGGCTGATGGAACCTTTATTCATCGGTCAAAATATACAAAAGATCTTTTGAATAAGTTTGATTTACAAAACTGTAAGCCCTGTTCTACTCCCATGTGCAACACCATACAGCTGGATGCAGATCAGAAAGGTAAAGCTGTTGATGAAACACTTTACAGATGTATGATTGGGTCCTTGATGTATTTAACAGCTTCTAGACCAGATATCATGTTTGCTACTTGTGTCTGTGCCAGATTTCAGGCTGCTCCTAAAGAGTCTCATTTGATTGCAGTCAAGAGGATCTTTAGATATTTGCAAGGTACACAATCTCTAGGTTTATGGTATTCCACTGGACACTCTTGCAAATTAGTTGCTTTTTCAGATAGTGACTATGCAGGGTGCAAGTTAACTAGAAAGTCAACTTCTGGTGGTTGTCAATTCCTAGGCAACTGTTTGATTTCTTGGCAGAGTAAGAAACAAACATCAGTTGCTACATCAACTGCTGAAGCCGAGTACATTGCTGCTGCAAGTTGTACTTCTCAGGTACTCTGGCTTCAGAACCAACTTCTGGATTATGGCATTACAGAGACTAAGACTCCATTATTAATGGATAGTGCTTCAGCTCTGTATTGTCAAAAATCCAGTCCAGCACTCTAGGACCAAACATATAGAGATCAGACATCACTTTATTCGGGATTGTTTTGAAAAAGGTCTGATTGATCCTAAGTTTGTGCCTAGTGCTGATGAGCTTGCAGATATTTTTACAAAGCCTTTGGATAGTTCTACTTTCCAAAACCTTGTGTTAAGGCTTGGTATGCTGCAGCTAGAATAAGTGATAACTACTGATGATCTCAGTAAATAAGTACTAATGATCATTAGTGACCATATCACATATTGTACTGCTTCTGTTACAACAACTGATAAAGTAACAACTACTGATGTAGTTGTAACTACTGATGTTGTCAAAACAGATAAGTACTGATGATCCTAGAACAACTGAAAACAGCAAAAAGGCTGATGAGTAACTGTTGAGGACAGTATGAAACAGCTGAAAGGCTATAAATTGACGAAAACTACTGATGAGAACTTTCTCTTCAGTTGTTTCTACAACTGCTATTTCATCCTAAACAACTGATGACAAAACCATGTCTTCAGTAGTTTCACAACTACTGATGACTAATACCAAGTTATCAGTTGTTTTCAAACATCTGAAGTCAAACCCATGGTCTTCAGTAGTTTTATAACTGCTAATGCCTAAAACCACGACTTCAGCTGTTTCAACGTCTGAAAGGGTAATACCATGTCAACAGTCGTTTTAAAACTACTGATGACTAACACCAAACCCTTCAGTCATTTTCTAACCCGTACCCTATAAATATCCCCGACCTAATCCTTCAGAGCCTCATCTTCTTCAAACCTAACGTTCATATCTCCAAAACTTCTCTCTCATTAACGGCGACCATGCAGCTCAAACCGCGACACAACTGTGTAGCTTACCTCACCAAATCGCCATTCTGGGCTAAGTTCGATAACGCTATTGATCTTATGGTCCAGTCACCCTACAAAACGGCCTTTCTTCTCAATCCAATCCTTCATACTGAATCCCTTAACCAGTTTTGGATGAACGTCACCCTCACCACTGGGGAGAACAACACAGAGTGTCTCCGGTCGGTCGTCAACAACCACCAAGTAGTCATCACTCCCGATATACTTCGTCAAACCCTACACCTGGATGATGCCACTTTACCTGCTGGATATCCAAAGGGCACAACTGATTTATCCTTTGCCCACCATGGATATCAGGGAAACCTTAGTGCCTCCACCATGCTGAAGAAACATTTCCATGATGCTGAACGTCTCATATTTCACATGGTAAATGTCTGTTTGGCTCCTAAGACTTCCTCTTGGGATAAAATGTATACAAGGTGGCAGCAGTACTATTCTCTATCCTTGAGCAACATAACCTAAACTTCTCTGAAATCATTTTTCTGGAACTTAAGGACATGGCCTCAAAATATATTTCTAACCGCTGGATATTATATCCTCGTTTCATTATGGCCATAATAGAGAATCATCTAAAAGCTGAGGGACTTGCTGGTCTCGGAGTCCCTGCAACGGCTGTATTGCCTGAAGTATACTCCAGGCATAACTCTCACCAAACGTTGAAACAGGTTGCCAGGCTACGAAAACCCACGCAGTTGGAACCCACAGCCACCTCCTCCAGAACCAAAGTCCCCACTACACCCAAATCCAAAAAGCCAAAAAAGGCTACTCAGGGTGATGAGTCCCCTGAGGATGCCCCTGTACCACAAACACAGGAACCACACACTGGTCTTAACCCCCCAGTTGTGACACTGACTCAACCAGCCACAGCCGCACAAATATCCTCTCAACAGGATCCTGTTGCAACCAACATTGGGGAACCTACACTGCTGGAACCTATCTCCCTTGAGAGGGTTACCATTGAAGCGCACCATTCACCCCGGGTGCAATCTGCTTCCACCCAATCACCACATGAAACCGCCCCCCAAAGTCCTACATTACTTGTTGCACAAGTGCTGACTCAGTTGCACTCCTCACCCCCTCCCCAGATACCAATTATAACTGGGAATACTTCTACCTTTGAGGGGGAGGACCAAAGTGCAGCTGAGAACCCACAGCATAGGGGTTACAATGTTCCATCTCCTAGTGTAGCAATGGAGATTGGAACTTCTGGTGAGGCTGCCCCTTCTCCTGCTTCAGCATATGATCAGGTTGTAGTTGGTACCATTACTAAGACCTTACCAGAGGCAACTGCTGATGAAGGACAACATCCTGAGGCAGGAAGTCCCCAATTCCAAGACAAAGGGGCACATGCTACAACTAAGCTACACTCAGTGCATGTGCATCCTGATCCTATCAGGAGGTCAGGTGATTCAGTAACTACTGATGATGACCTGGGCTTCTTTTACGATGTAATTGCCTAAAACACCATCCTGGAAGAGGAGGTGAGCAGACTCAAAGAGCTGCTTGCCAAAACTTCTAAGGAACAAAGACCATCTGCCTCTACCACCTCACAGATAGCACCTTCATCTGAAGGTCTCACAAACACTGAGCCACTCCCAACAATTCAGCCACTTGCCTCTGCTTCTGGCACTATTTCTCAGGAACAGAACCCTCCTGAGCAAATAGTTGCTATCCTTCAAAATTCCCTCCCTCTCATCACACCCATAATCACTGACATAGTGATCAAAGCCATTGATGAGAGGCTTTCCTCAGTAATACAACCATTGATAGAGGAGGTTGTGGGCAAACAGCTTTCTGGCAATCAACCCCTTGCAACCAATGCAACCAAAAAGGGGGAGATTAAGTCAGTGAAAGCAAAAAGAATGAGGAGTACAGAGGAGAAAGAAAAGGAGAAAGAAACAGAAGGGATAGTAGTGGAAAAGGAGTTGGAGTTGAATGTGGAGACCGATAAAGAGAAGGAAAAAGAGAAAGCCTTGGAGCTACTGATAAAAGAGGCTGATGCCGAACACAGCAGATCAATGGACAACATCATTGATCAGCTGTTTAGGCAAGGCCATGACACCGATAAACTTGACTCTCAGATTCGACGATTAGAGATTGAAGAAATCCAGAATAGATGGGCAAGTTATGAAGTGTTAGAAAGAGAAAGGCTTGAGATCATGATTAGATTTATTGCTAAATATCTTGGAAGATCAATGATCAAAATCAAAGCTTGGTCCAGGGACAGTATCTTGGCAATCACCACCAAGATATGTTCGTCTGAAGCATATACTAAGGGACTTGTTATTGAAGCTTTTAATGAAGCGGGTGCTGGGAGCAGGACTGAGCTAGCCAAGCAATCAAAAGCCGCACTCACCTCAAAAATGCTAGAACAGCCTGTCAACATTCCCACACCAAAACCACCCAAAACACAACCCACCAAACCAACTCCCTTACCCTCAAAACCCATAGGCGATGATATACCCTTGAAGAAGAAGAGAAGGGTATTGAGGCTAGAAGATGATGAAGAAGATGAGAAGTTAGGCTGCCACTCTCAGCTGTGATTCAGTTGCCTAAGGCCACAAGTCACTCCTCAGCAATTACTCCTGAATTCCAAAGACAAATGGTTAAAGTGAAGCTAGAAGAAGAAGAGCTTCATAAACAACATGATGAGGAATCGCTGAAGAGAGTTGACAAAGCTTATGCAGCCACATCTTCTATCATCAATATGAAGAAAGAAGCCCTCAGACTTTACACACTCAAGCATACCTTTCAATATCAAAAGGAAAGAGTGAGGATTTGGCCTGATCCCAGGGTGTCTCACAGAATTCATAAGAAAAACATACCTCAGAGATACATTGGCCAGGTGAAAAAGATCGTAGATGAAGTGATCTCTCTGGTCTTTGTAGTTTCACCCTGGGAAATCCTAGAGGACTTCAAGAAAGCCTATAAAGCTAATCTAACCCCTCAGAAGATGCTGTAAAACAAAATAGTGAAAAGGGGTTAGTTTACAAGAGGCTTGAGGAAGTCAGGAAAAATCAGCTCCAGTTGTTCCTAGAGGTAATCACCCGGATGAGTTTGCTTACAGAATAAGAACAACTGTGGAGCTAAAGAATGGGAAACAGGCCAAATACCTGTCTGAGTATTATGGGCCTGAATCATTGTTTGAAGGAGGTGCTGAAGAGCTAACCATGGAGGAACAAATCACCTTCCTTGAGGCCTACACAAGAGAGTCGTACAGACTCATCATGGGGAAATAGATCTAATGAATGGGGTAACAACTCTGTGTCCAATTCCCCAAAAAAGAGTTCCCATTCATACTTTGCCAAACAAATCTTTGAGACTTCTTCCCTGGCCGGCGCTTAAAAAAAAGGGTCGCTTCTGAGTTGATCTAGAAGACAAAAAGACCAACATTTCTGCCATAATAAGTGGGACAACTCTAATAAGTTTAGAGGTTTTGGCTGCATTGGTTCAGAGGGAGTTTGTTGGACCAAAAGAACCAATGAGGCTGATCAGAAAAACCTCTAAGTCCCACTGACATCACAACAACTGCTGAAGACTTGATCAGCTGTTTGACAAAGTCTGAAGACTGCAACAGCTGAAGAACTAAAGTACTAAAGAACAACAACTGAAGATCTAAAGTGCTGAAGACTTCAACACCTGAAGACTAAAGTACTGAAGTACAACAACTGAAGTTCTAAAGTGCTGAAGACTTCAACAGCTGAAGACTAAAGTACTGAAGTACAACAGCTGAAGTATAAGGACTGAAGACATCAGCTGATGACAACAGCTGAAGCTCAAGTACAAGTACTGAAGCCTTCAGAGTTTGGTACAACAGCTGAAGAAGCATTCTTCAGTTGTTGTGATGGTTTACCTTTCAGTAGTTTTCTTTGTTTCAGTATTTGTAAAACAACTGAAGAGTATGTTCTTCAGTTGTTATAGTTTCAGTAGTTTCTTTTCAGTAGTTGTAATAATAGTTAACACTTAGCATTTTTGTAAGAAGATGTCAGCTGTTTCACGTATTCAGTAGTTATGTTAACTATGAGCAGTTTGTAATAAATTCCGATAGATGTCGCTATCAAGTGACATCAGCAAACGTCACATCTCTTATATAAGAGGTGTTGACCTAATTCTAATTGTAACATTCCGTTACCACGAAAGCGAATATTGGATGAAATATTATTTGCAGAATTCTCTGTCTATAACCGTTTTTGTTCTTACATTGAATATCTCTTTGTTCTTGTGAATTGGCTAATTCATTGTTAGAATTCCGCTGCTATACTCTCTAATCAATCAAACGTAGATCGCTGATCCTAACAGTGTTCCTTGGTACAAAGTCATCAGTGAGCTTTCCTCATGATGCCAATTTCCTTTTCTGCTCTATCTCTCTCTCGAATGTAAGCAGTTTCCCATGAAGTTGGGTGAGAGATAGGCTATCCAGATTTACACTGGAGCGTAGGACAATAGTGTATGTGTCCCATATCTCAGGCAGTGATCTGAGGAATCTGTTATTCATCTGGCTATTTGTGTATTCCTGTTTGACCATTTTTAGCTCAGAGATCAAACAAGAAAAACGCTCAAACTGTTGAGTCAGTGTCTCACCCTTTCTATGAGAGAATGTCTCATATTGTTGGGCAAGGATTTCTCTATTGTTTGCTAAAACCTCATGTGTTCCACCGAATTGTTCCTTCAGTGCATTCCAGAGGTCATGAGCAGTTTCATGACGCATAAGCCCTGAATAGATTTCATTAGGCAAAGCCATGGCCAGAATACCATGCGCTTTAGCATTAGTCCCAAACAGTTTCCGATCCTCATCTGAGTATTGTTCCTTCTTCTTCGGACCATTTGGTTGGTTTCCGGATTGTTCACCATAGGCTTGTGTGGACCATGTACCACAGACGTCCAACAACCTGAACTGTTAACAGACAGGTGAGGAAGCATCCTTCGTTGCCATATGTTATACTCAGTCCTAACCAGCATCGGAGGCTTGGTTGAGGAACCGGTATTGTGAGGGTCATTAGAACGAGTAGTCATTCTCAGATTCAACCAAATTCAATTAAGCTTTAGCAGATTTAGAACAAAAACACAACAAACCAAATTGAACCAAGAGAGAGCTCAAAGTGAATAAACGAAAGCAGCAGAAATTCAATAATCTATAACCAATTCTTGCAAATATGCTAATTCAATCAAACATTGATATCTAATAGCAGCTTCAATGATCAATTGTTAGATCGATCAATGATTAACCAGCTCTGATACCATTTGTTAGGATCAGTGATCTACGTTTGATTGATTAGAGAGTATTGCAGCGGAAATCAAACAATGAGTTAGACAATTCACAAGAACACAAATGATATTCAATATAAGAGTAAATGGTTATAGAGAGAGAGAATTCTGCGAAAGATATTTCATTGAATATGCGCTTTCATGGTAACAGAATGTCACACGTACAATTAGGTCAATATCTCTTATATAGGAGATGTGACGTCTGCTGATGTCACTTGATAGTGACATCTAACAGATTTATTCAAACTACTGATAGTTAACACAACTACTGAAGATTTCAAACAGCTGACATCTTCTTACAAAAATACTAAGTGTTAACTGTCACTACAACTACTGAAAAGAAACTACTGAAACTACAACGACTGAAGAACATGCTCTTTGGTCGTTTTACAAGTACTGAAATAAAAAGAAAAATACTGAAAGAAAACCATCACAACAATTGAAGAATGCTTCTTCAGCTGTTGTAACAAACTCTGAAGGCATCAGTACTTGTACTTGAACTTCAACTGTTGTCATGAGTACTTGTACTTGAACTTCAGCTGTTGTCATCAATTGATGTCTTCAGCTGTTGTCTTCAGTCTTTGTACTTCAGCTGTTGATCTTCAGTACTTTAGTCTTCAGCTGTTGATCTTCAGACTTTGGTCTTCAGCTGTTAAAGTCTTCAGTACTTTAGTCTTTAGCTTTTTAAGTCTTCAGTACTTTAGTCTTCAGCTGTTGATCTTCAGACTTTGGTCTTCAGCTGTTGAAGTCTTCAGTACTTTGTTCTTCAGCTGTTGCTCTTCAGACTTTGTCAAACAGCTGATCAAGTCTTCAGCAGTTGTTGTGATGTCTGTGGGACTTAGAGGTTTTTCTGATCAGGCTCATTGGTTCTTTTGGTCCAACAATTCTTCGTGCACTGCTTCAATCCAACTATTCTCTTGAAGAGCCTCTTTGATGTTTTTAGGTACTGTTTGATAAAGAAAGCATGAGAACAAACAAATGTTTGCAATACTTGACTTGCTTCTTGGCACCCTTTTATTAAGTTCACCAATAGTGCTTTCTACTGGATGATTCTTGTGTATTCTGGTGGTTAGAATTGAGTCGCCGGCAATGGTTACATCATGATTGGAGACATTTAGATCATTATGGTGAGAGGCACCTTCATCTTCTACTGTTGGGGAGTTATGAAGATAATAAGACTTTATATCAGTGACTGCTTTAGCATCAGAAACATTTTGATTACTTCCATCATTTGATGTTCTTTCTATTTCAGCTGGAGCAATTGCTTGCTTTTGATTTCTGATCTCAAATGATAGATCTTTTGAATGTGATGGTAGCAAGTTGGGGCCAACTTCAGTTGAAACACTTTGATTTTGAGATGGTTGTCTGATAAGATCAGCTTAAAGTGGAACATCTTCATTCATTTGCTCGGTATATGTAGGAGAAATCAATGGAAAGCCATCTTTTCTTTCTACACCTAAAGAAGGTTTAGCTCAATGTAGATTTCCTGCATCAGACAAGTCAAATCGATCAAAAGATTTTGTAAATAAGTTAATATCAACAACCAGTCGGGACCATTTGTAGATTTGGGAGAATAGTGTTGCTTGAATTGAACATTTGTTCATTCATCAATTATATTTAATCTAGTATTAACAATCTGTAAGCCTTTGAAACAGAAGAATAACCTATAAAGAATCCTTCATCAGACTTAGATGAAAATTTTCCCAAATATTCTTGGGTGTTTAATATTGAGACAGGATTACCAAATGACTTAAAAATCCAATAAATGGTTTTTGTGAAACAACAGCTCATATGGAGTCATGTTACTTTCTTTTACAGTGAGAGTTTGATTTTGTACAAAGCATAATATGTTAACTGCCTCTGCCCAAAAGGTGATAGGCAGTTTAACATCGGCTAGCATTGTTCTTGCTGCTTCAATTAGTGTTCTATTTCTCCTTTCAGCTACCCTATTTTGTTGAGGAGTTCTACTTACACTCCATTATCACTTCTTATTGTTTTGAACTTATGATCAAGTTGGTTTTCAATTTTTGTGATAAAGTCTTTTTTATTTGAGATGCATCAATTTTATGAAGTAAGAAGAAAACCATGTGCATCTTTAAATGTCATCAATGATCACCAAACAATACTGTTTCTTTCCAATACTCATAATATGTGTTGGTCCAAACAAATCCATATGAAATAGCTTCAATGGAGTATTGTTTGTATTCACCAGCTTCAGTTTGTGAGAAGATTTATGTTGTTTTCCTTGAGGCACGCTGAACAATGATCAACAAAGTGAAATTCTTTTTGGGGAAGACCAATGACATGGTTCCCTTTGACCAATCTGTTTGTAGATTTAAAGTTTGTGTGCCCCAAACATCTGTGCCAAAGCTGAGACTCATCAGTTGATGCTTTAGAAAAAAGACATGTTTCTTCTATTGGTGTTATAGAATTCAGGTTTAAGACATAGGTGTTATTCTTCCTTGGAGTCTTTAGGACAACCTATTCTTCTGAGATCTAAAATCCTGGTTTCAAATTGTAACAATGAGTGTCGGTAAAGTGGGTTGAATATTTCTGGTCATAGACCTGAGACACGCTTAGAAGATTAAAGTTTAGTTCATAGTAGTTCAGCCGGTCAAAGCTTAGCGTCCCATGTGTCACACATCCTTCACCAGTAATTCTTCCACCTTGTGAATCTCAGCCGAATGCGATAGTAGTTCCTTGTATTTGCATAAATTCATGAAGGAGAGAATGATCTCTAGTCATGTGTCGGGAACATCCACTGTCAACGTACCATTGGCTATTAGACCTATATGGATGACCCTGCAAGCACAAAAGAAGTAATTACAATATGGAACCCAAGGTGAGAGTCTTAGTAACGAAAGCATTTTCCACAGAGTGAGAGTCTGAAGGAAACTTATATGCCTAAATCATTCTCGGTTCACCTAGGTTTCTACTTCTTTCATTAAGCTCCAATGCTTCTTTCTTGGCTATTATTATATCCAAGGTAGAACTCTCAAGATCAAGAGTGTTTTTTAGCATTGTCATATTTTGTTTCCAGTTTTCTGGAAGACTGTGAAGCATCTTCTTGTTTAACTCTTTGACTTTATAAGTAACTCCCATGATCCCTAAGTCATTTACCAGCTGCATAAATCTATGCATATGTTTAGAGATGGACTCCCTTTTTGGAGTGATGAAAGGTTTCATACTGATTAACAAGCTTATCCTTGTTAATTTTAGCAACTTTTGTGCTTCCTTCACACATAATCAACAGTGCATCCCATACCGCTTTAGTAGTATCATACTTTTCTAGTCTTTTCAGCATATCCATTTTTAGTGCTTGAGTGAGTATGGAGTAAGCTTTAAGATCAATCTTAATCTTCTTGTAGTCATCATAATCCAGTGTCAGATCCTCAATAGGTATTTTTGATGTTTTGTAGATGGCAGCTTGTTCAGCACATAGTGTAACAAGAATGTGTGGCCCTTTGCATATTGAGATCCAATAGTGCGGATCTACACCTGTGATGTAATTCCTGAATCTTATTTTCCATTGCTTAAACTCAGATTTATGTTTAAGCATGGGAGGTTTTGGCGTATGACCAAGTTCTAAAACATTATGTGAATCCCCTTCAACAAGGTATTTTTAACTTGTTTAAATGCAGATTAGATAAAATTTTAAGTTCAGTTAGTCCAACTGGTCCAAATCATCCAATACAGGCTCAATGAATCAGATTTGTTGATGTTTCTGAGTTTCTGTTGGAAGTTTTTATATTAAGTCTTCACATCATTGAGTGTGAAGATGACAGCTTTGTTCTTGAAGGTTAGAACGTATGAACTGTAACTATTGAAGAGTTTCTCTGCAGTTTACTAAGTAGAGGTGATAGAACACTCTATTAGTAACTCAATCACCAGATCAATCGAGTTTTGTCCAGATCTTGAGTAGATCTGAAAAAGAACTTAGAGCCAAAGCTCTAATACCAATTGACTGGCTAGTGAGATTGAGATTCTCACTAGGATCGAATATGATGATCGAGTTAATGATTGTATGGCGGAATCAAACAATCAAGAAACATTCAATGCAAGAAATACTCATAAATGCTTGTTTGTATTGATAAAGTTGATTGATTATAATAAATGCTAGGCTTTGAGCATTAAATAGTAGTAATACACCTTGAGAATGTAAGACACAAAATATTCTAATTGTCTATCAACAGTCACCTCATGCACGAGGTTTTCTGTTTTATTTGTAGGTTGACAAGATGCCTTTTTACAAAATGACTAAACTACCCCTGACCTATACATCAGAACTAGTCTAAGTCTTTATCAGCATTTCTTTTGTTCATCCACATTGACAAATGCGGATGAGTGGACTTGATAAGCATTTCTTCTTCTTTCATCCGCCATTAGTAGTTGGTCATCCGCATTGAGTAATACAGATGAACAAATACTTGTGCGTTTGTTGTCCAACTATTTGCATTTGCAAATGCAGATGAGTGAAAACTTGTTCGCATATCTTTTAAGCTATCCACATTTGTTAATGGGGAAGAGCAAACACTTGTGAGCATTTGTTCTATGTCTTCCACATGTATAAATGCGGTTAGCTAACACTTGTTTTCTCAGCAGATTCTTCATCCGCATTGGTTCGTGGACATGTGGCATTTCCAGCAGAACAACCATCCTCACCAACTGAATTGGCATGTATAATCCTTTTAGGGTCCAACAAAGCTAATCTTAGGGTACAAATTAGTATCTAGTTGACCAATTGTTTTCCATGCTAGCCTGTGTCTATACATGCTTGTTCTTCTTTTGAAGTCCTCAGACTCCCTCATTTGAATCCTCTCTACTAATTTGTCAGCAGATCTATTTTGACTTGAGTTGACAAGTGGCTGGATTGCAAGGGGAAGCTTTCATAGAAGCCGAGGTTATAGATATTGAAGATTTCTCATTGACCCTAGAATCTAGAAAGCACTAAGGCCCTTGTAACAATGTCATAGGTCTATCCTATGATTGGATTTTTAGAAGGATTCGATGAAGGTGACATGGCCATTGGTACACAACCCTCCTCAAATAGACTTTGGAAGATGGCATCCACATTGATATGGGCCAGAGGTGAATCCTAAATGTCCATTCTCTAGGAGGTGCTCCTATGTTCTATGATTGTAGTAACATTCTCCTTATTCTTTAGAATCACTTACTTGCACAAGTGAGCTAAAGGTTAGGTCCACTACATCCATAGGTTCTTCTGGACATCGTTGATCATGCCTGGCTGGCCTCTCATCTAGCTAATCTTGAGCTTAGTGAGCTTAAGTTGCTGATTGAGCACCTGCCTTTGTAAGGTAGCCATATGTATTCGAGGTAACTAAACTTTGAAGCCAGGAATGTGCATGTATACATCATTTTGGTTTTGTTTCATGCTCCCCTCATCTTTATCAGAAGAATTATCGGGAGATGAGAGTTGATAACCAAAGTCTTCATCCCTCTCACCACTTTGAAGCCAGGAATTTGCATGTAATATTCATCTTAATCAACATTTGCAAGTAATGAACTTGATCCAAAAATACCCAGTTAAGGCTCGTTTTTAACGAATGATTTCATTCAAATCATCATTTACACCCAATAATTATCAAATCTGATCATTATGACCATACTATACATTTTAGAGACTAGAACTCCTTTTAATATACTAATTCTCTATGTTTTCCTATTTTTGAATCATTTTACCGCTTTTCGGGACCCCAAATAAGATTATAATGTCTACTAGTCCATCCTTTTAACACTTTCAGAAATCAAGACCAACTTATACACACTTAATATCACTAAACATACTGAAATATGGGTCTAAACACATGCATTGAACATGCATTAATAGATGTTGCTTTTAATGAGTGATTTACACCCTTTACACATGTGTAAACATTATAAACTGTACATAATAATCACTAAATTGTTTTGTAACTTTCAAATCAGGTTATTATGATGTTAATGAACATTTTTTATGCATGTTTCAAGCTTTGGTCAGGAGAGTATTCAAAACAAATGAATAGATAGTGCTAAATAACATAAAAAGAGGGTTTTCAAGGTGATAACATGTGAACCATCAATAGAATCACTAATCTATCAAGAGATATACCTCGAGTGAAGTTTTGAGTATCACAATAACATGTTAATGGAAGGAATTTTCTGTTGAAACAAGAAAAGTGATACTTTTGGAAGAATAAAGGTGAAAAACTCAAGGTTTAGCTTCATTCAGGTACTATGGTCCTTACACTTTGAATAGCTCGCAACTTGGAGAGATTAGAAGGACAAAATGAGCTGGAGATTCTCAAACAGGGGCTGGAGAAGGTCGATCTTGCATGAACCATGCACCAAAAGCTTACAAAATGCTACTTCCTTGCTTGCTTTGAGCTTGGCCGATGGTGGGATGATGTTGTTCTCTGAAAACATTACTAAAAAGATGATGGGAATGTGGATTTTTGTGTGTTTTGGCAGAGAGAATTTGAGAGAAAGAGGGAGAGAGTGATGTTTGAAAGTGTTTTGCATGTATGGGGAGAAGAGAGGACGAGGGTGGAGTATGTAGATAGGTTTGGGGAGTTCAAGGGAGTGGTGAGTGGAGTGTAAAGGGGGCGGCTGAATTTGTGGTTTAGTGTGTGTGTTTTGATTTGTGTTTTT
Source organism: Flaveria trinervia (assembly GCA_025506515.1). Taxonomy (NCBI): domain Eukaryota; kingdom Viridiplantae; phylum Streptophyta; class Magnoliopsida; order Asterales; family Asteraceae; genus Flaveria; species Flaveria trinervia. Next base: position 41,734,563 of record CM046443.1, on the reverse strand, counting down.
TTGTTTTCATTATGTAGTGTAGTTTTGTTGTGTAGTGTAGTATTATTGATGGTAGTTTCTAGTTAGGTGTTAGTATGTATTATGTGTCCATGTGCATGTGAATGTAATTGAGCCAATTGTGTGTGTGTGCACATAATTAATTTGTTTTCATTTAAGTTCTAATATTTTAAGGAGTCTAATTTTATTTTCCAGAAATGTTTATTTATTCTACACTAAGGCTAGACATATAGGAATCATTTAAAGAATAGAACATGCAATAATAATAATCATGAAAGAAATAAGATAATAGTAATGCTAATAACAATAATAATAGTAATAATATTAATGCATGAGATTTAAAGTTGGAATTATGACCTAGGGGTCGGTTGTTATATTCTCCCACCATTTAGGAAATTTTGTCCTCAAATTTTAGCTTGAATTAGATTTTTTAATGGGTGGGCTTGAAGAGATGCTGGTATACCTTCCTCATTTCATCTTCTCGTTCCCAAGTAAACTCAGCTCCACGCTTAGAGTACCATCTTACTTTCACCTTGAGTATATGACTTCGTTAAAGTTTTTGGACCGGTCAATCAATAATCTCTATGGGTTCTTCCATGAATTTCAACTTAGTATTAACTTTTAGCTTTTTTCAATGGCAATTATAAGACTTTTTCTACCAGATACTTCTTCAAGTTGACACATGAAATGGCTCATGTATGTAACTCACCTCTTGAGGCAATCTTAGCTGATATGCTACTTGGCCAACTCTTGGCAATATTTCGTAGGATCCATATACTTTGGGCTTAGTTTGCCTTTCTTGCCAAATATTATGGTTCCTTTCCATGGTGCAACCTTTAAATCACTCTTTCACCTACTAGGAATTCCAAGGGTTTTCATCTTCTGTCGGCATATTTCTTTTGACGAACCCTAGCTATTCTCAGTCGCTCCTTAATCTTAATTAGTTTGTGGTTTCCATCATGATGTCAGGTCCAATCACTTGGCTATCACCAACCTCATTCTAGCTCAATATAGAGTCAATCACGCAAGTCCTTAATCTTAATTAGTTTGTGGTTTCCATCATGATCGACATTTCCTACAGTATAGGGCTTCAAACGGGGAAACTTTTATACTTGCATTGTAACTATTATCGTACGAGAACTCCACTAGGGGAAGGTGGTTATCCCAGCTTCCACTAAAGTCAATCATGCAAGTCCTTAGCATGTCCTCAAAGTTCTGGATTTTCCTTCCGCTATGTCCGTTAGTTTGAGGTTGGTATGCAGTGCTTAAGTAAAGTCAGGTCCCCATAGCCTGTTGGAGAGATTTCTTAAATCGTGAAGTGAAGCGACTATCAGCGTCTGAGATGATTGACAGTGCCTGAACACTATTTCCTAAATGTATAGCTGTGATAACTTTGACAAGTCGTAATCCTCTCAGATTTGTAAGAAGTGGGATGAATTGGTAAGTGTAACACCGTTATTTCTTAAAAGGAAAAGAAGAATAAAAGAAAGAAAAGTAATAAAACCCAAGTTGAGGGGTTAATATTGAACAAAGGCCAAGATTATTATTATTATGTTTAAAAAGGTAACAAGGCCGCCCATAATCTAGTACATCAGCTTTCTTCCGATTTCTAGAGAGAGAAAGAGCAGAAGAACTCTTGGATTTTTGAAAAAAGAAGGAAAAGTAGAATCTAGGGTAAGAATTCGATGTTTTCTGGTGTTCTTGGCTAGTTTTAGTCTCATGTATATGCTTATATGTGCTTGTATGTTTGGTTGTGTGATTTTCGTGGGTTTTAAGGTTTTCTAACTCCAAGTGCATTTATGAAGACATCATACACGAAAGTTGCAAGCGGTGAGTTCTAGAACCCCATTTTACATGTTTTAACTGATTTTGGGGCTGGAAATGCATTTTAAATGTTTTTATAAGGTTTGGGTGTGTATACCCATATGTATGTGTGTGTGATGTGGATGGGTGTATGTTAAGGATGACTTAAGGTTATGTTCATGTTCATATGTATGTTTATGTTGCTTATAATGATAGAACTAGGCTTGAACATGTTCGGATGTGATTTGGAAGACTGAATTATGATATTAGTTATGGGTTAGTTACCTATGCGCCTAATTCTCGTGCGCTTGAAACCCATGCGCCAAATAGGATCCATGTGCCTGAAAAGGTGCCAAAATGACTAAGTGTTCCTAAACGCCCAAAGTTCATGCACCCTAATAATGCCCAGATGCCCAAAGTGCCCATGCGCCTAAGTGAAGCTCATGTGCCCACATAGTACCCATGAGCGTAGAATGTTTCCTAAATTGACTAAGTGTAGGCCATGTGCGTGTATAGTGCTCATGCACCTAGATGTTTTCCTATGCGCCTAGGTGTTCCCATGCGCTTGAGGCTTCATGTGCCTGTATAGTGCCCATGCGCCTAAGACTTAGGATGTTCCCAGTGGTGATGTGTGATGATTATTTGATGTCATATGGTGAAGAGTGATGATCTCATGCATGCTTATGTTATATATTTTTATGCTATGTTTTCTTTATGTTCCTTTTACGTATATTTCCATGGCTTTGTGTGGTATGTTATTATCAATGAACATAAGGTATTATGTAATGCAAGAGGAAATTAGTGATGACGAAAGTGGAACATAAGGAAGAATGAATGAATATAAGAATAAACATATAGAAAGTCTTGCAAGCAAATGTAAAGAGGTTCAAACCCAATGAAGGGTGTTAGCTCAACTTTGTGCGGTATAGCTAAGCCAGAAGGATGCACACGGTGGTCTAATCTTTGTGATTGACCATACGTATAGGACCCTTGTCGCTACCCTAGGTAGTAGTGTCAGCTTCACACATAATGTTCGGGGACTATTGATAGACCTCAGGCCCCGTAACCAGCGTCATGCACAACGTTCGAGGTATAGCACATGGCATTGGTCCGGAATGTAAGTAAAAATGACGACGAATGTACTGTAAGGAAGAGTATGAATAAGAATGAATGATAATGATGATGTATGATGATGAGTGAATGAATGTTAATGAATGATGATGAAAGATAATAATAAGATTATCTATTTGTACGTATGATGCATGTTCACATGTGAAAGTAAAGAACTGGTTGAAATGAAAGTAATGTATATATATATTTTATAAAAAAATAACTCACTTAGCAATACTGACTTTATATCTATTTTCTACTTATCATGTAAGAGTTGCTGAGGATGGCACGCGGAAGCTACTTAGCTAGTTTTGGATGGCATCCATTTTATATAACGATGATGGTTTTGCATTGTAATGCGAACAAATGATATTTTGTAATGATTAACAATGTTGTATTATTTTGCAAAAGAAATTATTAATATATGAAATGGTTTGTTTAAATTAATTCTGTTGTGATGTTTGGTAAATGTAAAATGTGTTTTTATATAATATGTGTGACGATTGTCCAACTGTGAGCGTCCAGGAATGAGACCTTATAGTAAGTCTATCCACGATTACCAAAATAGCATCATGACGATTGTCTAACTATGTCGTAATGAAATCCATGATGATATTATCCTATTTCCACTCAAGGATTTCAGATTGTTGTAAGGTTCCTAAGTATTTCTAATTTTTGGCCTTTACCATCGCACACGTCAGATATTTTCCCACATAGGTGGCAATTGACCTCTTAATCTCAAGCTACCAGAATAGTGTCTTTATGTCTTGATACATCTTGACACTTCCTGGGTGAATCAAGTATTTAGATATGTGGGCTTCATCTAAGACTATCTCGCTAATTTCTCCATTCTTTGGTACCCATGCTCCCTTATACTTGTATAACCCATCGTTTCTCACTTCCAAATGCTTTTCTATTCCCGTTAACATCTTATTAGTCAGTCTATCTCTTTTCAAAGCTTCCCTCTATGCTTCTCATAGTCTAGCGAGAAGGTTAGTATCCACACTCATCCTTAAGGCGCGAACACGAATGGGTTTCTTTTTTTCTTTTCTACTCAAGGCATCCGCTACTATGTTGGCCATGCCAGGATGATAGTGGATTTTGCATTCATAATCGCTCAACAATTCTACCTATCTTCTCTAGTACATGTTCAACATCGTCTGATTGAGAATGTGTTGTAGGCTTTTGTGATTGGTATAGATAATACACCTAGTACCATATAGGTAGTGTCTCCTTATTTTGAGTGCAAACACCACGACACCCAATTCCAGATCGTGTGTTGTGTAATTCCTTTCATGCTTGTTCAGCAATCTGGACGTGTAAGCGATCACCTTGTCCTACTGCATTAGCACACATCCTAATCCCTAAAACGAGATGTCACAATAGACCATGAAGTCCTCAACTCCTTCTGGTAGGGCAAGGATAGGTGCACTGCATAGTTTCTCCTTTAACATATCAAATGCTTCATCCTGTTCCTTTCCGCACTCAAAAGCCATACTTCTTGGTCAAAGCAGTTTATGGTTGTACAATCATGAAAAGTCCTTGATAAACCTCCTATAATAACTAACCAAACCAAGGAATTGTCTGATTTTGGTTGGAGTTTCAGGGATCTTCCAATTCTTGATGGCATCTATTTTTGTTAGATCGACTTGAATCCCATCTTTATTTACTACATGCCATAGAAACTGGATTTCACACATCCAAAACTTGTATTTGGAGAACTTCGCATATAATTGCTCGTTCTTGAGTAATTAAAGAATCAGATGGAGATGATTCTCATGTTCTTCCTTGCTAGGAGAGTAGATCAAGATACCATCATAAACACAATCAAGAACTTGTCTAGATACGAATGACATACTTTTTTCATGAAATCCATGAATGCCACTGGGTGTTAGTCAGTCCGAAGGGCATGACTAGGTACTCATAGTGCCCATATCTAGTTCTAAAGGCTATTTTGGGATGTCTTCCTCCCTTCTTGAGTTGGTGGTATCCCGATCTTAAGTCTATCTTAGACAAATAGTTGGCTCACTGAAGCTCATCGAATAGGTCATCAATTCTCGAAAGAGGATAAACGGTTCTTTATTGTAAGGTTGTTTAATTCCTGATAATCAATGCACATTCATAGGTTTCCGTCTTTCTTTTTTTGACAAATAGTACTAGAGCACCTAATGGTGACACATTTGGTTGTATAAACCCCTTGTCAAGAAACTCTTGAATTTGTAGTATTAGCTCCATCTCAAGCGAAGCGAGTCGGTAAGGCACTTTAGCCACCACGTGACACCAGGCACTAAATCTATTTAGAAGTCAACTTCATAGGTTGGAGGGAATCTGTTGATACATGTATGTCCCTAGATCATGATATGAATGTAATAGATCTTGTTTGTCTGATTCTGAGGTAATGCTTGGAATGATTAATGAAATGATATTGTTTGTTTGTTATGTATAATGTTTAATATTTCATTAATGAGTCGACGTTGAATTGGTTAATTAGGTTTGGGGTTGTTTAAATTGTTACACATAATGTTATATTGATTAATTAATACATTAAAACTTAACAAAATGAAGTTCTCATGCGAATGGCCCATGCGAATGGCCCATGCGAATGGACCATACGCATGAATAACTTCATACGAATGACTCAGTCGCACGACTGAACCAGGAGAATGGATTAGTCATATGATTGTAACATAAGATTGGCTCAGTCGAATGATTGAACACTCAGTCGTGCGGATGAATCAACCGCATGGTTCAATCGCACGACAGAACCATACTAATGGTTCAGTCGCACGAATGAACAATACTAACCTATAAATACAACCCAATTCGTGGAAAAACGAGAACATTCATTGATTACGATTCCAGACGTACCCTAGCCGTCCAGAAGCCTCCCAATTCGTTCTCCAAGTTCACAGAACACATTAGATCGATTCCCAATCGACTTCTAACGTTAGATTCAATTCTTGATTGATTCTTCGTGTGTTCTCACTGATTGGATCGCCAATCAAATAGGATTCCGCACTATTTGATCTGGTTTACACGCTAATCACTTGGTATTTCATTCAAATACCAGGTCCTAACAAGTGGTATTAGAGCTTTGGCTCTTGATTACATGTGATTCAATCAAGATTGATAAAAAATTTGTGTTTTTGCATTAAAACACAATTTTTGGTGTCAAAAGTGATCTTGGACGTTCCCTGCTCATCAAAGTTTGGTTTCTATGGAGTTAGGCGATTAGACCTTGCGAAAATTCAAATTTTTACGGCTGAAACACGTTTAACCTAGAAAATTTCGCAAAACAGCAGCTTCAGTCGCACGAGAGTCCATTCGCACGACTGGACTTCATTCGCATAGTCCAGACGCACAATTTGGACCTAGTCGCATCTCCATTCGTACGATTGAACCATTCGTTCGCATTCCTCATACTCGTCAGATTCATTCGCACGACTGAGCCAATCGCTTAGTTCAGCCGCACGATTGAACCAGTCGCAGAATTCATACGCACGACTAGACCATTCGCATCCTCCAGTCGCACCAGTGAGAGTTTGTTCTATTAGACTTAAAGTTATTCGCCATGGAAGATCAAATGTCAGCCTTTACTGCTGGGAAGGACTCTAGGATACAGAACCTGCTGTTGCTTGAGAGTGAGGTGGGTAATCATAATAAACCACCAAAACTCTTGACGTTAGATGAGTTTCCCCACTGGAAACAACGTTTTGAGATCTACCTCAATGGAGTGGATCCGAATCTATGGGAAGCCATCGAAATTGGATATAGTACACCGGTGGGAGCTGATGGAGTTAAGCTAACGTTAGGAGGGATGACGGACGTGCAGAAAGTTAAATACAATGCAGAGAAAAGAGTTTATGCATTGATTACACAGTCTATTTCTAAAGACATATTCCACCAGTACTCAGAGAATAAGCAGTCCAAGAAACTTTGGGATGAGCTAGAAAACAGGTATGACGGGAATGCTTCATTAAAGGCAATCAAGGCTAAGGAGTTAAAGAAGCAATTCGATAACTTCTCATCGATGGGAAACGAGAGTTTAGACGACGTTATAGATAGATTCTACCATCTAATTAGTGAACTGCATACACATGGGGTGGCTACTACCATGGAAGAGAAAGTTACTAACTTTGCAGACGGATTGCTTGAAAAGTGGGCTTCATTCGTGTCTAACCTTAGACAGAATGGAATGCTGGCAAAACTGGATATTAATGACTTCATTCTTAAGTTGTGAGAAGAGGCACTTAGGATGAAGTACAAAGCTCAGAAATCTTCATACAATCAAAATCCAGCTTTGTACAACGCCATGCCTCAAGCTAAGACATCTGGAGCACCTCTCCAGACTGCATTTGTGTCTAGCTCATCGGGTCCTTCACATGCGTCTCCTTCAGGATCAAAGACGTCGGGACCTTCTTGTACCCACTATATTGGATCCGAAGCAAGTGCTACTAAACTGAAGACCGGGAATCTCGGTAATGTGACTGTGGAAGTAGCTCGAGAACACATGGATCTTTTGGCTGCAGTGGTTCATTCTTACAATGAACTTGTTGTTGGGAAGATTGGAAACTGCCATCTGGCAGACGAGGACTACGAGCAGGTGGACGAAACGGAGCTTGAGAGGGTGGACATAATGTGGGCCTTAGCTAGTGCTGTCCGGAGGGCAAAGAAGTTTGTAAAACAAACCAGATAGAACTTAGTAGCTACTAAGGATACCACATTTGGCTTTGACAAGAGCAAAGTGACCTGCTTCAACTGTGGAGAGAAGGGGCACTTCAAAAGAGAATGTGTCAAGCCTAAGAAGACGGGTAACGGGAACCCGTTCTCGTCCTTCACTCGTCAAGACAAGCAAGCTACCAGTTCTACTTCATCAAGCAAGAATTCAAAAGCCTTGACTGCTCATGATGATGAAGGACACGGCTGGAGCTTTAGGTTTGTCTCACCAGGAGAATCAAACATTGCAAGTGTAGAAGATATTGACAATGATTACGCTAGTGAAGGAGATCTAGCAGTTGAGATAGCGATGTCACATAGTGAAGAAGCAACTGCAACCGAGGTCAGTTACAAGCCTAAAGAGGAGACTACCACGTCAGAGACCGAAAAGACAGAATCACCAGAACCAGAGACATCTGATGCTGCATTGATGGCTAACTCTTCTGAATCAACTCAGGTATGTACTACTGACCAAATGTTTGATAATCATGCTTGTTCTGATTGTGATACTATTAGGAATAGCATAGATGAAAAATTTGCTAGGTTATTAGATCATAATGATAACTTAGTAAAAGATTTGCAACTGTGCACTGAGGCTAATAGGGTATTAAAACAAAATGAGCATAGTTATAAAGAAAAGGTAGACCTTTTGACTAAACAGCTTAGGGAAACTGAAGTAGTTTCTTTTAACCAAGCTAATGACATTAGGTATTATCTAAACTCCCTAGAAGACACTAAGAAGCAAAAAGCAGTTCTAGAAGTAGAAGTAAATCATTAAAACAGAAACTGCACAGTTGGACTAGTTCTTCACACATAGTCCAACACTTAGTGAGAGAAAGGAACAACGGGGAGGGATTGGGTTATAAAGTGGTTCCACCACCACGTGAGACTTTGATGAACACTAAGACTAGACCAATAAATAATAATCCATCAAGGATCATGTGGTGTCTACTCTCTGGTTAGTGATCCAGATTCCTTATGTTCATCTATTGACTCTGGAAACAAACAAAAGGAGGCCACTTCAAAGGCAAAGGGTAAATTGCCTTGTGTTAATGTGGAAAAGGAATTTGAAAAGGTTAACTTAAAGTCAGGGTCAACAGAGTCAAATCAGAACCTAAAAAGACTTCTAAGGTTAATCTTTCACATATTTCAAGTCAAAAACCAATTAACCAAAAAGAAAAAGATGTTACACAGGTTAAAACAGTTAACTTTGTTAAACCAGAGAAAACATCCAAAGAACCAGAGCCAAAACCTAGAGTGAGTGATGTTACTAGAGTGTCACACACTTCTCCACAAAGAAAGTTTAATCATAAAGTTGATAGCAGGTCGTGCTACAACTGTGGTGAATATGGACACATTGCCTCTTATTATCATTTCTATCAGACACCTAGGAAGAAGATTGAACCTCATGTTTCAAAGCCTAGGTCTTCTAAGAGGAATTCTCTGACTCCACCTAGAGGAACTAGTGAACATAAAATTCAACCTGTAAGTCAGTCGACTGTTTATCACAAACAGGCCTTGCACAAATCTGGATTATGGAAGGAGAAGACATCATCTGTGTCTGATAATAATAACAAGAAGGAACCTGAGCTACCCTCATCCTCTAAGGGTCAATGGGTGGAATTTATGATGTGTGATGCCTCTCGGAAACCCAAGCCAGTAAAGGCTTGGGTTCCTAACCCAAACTAATCCTTTACTTTGTATGTGCAGGGTGTTCGATACAGTGCTAAAACTAACACGTGGATTGTAGGCAGCGGAGCATCTAGGCACATGACAGGAAACAGGGCCCTTTATCAAACTTCAAGCTGATAAAAGGAGGACATGTTTCGTTTGCTGGAAACAAGGGAGGCTATATCACAACCCAGGGAGAAGTGGGGAATCAGAAAGTTAAGTTTGATAAGGTGAACTACGTTCAACAACTACAAAATAACTTACTTTCTGTTTCCCAAATATGTGATAAGGGATTTAAAGTCATCTTCGACAACAAGAAGTGTTACGTGCTAAAGGAAGACTACGTGATCCCAGAGGACCAAGTTCTGATGACTGCTTCAAGATATAAAGACTTTTATGTTTTGGATCTGTCAACAGCTTCTACAACGGATCATGAGGTTCAGTGTTTTCTATCTAAAGCTACTGAGAAGGATTCCATCTCCTGGCATAGGAGAATGGGACACATTAGTCAAAGGAAGATGAATCACTTGATTCAGAAGGATCTGGTGAGAGGAGTTAATGTCAAGAACTTTCAGCTTCCTGATTTTTGTGTAGCTTGCAAGAAAGGCAAACAGACAAAGAAGTCTCATACGGAAAACAAAGTTCATTCAATAGAACTTCCTCTTAAACTTCTTCACATGGACTTGCTTCGTCCAGTCAGTACAAAGAGCATTGCAGGCGACTTGTACTGTTTTGTGGTCACTAATGACTACTCAAGGTTCACTTGGGTAATGTTTCTGAAATCCAAATCAGAAACATTTGAGTCATTCAAGGAGTTGGTAACCACACTGGAATCTCTCTACAAGCTGAAGGTTAGACAAGTACGTTCAGACAACGGAACAGAATTCAAGAACCGGTGGATGGAGGCATACTGCAGGGAAAAGGGAATTGTGCATCAATTCACTTCTGCCTACACGCCTTAGATGAATGGTGTTGCTGAGAGAAAGAACAGAAGCTTGATAGAGACAGCACGGACTATGTTGGCAGACTCGAAACTGCCTATCCAATTCTGGATTGAGGCAGTGGCGAATGCATGTTATACATTGAATCGAGTCCTGATAGTCAAGCGCCACGGAAAGACATGTTACGAGCTACTACAAAGACGGAAACCGAATTCGGAGTATCTCGAACCATTTGGCGCGCCGTGCACACTTCTGAAGAAGACACAAGGAGGTAAATTCAGCGAGAAGGCAGATGAAGGAATCTTTCTAGGATACAACATACCGAACAAGCGAGTTTACAACAACTCAACGGGTCTAGTAGAAGTGTGGTGTAATGTTGACGTTCAGAGATATGCCACACCACCTACTGGCAAAGGAGCCGCCTACTTTTTCGACTATGATGGATTCTTCAAGTCCTTCAACATCCCTCTCTCTCCCTCGGATGACAAGTTAGCTACTAGAATGATGTATGATATCTTAAATACACCATCTAGCTCACAGGGAGAATCATCTATTCAGTCAGGGGAAGTAGTCGATGACAGTGACTCCTCCTCTGGAGATGAAGCTGAAGAAGATGACCAGAACAGTCAGGAGGAACAGGTTCCAGTTCCTGAAAGTCCACAAGCATCTACAAGTGATGCACCTTCGACTACGGAACCTCAAACTCCAACTACCTCAGATGCAGAACCAAATGTTCATAATCTTGGCTCTGAGGTAGCTGTTCCCACTACTCTAGGATCCCGATTAAACGTCTATCATCCCCTAGACAATGTCATTGGGGATGTCAGATCAGGAGTACAAACCCGAAATCAGCTTTATTCAGCTGACTACGCCTCGGTTACGGAGAAGGGTTACATTCATGATGGTGCTTATCGGTGTTTTGTCTCGCAGTTTGAGCCAAAATATGTAAGTGATGCACTAGATGATGAGTCGTGGGTGAGTGCCATGCAAGAAGAACTTCTTCAGTTCAAGAAGTTAGGTGTATGGACTCTGGTTGATAGACCTAAAGGTGCTAAAGTCATTGGCACCAAATGGGTCTTGAAATGCAAGAAGGATGACCAAGGGGTCATTATGAGGAACAAAGCTCGATTGGTGGTTCAGGGTTTTCGCCAAGTCGAGGGAATTGACTATAATGAGGTGTTTGCACCTGTGGCAAGGATGGAAGCCATTCGTATCTTCCTTGCCTATGCATCATACATGAAGATTAAAGTCTATCAATTAGATGTGAAGAGTGCATTCCTTCATGGGGAAATCAGAGAAACAGTCTATGTCAGTCAACCCGAGGGATTTGAAGATCCTTATCATCGGGATAGAGTCTACAAGCTCGACAAGGCTTTATACGGGCTTCATCAAGCTCCAAGATCTTGGTATGAGAAACTCTCAACTCATCTTGTGAAACACGGCTTTCGCAGGGGAATCATTGACTGCACGCTGTTCATTAAAGAAAAAGATGACGACCTACTGCTCGTACAGATATATGTTGATGATATAATCTTCGGTTCAAAGAACGAAGAGTTATGCAAAGAGTTTGAAGCAGTTATGAAAAAAGAGTTTGAGATGAGTGCTATGGGGGAGATGAAGTTCTTTCTCGGGTTACAGGTGGATCAAACACCAAATGGGATCTTTCTACATCAGACCAAGTATGTAGGAGACATTCTCAGTCGTTTTGACATGGAGAATGCATCCGGGACTCCACTTGCTACGAATCACAACATAGCACCTGATGAAAAGGGAGATCTTGTAGATGCCACGATGTACCGAGGAATGATTGGATCCCTCATGTATCTCACTGCCTCAAGACTTGATATCATGTATGCTACATGTTTATGTTGTAGATATCAGGCTAAGCCTAAGGTCAACCATCTGATCGGGGTTAAAAGGATTTTTCGTTACCTGAAGGGTATACCCACACTTGGGTTGTGGTATCCTCATGATGATGACTTTGAGCTACGGCGTATAGTGACTCGGATTACGGAGGCTGCAAGATGAACTACAAGTCTACATCCGCAGGGTGTCAATTCTTTGGGAGAAGACTAGTTACTTGGCAGTGTAAGAAGAAGACATCGATTGTGAACCTGTGAAGCCGAATATGTTGCTGATGCAAGTTGCTGTTCACAAATCATCTGGATTCAACACAAATGCGGGATTACGGTTTAAAGTTCTCCTCTACTCCTATTTGTGTGGATAACTCTGCTGCAATTGCAGTAACTAAAAATCCGGTCCAACATCCTAAGACCAAACATATCGGTATTAAATACCATTTCATAACAGACTGTTTTGAAAAGAACTTAATTGATGTGGTAAAAATTAATACTATTTTCAACGCGCTGACCTCTATACTAAAACCTTTGATAAACACGTTTTCAATATTTGCTAGAGGTCAACGGCGCGTTAAAAAGAAAAGTGAGGTTATTCCTGATGATGATAATGTGTAGTCTGATGTAGTTTAGTTAAAGTTTTTTTTTTATTTTATATTTTATTTGTTTATTTTAGTCTGTTTAATTTAAACTCATGTTAATTTGGTTTATTAAAATCCTAAAATACTTAAACCAGTTATGATTTTAGTATTTTAGGGGGAGAATTTGTCAGCAAGTAACATTTAAACAAAAAAACAAAAAAAAACGAGGGAGAAGGAGTGGATAGCAATATAAGGTAGACCGTAACTGTGATACCGATTCAAACCTTTGGAAAATGATAGTATACAGGAAAAATCAAGAGGACTGTAAAATTTAATTTTAGAAAAGATGCAAAGACTCAAATATAAGTCTGTGTAGTCTAAGCAATATAAAAGGGAAGATGATAGAAAAACTGGTAACTCCTAAGGCAATACACCGAGAGTAGACCTAGAGGTTGCTAGACACAAATGATATGTCGGTAGATTCAACACAATAGATGATTAGACTTGACTGGTGATTTCAAGATCAAACTAAGTTGTTCAACTGACTGTGGGCTTCCATCTTATCACTGGTTAACACAGTCAACAATATTCAATTGAGGGGAAATGAGCATGTAAACGCCACAAATGTGTGCGGATGACCAAATAGAGCAAAGCAAGAAAAATGAAAGACAAATGCTATAAAGCTAACGACTTATGTTGTTGGTGCATTTTGTGCAAAATAATATTAAGCTGCTCTAACAAGGAGATAGGTTATGTGCTCTCTGCTGTGCGATGGCACTGACCTGAGGATAAGCATAACCTAGATATTCTAGAAGTCATTGTTGTTTGCCGCCTCTCTTGTGTGCGATGGCACTGACCTGAGGACTGGCTTCTCTTTGAAAGCTCTAAGAATAGTCTCTCCTTGTAATAATACCCGTATACCGCTCAAAAGCTCCTGAGGAATGTTGATTACCATATAAGTGTGGGATCCACAATGTTAGTTGAATGAAATAAAACAAAAGAATCACCAGTTTGTGTCAAAAGTCTGTGTATGGATTTAAGTGGACAAACATATTGACAATCATTGTGGCTGCAATCCTTGAAAGTTTAAATCAATGTGGTAATCTAAGTGTTCTAGTATGATTTCCTAAAGTTGCTAACGACTCTGTATGAACACCAAGAATTGATCATCAAAAGATTTTGATAACAAGTCCAAAATGATTTGACTTGCCTGTATGATTCCAATACTGAATTGGTCCAGGTATGGTCAATCTAAGTTGAAGTTGTCTATTCTGGAACCAAATCCAGTAGATTTCCATCTCAGGACTTATCTCTCACAAAAAGCGAAAACAATTCTTATTTTTATTCTTTAGTCTAATTTTCTAATTTAGTTAGTCGTTTTAGTTTGTTTGCTTGTCGGACTACATCAGGAAAATCAGTAAGGGATCAACTCACTAAAAGGGTCATGTCTCAGATGACCACATGTGTTTTAAAAGTTTAAAACAGTCATGTCTAAGGTGATAAAAAAAATTTCAAGTCAAAACGATCATGTCTGAGATGATCAAATGCTCATAACGTTAATTTCTACAATTAAAGGGGTGTTTAAAATTTAAATATTCAAATTGGTAGAAAATTTAATAAGTATGACCCATTCGCACGAATGGACCATACGTATGGACCAATCATACGAATGGAAGCCATTCGTACGAATGGACCATGAATATGGACCTCCAACCGAATGGCCCATACGATTGGCCCAGTCGGACGCTTAAGGGCGGACGAGTGAGTCAGTCGCACGACTGAGATTCAGTCGGACGACTGAAGAAGGACGACTGAACCAATCGCACGACTGAGTCCCACTCGCACGACTGAAAGGTGCGTATGAGCTCAGTCGCACGATTGAATCTAGGGTTAGTAAAATAGAGGGGGAGTCGGGCAGAGACTCATGACCCTCAAATTAACCCTAAATCGCACGACTTAACGCCACTCTGCCCAAATTCATTTGATCTCTAAACCCCCGTTTCATGATTACTGACCATATACATCGACTCTACAGGTAATTTATGATAAAGAAGCACTCCCATAACTTTCAATTTGATGCTAAATCGGTACATTCGGACTCGCAAAAGAACCAAGACTTAAGTGACTAAATAACCTAACTAAATGACTCAAACAAAAGAAAGGAAAGATGTTAGGTGTTATAAGAATGTATTGCGAGTCAAATGACCAGACAACGATGTCTAAAACTCAAAATTGGTGAAAAGTGAATTTGAATTGAACAGTCAGTACATCATGCGAATGGACAGCTTGATGAACCTCAGTCGCACGACTGAAGGGTGCGAACTGCTTAAACGCACAACCGAACCATGCGTATGAAGTTCAGTCGCACGACTGGTGTAACCGCATGTGGGTATATACGTATGAGCCCAGTCGCACACTCAGTGGTACGCATGGGATCAGTCGCACGATTGAACCCCATTCGCACTGTTCAATCGCACGACTGATATGAGTCGCACAATCTCAATCGCATGACAGAAAGAGTTTCTTCAAGTTTAAGTGTTTCATGATTTTCTTAGCCAATGGTACTAACGTTTACTATCTTTGTGTAACAGATGGCGAGTCGATGGACTATGAGCACGAAGCGCAATAATGTGCTCATCTGGATTTGACATCCAGAAACGCTGCTGATTTCTCTGGATCATCACATTTCTACTGAGATCGAGGATTGCACATGCCATATCTATCCTTGTACTCTGTATCGATCCATTCAGCAGGCCTTCTGGGAAGACGCTACAGTTGATAGATCGTCTGGGCCTCATTGCATCAGAAGTACCATCCTTGGAGAGGCTATTACTATCTCAGAGGAGGATCTAAGGATCGTATTACAGTTGGGGGATGACACTCATTGTCCGACTCGATTACACCCCCTCACAGTCAGAGGATGCTTTCTTAGGGCCAAGTACTAGGGACATCAATGTTGGGGTACTCAACAAGAGTAACCTCTGTCCCCAGTTTAAATATCTTGCGCACGTGCTGCTTATGTGCATAGCTTCCAGGAAGGGAGGTTTTGATGAGCTATCCGACCAGATACATAACGCGTATGTTGCGTTGGTGCTGAACCACCCGTTCAGCTTCTCCAAGATGATCTTCACCTACCTGGTGGAGAACATCGAGGGGAAAGGGAAGGAAGGCTTCTATATGTACCCGAGGTTATGCAGATGATCATAGATCAGAAGCTTCCCTCCCTGCCGAAGGAGAGAAGGAGGATGCGGTAGTCTCGAGGTGATGGATGACACTACCTTGGGGAGGATGAAGGTGTACAGGGGGAAGGAAGCAAGTGAAACCCCCTATCGGGAGGTTGTTTGGGCATGTGCCGGGGGAGGGAAAACGTGGTGCCAGAAAAGAGAAAGTGACGCCACGATGATAGTGACTCTGATGAGAGTAGATTGCTCTACCCACTCATGACTCGGATGATGATGACAGTGGGGATGCTGGAGACGGTATGACTATTCCACCTACAGGCACTGTGTCTGATGTTGTACCTCTAGTGTCGTCCTAGCTGGAGAAGTAGCCGAGTCAGCTGGATTCCATCAGATTTTGTTCATGGTGGGGAGGAGGAGAGGAGTGGATGAGGATTGACAGGATCAGTGATCACAAGTTTGATGTATCAGAATATAAGCAGCGGAATACGAACACGAATTAGACAAATTGTAGCAAGCAATCGATATTTGTAAGCATTAAGATCGCATACGGTTATAGGGAGAGAATATGATTTCTGATTTCTAGGAATGTTTATAGATGTAGAATATTTCTAATCGAATCAATCATCCATTCCATTCAATTACTCATTCACTCACTGATTACAATAGGTTGTCACTCCTTATATAGAGTGCAACAGTCACTGCTGTTATCACGGAAAGTGACAACTGGCAGATCCAATACAGAAATAACTAATTCTTAACAAACTACTGAAATGTTCACAACTACTGAGAACATATCAGCAGTTAAGTACAAAATATAAAACTACTGAAACTACAACGACTGAAGAACAAGCTCTTCAGTCGTTTTACAAAACTACTGAACATAGAAAATAAAACTACTGATATCACAACTACTGAAGAAGTACTCTTCAGCAGTTGTGACAAACTACTGAGGCTTCAGTACTTGATCTTCAGACTTTGACCTTCAGGTGTTTCATCAGCTGATGACTTCAGTAGATATCATCAGCTGATGTCTTCAGTCTTTGTCTTCAGACTTTGTACATCAGTTGTTGATCTTCAGCACTTGTGAACTCTTCAGGTTGTACTTCAGTACTTTGGTCTTTCAGCTTCAGCACTTGTGTTCTTCAGCTGTTGTACTTCAGCACTTTGGTTCTTCAGCTGTTAAGGTCTTCAGCACTTGATCTTCAGCTGTTGAAGTCTTCAGCACTTGTCAAACTACTGATGAGGCTTTCAGCAGTTGTTGTGATACCGTGTGGGACTTAGAGGTTTTCTGATCTTGGCTCATTGGTTCTTTTGGTCCAACAAACTCCCCCTGAACCAATGCAGCCAAAACCTCTAACTTATTTATACTCCCACTTATTGATGGCAAAATGTTGGTCTTTTTCCTTCTTGATCAGTAGAGAAGATGACCCATGTAAGCTCCGGCCTGGGAAGAAATCTCAAATATTTGTTTGGCAGAGTATGAATGGGAACTCTGTTTTGGGGAACTGGACACAGAGTTGTTATCCCATTCATGAGATTTACTTCCCCATAATGAGTCTGTATGACTCACGAACATAGGCCTCAAGGAGAACAACTTGTTCCTTGAGAGAGTTCTTCTGCTCCTCCTTCGAAGAAGAACTCTGGACCATAGTACTCTGATAAGTACTTCATGGTCCTGCCATTTTTCAGCTCCACCGTAGTTACCTCCCTATATACAAATTCATCAGGATGGTTGCCTTCAAGGAGTAACTGGAGCTCATTCTTTTGGATGTCTTCAAGCTTTTTATATAACAACCCCTTCTTAATCATCTTGTTTTCTAGTAAGGCTTGAGGTGTCTTCTTTGCTTGGTGAGCTTTCTTGAATTCATCAATGATTTCCCAAGGTGAGACTACAACGGCCAACATGATGGTAGATTCTATTGTTTTTCGTACCTGGCCGTTGTATCTGTGTGGGATAGTTCTTTTATGGATTCTAGAACTCACCCTGGGGTCTGGCCATACTCTCACTCTCTCCTTCTGATACTGAAAGGTGTGCCTGAGAGTGTACAGCCTTTGAGCATGCCCTTTCATGGCTTGAATAGATGATGACTGAGGAAATTCCTTGTCAACCATCTTCAACAGTTGCTCATCGTGCTGTTTCTGCTGTGTTCTTCTTCTTCTATCTTGACTCTGACCATTTCCCTTTGAGAGTCAGGTGTGATCATGGGTTGACTTCGGGGTTTTGGTAGCTTCAGAACAGCAGAGAGTGGCAGACTATCATCTTCATCTTTTTCTTCTTCTTCCATCCTCAGCACCCTTCTCCTCCTTCGGGGTACATCACTGGATGATGGTTGGGTTGGTGAAGGATTGGTTTTGAAGAATGAGGATGTGGATTTTGGCTTAGAGGTTGGTTGGGAGATTTGAGGGATAGGATCTGTTTGAGTGGGTGGAAGGGAAGGTTGATCTAGCATCCTTGTAGTTAGCTTCGCCTTGTGAGTTTAGCCATCTCTAACCTTTTACCAGCCCCAGCCTCATCAAGGGCTTCCACAATAATCCCTTTGTTGAATTGCTCAGACAGACAGATTCTGGTGGCTATAGCCAGAATGCTGTCCCTGGTCCATGCGCGGATCTCCATTAATGATCTTCCCAAGTATTTTGCAATAAAGCGGATCATTATTTCCAACCTCTCTTTCTCAAGAGCATCATACCCTGCCCATCGGGTTGTATCTCTTGTACTCTAACCTTCTGATCTCACTATCCAGTGTGGCTGTGTCAAACCCCTGCCTGAAGAGTTGTTCAATTATTTTATCCATGAGCGGCTGTGTGTGGTGTCAGCTTCTTTGACCAGCTCCTCCAAGGATTTGTCTTCAGCAGTGTGATCATCAGCACTTCTCTTTCGCTTGTAAGTGAGCAGAGGTTGCTTTCTTTTTCTCCTCTTGGACTTGCTTCTCTTCCTTTTCCTCAGATCTTTTCTCTTTCCTTCTTTCACTGCAGTACTCTCCCCCTTTGGTTGCATTGGAGGAAGGGGTTGGTACCGCAGAAAGAGTCTTTTGGACAGCAGCATCAACCAGGGCTGTAATGTGGAGGAAAGCCTCTCATCAAGGGCTTTGATCACTATATCAGTGATATGGGGGTGATGAGAGGGAGGGAATTTTGGAGTACAGCACCTATTTGCTCAGGAGGGTTCTGTTCCTGAGAAGTAGGGCCTGAAGCAGAGGCAGGTGGTTGATTTTGGGGTGGCTCTGTGTTTGGGAAACCTTCAAGGGAAGGTGCCATCTGTGGGTGTATGATGGTGGCAGATGGACTTGCATCCTGAGACATCTTGGCCAGCAGCTCTTTGAGTCTGCTAACCTCATCCTCTAGAATGGTGTTTTGAGCAACTACATCATAGAAGAAGCTCAGGTCATCATCAGTTGATACTGAATCACCTGACCTCCTGCTTAGAGCAGGATTTACATGCACTGGGTGTAGACCAGTTGGTGCATGTGCCCCTTGTGTTGGTACTGGGGACTTCCAGCCTCAGGACAATGTCCATCATCAGCTGTTGCCTCTAGGGAGGTCTTAGCAATGTTACCAGCCTCACTCTGGTCATGTGCTGAGTCAGAGGAGGTGGCAGCCTCACTAGATATTCTAAGCTCCTTGTCTACACCAGGAGATAGAATTGGGAAACCCCTGCTGTGGGTTCTCAGGTGCACTGTGTTCCTCCCCCTCAATTGTAGAGGAATTCCCAGTAGTAAGTGGTTTCTGGGGAGGGGGTGAGGAGTGCAATTGAGTCAGCACTTGTGCAACTATTAAAGTTGGGCTGTGAGGGGCGGTTGTTTGGGGTAAGGGGTTAGAAGCAGTGTGCACCTGGGGTGGATGGTGCTCTTCAATGGCAATCTCCTCAAGTGAGTAAGATCCCAGATAAGTAGGTGCCCCTTGGGTTGCTGCAGGCTCCTGTTGAGAGGAAGCCTGAGCGGCTGTGGCTGGAAGAGTCATTGTATCCACTAGGGGGTTTGGACTAGTGGATATATCCTGCGTTTGTGGTGCAGGAGCATCCTCAGGGGACTCAATTCCCTGAGTAGCCATTTTGGGTTTCTTTTTGGTGGGTTTGGTGGGGACATTGGATTTGGAGGTGGTGGCTGTGGGTTCCAGCTGCGTGGGTTTTCGCAGCTTGGCAGCCAGTTTGAGTGTCCGGTCAGAGTTGTGCCGGGAGTATACTTCTGGCAGAACAGCCGTAGCAGGGACTCCCAAGCCAACAAGTCCCTCAGCATTAAGCTGGTCTATAATAATGGCCATTATGAACCGTGGATAGTATCCAACGGTTGGCAGTTAGTTTTTGAGCCATATCTTTGAGCTCTGAAAATATTAATTCTGAAAAGTTAGTGGTTGTTGCTCAAGGATAGAATACATTACCTGCTGCCATTTGGTGGACATTTGATCCCAAGACGACGTCTTAGGGGCCAAACATACATTGACCATGTGAAAAATCAGGCGCTCAGCGTCATTAAAGTGTTTCTTCATGATGGTGGTGGCACTGAGATCACCTTGATATCCATGCTGAGCAAATGATAGATCTATGGTGCCCTTCGGATCCAGCAGGAGAGGTAGCATCACTCAGTTGAAGAATTTTACGGATTGTTGCAGGAGTAATGACTACTTCTTTGTGTTGACGACTGACCGGAGGGATCGTGTGTTGCTCTCCTCAGTTGTAACAGTAACGTTCATCCAAAATTGGTTCAAGGATTCGGCATGTAAGACGGGGTTCAGAAGGAATGCCTTGTTGTATTGGGACTGAACCATAAGATCGATAGCAGTATCGAACTTAGTCCAGATCGGCGATTTTGTGAGGTAGGCAACACAGTTGTGTCGCGGTTTAATTTGCATAGACGCCATGGAGAAGGAAGTTTTGGAGAGGAACGTTAGGTTTGAAGAAGATGAAGCATGGAGAGCTCAGGTTAAGGGTATTTATAGGGTACGGGTGAGGAAACGACTGAAGGATGTGGTGTTAGTCATCAGTAGTTTTAAACGACCGTTGACATGGTATTATCCTTTCAGACGTTGAAACAGCTGAAGTCGTGGTGTTAGGCATCAGTAGTTTAGAAAACTACTGAAGACCGTGGTTTTGACTTCAGATGATTGAAACAACTGAGGACATGGTGTTTGTCATCAGTAGTTATGAAACTACTGAAGACAGTGGTTTTGTCATCAGCTGTTGTAAACAACTGAAGACTTGGTATTAGTCATCAGTAGTTATAAAACTACTGAAGACGTGGTTTTGCTTCAGTTGTTTAAAATGAAACAGCAGTTGTACAAACGACTGAAGAGAAAGTTCTCTTCAGCTGTTTTCGTCAATTCTTAGCTTTTCAGCTGTTTCAAACTGTCCTCAACACATTCATCAGTCTTTATGGCTGATTTCAGTTGTTTCATAGGACATCAGTACTTATCTGTTTTTACTGATTGCAGTAGTTATGACTGCATCAGTAGTTGTAACTACATCAGTAGTTTAGAACAGATGAAGTACTTCAGTACTTGTGAGACATTTAGCCTTCAGTAGTTATAAAACTACTGAGGTTAAAAGAGCTCATCAGTACTTATATGTGACATGTACTCATGATCATCAGTATGAATTACTGAGATCATCAGTAGTTGTCACCTATTCTAGCTGCAGCATACCAAGCCTTAACACCAGGTTTTGGAAAGTTGAACTATCCAAAGGCTTAGTAAAAATGTCTGCAAGCTCATCAGCACTAGGCACAAACTTAGGATCAATCAGACCTTTTTCAAAACAATCCCTTATAAAATGATGTCTGATCTCTATATGTTTGGTCCTAGAGTGCTGGACTGGATTTTTGACAATGCAAAGAGCTGAAGCACTATCCATTAACAATGGAGTCTTAGTCTCTGTAATGCCATAATCCAAAAGTTGGTTTTGAAGCCAGAGTACCTGAGATGTACAGCTTGCAGCAGCAATGTACTCTGCTTCCGCAGTGGATGTAGCAACTGAGGTCTGTTTCTTGCTCTGCCAAGAAATCAAGCAGTTGCCTAGGAATTGACATCCAGAAGTTGATTTCCTGGTCAACTTACACCCTGCATAGTCACTGTCAGAAAAAGCAACTAATTTACCAGAATGTCCGGTAGAATACCATAAACCTAGAGATGGAGTGCCTTGCAGATATCTAAAGATCCTCTTGACTGCAATCAGATGAGACTCTTTAGGTGCAGCCTGAAATCTAGCACAAACACATGTAGCAAACATAATATCTGGTCTAGAAGCTGTTAAATACATCAAGGACCCAATCATACATCTGTAAAGTGTTTCATCAACCACTTTACCTTTCTGATCTGAGTCCAGTTGTGTGGTGCTGCTCATGGGAGTAGAACAGGGCTTACAGTTTTGTAAATCAAACTTTTGCAAAAGATCTTTTGTATATTTGGATTGATGAATAAAAATTCCATCAGCCTTTTGTTTGATTTGCAACCCCAGAAAGAACTGTAATTCTCCCATGGCACTCATTTCAAACTTCTGTTGCATCAACTTTGTAAAGGCATCACACAACTTTGGATCAGAGGATGCAAAAATGATATCATCTACATAAATTTGAACAAGTAGATTATGCTGCCCAGCTTTCTTAATAAATAAAGTCTTGTCTATGGAGCCTCTAGTGAAATTGTTTTCCAGAAGAAAGTTTGATAATGTCTCATACCAGGCTCTGGGAGCTTGTTTTAACCCATAAAGAGCTTTATCAAGCTTATACACCCAATTAGGATGTTTATTGTCCTCAAAGCCTGGAGGTTGACATACATAAACCTCTTCTTTAACTTTTCCATACAAAAATGCACTTTTGACATCCATTTGAAAGACTTTAAGTTTTTGATAAGCAGCATAAGCTAAAAACAATCGAATTGCTTCCAGTCTGGCTACAGGGGCAAAGGTTTCATCATAATCAATACCTTCTTCTTGTGCAAACCCCTGAACAACCAGTCTGGCCTTGTTCTTAACAATAAGCCCATTTTCATCAGTTTTGTTCCTAAACACCCATTTAGTGCCTATTGCACACTTACCTGGAGGTAGAGGAACCAGTTCCCACACTTGCTGTTTCTTGAACTGAAGAAGCTCAAGCTGCATGGCATCAACCCATCCATTGTCCTTTAAAGCAATGTGATAATTCTTTGGCTCTTGCTGACTGATGAAGAGAGCATAGAAGCAGAAATTTGACAATTGACTTCTTGTTGATACTCCAGCAGTGATATCACCAATGATTTGAGACATGGGGTGATTCTTCAGATCTTGATACACAATGAGATCTGTGCAAGTGTTTGTAGCCGGTTCAGCAGCAACAGATGGTGATGGTGAATCATTTCCTTGAAACCAATCAGTGGATGGTAATTCAAAGGAAGTTGAATTCGAAGAAATCTCATCAGCATTTGTTGTGGATGGTGCTACTGGCGCTACAGGAACATCAGGTCTAGTTGATCAGGCAGCTGATCACTAAACCTGAAGAGGTGAGTACTGCAATCATCATCATCATCATCAGCAGTACCACCAGGTGGTGAACTGTTGACAGGAGCAACAGCAGGAGTTTGATAAGGAACATATTGCAGTATGTCCAAATCAAATAACTCCACAGGACTTTGTGGAATCTTGTCCTTTGGAGATTCATTAAACTAACATTAGTAGAGTTTCTTCAACCATCTTTGTTCTGCAGTTGAAGACTCTGTATGCCTTGCAAGTAGATGAATAACCAACAAAGTATCCTGCATCCACCTTAGGATCAAATTTGTGGAGTTGATCCTTTGTGTTGAGAATAAAACAGGGACACCCAAATGCTTTGAAAAATGAAATCAGAGGAGCCAAATGATGGAGAACTTCATATGGAGTCTTCATCAACCTCTGATTTACTAAAACTCTATTTTGCACATAACAAGCTGTGTTGACAGCTTCGGCCCAAAAGGTCAATGGCAAACCTGAGTCAGCCAGCATGGACCTTGCAGCTTCAATGAGGGTCCTGTTCTTTCTCTCCACTACTCCATTTTGTTCTGGAGTCCTTGGAATGCTGAACTGCCTTTTGATTCCCTTTGAAGATAGAAGTCATCAAGTGTATGATTTCTGAACTCAGTTCCATTATCACTCCTAATACACTTGACTGGAAGGGAATACTGCTTCTCAATGTACAGCACAAAGTGGATAATCTTCTGAGCAGCCTCATCCTTTGAATGTAGAAAGAAAGTCCATACAAATCTGGAGTAATCATCCACAATTACCAGACAGTATTTCTTCTTTGCCATGCTCATTACTCTCACAGGACCAAATAGATCCATATGCAGTAATTGCAAGCAGGCAGTGGACTTGGACACTTCAATAGGAGGAAATGAGACCTTGTGCTGTTTTCCTTTTAAACAAGCAGTGCATGTTTCATCACAGTGGAACTCCTTTATTGGTAAGCCTCTGACTAAACTATTGTGGCTAAGCTGATTCATGTTTTTGAGATTAACATGACCAAGCCTCCTGTGCCACAGTTTAGATTCTTGAAAAGAGGCTTTGGAAAATAGGCAAGGATTGCCTTTGAGATCTATCTTCTTAGAGAGATCTAAGGCATACACTCTTCCTGTCCTGTTGGCTTTCAGGAGAGTGTGATCATCCAACACCTTGTCAATCAAGTGCAAAACTTTGGATGACAGAATCCTACAGTTTTGACTTGTGAAAAGGGCAACATGGCCTTTATCACACATTTGACTGACACTCAAGAGGTTGTACTTGAGATTTTCCACATGATTAACATCATCAAATTTGATTTCTCCATTGGAGACAAAGCCCTTACCGATGATGTAACCCCTAGCATCATTGCCAAAAGAGACAAATCCCTTCTTTCCTTGAGAGTAGTCATGAAGAAGAGAGATGTTCCCAGTCATGTGCATAGATCCCCCACTGTCTACATACCAGATGCTACTTTGGCATGTTGAAGAACCCTGCAATAATAAACAATCAGTTAGTTTTAGAGACCCAAACCTTTTTGGTTTTGGGCCTGGTCTCATCAATAGATGGTAAACTAACATGTTTATTTGTAACAACAGCCTGAGAAGAAGAAGATGGTGTAGAAGAGGAGTCCTTTGGCTTAGACCTCCTTTTCTGTGGTTTCAACATAGGAGAATCTAGTTGGTTAACTCTACCCAACAGATGTTGTACCATCATCACCAGCTGTGTCTGATTTTGTGATAAAGCTTTCAGCTCATCAGACACATTGCTAGTGGAGTTAGATAAGGTCCTATGTTGCACCTTCTTCTTTTGAGCACCCTCAGCTGTCACCTGTTTAACTCCTTCCTTTTTGGATTGCTTTAAGGACTTAAGGGTTACAGGATTTGATGTTGCTGATACAAATGTGGTCTCAAACTCAGTTTTCATTTTTACCATTTTCTCATTAATTTCTTCTTTTGTTTGAGTTTGGAACTCTTTTGTACCAACAATCATCTGTAAGATGATTGAACAAACCACATATTTCACATGGTTTCTTCTTCATCTTAGGTTGATCATCAACTAAAGATGGTGAAGCAACAGAAGACTTGTTCTTCAATGCTTTGGAAGCATTGGTTGCTTTCTTGACAGCCTCTTTAGTAGTCTTCAAACTCTTTCTACTGCCAGTTTTCTTCTCTTCAGTGCTGACAGCAGTTGAAGTTTGAACTTCAGGTGTTAAATCCTGCTCTCCAGTCCTTTCAGGACCTTCAGGATTAACTCCTGAGTTGATCAACTTATTGATCATGTGAATGTCAGCATTTGGACCATCAACATCAGCTGATAGGTTCAAGGAGGACTTGATGCTGACTGCTACTTCTGATTGTGCTGTATCAGAAGGTAGATCACATGATTGATGGATTGGTTATCACTCTCACCATCAGATTCTACCTCTGCTCTTGGGGTAAAATCTGTAGGTGGAGCAGTGTGATTGTAGCCAATTCCAAACTTCACATTTGAAGCAGATTGCTTACTAAGAAGCATTTCAAAACCTTTGCATGATTGTACCCATCTATCACACTCGACCTGGGTAACTGCAAGGGTTTCTTTGAGATCTTTGTACTTCTCTAGAAGTACATCTTCTCTAGCCTTATCATCAATTATTTTGCAATTCAGTTTATAAACCTCATCATTTTTATCTTTGAGCACAAACTCAAACTCAGCTTTGTTTTTGGAAATTATTTGTTCTAGCTCAATGTTCTTATTAATTAAAGCTACATTTGCTTCTCTAATGGAAGCAAATGCTGCTATGCATTGTTCAGAACATAATTTGGCTTTTGCCTCAGAGGATACCTGTGATACCTGAGGTGTAGAGGCATTGGAAGATGAAGTATCAGCAGACTCCAAAGCCATAAGAGCTAGATTCCCAAAGGGACTGTCACCACCATGTTGACCAGCACCTGAGAACAGTTGATCATGACCAGACAAGTCATCTGGTAAACTGCTCCAGTCAACAACTCCTGGGGTGAAGAAGCTGTGTTGTTGAGATGAAGGTTGTTGATGAGATAGGGAAGGCTGAGGTTCTGGTAATGCATGAGGTGTGGTGTCATAGGAACTTGAACTTGATTTGACTGTGGCATGTAATAACCAGGGTACTGATATGGCATTTGACCCTGAGGAACAAAATATGCCGGAGATTGTTGTTTTGAGGATGATGACTAGATGTGACAGGATGTTGCCCTCTGTGTTGTTGACTATTGCCAGGAAAAGTCACAAAGGGTGCAGTAGAGTTAGATCCAGTTGATCTACACTCTCTTGCAAAGTGTCCAAGCCGTTGGCATTTGTGACACCTCAACTTGCTCTTGTCAAAACCAACTTTGGTTTTGCCAGAGAGTCCTGGGAATTTTCTTCCAGTTCTTTTGTAGAACTTCTGAGATCTGATATTTATCAAGGCCATTTGGCTCAAAATATCCATCTCTTCTAAGTCATCATCAGCAATCCCCTTGAGATCATCCATAATGAAACATAGATTGTCATTATTACACCCAGTGAACTGACCATCAACACTTACAAATGCAGAATTAGAAGTGCTCGAAGAGAAATTAATATGCTCATCATACTGGCATTCAGATGAAGCATATTCTGACTCATGACCCACCAAGGCAGTGTTGCCTTGTATAAAGTCTTCAGTGAGCTTTCCAGATGAAGACAGCTTTCTCTTCTGTTCTATCTCTCTCTCAAAAGTGAGCAATTTCCCATGGAGTTGGGTGAGAGATAGTTTGTCCAAACTTGCACTGGAGCGTAGGACAATAGTATATGTGTCCCATCTCTCAGGCAGTGATCTGAGAAATCTGTTATTCATCTGAATATTGGTGTATTCAAGTTTGACCATTTTTAGTTCAGAGATCAAACAAGAAAACCGCTCATATTGTTGAGTCAGTGTCTCACCCTTTCTATGAGAGAATGTCTCATATTGTTGGGCAAGAATTTCTCTATTATTTGCCAAGACCTCATCTGTTCCTCCAAATTGTTCTTTCAAAGCAATCCAGAGGTCATGGGCAGTTTCATGATGCATTAGCCCAGAATAGATTTCATTGGGCAAAGCCATGGCCAGAATTCCATGGGCTTTTGCATCAATCTCAAGCAACTTCTTATCCTCATCTGAGTATTGCTCCCTCCTCTTCGGAACCATTTGATTGGTTTCCGGGTTATTCACCATAGGCTTGTGTGGACCATGTACCACTGATGTCCAACACCCTGCGCTGTTAACAGACAGGTGATGGAGCATACGTCTTTGCCATATGTTATACTCATTCCTAACCAGCATAGGAGGCTTGGTTGAGGAACCAGTATTGTGAGGATCATTGGAGGGAGTGGTCATTTTCAGTTCAAAAACAGTTTAGTTCAAGTTTTAAAAAGTTTTAGACAAACCACAACAAACTCAATGAGAACCAAGAAAAGATCTCAGGATGAATGAGCAGAAATACAGAAAATTCAATCTCTATAACCGTTTCTTGCAAAAACAAAAGCTAATTCAATCAAACTTGGATCTTGAATAGCAGTTTCAATGATCAATTATTAGATCGATCAATGATTAACCTGCTCTGATACCATTTGACAGGATCAGTGATCACAAGTTTGATGTATCAGAATATAAAGCAGCGGAATACAACACGAATTAGACAAATTGTAGCAAGCAATCGATATTGTAAGCATTAAGATCGCATACGGTTATAGGGAGAGAATATGTATTTCTGATTTCTAGGAATGTTTATAGATGTAGAATATTTCTAATCGAATCAATCATCCATTCCATTCAATTACTCATTTCACTCACTGATTACAATAGGTTGTCACTCCTTATATAGAGTGCAACAGTCACTGCTGTTATCACGGAAAGTGACAACTGGCAGATCCATACAGAAATAACTAATTCTTAACAAACTACTGAAATGTTCACAACTACTGAGAACATATCAGCAAGTTAAGTACAAAATATAAAACTACTGAAACTACAACGACTGAAGAACAAGCTCTTCAGTCGTTTTACAAAACTACTGAAACATAGAAAATAAAACTACTGATATCACAACTACTGAAGAAGTACTCTTCAGCAGTTGTGACAAAACTGAGGCTTCAGTACTTGATCTTCAGACTTTGACCTTCAGGTGTTTCATCAGCTGATGACTTCAGTAGATATCATCAGCTGATGTCTTCAGTCTTTGTCTTCAGACTTTGTACATCAGTTGTTGATCTTCAGCACTTGTGAACTCTTCAGCTGTTGTACTTCACTATTTTGGTCTTTCAACTTCAGCACTTGTGTTCTTCAGCTGTTGTACTTCAGCACTTTGGTTCTTCAGCTGTTAAGGTCTTCAGCACTTGATCTTCAGCTGTTGAAGTCTTCAGCACTTGTCAAACTACTGATGAGGCTTTCAGCAGTTGTGATACCGTGTGGGACTTAGAGGTTTTCTGATCTTGGCTCATTGGTTCTTTTGGTCCAACAAGGACCCCTAACGCGAACTGTGGGAGGCAAAGTTTTCCAAAGAAACATTGGGCAAAGGGTGGTTGGTTGAACACCACGAGAGACCTCCGGAGAGACTGATATGACCCAAAGCTAAGCACGGGTGTCAGCAGGCAGGGTTTTTTTTTAGGGGGAGCATCTAACTCAACAGGGACGAGGAGGAAGACGATGGCTAAGCACCATGGTAAGGAAAGAAGAAGAAGCGTCGGTGACCTTGTCACCACCACGCCACCACATCCACCATAGCTACCACAGCCACCACCATACTCCCAACCACAGTACAGATTCCATACCACACTATTCCTTTCTCCCCACATGAACTCCACCATTTCACAGACTATCTTCACTACAGACAACACCACCACCACTACACCCAAAAGCAGGACCCTCAGCCATCCCTCATCTACTTAGGATCACCGTACTCCAATCGGGGTTAGAGGAACAGCTGTCTGCCTCAACAGGATGGTGTGATTGCCACTAATGGCTACAGATGAGGAGAAGGCGGCCTAGATTGCCAGCTTATGATTGACTGTGCACAATCCACCAGATGCAGAGCAGGCTCGAGTTATAGAGGAGCGGCCCAACAGATGGCTGCTCAGAGCACTGAGATAGCCCAACTCCAGCACATAGTGTCCATCAAAGCAAGAAAATAGAGGAGTTGGAGGGGCAAAGAAGACTATCATGTTAAAGCTGAAAGGATCTAAGGAGGAGCCTTTGAAGATCAAGGAAGGGGACGGAGATGATGATGATGAAGATGATGATGAGGATGATGAGAGTGATATAGAGGAGAATGAGGAAACCGAAGGAGATAGGACAGAGGATAAGGACGATGATGATGAAGCAGAAGGAGGGGATGTAGCTGCATCGGCCTCTGCTTATGGTCAAGAGAAAAGGTCAAAGAACAGACAAGACCAACCAGCTTCTACTTCTGCTTCTCCAAGTGATGAGACGATGATACAGGTTAAAAGTAAAGACTAGATGTTTATGTATTTATTTACTTTTGTATTTGAATCCTATATTGAAAACAATGTATTGAATGTTTATATTAAGTTAATGCATTTCTGTTTGATTAATTACTAATGATTTATGTGTTGAATGTTTAAATCAAACAGATCCAAATTACCAAAAACAATGAGTTTGATGTTGCTCCCCTTCAGCAGGTCAAGACTCAGCTAACAATGATTCTTGATCTGTAAGGGATTGTTAGGAGGTCAGTGAATTATACCCCTGAAGAAGGGGAAATAAATCATGACCTATCAAACGAGCAACTCGCAGAGCTTTTCAAGCTAAATCCAGATGAGATAGTGAAAGATGCTCCGACATGCGATTCGACTAGTGACGAAGAGCTCAACGATGTTGATGAAGTCGTGATCGACGATGTCACTGCCGAGGATTACCCTCAGTACACTGATAATGAGGGTAATGTGGTCCCCAATCTGGGTGAATCCCTTGTCAGCGATACTTTTAAGGTGTTGAACAAGATGGAGCAAGAAACAGAGAAACCAGTAGGAACAGCCCAAGCCTCAATGATGATGTCGACATTCGAAAGGCTGAGTGGGCTACATTTTTTGAAGAAGTTAGAGCCCAACGTGCTGCACCAAAGAAGTATGCCTACACCAAACTCTACAGAGTCAAGAAACATCACAAGGTGTCAGGTTGGATCATAACATGGGTGTATTTTGAGGATCTTAATGGTTATGCGGTTAAGAGAGAACAGGGCATAGAGTACTTCAGATTCCCACATGATCTGAAGACTCTACTAGGTTTTGAGCTCAACCAGCTGGCTAAGCTAAAGCTTTTGTATGCTGAACCGAGGAAGATGTCAGGCTGGTTTGAGGCTGCCCTAAAGAAGGAGTACCACACCAGATGGGTTAACTTCAGACCCCAACAGCCTACTAGGTATATCAGAAGGTCTGAGGTTGATGCCATTACTTGCAAGCCCAAGATAGTGTTGAAGTGGAATCCTCTGCGCACAATGTCAAGAATCCCACTCAGGGAAATGCCACAGGATGTCACTCCACATTTTAAGTGGTGGTACTACGATTGGAGAACAGCTGAAGCGGTCATTGTCCTAAGCAAAGAGGGACATATGGATACGATCAGGGTATTCGACCCGATGTGGCTTACAAACTTGTCGGATAATGATGTCTATACGCTATACAAGTGGCCACTGTTCTATGATACGCAAGATATTGTACAAGCCCTCCAGTTCCAGAATGTTATACCACTCTGCTTCTCGTTTGAGATTCACACGGGAGTCACAAAAGAGGAGAAGTACAAGAAATACAAGGAGGTTATGCAGACAAAAAGAGATTAGAGAGATCTAGGTCCAAGGGGGAGTTTGTTGATACATGTATGTCCCAAGATCATGATATGAATGTAATAGATCTTATTTGTCTCATTCTGAGGTAATGCTTGGAATGATTAATGAAATGATATTGTTTGTTTGTTATGTATAATGATTAATATTTCATTAATGAGTCAACGTTGAATTGGTTAATTAGGTTTGGGGTTGTTTAAATTGTTACACATAGTGTTATATTAATTAATTAATACATTCAAACTTAACAAAATGAAGTTCTCATGCGAATGGCCCATGCGAATGGACCATACGCATGAATAACTTCATACGAATGACTCAGTCGCACAAGTGAACCAGGAGAATGGATCAGTTGTATGATTGTAACATAAGATTGGCTCAGTCGCACGACTGAACACTCAGTCGTGCGGATGAATCAACCGCATGGTTCAATCGAACAACTGAACCATACTAATGGTTCAGTCGCACGAATGAACAATACTAACCTATAAATACAACCCATTTCGTGGAAAACCGAGAGCATTCATTGGTTACAATTCCAAACGTACCCTAGCCGTCTAGAACCCTCCCAATTCGTTCTCCAAGTTCACACAACACATTAGATCGATTCCCAATCGACTTCTAACATTAGATTTAATTCTTGATTGATTCATCGTGTGTTCTCACTGATTGGATCGCCAATCAAATAGGATTCCGCACTATTTGATCTGGTTTACACGCTAATCACTAGGTATTTCGTTGAAATACCAGGTTCTAACAAAATCCCAATAGGTCTTCAGGAAATACTTTCAAGTACTGAGATACCACAAGTATATTTTCCATTCCCTGTTCCTCTCTTGCTTTCATCACGTAAATTATGAATGTTGTGTGTCCTTTCTTGTAAGGCCTCGTTCCTGGGACGCTCACAGGTAGTTAATCATCACACATAAAATATATAATTACATTAACTTTACTAAAATCATGCAGTGGAAACACTTTAAACAAACATTTAATTTCCTTTAAATAGACACTTTTGCAAAATAATACATCGTTTGTTACAAAATATAGTTCCTGCATATTACAACGCAAAAATGTTATACAAAAGAATTCCATCCAAAAATTCCAAGTACCTACCCCGCGCCATCCTCAAAAATGCTCACCTGCAAACTGGAAAATGCATAAAAAGTCAGCTTTGCTGAGTGAGTTCTAGTTTTATAAAAACATTTCATTACCTTCCATTTGTTAAAGCATTTTCATTACTATCGCACGTGATCACACATCGTACATGCATCAAGGTAATCAGTATTATCTTCATCATCGTTCGTTTCGTACATTTCACACGTTTCGCAAATTTCGTACATTATTATCTTTCACTTCTATGTAGGTCCTGTCATGTGCTTAACCCCCTCTAGAGCACAAAGAAATTCATCTAGGGTTAAGCGACAAGGACCCCATATTGCACGTATAGAGTGGTCACTAGGACAGACTCCCCTTGTGTGTGTGAACTCTTATGGGTAGCCAAGATCGCACGTTGTATAAATCACAGTAATTAGGAAATCGAACGTATTGGAGCAGTCACCAAGACTGAACTCTTACTGTGTGTATGAACCCTTATGGGTTAGCCAAACTCACACGTTGTAGAGACACACAGTTGAGCTAACAACTCTCAATGAGTTGTGAACCTCCTTTCATTTGCTTCCAAGGCTTTTCAATTGTTCCTTCATTATGTTCCACTTTCATTATCTTAAATCTTTCACTTCGTTAAGATAATACTTTACGTTTATTATCAACATTACACCACGTAAGGTCACGTCATCACATGTAATAAGGAACATAAGAAAACATATCATACATAACATACATAGCATACATAATCAACATACATCAGCATCAACATACATAGCATCAATCATATGTCATCTTAAACATCATGAATCACACATTCACGTTATAAAAATATGCATATCAAGCATAAATCATCACAAGACATAACTGACCCACCATGGGACAACGGGGGTTCGGGGGTGGCAGCCTTGACAGTGGGGTCCTAGGGGCAGAAGCCCCTAGTGGGGTCGAAGGGGCAACACCCCTGGCTGGGCCGTGCTGCCAGGTCAGTGCGAAATTTTTTTATTTTAACACTTTTATATAGCACATTTCTTCATAGAAAAAAAATGATCTTTCTCTTAAAACCTCTTAAAATCTTGGTCATTTATATCATATATTTAGTATGCATTTCCAACCCAAAACTAGTTTAAAACCATTAAATAGGGGATCTAGAACTCACTTGTACTCAGTGACTAGCTTCTCAATCAAGCTTACAAAGCAAGGGTTGCACGGCACAGCCTATAGATAAGTTAACACTTAAAGGAGTTAATTTCTGCATAATTTCGTTGCTAATTTCACTGCCAGACCAGTAGTTTCGCTGCTTAGTTTTGTTGCTCAGTTTCCCTACTCAGTTTCACTGCTCAGTTTCGTTGCTCAGTTTCGCTGCTAGTTTCGCTGGCAGTTTCTCTGCCATCTCTGATGCCAGTTTCGCTGCCATCTCCGATGCCAGTTTCGCTGCCATCTCCGATGCCAGTTTCGCTGCCATCTCCGATGCCAGTTTCGCTGCCAGTTTCACCTAACTTTCGTTTTATAACCATGTCTGCAAAACTACCTGCGAAATTATAGTTTGGCAGGAAGATCCACAGTTTCGCTAGACGAGTACCTAATTTCACTAGATGAATGCCCAGTTTCGTAGAACGGGCTGAAAATTACCAACAACCCATTTTTGACCCAAAACTTTAATATTTTACATCCAAAATCTTGTTTTATCACCCAATAAGCTCTATGTAAGCTTCTTACATGTTTTCTTGCACAAAAACGTGAGTTTTGGGTGAATCTTTGCCACTTTTAAAAACCCAAACCCTAGGATCCAAATTTACATAAAAAGCAACCATTAAATGATGTTTCTTACATGGATTCTTGGTGTTTTCTACTTGTTTGGATGCCCACAAACACCGATCTTCAATCCCGAGATCAACCGAGCCTTAAATCTTCAATTCTCTCTACTTTCTCTCTCTGCTCTCTCTTTCTAGAACTAGAGTGTCGAGTTGCAAATGAGAGCTGCTCAAGCTAATCCGTTTATATATACCGGGCGTTCCTGGGACCTTATACTCGCCAAACACATAACCCGCGAAGTCTACTCGGTCTATAACCCATATCCGTCTTATTTTCATTAAATGATCTCGTCTAAGCCCATTATTATTATTTGGCTCGCATAGACATTATTCGGGGCATTACATGTAACATCTCGTATTTTTTTTTGTTAACTAAAAGTTAACTTCGTTTACTCTTACAAGGGTTATTATTGTCAATTTTGAAACTCATGTGTTGTTTGTGCTTATTCATTATTGTCATTATGTTAATAATGCAAATATTAAATAATAATAATGTTAATATTAATAAAAGTAACAATAATAATAAGTAATAAAATGAATAACAGTATTAGTAATAATAAGATTATTTTTAATAAGGTTAATTATAATTATTAAGGGTTATTAAACTTAACCATGTTTAAAACATAAATTTAAATTAAGTTGGGGGTCTTATTTGTCAATTTATAAACCTAAAATAGAAAGTTTATTCATAAAATGTTAAAACTTAAAAGTGCAAGGGCCAAAATTGCAACATTTTTAAAGTTTTTTTTTATTTCTTTCTCTCTCCCCATGAATCCGGCGGCCGCTGCGGCCACCTCCGGCCGAGGTCCGGCGAGCCCCGAAATCGCCCAAAACCTCAGAATTTTGAACCCCAAATGATTCCAATCGTTTCCAGAACATGATTCGAACCTAAACGTAAGTTTTAATTGGGTATAACTCGGTTATTAAGATGAAAAAACTTGAAACCGAAACTCGAATTAATAATTTAACCGTTCAACAGTTAAAAACTCATAATAATCTAATTAATCGAACACAAACAATTGTTTAACTATTCCTAAACTATCTACACTTCCAATTTCGCCTGAAAAGAAATCAAACACCAGAATCTAACTCTCGAACTCATCGCGAACTATAGCTAGTCGAACTCAATCTTTTTCATAATCTCACACTCAATTAACCGAGGGCTTTTGTTCGTTGGAGTCTTTAGAAGCTACCTGTGCAACGAATATGATTATCATTATCAAATTCTTGTCCATTGATTCGGCATAAACCACGCTTGTTCTTCGATTAGGATCGCCTTCAATTCGAACTGATTCGGGTGAGTTACATACATTGATATGCTCGATTAAGCATGGGAAACAAAAGCCCCATGGTTAATTTGGAAATCATCATCGTTTAGATGATCAATTTGGTTCGAATCTAAACTAGGGTTCTTCCAATTTGGGGGTTTTGCTTGGGTTATGCTTAAAAGATATTAAAACGGAGATAAACCGTGGCTAAGGCCTTTGGTTTACTGGTTGTTGGCGTGGAGTGTGGACTTGAGGTCCCGGGTTCGAACCCGGGGACCCTCAATCCACCCCTTTTGTTTTCATTCAAAATTTTGAAATATATATAAACTTCTGTAAATTATTAAAATAAATTTATAAACTTTGTGTATTTTTCTAAAATCACTTATTAATTTTATAAATTTATTCCCTGAATAATTTAAACATTTTATAAAACAATAATAATATTTAGTTTTAAAACTTTACATTATTCTTTTTTCTCAAACATTGTTTGTATGCTATTGTTTAAAACATTAGTATAAAATATACATACATATATATATATATATATATATTATCATTATTATAAAAGATTGTTTAAACTGATATTTAAACCCTATTTTCGCTAAGTATTTTCGTTGCTTCATAATAAAACGCCCGGCTATTATATTTTATTTTCATGAAATAAAAATAAAATCAACTATATCATTTTAAGGAATTTAATTGTTGAAACCCAAAATATCAATTCAAACCCTAGCCCCCGTTGAATCGTTAAGCTCGTTTGTAAACTTTAACGTTGTTAATTCATATATTTAGGTGCCTTGTGACGTTTTATCTTGGAATGACTTATATTATTCTTATTGATCTTCCTTTTATACTTATTTGACAAATGAGTTTTCCTTGCCCCTTTTTATCTTTTCACACTAATTTGGGGTGAAACATGATTACATATACATAATGCACTTGTAAACGTTTAGACTTGTAAAGCACTTGCAATTCATATTTTTGTCATGGTTATTTGTGTGTTGTAAGGGTTTATATGAGATACATATTTTTGTTTACAATCATTAACTATTGCTAGCCGGGCGACGTCTTTGATCATTGGGCCTGACAACCCTATTTGGTGCTAAAGTCGATGTATTGCCGACTCCTGATGACGTATGCTTCTTCATCATGGGAACCAAATACACTTAGCCAATCTTTTATACTTGTAATCAAGTCAAGGTTTGGTTGTGACGATATGCGTTCTATAACCTTACTTGCTTATGACCTATGACATGAATTGCTACTTGTAACTTTATCATATTATGTATAAAAACCTTGGAAACTCACCAACTCTTTATAGTTGACCCTTTTATTTTTATCATGTTTCAGGAAATCCCCAAGTTTAAAGTAGACTTTTGAAACTTGGAAATAAAACTAGGACTTGGACCTAGTTAAATAAATAAATGTTATGTTACGTTTTGTTTTATTTGGGATTATTTCATGTTTTGAGGCTTATGTTTGTAATGCCTTTTGAATCTTATAATTTTAATATTTACACTTAAATATAGTGTTATGTGGCTGTGAACAATCTTAACCCTCCCATCTCGATGATTCCGCCGTCAAGGTTGGGTGTGACATTACATTTCTTAAGGCTCTAGGAAGCCTTTAGGTGGGATATCATGGGATATAGCAGGTGGTTTCTCTCACCATGGATGACTAATGTCTTTGCACCGGTTAGAGGTATATTAAGCATATGCTTATCATACATGATTTCAGCCCTTTTCTTAACCAAACAATCAATCCATACTACCATATCAAAACCTCCAAATGTTATGGGCATTAAGTCTATCTTAAATGAACTACCCTCTAGGACCATTTCACAATCCATAATGACTTCATTGGTTTCTATTATATTACCATAAGCCAAGTCTGTGGTAAACGCATCGGTGAAGGTGTAAGCTATCACATTAATCAAAGGCCTAAAGGTAGTAGAAATAAAGCTAGAAGTCGCTCAGTATTAAATAGAATGGTAGCAGGATGGTTGTTTATAAGGAACGTACCATTGACCACATGGGTTCTTTACGAGCACCAGTTGGGTCCATCACGAATGCTCTTCCCTTAAGGTTGTTGGGTATGGCATCCTTATCCATTGCTAGCTTAGGACACTTATTCCTCGTGTGCCCTAGATCTCTACACTCATAGCATTGTTTACCTGGTGTGTACGTAAAATCCTTAATCAAGTGGCCGGTATGTTTGCATCGGAAACAGGGCATCGGGGTTGCCATCCCCTGTGTTAGGATTGTGTATTAAACTAAATACTAACTAATATACGTGTATACCGAATCAAATAGTGCGGAATCCTATTTGATTAGCGATACAATCAGTGAGAACGCATGTAGAAACAATTGTAGATTGAATCTAAACGTTAAGAACGATTGGTAATCGATCTAGTGCGTTCTATGAACTTGGAACAGGTTCTTAGAGGTCTCTGGACGGCTAAATATGATTTAGTACATAGGTTTTCGAAGTGTTAAGTTTTTCCACGATTTAAGTGGTATTTATAGGTTAGGGTTTCACATTCAGGCGACTGAACCATTAGCATGGCTCAGTCGTGTGATTGAGTAATCCGGTTTATCCATTCGCATGACAAAGTGTTCAGTCGTGCGACTGAGTCAATCTCATGTTACAATCATGCCACTGATCCAATCTCCTGGTTCAGTCGTGCGACTGGTTCATTACCATGAAGTTGTTCATGCGTATGGTCCATTAGCATGGGCCAATCGCATGAGAACTTCATATGACTTAGTTTGAATATGTTTCACAATCATTATTGACTTAGATCTATTCAAACAAACACAAACCTATACAGTTAGTTCAATAAGCGTTATTACATACTAAGCACTGAAATATTCAACATTATAAGCACAACCACACATTGTATTTCATTAAGTACCCATTCTATTACATATGTGTAACACAATAAAGACATTTTACATAAGCTCAGAAACTAGGTACACATGTATTTACAAACTCCCCCTTGGACCTAGTTTCATCTACTGTCTTACATCTTCTTAAGCTCCTCATATTTCTTGTACTTCTCCTCTTATCACTCCTGCATGTATTTCAAAAGCAAAGCAGAGTCGTATCACATTTTGGATTTGGAGATCTTGTACAATATCCTACGAGTCATAGAACAGTGGCCACTTGTATAAGGTGTAAATATCTTCAGCCGACAAGTTAGTGAGCCACATGGGGTCAAACACCGTGATAGTTTCCATACTACCATTTTTGTTCAACACTATGATTGACTCGCCTATTCTCCAATCGTAGTACCACCACTTGAAGTTTGGAGTGAAGTCCCGTGTCATTTCCCGTAGAGGGATTCTAGACATCATGTGCGGAGGACTCCACTTCAGCACTATTTTTGGCTTCCCAGTTATGGCATCAACTTTAGATCTCCTGATATACCGCATTGGTTGTTGAGGCTTGAAGTTGACCCACCGGGTGTGGTACTCTCTCTTTAACGCTGCTTCAAACCAGCCTGACATCTTACGAGGATCAACATATAGCAACTTCAATTTTGCTAGCTGGTTAAGCTCAAAACCTAGAAGATTCTTCAAATCGTGTGGGAATTTGAAGTACTCGATCCCCTTCTTTCTTTTAACAACATAAACAATAAGATATTCAAACCCACGCTATAATTTTACCTGACACCTTGTGATGCTTCTTCACTTTATAGAGTTTGGTGTAGACATTTGACTTTAGAGCACTACCCTGGACTCTAATTTCTACAAAGCATGCTGCACATTCAGCCTTTCTCATATTGACATCAGTATTCGAGGCTTGGGCTTGCTCGTTATTCTTTTCTGACTCATGTTCCATTTTATCAAGAGTTTCAAAAGTATCACTAACAAGGGAGTCACCCAGATTGGGGAATATATTTCTCTCCTTGTCAGCGTACTCTGGATAATATTAGGCCATGACATTTTTAATTTCGATTTCAACGACATCGTTTAGCTCATCATCACTGTCTATGTCCATTGTAGGAGCATCCTTCACGATCTCTTCATGATTCAGTTGGAATATTTCAGCCAATTGTTCATCAGTGAGATCATGAATATTTCTCCTTCTTCAGGAGTATAACTCATAGATCTCCCGACTATCCCTTGCAGATCAAGAATCATAGTAAGTACAATATTGATCTGCTAAAGGGGAGCAACTTTGTATTCATCTCCTTGAAAATTTGGATCTTCTTGATCTAAAACATGTAACACATCAACCATTAGTCAATAATCAAAACAGTAAACATCCAATATATACATAAACATTAATCACATAATGTTAATCTGAAATTCAATTATAAAGTTTTCGAGTACATAAATATCTAAACATTACTTTCCCCTGAATAGCTGGCACGTCAGTAGGAGGGGCAGAAGATGAGGCTCCTTGGTCTTGATTTCCCTTTGTACGTCTCTCTTGACCTTGAGCTGATGTAGATGCAGCTACATCTCCTTCTTCATCATCATCATTGCTCTGCCCTTCCCTTGTCTCTTCCTTCTCATTGGCCTCACCATCATCACTGTGATCATCTTCACCATCATCATCATCATCATCATCATCTCCTTCTCTTATCTTGAGTGGCTCATCCTTTGAGCCCTTGAGATTGAGCATGATGGTCTTGTTTGAAGCCTCAAACTCCTTTATCCTCTTTGATGAGTGGACGTTTTGCTCCTGGAGGTGGGGAATTTGCTCAGCTTGCTATGAGATCTGCTGTGCTTGTGTAGTGTTTAGCTCCACAAGCTGGCGTAGTTGGGCAGTCCTCTCCTCGTCAGCAGCTAATAGCTTCAGCACCATACGCGTGAGTGCTGACGGCTGTTCCTATACCCCAATGGGGGGTAGAGATGATCCTGTGCGGTATGTAGGATGGGATGATGGTCCAGCTTGGTGGCGAGTGGTGGTGGTGGCAGAGGTGAAGATTGGGGGTGCTATAGATGTAGGTGGTGGTGGATGAACTGTAGTGATGGTCGATGGGATGTGGGTAAGTGGTGGAGTGGGTGTGGTAGTGGTGTGTGAGGTGGTAGTGGTGGTAGCAGGTGGTGTGGTAGTAGTGGTGGTGGTAGTGGTGGAAGGTGTGGCTGAGGTAGTGGATGTGGTGGTAGAGGTGGTCAGGGTAAACTTCAGTCTCTTCCCCTTCTTACCATAGAGCTTCTATACATAAAAGCTCCCCCTTGTTGTTGGGCGAGTCCAGGGCATATATGGGATCTGAATCAGCAGCAGCATCCTCGGACTTCCCTAGGCGTCCACCAACCACCCTTAAACCTCTCTCTGTGGCAACCACCCTGCTGCCAACAGTCCTCGTGAGAGGCTCCTCATCACTCTCTGCCTCCTCATCTGGAGGAGAAAAATCCTCGTGAAAGCTGGCAGTGGTGGCATCTGTAGGAGGTGGAGGGGCCCCTAGTAGAAGCGGGCCCAGAGTCTCCGCTAGTGTCACCGTTATAGTCAGAGTCATGAGATGGAAGAGCAATTTGCTCAACATCCGAGTCACTCTCCTCATGGCGTCACTTTCTCCTAGCCGGTGCCCTGTAATCAGCTTGGGTCAGATGTCCGAAGAGTCTCTTAACAGGGGGTTTGTCTTGCTTCCCCCTGCAGACCTTTATGCGGCTAATGGTCGTGTCATCCATAATCTCCAGCGATATAGCATCGTGGCTCTCCTTGGGCAAGGTAGGCAGCTTCACATTAATGATCATTTGTAGGAACCTGGGATACATGCCGAAGCCCTCCTTGCCCTTGGCCTCAAGGTTCTCTATGAGGTCGGCAAATATCATACTAGAGAAACTAAAGGGGTGGTTGAGTACCAATGCCACGTAGGCATTCTGGATCTGGTCTGAGAGGTCATCAAACCCACCCCTCCTTGACGCCAAGCACTTCAGAATCACATGCGCCAAGTACTTAAACTGGGGACACAGTTTGCTTTTATTCAGCACACTTGTATCTATGTCCCCAACGTACTTCATCCTGAGGAAGCACCTCTCACTGTCAGAGGGTGTAGCCTAGTCGGGTGATCTGATTGGTCACCCAGATCAAGTACTCGATGAATATCAGCAGCAGTCACCTCGATAGGCTGCCCAAAAATGGTACTTCGGATGCTGTAGGGCTATTGTAAACGATCAACCGGTGCCCCCTCCCAGAAGGCCTGCTGTATAGACCGATAGGGAGTGCACGGTGTGGATATAGCTCTCTGAATCCGGGATCTTTTTAGGAATGCAATGATCCCTGAAAACTCGGCACCGTTTCGAGTTGTGGCATCCAAATGGGCACAAATGTTGTGCTTAGCGTTAATGGACCACCTATCAGCCATCAATGTGTAACACAAGGGACATACAAGTTAGATCATCACACAACATAAACCATTTGTAATTAACTTGTTTGAGCTCAGTCTGGTTCAATCATGCGATTGAACCATACGACTGAGTTCAGTCGGTTGACTTAACAGGCGACTGAATACTATCGGGTGACTGAACATGCGGCTGAGTTCAATAGGGTGACTGAGCCTGCGATTGGTTCAGTCAGCCTACTGAGCTCATTCAGATTATCCATTCAGCCGACTGAGTCGTGTGGCCAGCTCAGTCATGAGATTGGAGTGCATCCAGGTGTCCAGTCGTCTGACCTACTATCTGTTCGAATGAAACTCGAATTTTGACTAATTCTTCAAATTAGATGCTGTGTTTTGGTTCAGTAGACTCACAATCACTCTACTAATCATCTAATAACCTAGATTTAAACATTTTACTTAGTTTAGTTAGGTTATTCGTCCAATTTCAGTCTCGGGTCTTGGTTAGGGCCAAATGTCGTGATTTTGGGCTCAAATCAACCGAAATTTTGTTGAATAGCACCACATTATACCTATATAATCACCATAGAATGTCAGAATATCGAAATAAGTAGGCAAATGAGGTCTGAATAAATTTCGACAGAGTAACGGTACTTTATGCGATTTTAGGGCGAATGGGGTGATGAGTTTATGCGATCGACTATGGCTCTATTTATACTGAATCTGATTTCAATCGGGCGACTGGACCCATTCGCTATGTTCATTCGGGCAACTGGACCTCAGTCGTGCGATTGTTTTATTCGATCAAATTCAGTCGGCCGACTGGGTTTCAGTCGGGCGACTGACTCATTCGGTCAACTTCATTCAGGCGACTGGCTCAATCTTGTAAGCCATTCGTGTGAATGGTTCATACTCATGCTCCTTTCGGTTATCTAGGGCATAAGTATGTTCCAATCGTAGATTGGTCCATAATCATGGTCTAGTCGTGCGAAGGGATCATACTTAGGATTTTGACTTTATGACCATTTGACATTTTACACCCTTTAACTATTGATTAAACATTTTGAGCATACGATCATCTCAGACATGATCCTTTTAACTTGGAAAAATTTTCATCACCTCAGACGTTATCCTTTTAAAACAATTTGTCACCTCAGACATGACTCATTTTACATTTAAAAGCATGTGTGGTCATCTCAGACGTGACCCTTTTAAGTGATTTAAATTCCAGATTGAATTCCACGCCATAGTTCTACATATACAACTAAACTGACTCAAACAAATTTAAACAAAATAAACTTTAACTAACTGAACTAAATTGTTTTTGTGTTTTTGTGTTTTTGTGTTTTTGTGTGGAGTGGAAATCCTAAGATAGAAATCTACCAAATTTATTTCATTGAACAGGCAGCTTTAAGTTATTTTGACCCTAAGTGAAACGATTCATTATGGAATCATACAAGTAATCAAATTATTCAGGACATGTTTCCAAATTCAGTTGATGCTGGATTCTTGTTTTGATCGAGGGTCATTTAGCAATATTAGGAAATAATACTGGTACTACGAGGTGCATACGTTGATTTGGATTTTCAAAAGTTGCAGCCACACTAATTGTCAGTATAATTGTCCATTTAAATCCATACACAGGCTTTTGACACAGATTGGTGATAGAATTGGTTATGTTATTTCAACTAACATTTGTGGAGCCCGCTCTTATATGGTAATCAACATTCCTCAGGAGATTTTTGAGCGGTCTACGGGTATTTTGACAAGAAGAGACTATTCTTAGAGCTTTCAAAGAGAAGCCAAGCCTTAGGTTAGTGCCACCGCACTGCAGAGAGGCGGCAAACAACAATGAACTCTAGAATATCTAGGTTATGCTTATCCACAGGTTAGTGCCATCGCACAGCAGAGAGGCACACAACCTATCTTCTTGTTAGAGCATATTTTCTTCTTTTGCACATAACGCACCAACAACATAGGTTATGAGCTTGATTGCGTTTATTTTTCATTTTTTGTGCCTTGCTCTTTTAGTGGTCATCCGCAGACATTTATGGCGTTTATTTGCTCGTTACCCCTTATTGGAAATAATTGATTGTGTTAACCAGTGATAAAATGGGAACCCACAGTCAGTTGAACAATTTAGTTTAAATTGAGTTCACCAATGAGGTCTAATCATCTATTGTGTTGAATCTACTGACACATCATGTAGTGGTCTAACAACCGCTAGATCTACTTTCTTTGCATTACCTTAGTAGTAGCCAGTGTACTATCATTTTTCCTTTTATATTGCCTAGACATCTTAGACTTATACTTTGTACTTTGCATCTAATTCAATTTAATATTTTAAAGTGCCAAATGTTTTGTTCCTGTGTACTATCATTTTCCATAGTCATTGAATCGGTTTCACAGAGTCGGTCTCATTTCTATCAGCTATCCGTCCCCCTCCCTCGTTTTTTTTAATTACTGACTTAACCTATTCTTGCCCTAAAATCTAAAACCGTAAAAGAATTGCGTTTTTAGGATTTTAAAGGCGAAGAACTAACACAATAAAATTAATTAAATTTAATAAATTAAAAGAAAAGAAAATAAAAGAAATTTGACTTTACGCATCGGACTAAGCATGGTCATCTTCTTGAAGTACCTCACTTTTCTTTTTAACACCGTTGACTTCTAACAAGTATAGAAAACATGGTTTATCAAAAGCTTTTGTATTGAGGTCAGCGCGTTGAAAATCCGTATTTATTTTAACGACATCGATAAGATTCTTTTCAAAACAATCACGTATAAAGTAATATTTTATGCCGATGTGTTTGGTCTTAGGATGTTGGACTAGATATTTAGTACCGGCTATTGCAGTAGAATTATCAACAAAAATTAGGGTGTTAGAAAATTTCAAACCGTAGTCCCGCATCTGTTGTTGAATCCAGATGATTTGTGAACAGCAGCTAGCCGCATCAACATATTCAACTTCACAAGTTGACAACGCAACTGAAGTCTGCTTCTTACACTGCCATGTGACTAATCTTCTCCCAAAGAATTGACAACCTGCTCATGTAGATTTGTAATTCATCTTGCAGCCGCCATAATCCGAATCGCTATATGCGGTAAGCTCAAAGTCATGATCATGAGGATACCATAACCCAAGTGTTGGTGTACCCTTCACATAACGAAATATCCTCTTGACCCTGATAAGATGGTTTACTTTTGGTTTTGCCTGATATCTTGAACAAACACACGTTGCGTACATGATATCAGGTCTTGAGGCAGTGAGGTACATGAGGGATCGAATCATTCCTCGGTACATGGTGGCATCAACTAGATCACCATTCTCGTCAGGTTCTACA
Source organism: Flaveria trinervia (assembly GCA_025506515.1). Taxonomy (NCBI): domain Eukaryota; kingdom Viridiplantae; phylum Streptophyta; class Magnoliopsida; order Asterales; family Asteraceae; genus Flaveria; species Flaveria trinervia. The sequence goes on along the minus strand of CM046443.1, from coordinate 41,689,635 downwards.
TCATGGTTTGTAGCAAGTGGAGTCCCAGCTACGGAAGCATTCTCCATGTCAAACCGACTGAGAATATCCCCGACATACTTGGTCTGATGTAGGAATATCCCCTTTGGTGTTTGATCCACCTGTAACCCGAGAAAGAACTTCATCTCTCCTATGGCACTCATTTCAAATTCTGCCTTCATTACTCCTTCAAATTCTTTACATAATTCTTTGTTCTTGGAACCGAAGATTATGCCATCAACATAAATTTGAACCAGCAGCAGATCACCATCCTTTTCTTTGATGAACAATGTGCAGTCAATTACACCTCTGCGAAATCCGTGTTTCACAAGCTGAGTTGAGAGTTTTTCATACCATGCCCTTGGGGCTTGATGAAGCCCATAGAGAGCCTTATCTAGTTTGTAAACTCTGTCCCGATGGTATGGATCTTCAAATCCTTCGGGTTGACTGACATACACTATTTCTTGGATTTTCACCATGAAGAAATGCATTCTTTACGTCCAATTGATAGACTTTAATGTTCATGTAAGAGGCATAGGCTAGGAAGATACAAATTGCTTCCATTCTCGCCACAGGTGCAAAACTTCATTGTAATCAATTCCCTCGACTTGTTGAAATCCTTGAACTACAAGCCGAGCCTTGTTCCTGATTATGACACCTTGGTCATCTTTCTTACATTTCAAGACCCATTTGGTGCCAATGACCTTAGCACCTTTAGGTCTATCTACTAGTGTCCATACACTTAACTTCTTGAACTGAAGAAGTTCTTCTTGCATGGCACTTACCCATGCCTCATCTTTTAGGGCTTCACTCACGTATTTTGGCTCAAACTGAGACACAAAACAACAATAAGCATCGTCGTGAAGATACCTTTTTTCCATTACTGAGGCAAAATCAGCTGAATATAACTGATTTCTAGTTTGAACTCCTGATCTGACATCCCCTATGACATTTTCCACAGGATGATAGACGTTTAGGCGTGATCGAGGAGTGGTGGGAACAACTACCTCAGAATATAGATTGTGAACATTTGGTTCGGTATCTAAGGTAGAAGGAGTGTGAGGTTCTGAAGACTTAGAGGCATTATTGTCAGATGCTTGTGGACTTTCAGTAGGAGGAACCTGTTGCTCTTGTGTGTCTAGATCATCCTCCACGGCTTCATCGTCATAGGAAGAGTAAGTTGCCTCGAGTTCTTCCCCCGAGTTGGTAGAAGACTCACCTTGTGAGCAGATGATGTAGGTTCCTCTAAAGATGTGTTTAGAACATCATACATCATTTTGGCTGCTAACTCATCATTAGACATGGAAAGAGGGATGTTGAAAGACTTGAAGAATCCATCATAGTCGAAAAAGAAAGTGGGTCCTTTTCCAGCAGGAGGGGTGGTGTATCTCTGAACATCAACGTTACACCACACCTCTACTTGACACGTTGAGTGTTATAAACTCTCTTATTCGGTATGTTGTATCCTAGGAAGATGCCCTCTTCAGCCTTCTCGCTAAACTTCCCATCCTGAGTTTTCTTTACCAAGGTGCATGGTGCTCCAAACGGTTCGAGATACTCCAGATTTGGTTTACATCATTGAAGTAACTCGTAACACGTCTTTCCATGACGTTTTACTACCAGAACTCGATTTAAAATGTAACACACATTGGCTACCGCCTTATTCCAAAATTAGATAGGCAGTTTCGAGTCTGCTAGCATTGTGCGTGCTGTCACTATTAAGTTACGGTTCTTTCTCTTAGCAAGCCCATTCATCTGAGGAGTATAGGCGGAAGTGAGCTGATGCACAATTCCCTTTTCTTTACAGAAAGCCTCCATCCATTGGTTCTTGAACTCGGTTCCGTTGTCTGAGTGTACCTGTCTTACCTTCAGCTTGTAGAGAGACTCCAGTGTAGTTACTAATTCTATGAATGACTCAAATGTCTCTGATTTTGATTTTAGAAACATCACCCAAGAGAATATTGAGTAGTCATTAGTAACTACATAGCAATACAAGTCGCCTGCGATGCTTCTTGTAATGACTGGACCAAAAAGATCCATGTGAAGAAGCTCAAGAGGCAGTTCAATAGAATTAACTTTCTTAGCCTTATGAGACTTCTTTGTTTGTTTGCCTTTCTTGTAGGCAACACAAAAATCCGGGAGTTAGAAGTTTTTGACATTTACTCCTCTCACTAGATCATTCTGGATCAAGTGGTTCATCTTCTATGGATTGATATGGCCCATTCTCCTATGACAGGAGATTGAATCCTTCTCGGGAGCTTTTGACAGGAAGCACTGTATTTGATGATCAGTTGTGGAGGCGTTCGATAGATCCAAGACATAAAGGTCATTATATCTTGAGGCAGACATTATGACTTGGTCCTCCGGGATCACATAGTCCTTTTTTAGGACATAACACTTTTTGTTATCAAAAACTACTTTAAAGCCTTTGTCACATAATTGGGACACAGAAAGTAAATTGTTTTGCAGTTGTTGAACGTAGTTTACCTTATCAAACTTTACTTTCTGGTTCCCTACCTCCCCTTGAGTTGTGATGTACACTCCTTTGTTTCCAGCGAATGAAACATGACCTCCTTTGATTGTTTTGACGTTTGATAGGAGTGCCCAGTTTCCTGTCATGTGCCTTGATGCTCCGCTATCTACAATCCAAGTGTTTGTTTCAGCACTATAACGAACACCCTGCACATTCAAATTGAAAACATTAGTTAAGGTGAGGGACCCAAGCCTTAACCGGCTTTGGTGTCCCAGAGGCATCACACATCATAAATTCAACCCATTGTCCATTAGAGGTTGAAGGAAGATCAACTATCTTATTGTTCTCATTTCCAGACAAAGACTTCTCTTTCCATAAGCCAGCTTTGTGTAAGGCCTGTTTGTGATAAATAGATGACTAGCTGATAGGTTGAACTTTAGGTTCACTGACTCATTTTGTTGGAGTCATGGAGCTTCTTACGGAAGAGCTTGCTCTAGTGTCATAAAGTTCAACCTTTTTCTTTGGAGTCTGATAATAAGGGCAATAAGACGCTATGTGCCCATACTTTCCATAGTTGTAGCATGATCTGCTTTCAACTTGACGATTTACCCTTTTCTGTGGAGAAGTATGTGACCCACGTGTGACATTGGTTTGTTTGGGTTTTGGCATTTCTTGTTTAGATGTTTTCTCTTGTTTAACAAAATTAATTGTTTTGACATTATTAACATCTTTACGTTTTTGTTTCTCTAGACTTAGACAGGATGCATGTGGATGGTTAATTTGTTTGGTCTTTTTGGTTCAGAATTAGACTTGGTTGACCCAGACTTAACTTTAACCTTTTCAAATTGTTCATCCAAATTAACACAAGGCATTTTACCTTGTGATTTTGAAGTGGCCTCCTCTAGTTTAGTGCCAGATTCATTAGATGTACTTGTGGTATCTGGGTCACTTACTAGAGGAGTGGACACCACATGATCCTTTATTGGGTTATTATTGATTGGTTTACTTTTTTCATTCGTCAAGGTCTCGTACCATCCCCATTATTGCGCTCTCTCACTAAGTATTGGACAATGTGGGATGAACTTGTCCAACTGTGCAGTTTTTGTTTTAGTGAATTTACTTCTACTTCCAAAACTGCCTTTTGTTTCTTAGTGTCCTGTAGGGAGTTAAGATAGAACTTAATGTCATTAGCTTGGATAAAGGCTACAACTTCATTTCCCTAAGCTGTTTATTCAAAAGATCTATGTTTTCTTTATAGCTGTGCTCATTTTGTTTTAAGACTCTATTGGCTTCAGTGCATAGTTGTAAGTCCTTTACTAAGCTATCATTATGATCTAATAACCTAGCAAATTTTAAATCAATGCTTTCCCTAAATTTATTACAATCAGAACAAGCATGATTAATGAATAGTTAAGTAGTAGAACTTACCTGAGAGGGAGTGGTTGAATAAGCCATGAAAGAAGTGCCTGACTTCTCTGGTTCTAGTGATTCTGGACTTGTTTTACTTGTCCTTTCTTCAGTAGGTGATCAACTACTGTTGTAGATTCTTCGATGTTTTACATCGCGAGCTCAACTGCAATATCACCCTCACTTGCTGAGTCGTCATCTAAGTCCTCGACAGTAGCAATATTGGATTCTCCCGAAGGCACAAACCGGAAGCTCCAATCTTGTCCTTTGTCATCTGAGTTTTTAAGGCTTTAGGATCCTTGCTCGATGAAGCTTTAGGATTCTCGGTCTTTAGTTTTGTAGCATTTGCTTCAGGTGCAATGTATTGGGTACCAGATGACCCTGACGTGTCAGATCCTGAAAAAGAGGCTTGAGATGGGCCAACGGAACTTGACACAAAAGCCGTTTGTAGTGGAGCTCCAGACGTTTTGGCTTGAGGAGTTAAGTTCTACAAGGCTGGGTTCTGATCATAAGTAGATTTTTGTGCCCTGTACTTCATCCTCAACTCCTCCTCTCGTAGTTTCAGAATGAAGTCGTGATGTCTAACTTCACGAGCATATCATCTGTCTAAGTTGGAGACAAATGAACTCCACTTCTCGAGCAAACCATCTGCAAAGTGTTAGGATCTAGTATTTGAACCAAACACCAACTGATTAACATGTTAAACCAAACCAAATAGTGCAGAATCTTGTTTGATTGGCGATCCAATTAGTCAGAACGCACGTAGAGACAATAACGTATTGAATCTAACGTCAAGAATCGATTAGGAATCGATCTACAGCGTTCTATGAACTTGGAGTACGAACTTAGAGGCTTCTGGACGACTAGGGTACGTCTGGAGTAGAAGTGGATTGAATGCTTATGTTTTTCCATGAATTAGGTGATATTTATAGGTTAGGGTTGCTCATTCGGGCGACTGAACCATTAGCATGGTTCATTCATGCGATTGAGCCATACGGTTGATCCATTCGCATAACTGAGTGTTCAGTCGTGCGACTGAGTCAGACGTATGAAGTTGTTCAAGCGTATGAACAATTTAGGCGCATGGACACTCAGTCGCATGGCCATTCGGATGCATGACCACTGTTAGGGCATATGGTCTAGTCGGACACATGAGAACTTCACTTCACCAAGTTTGAATGTATTCAATTTATAACATTATGCATAACAATTCAAACAATCACAAACCTATCCAATCAAGTCAATATGCATTAAACAACTCATTAATGAAATATTAAACATTATAAACATAACCAAACACTTGTATTTCATGAAGTACCCAACTATTACATTTACATAAGCATAAGACAATACAAAGATATTATATTAAGATCCGAAACAAGGGACACATGTATGAACAAACTCCCCCTTGGACCTAGATTCATCTATTGTCTTACCTTCTTCATAAACTGATCATACTTCTTGTACTTCTCCTCTCTTTTGACTCCTGCGTGTATCTCAAACGCAAAGTAGAGTCGTATCACATTTTGGAATTGGAAAGCTTGTACAATATCTTGCGTGTCATAGAACAGTGGCCACTTGTATAATGTGTATATATCATCAGCAGACAAGTTTGTTAGCCACATTGGATCAAATTCCCTAATAGTATCCATTTTCCCTTCTTTGTTCAGAACTATGACCGCCTCTCCTGTTCTCCAATCATAGTAACACCATTTAAAGTGTGGTGTGAAGTCCTGTGGCATTTCCCTGAGAGGGATTCTTGACATTGTTCTTGGGGGACTCCACTTCAGCACTATCTTTGGCTTCCTAGTTATGGGATCAACTTTAGAACGTCTGATATACCTAGTAGGTTTGTTGAGGATTGAAGTTGACCCACCTAGTATGGTACTCTTTCTTCAAGGCAACCTCAAACCAGCCTGACATCTTCCTAGGGTCAGCATATGTAACTTTAGTTTAGCTAGCTGGTTGAGCTCAAAACCAGGTAGAGACTTTAGATCATGCGGAATCTAAAGTACTCGATACCCATCTCTCTCTTTATTGGGTATACGTTAAGATCATCAAAATTAGTACTAACCTGAAGCTCTCATCGGCACATGATTAAATGGTCATCTCCTTTGTCATACGTGAGTATAGACCTGGAGCTCTCACCATCTTGATCTAAGTTGTGTCAATTCATCTAAATGATGAATTAATCATAGAATGCAATATTTGTGTTGATAATCACTTACAAACTAATGCACAAGCCTTGTTCTATAAAGATCGTAACAAAATTCAAGAAATCCTAAGGTTGGGTAAGGGTTTTTGCCAAATGATTGTGGGGTCTTAACATTCAAAAGCATCTAATCGAACCTTAACAAATCATTTGTTGTTTCTTGAAAAAGAAAAGGCATGGATTTAAGTGGACAAACATAAGAGTAATCGTTATTGATCTGTTTAAGAATTTCAAAATTCATTCAAAGAATGTGATTAGATTCAGTTATCAGTGTGACCTCATTGCTTGTCGATGTTTAAATTCATCTTTGTGCTAAAATATATCTTGAGGATGTGATCACATAATCGATTTAGTTCTCGTTTTAAAATAAAAAATAAAAAATTGATATAAAAAATTTAAAAAAATTATAATAAATTTTCATTTCAATTTTTTTTATGTCTTCCATCTTATGCTGTTACATTTTTATCATTTTTCATGTATTTCACAGAAATTGCGCAGAAATGAACATGGGTTCGCTTGTTTTTCACACACAGATAAACACGAGATTATTTTTATAAAATGAGATGATGTAATTAGAAATGTCGAGATTCTGTTTGAGAATGTGTTTCAGATTTTTGCTTTAAGTGATGGCCGATCATCAGTTGAGTAGTGTACGTGACAAGAACCTGTTTCTCAAGTTTGTAGAAGCTACCGAGCTAGAAATCCATATCCTTCCAAAGCTTGCACTCGATAAGGGGGAGCATATAAATTGGGGGAGCTTATGATGAATAATTTTTCTCATCAGATTCAGAAAGTTTCAATTTCAATATCTTTCTACTGTTGACTTCTCAGTGCTGATTTCGTTTGAAGACACTGAAATGATAGACAAAGGGAGAGTATTGTTGGAGCTGTACAAGATAGTCTATATTATTAACACATCAAAGTCAACAAAAGTCAACGTCATGGTCAAAGTCATCAAAAGTATAACCCGACATTTCGAGACGATGATCCGAGACGAGACGTTGAAGATTTAGATGAGTAAGATTTTTATTGTAATACATATATTTTGTGAGAACAAAATATTTTTATCTAGTTTTTAGTCATTTTTATGTAGGATTCTATGTGCCCAAGACACGTAGAATATTGATGCGGTTAGTACATTATGATCCAAGTCGGGTTATACCCAATAACAAGCTTTGCATCACCAAGAATTATTTAATTGATGATGGGTTCATACAATTAATAATTACACCAAATTTAGAAAAAAAATAGGTTTTCTAAATAATTATCTGCGAGATGAACAAGTTATAAGGATAATTTGTTGATGGGTTTATTATTATTTTGTTATTTAAAAGGTTTTAAATAACACAAATAACATGTGAGTATACTTTAGTTAAAATGTTTAATAAGAGAAGGTGTATGTCACAATTTTAATAAGTCTAGTACATGACTTATTAATGTGTGATATAAGACAAGTTTAGGAGGGAAACCCTCCCCTTTTGGACCATTTTGGGCGGCCACCTTGTTTGGAAAAGTGAAAAATCTGGTCTTGAAACTTACACTCTTTATGAAAGAGTGTAAGACACACTTCTCATCCATCAATACATTTTGCATGCTCCAAAATCTCTCTCATCTTCTTCTCTCTTGAACCTCACGGCTGAAACAAGAAGAGAGAACATTTTGGGTGTTTTTTGGTGCTCTCTCCCTAGCAAGAGTGGTGGTTGCTTCAAAGGCTTGGGGTATACAAGCTTGAGGGTTCCTCCTCTTGGAACCTTGGTCGATTTCATCCTCCCAATTTTGCTGCTAGATGTTCACGGTTTTGAAGGGCAGTTGGCGTTTTCCTTTTGGAGTATTGGTGTCCAAATCCAAGTAATCATGATGCTTACTTAAAGCCAAGTGGGAGTGAACACTTGAAGACTTCTAAGCTTGAAGTTTTTGGGCATATTTCAGCCTTCTTTTGGCCGAATTTCAGCATCCATTCTACTCTTTCTGTCGACATTTGTAGCTTGCTGAAAGGTAGTTTTGCAGCACCTTGTGGCTGTCATATTATGTGTTTTTGTGTTTACATAAGCAAGTCATCCACAATGACATCAAGAGCCGGTTATGTGGATGACTTGCTTGTTTTGTCCTTTAAAATAGGTTTTAAAGGATGATAATAATCTAAATATAAGCTGATTTGGGGCTGCTATGTTTCTGTTTTGTTGAATCCCCAACTTTCAAGATTATATTATACATGCTTAAGATTAAATCTTGAAAGATATATATATGTTGATATGTTGTGTTGTTTGGACACACTAAACCCGAATTTTTCAGTTTATGTTGGCTGAAAATTCGTTGGTTTTAAGGGGATTCATAGTTATATTTTGGATGATATAATGGATGCTTATTTTAGTGCATAACCTAGCCATTGACCTTGTGTTGTTTGGGTGTTTGTAATGGTTGTATTCATTCATTCAATTGGGTTGTATTATCTATTGTTTCAAGTGTAATTTTATTTATTATTGGGTTTTAATAAATAGATTAGGTGTAATTCATTTTACTAGATATCATGTATTAGGACCTTATATCTTGTAATATGAAGACATATGCCTTGGAAGCACAAAGGAAGACACAAAGAAACATGGAGCATTTTGGATGCGGTTTCAAGTGGGAGGCTTTTGGAAGCTCTCTATGTGTTCTCTTGTTGTAACCTTAGAAAAGACCAATGACAACACTTGTGATGGCAAACAAGTGTTGTCAACATAAGGGCTATGGTTATGCACATTTGATTGTTAATGTTTATGCTTGTTTAAATTTTGTTGTTGTTTGAATGGTTGATGTTTTGACAAGCATAACAAACTCACTAACAACTTAACAAGCTGAAAATTGATGGTTCTAAAAGTTTATATAAAGTTATTAAAATGGTTTAATGATTTTAAAGATTAAATTGGTTTTAGTCAAAGGACCATAGGGTACCTTGTATTTGATTGCGTGCAAATACAAGTACATAGAGTTTTCTAAATAATATTATGAAACTTCTAAAATTTCTTTAAAACAAATCAACACTGTCCTTTTACACAACACTTTGAGTCACTTGAGAACTCTTAGTGGGATAAAGGTCACCTAACCACTTGTTTTGGCAAACTCACACGTGGGTGTAAGTAGGGTGTCTTGATTTGCAAATCATGTCAAATGGATCACCTACGATGTGGTTTCCAAATGGTGTTAATGGGATTACATGCCGACTTTACATATGATGTTTCAAGTCGATCCCATATTTCTAGAAGTTGCAAATGGTTGCAATCGTCAAACGTTGACCACCTTATTAATTTAAACGTGGGATAAAGGTCACCTAACCACAATTTAAATGTAATGTGGGTTCTAGATTTTAATATGAAAAGACCTTAAAGGCATTTATTATTAAAATTACAATATCGAAATACTAAAATAAACTTTGTTAAATTTTGTAGATGGCCTCAAATAATGATAATTCCGATAACTCATCCGCGTCCAACCAATCTCTACGAGCGATCCTCCAAAGGAACGTCTAAATCATAACAACTTCATCGATTGGTATCGAAACTTGAGAATCGTTCTCAAGCAAGAGAGAAGATCGTATGTTTTAGATGACCCTATCCCCGATCAACCTAGCGAGGATGATGAGGAGGCCTACAACGATTGGCTGAAGTACACTGAGGACTCCGTCCAAGTGTCTTGTCTCATGCTAGCGAGCATGACTCCAGATCTCCAAAAGGAGTATGAACACACACGGAGCTTACCACATGATAACCCAACTGAAGGAAACGTTCCAACAGCAAGTAAGGGTTGAGCGCTTCGAAGGTTTGAGCACTCCATGCATGTCGTATGGACGACAACCAATCTGTTTCATCTTATGTACTTAAGATGAAAAGTCACATTGACCGCCTCGAGAGGCTAAATGTCCCGTCTCGAAGAATTGGCCACAGATTTGATCCTAAATGGCCTTACCAAGAAGTTCGAGACATTCGTGTTAAACTACAACATGAATGCTTGGACAAAAGCATTGGTGAGCTTCACTCAATGCTCAAAACGGCCGAGGCGGCCATGGGTAAAAGGGTTTTACCCGTTCTCACCATCAATGAAGGTGGGAACAATAAAAGGCCTCGTCCCGCACCCAGGCAAAGGTTGCCAAGGGTAAGGGACCCGCTTGGGGAAAAGGGAAAGGGGTGGCAAGGGTGCCACCCAAACCATAAGAGAAAAGAAAAAGGTTGCTACTAACGACCCATGCTTCAAGTGTGGGGAGATTGGACATTGGGCAAGGAATTGTCCTGTCCATCTCCAAGAGTTGAAAGCAAAGAGGGATGCCGGGCAGACCTCAGGTACAATATACATGATCCATATTGATTTAAACATGATATCCTCTAACACATGGTATTAGATACCGGATGTGGAACTCACATTTGCAATTTGTTGCAGGGGTTCAAAAGAAGTAGTGACTTCAAGAAAGGGATGTAAGCCTCTACATGGGCAATGGGGCTAAAGTTCAAGTTGAAGCCTGTGGTGACTACATCTTGAAACTTCCAAATGGTTTGGAAGTGATTTGAAATGTTTTGTATGCTCCTAGTTTGACTAGGAATATTATCTCTGTACCCTGTTAAAACAATTTGGATATGTATTATCATTTGTTGAAAAAGATATTCATGTTTCTTTAATGGTATGTTCTATTTTAAAGCTATTCCCATTAATGGTATTTATGAATTGGTTCATGAAAATACTTTAAATAGCTCATTGTACCAAACTAACACCAAGAAACTCAAGTTGGACTTGAGTGATACCTATCTTTGGCATTGTCGTCTTGGCCATATAAACAAGAAACGTTTACAAACACTTCAAAAGAATGGTCTTTTAAAACAAATGAATGTGATTCATTTGATGTTTGTGAATCTTGTTTACAAGGAAAGATGACTAAGGCACCCTTTAGTGGAACTAATGAAAGGGCAAAAGATTTATTAGGAATCATACATTCGGATGTATGTGGTCCTTTTAAGCCAATGACTAGGAATGGTGAAAGATACTTCATTACCTTTACCGACATTATAGTCGCTATGGGTATGTGTACTTATTAAGGCACAAAGATGAAGCTTTTGAAATGTTCAAAATCTTCAAGAATGAAGTAGAAAATCAACTCAACAAGTCAATTAAAGTTCTCCGTACCGATAGAGGAGGTGAATACCTAAGTGATGCCTTTCAAGATCATCTTAGGAGTTATGGGATTGTCTCAAACTCACTCCACCTGGAACACCACAACATAATGGTGTGTCTGAGAGGAATCGAACCTTATTGGATATGGTCCAATCTATGATGGCTAGAAGCTCATTACCTCTATCATTTTGGGTTTCGCTCTGCTCTCCGCGGCCCGTATTTTAAATATGGCCCCAACCAAAAAGGTGGGAAACCCCTTTTGAGATATGGCATGGAAGAGTTCCATCCCTATCATACTTAAGGGTCTGGGGTTGTGAGGCTTATGTTAAGACTCCCACCCCAAACAAATTGGAAGTCCGATCCACCAAGTGTATCTTTATTGGATATCCTAGAGATTTTATGGGATGTTATTTCTATGATCCACTGGAACAAAGGTGTTTGTTGCCAGAAAGGTGAGTTCTTAGAAGCAAAGTTCCTTATGGAAGGAACTGGCAGTAGAACAGTGGATCTTGAGGAGGATTAAGAACCAAAACCCGATGCACGTTTGGTTGAAACTAGCACTCAACATGAGGATGTTGAAGTTGATCAAGTGGTTGATCAATACACACAAAACGTTTGTAGAAGTGGTAAAATTAGTAATCCACCTGAAAGATACGGATTTTTCATGGATGGATGCTATGTGGTAGATTCAGATGAGCCAACCACATACCATGATACAGTGTCCAATTTGGATTGTGACAAATGGCTTGAGGCCATGAACGTGAGATGCAATCCATGTATGACAATCAAGTTTGGGAACTTTTTGTACCACCTCTTAATTCCAAGGTAGTTGGAAGTAAGTGGGTTTTCAAGAAGAAAACCGATATGCATGGAAACTTGGATACTTATAAAGCTAGACTTGTAGCGAAGGGTTTCACTCAAACTCAAGGGGTTGATTATGATGAAACCTTCTCACCTATTGCGATGCTAAAGTCTATAAGGATATTGTTTGCCATAGCTGCTCATTATGATTATGAGATTTGGCAAATGGATGTCAAAACCGCCTTCCTAAATGGATATCTTGAGGATGATGTTTATATGGTTCAGCCTGAAGGTTTTGTCGATCCAAAACATCCTAATAAAGTATGCAAGTTAAAGAAGTCAATCTATGGATTGAAACAAGCATCGAGAAGCTGGAATCATCATTTTGATGAGGAGATAAAGAAATTTGGCTTCATCAAAAACGCTGATGAGGCTTGTGTGTATAAGAAGGCTAGTGGGAGCAAATAACTTTCCTAGTATTGTATGTTGATGACATACTACTATTTGGAAATGACATTCCAACCATGGAGGTGTAAAAACCTGGCTTGAAGTTGTTTTTCCATTAAGGATCTTGGAGAAGCTGCCTATATTCTGGGAATAAAGATCTATAGGGATAGATCAAGGCGGTTGATTGGTTTAAATCAAAGTGCGTATATTGATAAATCTTGAAAAGGTTCAAGATGGAAAACTCTAAGAAAGGTATCGTACCTATTCAAAGAGGAACGATATTGAGTATGACTCAATGTCCTAGCTCAAAGGATGAGCAAGATAAAATGAAGGCTATCCCATACGCATCTGCTATTGGATCCATCATGTATGCAATGATATGCACTCGACCGGACGTGTCATGCGCCTTGAGCATGACAAGCCGTTACCAGCAAAATCCTGGAAACAGTCATTGGATGGCTGTTAAGAACATACTTAAGTACCTAAGGAGGACGAGAGATATGTTCCTGATCTATGGATCTGGTGACGAGGAGCTCGTTGTAAAAGGTTACACGGATGCGAGTTTCCAAACCGATCGTGACGATTCACGGTCACAATCGGGATACATTTTCATTCTGAATGGAGGAGCTGTCTCTTGGAAGAGCTCCAAGCAGGATGTGGTGGCTCTATCAACCACAGAATCAGAATACGTGGCCACCTCATTGGCAGCTCAAGAAGCTGCATGGTTGAAGAAATTCATTGCGGATCTAGGGGTTGTCCCTTCCATTCAAGAACCCCTAGAGATCTTTTGTGACAACGAGGGTGCGATTGCTCAAATCAAGGAACCTGGTGCTCATCAAAAGACTAGGCACATTGAGCGGAGATTCAACTACATACGAGATGAAGTTGAAAAGGGAAAGATATGTATTCGTAAAGTTCACATGGATCAAAACATTGCGGATCCTCTCACGAAGCTCCTTGAAAAGGCAAAGCATGAAGGTCATACTTGTGCCATGGGACTTCGATATTCTAGTGATTGTATTTGATCTGTAAATTTTGTATTTGGATATGTGGAACTCTATATTATTTGAATAAAATTATTTGGTTATAGTGTTTCAATTAATGTTCCTATTTAGCATGTTTTATCCATGAGTAAAATGTTTACTCTAAAATGTCCGTAGTCGCTCATACTGTGGGAACAAGTGTGAGAGTAAGATTATTATGAACTTGTATTGGTTGATATTCATAAGGATGAATATAGAGCAATGGGTTGCTACCAAGGTTCGTAGATATTTGTGGGACACAAATATTGGACTAACCCGCATCTCAAATTTTACTACATGGAATCTTAATGATTGATCATAAGTAAATTTGAGTAAAGGCGAATATCATTTGGTATCCTCCGACCTGAGATACATATTGAGTTTTGATATTCACTAAGTATTATACCTTGAGCTAATTCTTCACTGTCCTGAAATAGTGGACAGTACATAAGGTATGTTTAGATATAACACGAGGTGTTTGTGAGAAACGTATGTAGTCAAGATGGAATTTGTTCCTCTTATTTGTTGAGAGTTAGATGTCTAAGGCCTGATTAAGTTAAATCAACAAGGAATGATCATTCTGTGTCCTTGGATTTAACATGACATTTGTAACAAAAGGATAGATGATTGATTCACCTAAATCATTTCAAGTAGGGTACTTGAAAGGGATGATGTTATTGAATGGCTATAAGTCATGCGAATTAAGGGTAGTAAACCGTTGTTAGGCGGTATTTACTGCTTGCATCAATCTTCTATGAATCTTGGGCAAGTGGGAGATTGTAGGATTCTATGTGCCCAAGACACGTAGAATATTGATACGGTTAGTACGTTATGATCCAAGTCAGGTTATACCCAATAACAAGCTTTGCATCACCAAGAATTATTTAATTGATGATGGGTTCATACAATTAAATAATTACACCAAATTTAGAAAAAAATAGGTTTTTTAAATAATTATTTACCAGATGAAACAAGTTATAAGGATAATTTGTTGATGGGTTTATTATTATTTTGTTATTTAAAAGGGTTTAAATAACACAAATAACATGTGAGTATACTTTAGTTAAAATGTTAATTAGAGAAGGTATATGTCACAATTTATTAAGTCTAGTACATGACTTATTAATGTGTGATATAAGACAAGTTTAGGAGGGAAACCCTCCCCTTTTGGACCATTTTGGGCGGCCACCTTGTGTGGAAAAGTGAAAAATCTGGTCTTGAAACTTACACTCTTTATGAAAGAGTGTAAGACACACTTCTCATCCATCAATACATTTTGCATGCTCCAAAATCTCTCTCATCTTCTTCTCTCTTGAACCTCACGGCTGAAAAAGAAGAAGAGAACATTTTGGGTGTTTTTGGTGCTCTCTCCCTAGCAAGAGTGGTGGTTGCTTCAAGGCTTGGGGTATACAAGCTTGAGGGTTCCTCCTCTTGGAACCTTGGTCGATTTCATCCTCCCAATTTTGCTGCTGGATGTTCACGGTTTTGAAGGGCAGTTGGCGGTTTTCCTTTTGGAGTATTGGTGTCCAAATCCAAGTAATCATGATGCTTACTTAAAGCCAAGTGGGAGTGAACACTTGAAGACTTCTATGCTTGAAGTTTTTGGGCATATTTCAGCCTTCTTTTGGCCGAATTTCAGCATCCATTCTACTCTTTCTGTCGACATTTGTAGCTTGCTGAAAGGTAGTTTTGGCAGCACCTTGTGGCTGTCATATTATGTGTTTTGTGTTTACATAGCATGCTCATTCACATATAAAAGATCCCTTTTGTTCATGGTTTGTTTACACCATAAAACATCACATAGAACTTGAATTTTTCAGCTTATAAACAATGTCTTATAGCTATTATTCCGCTGCGTTTTTCAGAAAGTTTAAAGGGCTAAACTAGATTTTGTGTTCTTGCAAACCCGTCATTTTATGCTTAATATGTAATTTGTATTAATTAGCCTAAGTCTATGAGGTTAAGTGCAATAGTGAATATTAGTCTAGACTATAAATAAGTTAATTCTCATTAGTGTTGGGATGTTTGAATGACCAATATATTGAGGGATTACTTGTAAACATTATTTGCAATCTTACTGAAGATCAAAGGGGTTTTAGTGTGTTTATTATATTTTGATCTATAATCTTCATGATTTGATTCAAGTTTCATCATCCGGGATTTACATAACCCATAAGTTTATAAAATTAAAACCTCTTTTAATTTTATAACATTAACACACTTCTATTTGTTATTATTTAACTAACTTAAATAATGAAACAATAATTTCTCATGAACAAATTATCCATATAGTGTTGTTCTATTACAAAAGCAATGTTTTAGAAAACCTATTTTCTAAATTGGTGTCAATATTTATCTATATGATCTCATCAATAAATAAATATTTATTGGTGTTTGCTTAGGTAGTTATTGGGTATGATCCGACTTGGATCACAACGTACTAACCACATCAATCTTGTATGTGTCTTGGGCATACAAGATCCAACAATCTCCCATTTGCACAAGATTCATAGAAGATTGGTGTGGTTAGTACGTTATGATCCAAGTCGGATCATACCCAATAACAAGCTAAACAAACACCAATAAATATTTATTTATTGATGAGATCATATAGATAAATATTGACACCAATTTAGAAATAGGTTTTCTAAAACATTGCTTTTGTAATAGAACAACATTATATGGATAATTTGTTCATGAGAAATTATTTGTTTCATTATTTAAGTTAGTTAAATAATAAAAATAGAAGTGTGTTAATGTTATAAAATTCAAAGAGGTTTTAATTTTATAAACTTATGGGTTTATTACCACCTAACAACGGTTTATTACCCTTAATACGTATGAAAAAGTGTCATTCAATAACATCATCCCTTCAAGTACCTTACTCGAAATGTTTTAGGTGAATCAATCATCTACCTTTGTCACATATGTCATGTTAAATCCCAAGGACACAGAGTGATCATTCTCCATTGATTTAACTTCATCAAGCCTTAGACATCCTACTCTTAATGAATAAGAGGAACAAATCCTTCTGACTACATACGCCTCTCATAATTACCTTATATCATACCTGAACTCAGACTTATGTACTGCCATATTTCAGAACAGCAAAGAACTAAATCAAAGTATAATATTTGGTAAATATCAGGTCTAAATATGTATCTCAAGTCAAAGGATACCAAATGATTTTCATCTTTACTCAAAACTGAAGATCATGTTAGGTTGGACTCACTTTAGTATAGATGTTTACTTTACATTGTAATAGGACTTTTGTTAGTTTCATTTTGTATTTTGTTTGTAATTAGCAGTTTTGGCAGTCCAGTGAAACTATGAGCGAATCTATACATTCGCTCACAGTTTGCTGTTTGTTTACCCGGCGAACTTGTCTTCTGCCGGGCGAAACTATAGTTTCGGCATGACAATTTCGCTGGTAGCGAAACTCTCAGCGAATCTATGACTGCTATATATACTATTGTCATTTCACTTTCTACGGTAAGCTTGCAAAACCCTAATCGTGGAATTCTGTTGCAAGCTACCATTTCTAAGCAGTTACCTCATTGAAATACAATTGTGGTTATTGAGTGAGTTTGTTCATTTGAGTACCAATTATGTCTTGATTCATCATATTCACTTCTCAATTGTTGTTATTTGGATTGTGTGTTTAATATTTATCAAATTATCCTATCAAGTACTGTTCATGGATCACATGGACCAACAATATGGTATCAGAGCCTTAGTGCTCTTGATTTGTTGAGTTTTTGTGGTTTTGGTCAATATCTAGTTTCAATCAATTTTCATTGGATTATCAGCTGTTTTTGGCATGGAAATTGATTGAATTATGCTTGTTCTTGATTGAGGAAGATTCTACAATCATCAGATCTCAAATTCATTAAGATTTGGATGATTTCAGATTGATTTTGAGGTGAAAAAGGGTTTTGAGATCGACCAGCGAAATTACTGTTCTTACAGCGAAACTGTCATCTTCATTCAGTGAAATTATGAGTTATTTGGATCAGAAGTTGTTTTCTAGAGTTTCAGTGAAAGTATTCCTTGAACGAAAGTTCATTAGTGTTTTTGACCAATCATCAAGTGAAATTGCTGCCGAATCTATTTTTGAACGAAAGTTCAAGCTTGTTTCCTGCGAATTTAGCAGCGAAATAAGCAATTGTTGTCTCTATTCAAGCGAAAGTGCTGCTGAAATTGCAAGCGAAAGTGTTTGTTTTTGCGAAAGTATCTGCGATAGTATTGTTTCAGCGAAACTGTTAGCCAAGTCACCTCTTTCAGCGAATTTGTTAGCGAATTTGTAGCGAAATTATCAATTTTTCTGCCGAAACTATCATGTCGAAATTAACTACTCTTACACTTGTGGATCTTGAAAGTGTTGTTGCCCTAATAGACCTCCAAGACTCATTAATGGAGATAATTTGAAGATTGAAGAAATGTCTCAAAGCTTTCTTTTTCTACACAGATCATAATCAATGGGAATCGATTATTTCAGGTCCTCATATACCTACGGTTACGGTTGGTGATGTCGTTTCTTAGAACAAAGACCCATCTTCTTATACTGAAAGAGATCTCAAACTGATTGATCATGATCAAAAAGCTTTTGGTGCTCTAACTCTCTGCTTGGCTCCAGATATCTACAATCGTTTTACAGAGCATAAAAATGCTATATCCCTTTATGATGCTCTCTGTGAATTCTATGATGGGAATGCAGATCTGGTGAAAGACAAGAGTATTCAAGCTGAAAAGGAGTTCAATTCGTTTGTAGGATACAAGAATGAAAGTTTGACAGATCTGACAAATCGTTTCTTAACCGTCTCAAGAACTCTGAAGAAGTATGATGAAAGACTCTCCAACAGTGAACAAGTTAACAGGCTTCTCGATTCTCTTCCACCTAGTGGAGTCTTCAAGTGAGGATACTCAAACAAGAAAGAGTTTTACAGATTATAAGCTGATGGATATCATTAACAAGTTGAAATCTTTTGAGTTGGATATGAAAAGAAGAGAATTTAACCAACTATGATGCCCACATCTGGTTTTTCTCAAAATGTTGCTTTGTTGTCATCCGCTGCAAACTCTCACATTCAAAATCCAATCAAGGAGGGAGCAATACAAGTAATTTCTCGAGTGGTAGTAATCATGTTGGAAAAGAATTGGAAATTCTAAGGTGAATGCTGAAACTTCAATTTCATCTGAAACAATGGCTCTTTTTGGAATGTTTGTTCAGAGCTATGAAGCTCTTGTTGCTGGTGAATTGAAAGGTAAAGGAATGACTATGGAGGATATGTATCAGGTTGATCCTGATGATTTTGAAGAAACTGACATTCAATGGCAAATGGCGATGTTACTTTAAGAGCCAGGAGATTCATGGAAAGAACAGGAAGACAGAACTTTGGTGGTCAATCATCTACCTCAAAACTAGGATTTGATAAGCCAAAATTGAGGTGCTTTAACTGTAAACAATTGGGACACTTTAAACGTGAATGTCCATTACCAATTGTCACAGATCCTAGTAACACTGGAGTACCAAGATTGACAGTAGAGAAAGAAAAGGAGAAGGAATTCAAAAAAGGAGTCAGCTTTGATCTCAAACTTTGACCGAGTGTGGAGGTGGAAGAAACAAGATCTGAAATAAATCACGTGTTAGTTGCTGAGGTGTGGAAAGTGATGAGATGGAAGTTGATAAAGATGGATTTGTGTTGTTCAAGGAATTCAAAGGAGAAAATGAATCTTCAGTAAAGGAGAAAGAAGAGAAGGCAGATGGAGAGGAGAAAGAGAAATTACAGGTTCAGATGAAGAAAGGAATTCAAAAGCTGTGAAAGGAAAAGAGAAGGATGATGCGGCCGCTACTGTTGAGGAAAGGAAATCAAGTACTCCAGCATGCATGTGCGATAAAGCTTTAGCTGCCGAAAGGATGGTAATGACTTCCTTATGAGGTAATACAGGATATGTGCTCATCTGCTTGCAAAATTAGACTTTTTGGAGATTTATAAGGCTAATCGTTTGTTAATTGATAATGAAAAGGATTTAAAATGAATTAATGATGAACTTAAAATGAATGAATCAAAATATATTGTGAAATTAAATGAGGCTTTAAAAGAAACTGATCATTTAAAAAGAATTGTTTTGGAAAGAAATGTAGAGGTTAATACTTTGACTGAACGGGTTGCTCTTGCTGAATTTGAAGCAAGCAACTTCAGTCAAAGTTAGATAAATGGCTATTTCTGGAATGAAACATGATGATCTTTGTAAATCTCAACGGGGAGCAAGAATTAAAACAGGTTTGGGTTATGAAAATGTACAGGTTTATCCTCCTCCTAGTACATACTGTTATTCTCCTATGCATGTTCTCATCCTTCTAATGATTTAATCAAATCAGATACTTACAGTATGTCTGCAGGTTTAGTCGAGAATAACTCTAAGTACATTCGTGAAGACTACGACTATGGACCAACTAGTGGGCTTGGATGCACTAGTTCTAGTACACCTGACAATGAGCAGTCTGTTTTAGATAATAAGTCTAGTTTAAATTCAGTGTTTGTTTCTAGTTCAAATGTAACAACTTGAATGTCTCATGTTCTCTTGATAGTTCTATTTCATCTTGTACTTCAAATCATGATAGTGATGCTTTTTGTTTTGGTAATGAATGCAATGAATCTGATGTTTCTCCTAAAACAACTGAGCAACTTAAAATTAATTCTTTTGAAAAGTTCTTTTCTCAACCTATTCCATCTTTCATACCATTAAATATGATATCATCAGATAAATGTAGTTCGTCTTTATCTGACACTATACCAATGGTACGAGTTTTACTGATTTGTCAGAAGAATCACATTTTGATTTTGACAAGAAGAACTCTGATTCAAATAAACAAAACACATCATGAGATGTATGAGACATTCAGTGATGTTGATTCTAGTTTGTCTGAATGTGATGAGGAGATTATTATTGATCCTACTTTTACCTCATCACATCATCGACCTAGATTCAAACATCATTGTTTCAGGTGTGGTGAAGAGGATCATCTTATCAAAATTGCCCTTTGATTCAAAGATCCTCTGATAGGATTGTTTTGGAATAAATTGACAAAATTGGTTAATAATTTCTTTTGTAAAAAATCTGCTTCTTTAAAAACAAAACTGTTCAATCTTGGGTCCCTATTGCTCCTGGCTAAATGATTTGTTAATTCTTTCAGGGATCCTCTTCAAAGATTGTACACAGTCTGTGGCATGTTGATAGCGGATGTTCCAAGCATATGACGGGATTAAAGGATTTGTTGACCAATTATCGGATTATAGATGGAGGATATGTGGCATTTGCTGGAAATAAGAAGGGTGGAAAAATGATTGGACAAGGAGAAGTTACCAATGGTTCTCTTACTCTAGAAAAAGTCAACCATGTTCCTGAATTGGCTTTTAATCTTCTGAGTGTCTCTCAAATTTGTGATAAAGACATTCATGTTCTATTTAAATCTGACGAATGTTTTTTTAAAATCAGCGATAGCTATTCTGAAGGATTTAATTCTCATGCGTGCTCCAAGGAAACATGATACATATCTTCTTGATATGAATTCAAATGAGTCAAAGGCTACTGCAACTTGTCTTCTCTCAAAAGCATCAACCTCTGAGTCACTCTTATGGCATCATCGCTTAGGCCATGTCAATTTTAAGATAATTAATAAATTAGTCAAGAACAATCTTGTTAGAGGACTTCCTTTAAAAGATTTTTCTGTTACTGAAAAATGCATGGCATGTGCCAAAGGGAACAACATAAGAAACCTCATAAGCCCAAACTTTTAAATAGCATATCAAGTCCTCTTGAGTTGTTACATACTGATTTATTTGGGCCAATTAGTGTTAAATCATTGCTAAAAAATCTTTTTGTCTTGTTGTTACAGATGATTTCTCACGTTATTCATGGGTGAGGTTTCTTGCACACAAAAGTGAAGTTGTAGAGGAATTGCAGAATTAATCATTTCTATTGAATCAGTCAGTAAGAGAAGAGTTATAGGATTAAGAAGTGACAACGGCACTGAATTTAAAAATCAGATTCTTGATTCATTTTGTGCTCAAAAAGGGATTGTGAGACAATTTAGTGCTGCAAGAACACCCCAGCAGAACAGTATTGCAGAAAGAAAGAATCGCACTCTTGTGGAAGCTGCTCGTACAATGTTGATAGAATCCTCATTACCTATTATTTTGGGCTGAAGCTGTCAATTGTGCATCTTATGTTCTAAACAGGGTGCTAATTGTGAAAGATAAAGTGAAGACTCCTTATGAACTTTTTCATAAGAGGAAGTCACTAATTGATTTCTTTCAACCATCTGGATGTTCTTGTCCTCTTCTGAATACTCAATCTCAAAAGACAAAATTTGTGCTGTTTCTGACGAGTGTTATTTTGTTGGATACTCTTCTTCACAAGTGTACCGAGTTTATAATAAGAAAACACGTATTGTTCAAGAGTCATTCTATGTTGATTGGCAAGAATCCAATCCTTCTGAAGTGAAATCTGAACCTGCATGGTCTCTTGACTCCAATACTGTGTTCAATTCATTTAATTTCCCAGTTTTCGATGACGATACATCAATTCCAAGTACTCAAACGAATATTATTCCATCATCTCCGTGTTCCATCCATCCCGCTAGTAAATGATGATGTTTTAACTGATGTCAGCTCATCGTCTCCAATGCCTGATCAAGCTCCATTATCTGATTCTTTATCTCCTACATCTCCTAACTTACCTGATTCCACACCTGTCATTGATACACCTTCTCTAATCTTTCTCCGGACATGGCTGATACTTGTTTAACTATCTTTCCTTCTTCAAGTGATTACAAAACTTTGAAAGATCATCCGCTCGATAATGTGATTGGATCTGTTTCTCATGGTGTTCGACGCGAAGTCAATCTGGTCTGATTAATGTTTGTCTTTTCTCATGCTTTATTTCTCAAATTGTTCCAAGAAATGTTCATGCTGCTCTACAAGATCCTTGTTGGGTAGATCTATGCATTGGAACTTCAACAGTTTAGAAAGCTTCAGGTTGGACCTTAGTTGATTTACCTCCCAACAAATATCCAATTGGCAAAAAATGGGTCTTAAGAACAAACCAGATGATCGGGGTGTGGTGGTGCGCAACAAATCTAGACTTGTAGTGCAAGGCTTTGCTCAAGAAGGAATTGATTATACAGAATCTTTGCTCCATTGCTCGTCTTGAAGCAATCAGAATATTTCTTTCTCATGCTGCTCATAAACAATTCAAAGTTTCCAGATGGATGTTAAATGTGCTTTTCTCTACGGAGACATTGATGAGGATATATGTGTGTCAATCACCAGGCTTTGAAGATCCTGATTTTCCTGATAAAGTGTATAAACTTGATAAATCTTTGTATGGTCTTCATCAAGCACCCAGAATCTGGTATGAGACTCTTACGCAATATCTTCTAAGCAATGGTTACTCTCGTGGTACCATTGATATGACCTTATTTAAAAGAGAGGTGAATGGTGAAATGATCTTTTGTCAAGTGTATGTCGATGATATTATTTTTGGATCTACAAACTCTCAATTGTGTAGAGAGTTCGAAGAAGTGATGAGCCACAGGTTTGAAATGAGTATGATGGGTGAAATGTGTTTCTTTCTTGGATTGCAAGTTGAACAACAGAAAGAAGAATTCTTATTCATCAAGAAAAGTACATTAAAGATATTCTCAAGAAATTTAAGATGGATGATGCGTCTACTGAGATGACTCCTTTTACTGCTCAGACATGTCTAACTCCGGATGAAAATGGAAAACCAGTTGATCCTCATCTTTTTCGGTCTATGATTGGCTCTCTCATGTATCTTACTGCAAGTCGTCCTGATATCACTTTCGCTATTGGTTACTGTGCTAGATATTAGTCGGCTCGAAAGGAATCTCATGAGAAAGCTGTCAAACGAATATTTCGTTATCTCAAAGGATCGTCTCATCTCGGGTTGTGGTATCCGTATGGTGGAAATTTTGATTTACATGCTTACTCTGATAGTGATTCCAATGGTTGCAGGTTAAACAGAAAATCTGTGTCCGGAGGTTGTCAATATTTAGGAAATTATCTGGTATCCTGGCAGAGCAAGAAACAAACTACTGTTTCTTTTCTACAGGGGAAGCTGAATATATTGCTGCCTCCAGCTGCTGCTCTCAAGTTCTCTGGATCCAACATCAAATGATTGATTATGGCATTAATTTCTTCATACACTTTATTGTGTGACAATGAGGCTGCCATTGGAATTGCTAAAAACCCCATTCATCATTCCCGCACAAAGCATATTGAAACACGAATCCATGCTATTCGTGATGCTCAAGAGAAGGGTTTCATTAATATTATACCCATCGATACAAAAAATCAAAAAGCTGATCTTTTCACAAAAACATTTGATAAACCTCATTTTTATGAATTGATTTCTATGCTTGGGTTAATATCTTTTTAAAAATTTTCATTTTCTATTTCTTTGTTAAAAAAAATAAAAAAATAAAAAAATAAAAAAAATAAAAAAAATAAAAAAAATAAAAAATAAAAAATAAAAAATAAAAAATAATAAAAAATAAAAAATAAAAAATAAAAAATAAAAAAAAATTTCTAACAAACATATAAAAATTTTAATTAAAATGAACATTCATTGATAATAATAGAAATATGAAAATAAAGTTTGGGGGAGTAATATCATTATTCTGAGATTGGAATTTAACATGATGAGAAATGATTGTATATTCTCTAAAAAATTTTATTTACATAACCAGTACTTCTATGAGAAATGATAGTAACTGTTACTGGATTCTGTTTTACATTAAAAAAAAAGAAATGGATCAGATTCTTTAACGATATGCTTGATAAACTCTGCCTGACGAATGAAGTAGACAGCAGCTTTTTGATTAAATTAAACTTTATGCTTAAGAATGTCTGGATTTACTCAATCGTTTTGGATTGCACAAAAACTGAATCCTGACAAAAATTGGATTGAGAATGAATCTTTCATTCATTTTGCTTTGTTTTGGCATCATCCTCTGCTGGTATATTTAGTGACAAGATGTCTTGTGTCTGTGCTTATCTCCTCTGCTGTACGTGAGTAGTGACCTGGAGTGATGATCTCCTCTGCTGTACGATAGTACTGACCTGGAGCTCTCATCAGCATATGTTCAAATGGTTATCTCCTCTGTTATACGCGAGTATAGATCTGGAGCTCTCACCATTTTCATATAATTATGTCAAATCATCTTATCGACGAATTTCTCTCAGAATGAAATATTCTGTTGATAATCATTTGCACACTAATTCACAAACCTTGTTCTTTGAAGATTGATTCATAATTCAAGAAATCCTGAGGTTGGGTGAGGGTTTTTTACCAAATGATTGTGGGGTCTTGCATTTTAAAGCATCTAATCGAACCTTAAATGAATCATAAGCTGTTGTTCGAAAAAGGATAAGGCATGAGTTTAAGTGGACAATTATATCAGCAATCATTATTGATTTGTTCTAATTTCAGTTGTTTCTGTGGAGATTGTATCAGATCTTGTATTCAGTATGATCTCATGACTGGTAGATGATTTTTTGATCATCTTTATGTTCTATAATATTTAGAGAATGTGATCTCTGATTATTTTAGATCTCATTATTAGATGTGCTTCCTTTGAGTATTATAATTTAAAAAAAATAATAATAAAAAAATTAAAAATATAATAAAACAAATAATAATAAATAATAAAATAAAAGGTGCGAAAGTATTCTTTCGCTAATAATTTCGCAGAGCGAACTGCAATTTCGCTAGGTTGGCTAATAAGTTGTTAATCAGTTACCTCCTAGCGAAATTACAGTTTCACTCGGCGAAACTGTAAACTCGCCAGACGAATTTATAGTTTCGCTGTCTGCGAAACTATTTGCTATATAAGTCATGTTTGCGAATTTCCTCTCATAATTTCGCACAATCGCTCAGTTTCATTTTTAGGGTTTATCGGTAACTTTTAAGGCGATTTTGACTTGTGTTTGTGATTTGGATTGATTTTTCGTGAGATTCACTTCGTATATGAGTTTCGAACACTGATTCACTTTCTAATCTGGTTAAATAGTCTATTCTTAAGTTATCTACATTGTGTCTCTTCGGTGGTTTCGCTGTTCGTTCAGCGAAACTACTAATTTCTCTGCGAAATTGAACGAAAGTTCACATCTTTTCTGCGAAACTGTAAAGTTATGCTGTCCGAGCAAACTTAACAGTTTCGCCATATCTTCTCTAATTTCGCAATGACTGATCTTTAATTTACACAGTTTCGCTTGTATTTTCTTATGTCAGCGAAACTAATTTGTAATAGCGAAACTAAGTTAATATTTGGTGAAACTAATTGCAAAACTACTTTAATTCATTCTAATCTTGTCGAAACTAATTTTTGTTCTGCGAAAATAACAAGTTTCAATGAGCGAAATTATAGTTTCGCTTGTCGAAACTGTTTGTTTTCCATGTCGAAATTGTCTTTGATTCAGTGAAACTATTATGTTTTAGTGAGCGAAACTATTGTTTCGCTTGCCGAAACTGATTGTTTCTTTTGTTTTTGTTTTATTTTCTTATTTTCAGTATTTCTTATTCAAATTTATTTGTTGTTCTTCTCAGGTTATCATGGCGAATCTCAAGTTTGATGAGAGGAATAACATCACTGCCATATTAGACGATACTCTTCCAAAGGTGGCCGGATTTCGTGACTGCATTAGATGGCTTCAGAGATCACCCATTGCATATGTTATCTCTCACTCACCCACTATCTATGATCTTCATATTAGAGATTTTTGGAGATCAGCAGAATACAACACTGGAGGAGATGTACAGAGAATCACAGCTAGAGTGATTGATCATGATATAACTATTACTGCTGAGAGCGTGTCAAGGATTCTTAGACTAGAAGATGATACTAGTGATGAAGTGGATATGACGGAGTCTGAAGTATTCCAAGCTTTCAGACAAATGGGGAATGAGGGACCAGCTTTTGGTTCGAGGAAGGAGATTAAAAAGTCTTTTTTATCTAAGGAATGGAGATATATAGCTTATGTTTTTATTATGTGCTTAGATCACCGTAAGGGTGGATCCGATGGACTTAATCTTGACTGGGCCAAAGCTATGGTGATATGTTGTAAAGGGGAGAAAGCAAACATTGCTAGACTGATCTTTGCGTGTATGGCAGAGAACGTGATGGCTGTGAAGAAGGATAAATGGTTGTTATATCCTCGCTTTATTCAGATGATTATTGATGATCTTATTCCTGATGTTCCTAAACATGGTGAAGTTAAGAGATTAGTGCAGATGAACCCTCGGATATTTGCTGATTGCTATGCTATCCGCCATGATTTCAGTGGTAAAATCACCCATCTCTGGGAAAATATGTACCCTCTAGAACGCTGGAATTATATCAGATGGGTCGATGAGTCTGAACACAAAAGGACTGAGGAAACAAGGGTGTAACAAGCTAATGCAGCTAAGAAGAGAAAGAGATATGCAAAAGAGAAAGATTATGATTTTGAAGAAGATATAGATGCACAAGTAGAGGAGATAAGGGTGGAGAAAGAACGGAGATCTAAAAAGAAAACTGACTTTGTTGAGCCTGAACGGAGATCAAAACATCGACACAAGGGTTTCACAGCAAGGAAAGAGGCTAGTGGTGGTCTTGATGAGGATGTTATTCGTAATATAAATACTTCATTGGCCAATGAGTTGAGTATGATAAAGACTAAACTGACGAATCAGGAGATTAGGGAAAAACAGAAGGATGAGGTAATTGAAGGAATGAAAAAGATGTTGGTTGACTAGAATAATTTGATTAAGAGATTGTTTGAAGAAATTTCTCAAATAAAGCTGCTGCTGGCCTACCTAGTCAACTAACTCAATCTGAGTTAGATGATATGACTGATATATCTAAGTACTCATTCTTGAATGTGGGTACTTCATCCAAGGTAGGAGAGGGCACTTCTGGAGCAGCTAATACTGAAGCAGGGAACAAGAGATCCCAAGAGAAGATGCTGGAAGAAATGAGGATGATGATATTATTGAAGCAGGGTTTGTTAACCTACAGTTTGATTTTGATAAGGATAGTGTGGGTGAAGAAGTGGTTGTTACCGCTACCACTGAGGGAATGTCTGATAAAGGAAAAGGTTTGATTGATGAAGAAGAGGAGGATGAGCAATATATTGATTTTGATACTGAACCAGAGTTTTATGAAGTAGATGAGAGACCACTGGTGTATGTTGCTAAGAAGGGAGATGATGAAGCTGATGTGTTTGAAATGGATAAGAGTGACTGGTTGGTGAAGGAGAAGGAGGCTGAAGAACTTACTCCTTTGTTTCAAAATATGGAAGGTTTAAGCAGGAAAGAGGCAGACAAGAAGATAATATGTTGGTGTTATAATCCTAGTTAAAGATGTTTATGATTAAAAGAAAAGGAGGTCATATGAGCTACATGCTCAAGAGGAAGGCTTTTAAGACCTTGCTAAATGGGATCTGAGACGGTTGGCCACTTTGCCTTTGATTAATGCTCATTTAAGTGAAAAGGCAGTATTTCTTGAGAAGGTAATTAAAAATGGACTTAATGATAATTTTGAGTCATTTGGATATATGAAGGCTGAACGAAAAAGATCAAAGAAAGATAAAGACCGGAGACTGGCAAAGGGAGGATTGTTTTGAGAGTCAAACCACCAAAGACTGTAAACAGGGTAAGATTGGCTGATCCTCTTCCCAACGTTTACAGGACTTTGAAAAGTGGTTTTATGATAATAACACTGGCGAGGTGGTGATTAGAGCCAAACACGGAAAAGAGTTTAGGGTGTTTGACCGATGGAATTATTCAGCTTCGGTGATGAAGATCTCTTGACTCTTTGTGAAAATCATATTAAGGCTGGGGCGGGAGAGGAAACACGAAAAGAGGCAAGCTTGTTTATGAATGTGGCAAACAAAATAAGAGGAGTACACGGAGGTAAAGAGTTTGGCTGAAAAGGTGAGAGCGCAAGATGACTTTGCCATGGATGTTCAAGACATGACCAGGCAGTTTGCTAGAGCTAGTGGTCATTCTGAAGAAGCTGGTGATGTAGGAACTAACCTTGGAGGATCAGTGGCTGAAGATTCTAAAGATGTTGTTGCGGAAGGTGATGAAGATAGACCAACATCAGCAGAGGAAACCGGAGCCGACGAGTCAAATCAAGAGAAATGAAGATAGTGAGGTCCAACCTAGGGGGAGTATTGAAGATCATGTTAGGTTGGACTAACTTTAGTATAGATGTTTACTTTACATTGTAATAGGAATTTTGTTAGTTTCATTTTGTATTTTGTTTGTAATTAGCAGTTTTGGCAGTCCAGCGAAACTGTGAGCGAATCTATACATTCGCTCACAGTTTGCTGTTTTGGTTTACCCGACGAACTTGTGTTCTGCCGGGCGAAACTATAGTTTCGGCATGACAGTTTCGCTGGTAGCGAAACTGTCAGCGAATCTATGACTGCTATATATACTATTGTCATTTCACTTTGTACGGTAAGCTTGCAAAACCCTAATCGTGGAATTCTGTTGCAAGCTACCATTTCTAAGCAGTTACTTCATTGAAATACAATTGTGCTTATTGTTATTGAGTGAGTTTGTTCATTTGAGTACCAATTATGTCTTGATTCATCATATTCACTTCTCAATTGTTGTTATTTGGATTGTGTGTTTGATATTGATCAAATTATCCTATCAATTGTATTGTTCATCGATCACATGGACCAACAAAAACTACTTACGATCAATCAGGAAGGTTCCATGTAGTAAATTTGAGATGCAGGTCAGTCCAATATTTGTATCCCACAAATATCTATTAACTTTGGAAGTAACCTTTTGCTCTATATTCATCCATATGAATATCTACCAATCTAAGTTCATAATAGTCTTACCTTCATACTTGTTCCCACAAGTATGAACGACTACAGACGTTCTAAGTAACTGATTTACTCATGGATTTTAAACATGCAAAATAGGAATATTAGTTGTAACATTGTTACCAAATATTTATTCAAGTAATAAAGTGTTACAATATCTAAACACAAAAATAAAGATCATATCGAGTAACTAGAATATTGAAGTCCCATGGCACAAGTATGGCTTTCATGCTTTGCCTTTTCATGAAGATTCGTTAGTGGATCCGCAATGTTTTGATCCATGTAAACTTTGTGAATACATATCTTACCCTTTTCAACTTCATCCCTTATGTAGTTGAATCTCTGTTCAATGTGCCTAGTCTTTTAATGTGCACGGGGTTCCTTGATTTGGGCAATCGCACACTCGTTATCACAAAGAATTTCTAGGGGGTCTTGAATGGAAGGGAGCACCCCTAGATCGACATTGAATTTCTTTAACATGCAGCTTCGTGAGTTGCTAATGAAATGGTGATGTATTCTGACTCTCTAGTTGATAATGCCACCACATCTTGCTTAGAGCTCTTCCAAGAGATCACTCCTCCATTCAAGATGAAAATATACCCCGATTGTGATCGTGAATCATCCCAATCAGTTTGGAAACTCGCATCCGTGTAACCCTTTACTATGAGTTCCTCCTCACCAGATCCATAGATCCTTAGGTACTTAAGTATGTTCTTAACAGCCATCCAATGACTGTTTCTAGGATTTTTTGGTATTGGCTTGTCATGCTCAAAGTGCATGACACGTCCGGTCTAGTGCATATCATTGCATACATGATGGATCCTATAGCAGACGCATACGGGATTCCCATCATTTTTCTTGCTCATCCTTTGAGCTTGGACACTAAGTCTTACTCAATATCATTCCTCTTGGATAGGTACAATACCTTTCTTAGAGTTTTCCATCTTGAACCTTTTCAAGATCTTATCAATGTATGCACTTTGATTCAAACCTATCAAGCGCCTTGATCTATCCCTATAGATCTTTATTCCAAAAATAGGTGGCTTCACCAAGATCCTAATGGAAAACAGCTTCCAAGCCAGGCTTTTACACCCTCCAAGGTTGGAATGTCATTTCCAAATAGTAGAATGTCATCGACATACAATACTAGGAAGTGATGATGCTCCCATTTGCTTTCTTATATACACATGCTTCATCAGCATTTTTGATGAAACAAAATTTGATTATCTTTTCATCAAAATGGTGATTCCAACTTCTTGATGCTTGCTTCAATCCATAGATTGATTTCTTCAACTTGCATACTTTGTTAGGATGCTTTTGATCGACAAAACCTTCAGGCTGAACCATATAGACATCTTCCTCAAGATATCCATTTAGAAAAGAGGTTTTGACATCCATTTGCCAAATCTCATAATCATAAGGAGCAGCTATGGAAAATAATATCCTAATAGACTTTATCATTGCAACAGGCGAGAAGATCTCATCATAATCAACCCCTTGAGTTTGAGTGAAACCTTTTGCTACAAGTCTAGCTTTATAAGTATCCATGTTTCCATGCATATCAGTTTTCTTCTTGAAAACCCATTTACTTCCAACTATCTTGGGTTAAGAGGTGGTTCAAGCAACTCCCATACTTGGTTGTCATACATGGACTGCATCTCAACGTTCATACATTCAAGCCATTTGTCACAATCGAAATTGGACATTGCATCATGATAAGTGGTTGGTTCATCGGAATCTACCACATAGTATCCATCTATGAAGAATTCATATCTTTTAGTTGGTTTACTAATTCTACCAGATCTGTGATTGTTTTGTGTGTATTGATCAATCATTTGATCATCCTCAACATCCTCATGTTGAGGGCTAGTGTCAACCAAACGTGTATCGGCTTATGGTTCTTGATCTTCCTCAAGATCCACTATTCTACTGCTAGTTCCTTCCATAAGGAACTTAGCTTCTAAGAACTCAGCCTTCTTGGAAACAAACTCCTTTTTTTCCAATGGATCATAGAAATAATATCCCATAGAATCTCTAGGATATCCAATTAAGATACACTTAGTGGAACGACTTTCTAACTTGTTTGAGGTGGGAGTCTTAACATAAGCCTCAGAACCCCATACCTAAAAATATGATAATGATGGAACCCTTCCATGCCATATTTCAAAAGGTGTCATTTCCACTTTCTTAGTTGGGGCCATATTCAAGATACGGGCCGCAGAGTGCAAAGCGAAACCCCAAAATGATAAAGGCA
Organism: Flaveria trinervia; assembly: GCA_025506515.1. NCBI lineage: Eukaryota > Viridiplantae > Streptophyta > Magnoliopsida > Asterales > Asteraceae > Flaveria > Flaveria trinervia. The sequence goes on along the minus strand of CM046443.1, from coordinate 41,657,972 downwards.
ATGAGCTTCTAGCCATCATAGATCGAACCATATCCAATAGAGTTCGATTTCTCCTCTTGGACACACCATTCTGTTGTGGTGTTCTAGGTGGAGATAGTTGTGAGACAATACCATAACTTCTAAGATGATCTCTAAAATCATCACTTAGGTATTCACCTCCTCTATCGGTGCAGAGAATTTTTTTTCTTGTTGAGTTGATTTTCTACTTCATTGTGGAAGATTTTGAACATTTCAAAAGCTTCATCTTTGTGTCTTAACAAGTAGACATAACCATATCGACTATACTCGTCGGTATAATGAAGTATCTTTCATGGTACCTAGTCATTGGCTTAAAAGGACCACATACAACCGAATGTATGACGCCTAATAGATCTTTTGCCCTTTCGGGTTTGCCATTAAAAGGTGCCTTAGTCATTTTATCTTGTAAACCAGATTCATATACATCAAATGAATCATATTCACTTGCTTTTAAAAGACCGCTCATTTGAAGTGTTTGTATGCGTTCTTGTTTATATGACCAAGATGGCAATGCCAAAGATAGGTATCACTCAAATCCAATTTGACTTTCTTGGTCATGGTTTGGTACAATGAGCTATCATACAATGTGTTTTCACAAACCAATTCATAAATACCATTAATAGGAGTAGCTTTAAAATAAAATATGCCATTTAAAGAAACATGAATTTCATTTTCAATAAATGTTGAAACATACCATATTGTCTTAATTGGGCATCATAAATAATGTTCCTAGTCAAACTTGGAGCATACAAAATGTTGTTCAAAACTACTTCAAAACTATTTGGAAGGTTCAAGATGTAGTCCTCTTGGTCTTGACTTGAACTTTTGCCTCATTTCCCATGTAGAGGCTAACATCCCTTTTCTTGAAGTCCTTACTTCTTTTAAACCCCTACAATAAGTTGCAAATGTGATACCCATGTGTTAGAGGATATTAAATTTTGATCGATATGAATCATAAAAATTGTACCTGAGGTTTGCCTGACATCGCTCTTAGCTTGTAACTATTTGAGATGAACGGGACAACTTCTTGCCCAATGTCCAATCTCCCCACACTTACAGCATGGGTCATTTGAAGCAACCTTTTGGTTCTTCTTCGATAGTTTGTGTGGTGGCGCTCTTACCACTCCCTTTCCATTTCCCCTAATGTGCCCTTTACCCTTGGCAACATTTAACTTTAGTGCAGGTAAGGCCTCTTCTTGTTCCCACCTTCATGGATGGAGAGAACGGGTAAAACCTTTTTACTCATGGCCGCTTGGCAGTTTTGAGTATAGAGTGAAGCTCACTTATGTTCTTGTCCCACCCGTTCATGTAATAGTTCATGACAAAGTTGTCAGACATTTTTGACAAAGAGTTGAGGATTATATCCATAGCCAACACTTTCAAGACGGGACAATTAAGCCTTTCAAGGCGGTCAATGTGGCTTTTCATCTTAAGTACATAAGATGAAACGAATTGGGTGTCATCCATATGACATGCATGGAGTGCTCAAACCATTTTGAAGCGCTCTACCCTTGCTTGCTATTGGAACGTTTCCTTCAACTCAGTAATCATGTCGTATGCTCCATGATGTTCATACTCCATTTGGAGATTTGGAGTCATACTTGCCAACATGAGGCAAGACACTTTGACCAAATCCTCAGTGTATTTCACCCAATTATTATAGGCCTCCTCATCCTCCTTACCAGGTTGATCGGGAATGGGATCGTCTAAAATATAGGATCGTTTCTCTTGCTTGAGAATAATTCTCAAGTTTCGAAACGAATCTATAAAGTTATTATGATTTAGACGCTCCTTTTGGAAAATGGTTCTTAGTGATAGTGAGTGAGCGATGGGATATCAATATTTTCATGGTTGTTGGTGGCCAACTACAAAATTTAACAAAGTTCATTTTAGTATTTTCGATATTGTTCATATTTTAATAATTAAAGCCCTTTTAAGTGTCTTACACATATTATTTTTTTAAATTTTAGAATCCAATGTTACATTTAAATAGTGGTTAGGTGACCATTATCCCAATATTTAAATTAACAAGGTAGTCAACGTTTTGACAATTGCAACCCTTTGCAACTTCTAAGGTATAGGATCGACTTAAACATCATATGTGTAGTCAGCACGTTTATCCCATCAACACCATTGTAAACCACATTGTAGGTGATCCATTAAACATGGTTTGCAAATCAAGTTACCCTACTTACACACACATGTGAGATTTCCAACATAAGTGGTTAGGTGACCTTCATCCCACAATTATGGTATCCGCACCTCAAATCACAAGTTCCCTCAAAATGGTTAGGTGACCTATGTACCTTATAATTGCATGCTTTCAAGTGTTGTGCAAAAGGATGGTGTTTAACTTTTATAAAAGAAATTTTAAGTTTTCACAATAGTAGTTTAGAAAACTCTATGTACCTTATAATTGCATGCTTTCAAATATAAGGTACCCTATGGTTCACTTTTAATAAAACCCCTTTTATTAAAATCGTTAATCCTTTTAATAACCTTTTATTAATCACTTAATAATAAAGAACCATCATTTTTAGCTTGTTAAGTTTGTTAATGAGTTTTTTAAGCATATCCAATATCAACCAACAATCATACAACAAACAACCAAACAATCATAATGTAAGGCCCCGTTCCCGGGACGCCTACAATTGGTCCTACATCGCACATAAAATATATAATTACATATAACTTCCATAAAACATCGCAGCGAAATGACAAAATAGACATCTCATTTCATTATAAAAGCTTAATCAAAATAATACATCGTAATTCGATTACAATACCCAAGTTGAATTACATCACAAAAGCATTATCAACATCGATGCCATCCTAAAAGAGCTGAGTAGTTGTCTCGTGCCATCCTCAATAACTATTACCTGCCAACTTGAAACACATCAAAGTCAGCATTGCTGAGTGAGTTCTAGTTTTATAAATAAAGCATAATTTTCTCTTGTTAATACCATACTTTACCTTCATGCGATCACACATCATACATATACACATAACATCATGATTATCTTCATCATTTATACGTTAACTTTCATTCTTTCATTCATTACTTCCAGTGACATGTACATTACCCCGAACATTGTGCACGAAGCGGGTAACTGGGCCTGAAGCCTTTCATAGACCCCGAACATTGGGCACGGAGCTGACTCCAGTACCTAGGGCAAGTACATTCACCATTAATCATTTCTCTTCCGTTCTGGATCAATGCCATATGCTATACCCCGAACATTATGAACGAAGCGGGTAACTGAGCTTGAGGTCTTTCATGGACCTCGAACATTATGCACTAAGCTGACTCTAGCACCTAGGGCAAGCGGCAAGGATCTCATTCATATGGTCAATCACAAAGATTGGACCCCAGTGTGCATCCTTCGGGGTAGCTAAGCCGCACACCGTTGAGCTAACACCTCGATCAGGTGTGCACCTCCATATGTTTGCTTGCAAGCTTCTTACATTCATTCGTTCATTAATGTGTGCATACAATCATCATGTTCCCTTTCATTATCTTTCGCTTTATGTTACATAATACTTTCGTTTATTCATTAACATAACACGTAAAGCCATGGAAAGATAAACATACGTCATAATAAGGACCATAACATACAGTCATCACATCATACAAGGTAACGTCATACATACATAACATGCATAATCATACAACATCATCATCATCATGCCCAACACGCTCTCTAAGGCCTCAATCATCATCTTACATACTCTTATGGGAACCTTTACATCAAAACTTACATCTCCACTTTCCCCCGAAAGTCAGAAGTTAAACTACACTTCTCCTTGGGTGTATCAACCCTATTCAGGCGTACGGACACCCTTCAGTCGCATGGCCTCCATGCGACTGAGCATCATGCGAATGAACCAATGCGGATGAACACTCATGCGAATGAACACCCAATCGTGCGAATGAACTAATGCGGATGGACCTTACGCGAATGGAACTAATGCGGATGAGCACTTATGCGACTCGACCCTCAGTCGCATGACTCCCCATGCGACTGGACCCTCAGTCGCATGACTCCCCATGCGACTGGACCCTCAGTCGCATGACTCCCCATGCGACTGGCCCCAATCGTGCGAATGAACTCCCAATCGTGCGAATGAACTCCCAATTCTGCGAATGGACCCCAATCACTCCTCATTCGGCCGTATGGCCTCCAGTCGGACGCATAGCCCTAGCTGATGCAGAATGCAGTTCATCCCGAACACAATCTACCATTTTCGACCTCCAAGCTCATCTAAACCCATTCTAAGCCCAAATCGCCATCCTAAACCTTACGTATGCATACCTCAACACCATTCAAGCACACACAAGCTCACAAACAAGGCTCAAACGCATCACACATACACATAAACACACGCATACAGGTCAAACATGCACCCACACAAAAACCCAATTTTCAGATGTTTTCCAGCCCCAAAGCATTCAAAAACGTTCAAAGGAGGGGTCCTAGAACTCACACAAACGACCACAACGAGAAACGCTTTGATTTAAGTCGCTTCTCAACGATTTTGGCCACTCGAACCAACCCAAACCAACACTTCTTTCTCTTTTCTTCCTTTCTCTCTTCTCCTCTCTTTTTTTGGCTGAAATGTAAGTGTGTGGGGAGAGTATGGCTGCCCTCTCCCGACACATATCACCACAATTCCACTTTCCCTCGTTGACGAGTTTGGTCCCTCGACTTTGGACATTATTTCTTTTCTTTTTTCGTCGACCTCAAAATAGATAAATAACCGGGTGTTACACATAATCATACAAACATGAGTGCATAACCATAGCAACTAAGTTGACTACACTTGTTTGCCATCATAAGTGTTGTCATAAGGTCTTTCCTAAGGGTTAACAATGACACATCAAATGTGTCCATGAACTCCCACTTGAATCCACATCCAAATGCTTCAAGTGTCCATGTCTTTTGTGTCCTTCTTTGGGTCTTCATCTTGTGCATCTTCTTTTACAAGATCTTATCCTAATACAACTTTTCTAATAAAAGAAATGCACCTAATATATTTATTACATATCAAATGAATAAATAAATTACAACACAAAATACAAACACAAATATTATAACCCTTACAAGAAGCAAAACCAACATGAAAAATCACAATCAACCAAATCCAAAACACATAAGGTCAAGGCTATGTTATGCATCAAAATATGTATCATATACAACATCCAAGAAAAAGAATGAACCCCTTTTTATAACCTTAAAGTTCTGGCCAACATGAACCAAAACTTTAGGGTTTTGTCCAAACAACACATTCAACCATTTAATGTTAATCTTTCAAGGTTTATACTAAAGCATGTAAGATAAAACCTTGAAACATAAGGGATTCAATCACCCATAACAAAACAGCCCCTAATAGGTTGAGAATGTCCATGAAAACTAACTTTTCAAGAACTTTTGAAACAATATTCCACATCACCGGCTCTAGATACCATTGTTGGGTATTGTAACATGTTCATTAAAGTTCGTTTAACCATTTAAACTATAAAACACAGCGGATATAAGGGTTTAAACATGTTGTTTAGAATCTGAAAATATAAACCGTTTTAAACCAAAAACAAAACCAAAGAACAAGGATCATAAGTATGTGAAACGAAATGCTATTAAAACAAAAAGAACAACCATAGGGTGTTCTTGAAACTACCTTTCAAGAACAAGGTGATGAAGTATGGATGAGATGATGATGATGCTCTTGAATGTCCAGCCTCCAAGGTAGAAAACCTCAAGCTTGTATACCCACAAGCTCTTCCAAACACCTAGCTTGTTAGAGAGTGCAACACCAAAACCCTCTTCCTTTACTCCTTCAAATCCGAAATTTTCAGCTTTGTTATGCCTTAAATCTGAATTTTAGCTTTGTTAGAGAGAGTTTTCATAATGTGTGTGTGAGAGAAAGTGTTAGTGAAGCTTGAGTGTAAGAATGGATCTTTGTGTAACCAAGACATGTAATCCCAAGGAGAGGCTCTCCCTTGGGTGGCCGAATCCTTTCAAAAAAGAGGTTCCCCCCATTTTAAATTTTATAAAAAAACTTACACTCTTAACCCATAAGTTTATAAAATTAAATCCTCTTTTAATTTTATAACATTAACACCCTTTTATTTGTTATTATTTAACTAACTTAAATAATGAAACAAATAATTTCTCATGAACAATTATCCATATAATGTTGTTCTATTACAATAGCAACGTTTTAGAAAACCCATTTTCTAAATTGGTGTCAATATTTATTTGTATGATCTCATCAACAAATAAACATTTATTGGTGTTTGTTTAGCTTGTTATTCGGTATGACCCGACTTGGATCATAACGTACTAACCAATCAATCTTGTATGTGTCTTGGACAATCAAGATCCAACACACCTAAGGTTCATGCTGGAATTTACTCATCTAGTAAATTCATTATTCCATTGATCATGTGTAATCATCAATTTACCCAACCCGCTTACTCTATCACATTCCAACAAGGACAGTCTTAATGTATCACGGTTGTAGCCTAGGGTCTATTAAGGTATTCCTGACTTCTCTACAACCTATGGCTCTGGTATCAGTCTGTCACACCCCGGGCCCAAAGAGGGCGGGACGTCACAAACCGGTAAAAAATATGGCAGTGAAAGCTAACAAAAACATGAGTGCACAAGGAGAGTAATCACATGGCATTACATTTCATTTTAAATAAGTTCGGGCTACAAAGCCGAGCCGAGGTCACAACAGTTACAAATCCAGTACATAGTAAATCCATAAGTTAAATAACATCAAATTAAATTTTCTTGTGAAATTAAGATAAACATTACCATGTTCGTCATGGAAATAAGTTATCCATAAGGTTTTCTAATCAAACTATGCTTCCATCAAGGGTTTCCTGAAACATGCTCAAAAAGATTTTGTGTCAACTAAAAAGTTGGTGAATTCAAGTGCTTAAAGTTTAAAAACAAAAGGACTATTTATAATCCATAAGTAGTTTTAAAATATAAGTGTTATTATTGTGGGGTCACAATTAACCTTGCACTCAGTCACGGCTAGCCTCTTGTAAACTTGAGTTGATATTGGTTAATCCCGAAGGAAAAACTAACCCTCAAACAGTGCACCATACCTACTGGATGGTTCATATTAGTATCTTAAAAAAACCTGTTACATGACACAAACGACCCCACATGATCTCAATATGGTACTCTTCCTGTTCAAGTCATGGGGTCATGATGGAAGACACTATGTGTGTGTGTCTGGGGGGGGGGGTTCTGCAAGTAGATCTACCCATACAGGACAAGTGGTTCATACAAGAATTAATGATTGTGATAAAATTAAGAGCAGGTTCTAACATTACCCATATCATATAAGCATCACACAATAGCATAAGAATAATTTCAATAACACAACATGTTTCATCCCAAACTAGTAGTAAATAGGAAATACTAAAACTCACCTTAGGTTTCAAGCAAGGGGTCTTCGTGTACAGAAAATGATTAAATCCGAGCACCCTAGCATCAAGATTAAGTAATAAGCTATGTGCTCTAGGGTCGTAACAGGTGTAACTAAGTGCGTTATAAGGGTAAAAGTGCAATTAACTTTGATTCGTTAAGGTTTCGCGTCAAGAAGTTTCTTTTTTGGGAAAGTTAGGGTTCCTTAATCTAAATGACATGTTTTAATGATTTGAATCAGTTTTTTATAGTGATAAAAATTTTATCAAGTAATTTTAGTCAAACGGGTCGATTTTTAAGAATTTGGTAGAATTTACAGTTTAGTCACTCAAGTTTCAAAATGTACAGTTTTCACCCTAAAGTTTGCTTTCTTTGATTTCTTGACTTTTATGACCCCTTAGTAGTTTATAGATGTTTAATAGTACATTAGTAACTAATTAGACTCCAATTTTCCCAGAATTTAGGTTTGGCATAATCAAGACTTATATTTTTCAATTACTGGTTATGGTAAAACCTAAGATTTTAATAGCTAGTTTTAACTCTTTCACTTTTCCATCCTTAGTCTTTAAATATTATTTTAAGGACTTCGAATAACTTTTATAATCTTTTCTAAATGTGTTCTGAGCTCTTCTCATAAAAACTTCATTTTTAAGATTAACCCCTTAAAACTCATTTTTACCCGGAATCAAGCTTCCAAATATGTTTTAATTCAAATTTTTCACCATGGTCTTAACTTAAAGTTTATAACTTAGTAAAATATTGTGATTTTTATTGGTTTTAATCCTCTTCTTCTATTTTTTAGATTTTATCAAAAATTTACCGGGTTAAGGCCCGTTTTTAAGAAATAATTCCATTCAAATTATCATTTACACTCAATAATTATCAAATCTGATCATCATGACCATAATATAATTTTAGAGCCTAGAATTATTTTTAATATAGAAATTCTCTAAGTTTTCCTATTTTTGAGTCATTTTAACACTTTCTGGGTCCCTAAACAAGCTTATAATGTCTACTAGTTTATCCTATTAACACTTTCAGCCATCAACACCAACTTATATACACTTAATATCACTAAACATACTAAAAATGGGTCTTAACTCACGGATTGAACATGCAAGAATAGATGTTGCTTTTAATGAGTGATTTACACCCTTTATATATGTGTAAACCTTATAAATTGTACATAATCATCACCAAATCGTTTTGTAACTTTCAATCAGGATATTATGATGTTTATGAACAGTCTTTAAGCAGGTTTCAAGCTTGTTTAGTGAGAGTTTTCAAAACAAATGAATAGATGGTGCAAAATCACATAATAAGAGGGGTTTCAAGGTGATAACTTGTGCACCATCCATAGAATCACTAATCTATCAATAGATATACCTTGAGTAAAGCTATTTGTCTGACAATAACATGTTAATGGCAGCAAGTTTCTATTGAAACAATAAAAGTGAGACTTCTCGGAGAATAAAGGTGAAAAACTCAAGGTTTAGCTTTATTCGGGTACAATGGTGCTTACACATTGAATATCTCACAACTTGGAGAGATTAGAAGGACATGAAGAGCTGGAGATTCTGGAAAAAGGCTGGAGAATGTTGATCTTGCAAGAACCATGCACCAAAAGCTTACAAAAGGCTACTTCCTTGCTTGCTTTGAGCTTGGCCTAGTGGGATGATGTTATTCTTTGAAAACCTTGCAAAAATGATGATGGAAATGCGGATGTGTGTATGTGTTTTGGCAGGTAGAATGTAAGGCCCCGTTCCCGGGATGCTTACAGCAGGTAAATCATTGCACATAATACATAGAACTTACATTTAATCAATCATAAAACGTTGCAGCGGAAACATAAAGATAACTTTTCTTATCATTACAAATGCTTTTGCCAGTTAATACAAGCGTTCATTTCAAACATCATTCGTTCACATTACAATGAGAAAACATTAACAAAAGAATGACATCCAAAAGAGCTGAGTAGTCACCTCTTGCCATCCTCAGCAATCATTACTTGCCAACTAGAAACACATCAAAGTCAGCGTTGGTGAGTGAGTTCTAGTTTTATAAAATAAAACATACTTTTCTTTTGTTAAATCTGTTCTTTTACTTTCATGCGATCACACATCATACGTACACATAGATAATAGTTATTATCTTCATCGTTCGTTAACTTCCGTTCATTCACTCATCTTACTTCCATTCATTCGTTCATCATTACATCTTTTCCTTTCATCATCAGCATGAACTTTACCCTTCATTCTTGTGGTACTAGACCTAAGCCTATAAAAAGACCTTCATCGGTGGTGCTTAGCACCAAATGGTCACAGTACCTAAGGTAAAGTTCAGGTATACCACTGTCATATGCTATGCCCTTCAGTCTCGTGGAATTGGACCTAAGCCTATAAAAGACCTTCATCGGTGGTGCTTGGCACCAAATGGTCAGAGTACCTAAGGAACAAAACAATGGTTCATATATATTGTCAATCACAAAGAAAGACCCCGATGTGCATCCTCCCAGGGTAGCGAACCCGCACACCGTTAGGCTAACACCTTAATGGCGTGTCCCGACATCCAGTGCTTAAAAGACTTTCATTACTTCATCGTTCATTAATGCATGCATTATTACTTCATTTTCCTCTTTCATTATCTTTCACTTTACGTTACATAATACTTTCATTCTTTAACATGACACGTAAAGCCACAGGAAAGATAAACATACATCATGATAAGGAACATAACATACACAGTCATCAGCATCATACAGGGCAACATCATACATACATAATGTGTATAATCATGCAACATCATCATCATCATGCACAACATGCTCTCTAAAGCTTCAATAGTCATCTTAGATGCTTATACGGGAACCTTTATGTAAAAACTTACATGTGCACCTTCCCCCGAAAGTCAGAAGTTAAAGTACACTTCTACTCGGGTGCAACAACCCTATTTGGGCGTATGGACACCTTCAGTCATATGGCCTCCATGCACTTAACATCATGTGAATGAACCAATGCAGATGAACACTCATGCGAATGAACACCCAATCGTGCGAATGGACATAATGCGGATGGACCTCATGCGAATGGAACTAATGCGGGTGAGCACTTATGTGATTGGACCCTCAGTCGCATGACTTCCCATGCGACTGGCCCCAATCGTGCGAATGAACTCTGAATCGTACGAATGGACCCTAATCGCACCTCATTCGGCTGTATGGCCTTCATTTGGTCGCCTAGCCCTAGCTTATGCAGAATGCAGTTCATCCCGAATCCAGTCTGCCATTTTCGACCTCCATGCTCATCTAAACCCATTCTAAGCCCAAATGAACCATCCTAAACCATAGGGATGCATACCACAACACCATTCAAGCACACACAAGCTCACAAATAAGGCTCAAACGCATCATGTAGAGATTAATGAAGAGGTTGATGCAACCTAAACATCTTTAGTCTTTCCTGCATGCTTCACAAGGGCATTAAAGAACAAGCTTAGGAAGTTTCACATATGAAACCGAAAATACTCTAAGTGTGAAATCTTCCGAAGCCAAGACCAATATCTTCCGAAGCCAAACATAAAGTCTTCCGAAGCCTCAGAGACAAAGTCTTCCGAAGCTTCAAGTTCATGAAGACGGATTTCTTCCAAAGACTTTTAGTAACATGCTTTATCTGATGTACTGTTCCATAAAGCTGGACACCTTTCCGCTGTGCCTCTGCAAGTCACCAACTTATATGGTTTGGTGAAAAGGTCCATGCTTTTGGTAACTATACATTGAGGTCTTGAGTCTGTAACTTTCTACTTTATGTACTTTATCCTTTTTGTAATTGATAAGGATGTGAGCTATGGCATGTCATAGTCACAAGTCAAAAGGCAATCTGCCTTCTGACTCTACAACTGATTTTGTTTGTGTCTAGTCAATTGTATGGCTTTCAAAGTATAGCCGGCTGTAGGATGTAGTATAAGTATCTCATGTTCTTGTATCTTTTGAATATGCTTTGTAACACTTGTAATAGAACATAGAGAAGGAAATATACTGCATTCCTGAAAACCAAACACTTGTGTTCTTTCTCTCCTACATTACTTGTGTTCTTAGTATCTTAACACTTGGTTAATCCAGTTTACTGTTTGATTAAAGTTTAGTTAATCTCCTCTTTGTATTGTTGTGTTGTAACTAACCCTTGAACGATCTTGGATTTGGTATCAAAGCATTTCAGGCTCTTGATATAAGATCTCACCATCTCAAGATCCCTCACACACAAATCCTAAAGCTTTTCAAATGGCAGCCACTTCCAAAACTAATATGGAAACTGGAACAATAAACAAGTCCCCACTAATCACTCTTGATGAGTTTGATACCTAGTGTTTAAGAATGGAAGGTTTCATTAGTTCTCTTGATTCAAGAATGTGGGAGTCTATTGAGAATGGACCTTTCATACCCAGCAACCCTTCTGCTACTAGTGCTGGTATGATTCCCAAAGATGTGGCTAACTACTCTGATGAAGATAGGAAGAGAGTAGAGATAGACAGAAAAGCCATGACAGCTCTTCAAACTGCCCTTCCAAACTCTGTATACAAAGGTTTCAAGAACTGCAAAATAGCAAAACATCTATGGGATGCATTGAAATTAATGTATGAGGGTTCTTCTGAAGCCAAGGAGAACAAGAAGGATCTCCTGAAGCAGCAGTTTGAAAACTTCACCTTCAAAACAGGTGAACCATGACTCAGCAGTACTTCAGGTATGTTGAGATTGTTGATACCCTAGTGGATGGAGAAGTTTCTCTTGAAAACAGAGACACTGTAAGGATGTTCATGTCCTCACTTCCTAGACAATGGACACACTACTGTGTGGTGATCAAGAGAACCGAAAATCTCAAAACTCTTACTCTGACAGAGTTATATGGGATTCTCAGTGGCTACCAAATGGAGATGAACATGCAAGGTTCATCTGGAAACTCCAACAATCAAATGGGTTCCGCCCTACATGTGATTGAAAGGGATTGCATAGAACCCAAACATCATCTCTTATGCTACCCTGACAACTCACCAAAGGGTCTTTTCATCACCTTCCCAGAGACACCAAAGGAGAACCACACTCAAGGAAGCCCATTCCAAGAGACAAGCTCTTCTCAAGCTTTTATGTCTTTTGATGAAAGTTGTGGCAACTCTCTTTTCACTCTGAAGACCTGGATTGTATCCATCCAGATGATCTGGAAGATATGGAAATAGTCCAGATGGCTCTTCTCACTCACAGATCCAAGAAGTTCTACAAGAGGACTGGAGGAAGTTTCCAAGCAATGCAACTAGTGGAAAGTTTGGACTGGACAAAGGCAAAGTCAAGTGTTACAACTGTAACTTGACAGGCCATTTTGCCAGAGAGTGTAAGGCACCTAGAACAAATGGTGGCCAAACACAATCCAGACCAAACTACACTGACAAAGCTCTCCATAATGAGAAGTCAAAGCAGCAAGCTGTTGTTGCTGTTGAAGAAGGAGGCTTTGACCGGAGCTTTGAGGTGGAAGATGCCTCTCCAAACCAAGCACTGATGGCTGATCACGATGAAGCCAAGGTATTAAAATATCTCTGTTCTCCTGAATGCATTGCTAAAGTTAACAGGTACAGGTCCTACAACTTGGATCTGAGATCTGACCTTGAGTCCATAAATATTTTAAAATCTGATTTTAGAAAGTCTGAAAATGATTAAGCTGAAAAAGAGGACTTAGAGAAAACCATTTCAGCTCTAAAACATGAACACAAGATTTTAGGACTCAAATCAAAGATCTCATAACCAAGTTAACTGAGTGCCAGGCTGAGCTTGTGATCAGCAAAGCCAGGGCAGAAAATAGTATTGTAAGGAGACCTTCAAGAACATGATATCATCCCTGCACAATAAAGTGTGCTATCAAAATAGGCAGGGACTGGGATCCAATGAGATAGCTCCTCCACACACAATCTTGTCAGTAAGATCTCCTAGGTGGGGAACTTGTGAAGATGAGCTTCCTCACATAGATCTAATGAGTGAAGAGGATGAAGAAGAGATAGTGAAGAATCCCTCTACAAAGAGTGAAGAGGAGGATTCCAAGAAGGGCCACTATCCTTCTGAGGAGAAAGTGAAGACTGTGATGACCAAGTCCATGAGAAAAAACTTGATCAGAAATAGCAAAAGAAAGGCAAGGAAGGCTCAAGAGATCAAGGCTACTTTTGACTCTAAGCAGAAACAAGTTTTTATTTCTGTAGGGTTTAAAGTGGTAGGGACTGAAGACATCAATCAAAACACTTCTGCTAAGAGTTCTGGTTCTTCTTCAACTCATCTCAGCAGCAAGAAGAAGACTAATCTGTTGTGTACCACTGTTGCATAGCCTGACCATCAAACTCCAAGCACAGTCCTCAGCCCAAGAGGATTGTCTCATCATCTACAAAGATGGAGGTGGATAAGGGATGTGACCAAAGACAACCCTATTCCGAAGACAATGCTCTTGTGAAGAAGAAAATGAATTGTGTCATGTGTGAAAGTACCACTCACATTGCCAAGAATTGTCCCTTCAATCCTAAAGGTACTGTCCATATGACCAAAACAAAGGCTTGAAAGAGTTCTAAGAAGATTCAAGCTTGGGAAGGAAAACTGTTTCCTTCAAAGTTCCAATATAACAGAAGGGAAGTGGAAATTCTCTTCGGAAGAATATTTGGTCTCGGAAGAAAGGAGTTCTTCCGAAGCACTGAAGTCTGCTGCAGTGTCTGCAGAATCTTCCGAAGGTTCAGTCATCAAAACTTCTAAAGTTCCAAAAGCTTCTAAAGTTTTGAAGGTCAAGTCCAAGACTCCAAAGGTGGTGTGGATGTCTAGAAAGACCAAGTGACTGAGATTTCTCCATCAACAACAACTCAAGATCCTCTTAGTACAACCATAGGATCTATTACCGTTGAATTATCTTCTGCAAATGAGCCTAAGACAAGCAAGGTTTGGGTTTCCAAATGTAACTAATCATTCTCTTTGTACAGCGATAGCTGAAGACAGACAGAAATGTCTGGATCATAGACAGTGGCTGCTCCAGGCACATGACAGGCAATAGGTCACTACTCTAGAACTTTGAAAGGATTGATGGAGGACCAGTTGCTTTTGGAGGGATGAAGGTGGTTACAATTCTGGAAGGGGCAAGGTCATAAATGGTAAGCTCAGCATAGAAAAGGTAAACTTTGTTAAGGAGCTTGGATACGATCTTCTGAGTGTATCTCAATTTTGTGATCAGAGTCATAACATGCTCTTTACTGAGCATGAGTTCATTGTTCTTAAGCCTGGTGTGGTCATTCCTCATGAGCATATCCTGCTTAGAGCCCCCAGGAAAGGAAACACGTACAAGATGGATTTGCAAGAAACCACTCCCTCAGGAGAAGTTTCATGCTTTCTGTCTAAAGCCAATAGTGATGAGTCTTTCCTATGGCATAAAAGAATGTGCCATGTAAACTTTAAAAACATGAATAAATTAATTATGTGTGATTTGGTAACTGGAATGCCAAAGAAAGAGTTTACAGGTGATGACCACTATGTTGCATGCCTGAAAGGGAAGCAACATAAGGTATCTCACAAGCCTAAGGAAAAGAACTCCATCACTACACCCCTACACTTGTTACATATGGATCTCTTTGGCCCCACCAGTGTAAGGATGAGATTCCTGAGTTTAGGAACGACCTTATACTGTCTAGTGATCACAAATGACTTTACAAGATTCACTTGAGTTTTCTTCCTTAGAAATAAGGATGAGACTCCTGAGATTTTACAGCATTCCATCTTAAAGATTGAGAATCAGTCTGATCACAAGGTCAAGTTCATAAGATGTGATCAAGGAACAGAATTTAAGAACCATATCCTTCATACATTCTATGATGAAAAGGGTATTACAAGACAATTCAGTGCTCCTAGGACTCCTCAGCAAAATGTTGTTGCTGAGAGGAGAAACAGGACACTGATTGAAGCTGCAAGAACCATGTTGTCTTACTCCAAACTGCCCATCACCTTCTGGGCAGAGGCAGTCAACACTGCCTCCTATGTGCAGAACAGAGTTTTAGTATTTAAGACTCATGCAAGACACCTTATGAACTATGGCATAAGAGGAAACCTTTCATTGGTTTTCTCAGGTCATTTGGATGTCCTTGCACCATTTTGAATACCAAAGATCAAATTGCCAAGTTTGCTGAGAAATTAGATGATGGACACTTTATTGGATACTCTTCCCAAGCTAAGGCTTATAGAGTATACAATCTCAGAACTAGAATTATTAAGGAGTCAGCTAATGTGACTTTCAATGAACACACACCCTGTGTTGCTGGTTCTGTTCCGATTGATTGTTTGATCTTGATTTGGTTACCAACTGTTTTATCAAATCTTGTGAGAATGTTTCAGGATCTGCAGCAAATTTAAATACAGATGATCCTGATCCAAGATTTGAGCTAGGAAGATCCTCAAGACATATATCTTCAGCTCCAGTTGGAACCACTTCTGCAAATGAGGTTTCTATTAGCCTAACAATGACAAATTTAGCTGATACATATGGCATGCCTTCAAATTCCAGCTTAGAGGCTCTACAACCAGATAAGAACACCTCAACTGTGGAAGACAACAATGGTGGTGGTGAAAGTGACCAAGAATTTCTTGATGCCATTAACCACACCATTGATGAGAACATCAATGATGTCACACACTACTTGGATCAAGTTTCACTTGAAAAGTGTGCTGATTGGTGGGAGAAACATCCATGACAGATCTAAATTTCTCTAAGTTAGATCTTTCTTAACAACTTGCTGTGATCCCTTAGCTTAGGATCCACAAGTCTCACCCTACCACAAACATCATTGGAGATGTTGTCTCAGGGGTAAAGACAAGAGGACAAACCGATGAAGCAAATGTTTTTCTTCGCTCTTGTTTTCTATCCCAGATAGACCCAAAGAAAGTTGATGAAGCTCTAAAGGATGGAAGTTGGTTAAAGCTATGCAACAAGAGCTACTTCAATTCAAAAGGCAGAAAGTTTGGATCCTTTGTCCTCTTCCTTCTGGGAAGACTACCATTGGAACCAAATGGGTGTTTCAGAACAAGAAAGATGATAAAGGCATCATCATCAAGAACAAAGCTAGACTCGTTGTTCAAGGATACACATAAGAAGAAGGGATTGACTACACTGATATCTTTGATCCAGTGGCAAGGTTAGAAGCTGTTAGGATATTCCTGGCATTTGCTGCATCCAAGAACTTCAATGTCTTTCAATTTGATGTGAAGTGTGTCTTTTTGTATGGAGTGATAGATGAAGAGGTTTATGTCAAACAGCCACCTGGTTTTGTAGATCCTGATCATCCTGATTATGTCTGCAAGCTTGACAAAGCTCTTTATGGCTGCATCAGGCACCCAGGAAATGGTATGAGACACTATCTGAGTATCTTTGTAAACATGGATACAGGAGAGGTACTATAGATGGAACTCTCTTCATCAAAGAACAAGGAAAAGACATACTGCTAGTTCAAGTATATGTGGATGACATCATTTTTGGTTCAACTAATCCAAAGCTCTGCAGAGACTTTGAGAAGCTAATGAAAGACAGATTTGAAATGAGTGCCATGGGGGAACTTAATTTCTTTCTGAGAATTCAAGTGAAGCAAGTTGAAGATGGCATCTTCATAAGTCATCAAAGTATCTTCAGGACATACTCAAGAGATTCAACATGACTGACTGTAAGATTGCTAAGACACCCATAGCTAGAAACCACTCTCTTAGTCCTGATCTTGAGGGAGAGTGTGTAGATGAGCATTTATGTAGGGCTATGATTGGGTCTCTTATGTATCTTACTGCTAGCAGGCCTGATATCATGTTTGCTACATGTATTTGTGCAAGATATCAAGCCAACCCTAAGATGTCTCACCTTATCACTGTGAAGAGGATTCTAAGATACCTCAAACGTGCATCAACACTTGGACTATGGTATCCTAAGAATTCTGACTTCAATCTATATGCCTATACGAATAGTGATTATGGTGGTTGCAACATGACTGCAAAGTCTACATCTGGGGGATGTCAATTTCTTGGTGGAAGGGTTGTCTCATGGGAATGCAAGAAATAATCCTATGTCTCTGCATCAACTGCTGAAGCTGAATACATTGCTGCTGCAAGCTGCTGTGCTCAAGTACTTTGGATTCAAAATCAGATGCTGGACTATGGGTTAAACTTCAAGGATACTCCCATTCACGTAGACAAAAACAGTGCTATCTCAATCATAGAGAACCCTGCGTAGCACTCAAGGACAAAGCACATGAATATGAGGTATCATTTAATAAGAGATAACTATGAAAAACGGATTAATTAAACTGGTCAAAGTTCACACAGATGAACATATACTGATCTGTTTACAAAGGCTTTTGATGAACAGAGATTTAAATATCTAATATCAGTTATTGGGATGATAAACTTTGAGTAAGCTTTTCTTAAACCTAATTCTTATTATTTCTTTCGAATTTATGTGTGTCCTAGGTTGTCTGGTTCATCACTTTCATAAGCTCATGTTTTCTTTGGATGAAAATTTCTTTTTGAATACTTTCCTTAGATTTTTGAAAATTTATGATACTTCGAAAGTTATTCTTTTAACTTTGAAAGTAAATCATGCCTTCAAAATAAATATTGTCTGAGAAATTTACTTTCAGAAGAGTTTTCAAATATATCTTCCAAAGCTTAATACTTGTCTCAGACACTTACTCATTTTCAAGGACCATTTACTTCCGAAGCAAAATTAACTCTCGGAAGCTTTGTTAGTTTATACACAAAGCATTCAAGTTTTAATTTTTTCTTCCGAAGCAAAATTCTCAAACTCTCAGGAAATTCTTCGAAGTCATTTTAGCTTCGGAAGCTTTTTAATTAAAACTTCCGAAGATAATTAACCTTCGGAAGCTTTTTGACTTCCAAGAAAACTACTTTTTGAGCAAAAGTAAACTACTTTTTCAAAGGTGGGACCGACATCCGGATTTCAAAGTTTATCCTCTTCATTAAACTTTATCTGAAATCCTTCTCACATATAAACCCAATGGTTTCCTCCCTCTTTCTATCATCTGTTCTTCCTCCAAACCTAAAACCCCAAATTTCTCTCTGAAATTTCTTTCTTTCTTCTTCTTCGTCCTTAAGCTTCTTCAAAATGGCCAACCTTGTTCGCAGAAATGATCCCAACTTTACCATGCAGCTACACAGACAACATAATCAGGTTGCTATGTTCAGCTCGGAGAAAGATCCTCGTTTCTCAAGGTTTGCCGTTTCCTAACTCTGTCAAACTACTTCACCTCCCTAACCATTGATCCTCCACTTTATGAGGATCAGTTGCTTGAATTCTGGAAGACCTGCCAAGAGTCATTATGGATGGGGAGAAGGCACTGTCTGCCACAGTGCAGGGGAGAACAATCTTCATCACTCTGGCCATCATCAACCGACATCTTCAGCTGATGATGAAGAAGGTGAGGTGTTTTTCCCAAAGGAAGCTGTCAATCATTCCTTTGAGCAGATGGGATATGACGGAGATTTCTCTGTAAAGACCTTTAGGAAAGGGAAGGTCTCATCCCAATGGAGATTCCTGCTCTATGTGGTCATCCACAGCTTATCAAACAAGCATGGTGGATGGGACCAGATTCCTGAGGATCTCTCCGTCATCGTCCATGGAGTGGTTCAGGGGGTCAAATTCAAGTATTCACAGTTTGTTTACACAAATTTACTTGCTGATTTAGACTCCTTAGAGTATTACGTGTTTCCAAGATATGTCTAATACATTCTTAATTGTGAACTGGGCTCACAGTTAAGGGAAACAGGTAACATTCTTAACATGGGACAGATGAAGCCCGACATCTTTAAAATACTGAAAAAGTCCACTGTTGGATTCTCTGGGGTAGAAACAGCCCTAGTCCGAAAAATGTTAGAGCTCATTGCTCAAGGTGACAACCTAGCAGCACAAGCTAGTGTTGAACCCACACCTGCTACTTCCCAACCACCCACACAGCCTCAAATCTCCATCACCTACCAAAGAATATCCAAACAAACCCCTGCTCAGACTATTCAGTCTGTGGAGGCCCCCATATACTCAACCATACAGGAAGAAGTGGACACTGGAGCTCCCATTTCTCCTAAGGAGCAAACCACTCTCATCTCTTTAAGAATCAGTGTTGAGGTTCCTCATGCTCAGTTGGATGACCTTATTAGCCCTACTGCCTTAAGCCATCACTCTGAGTCTCAACACTCAAGTGATCAACCTTCAGGGGACAGTTACCAGCCCCAGCCTATAGATCTCAACCAACCAATTCCCAACCTTGATTTCTATACTGATGAAGATATAGGTTTCAGTGAGTGTAATGAATCTCTCTTATTTCCCTCTACTCAAAGAGATATGAGTACTCCTGAGTCTCCTACATCTATCCAACATCAGTCACCTACAACTGAGGTGGAGACTCCTGAACCTGTTTAGGATGTCCATATAGAAGAGGCTCTTACTTCTGAAAGTGATTATATCATTAAGACCTCAACCATGGCAACTCAGCCCACTGACATCTCAACTGAGACAGCCAGTGAGCAGAGGAAAACCAGCAGCCAAGAACCTCAAGCTGGTGGTGAGAGAGAGGACTCTGGTCCAATCATCTCATCCCCTAATGAATCTTCTCATGAAGATGAGGGGAATCTGAGACACCTGGTGCAAAACTATCAAAAACATGCACTTACCTAGTCTCAAAGGTCAGTCACCTTGAATATCAGGTGACTACCTGTTACAACAGGATCAATGATGAGCAACTTGAGATTTCATATCTTATGGAAAAACTAGCTGGGAGACCCTTAAGGAGAGCTCAACCAGGAACTCAAGAACCTGCGGATGTGATTGATCTATCTTCCCGCTCACCTATGCAAGTGGATGATGCTACCAAAAAGGAGAAACTAGCTGGGAGACCCTTAAGGAGAAAGTCATTACAGCCACAGAACCTAGGAGTTCTTTAGAGAGAATGGACATTGAGGACTCACCATCCTCACTTGCAACTGTGCATTCTCAGCAACCTCCTCTAGTTCACATTGATGTGGACTACACAGACTCCTTCATACAGAGTCTGATTGAGGATGGGATACCAAGGGCTATGTCACCTTCACCATCTTTCAATCACATCATTGGGTGGAGGTATGACAACAACAGGAAGGCCCTCATCACCATAAGAGTTCAAGGACAGCAAGAAGTCATCAATTTTCAGACCTTGGACTACTATGAAGGTCTGGATCTAGTCAACATGCCACTTGTCAACCCAAGCCAATCAAGACAAGCTAACAGACTGGTTAAAAGAATCCAAGATAGGATCACTGTAGAGTTCAGTTTTAGAAGGAGACTTAGGCAATCAGGCAATGTCATCGGTCAACTAGATGTTGAGGCAGACCCTAAGATTAGCTTCATAGGGGAAACCTTGACTGAAGGCCTAGTGACAGAACCTGAGAGCCATGTCTCATCATGTCCAACTGCTACAGAGATCCATATTCGTTCTGAGACACCTGCTAGTGAAGGTGCTTCTCAGCCTCTCACTGGCCTGAGCTCAGATGCTGCAACAACCAATGAAGGCCAAAGCTCTCTCCACCCTGAGTCACAAAGGTCTGTGAGTGACAAAGGGAAAAGAAAGATGACATCTGAGGAGATTGACGAGGAGGAGAGAGAGAGGAAAAGGAGGCTTAGTGGAGAAAGTTCCTCTGCTGAGTCTCCAAGACTCATGGAATCTGCAATCAGGGCTGCCCCCAGACCAGATACTCAGAATGAAGAGTTAAGGGCAGTCAGGATTAACTATCTGCAGACTAGGAAATATGACATAGATAATGTCATTTCTCTCCCATTGGATGAATTGAATGAACTGGCTGACCTGGAAAGGTCAAGAGAGAAGAAGGAGGCAGAAGATGCAGAACTCCTAGTACAAGTCAAAGAAGAGAGAAGAAGAAAAAGATAGTACAAAGGTATGCCTACCCTCTCACTAGTTCAAGAAAGTCCAGAACAAGAGGATGTGGTTTAACAAGAACCTCAGGTAGATAAGGAAGAAGATAGAATCAAGATGATTAAGTACCTGAGTGCCACAGGCCTCTATCAGGTAGATGCACTCCTTCCCTTACCTTATGACTATATTGAGTTTGAGTACTTAAAACAACTTGAGCTTGAGCTAGTCAAGAAAAGAAAGACAACAAAGAAGACGCTGAGGGAAGAAGCTGCAAAATCAAGAGCCATCATCCAAAAGAGCATAAAGAAGTCTGCTGATAGGCAGAGGATGATGAGCTTCTTGAAGCTGTATGGATTCTCCTAAAGGAGACTTTGACCCATGTCTCTATCCACAATGGATGAGCATATTAGGGTAATCAAGCAGAAGATTAAGAGTGGAGAGCTCACTGACTTACACTCCACTCCAAGTCAGACCCCACCTGAACTGGAGGTTAAGGTTGAAAAACCAGACACAACACAACCCGGACCTCCTGCTAATGCTCAGCAAGCTTCATCTTCTGATCCACAGCAGGGTCAACCTCCCTCTTCATCTGAACCTGAGAAAGAGGAAGTCCCAACTAAGAAAGACAGTGAAGATCAATCTGGTGCTGCAGGCCAGTCTTCTCAGTTAAAATTTGGAAAGAGAAAGAAGAGGATGGCCTCAAGACCAAAGTCTAAGAAGAATAAGAAGCTTGCATCCCCTTCTGAACCTTAGGATGAATCAGAACAGCTTGAGGATTTGCCGCCAGAGGATGCTACACCAACTCCAATTCAAACAGCTCCTCTAGCATCAGGAATACCCATCTTGTCTTGGACATACACCACAAATCCAGAAAGATGGCATGTTATTAGAGATCAAGGCATTTAAGACATTTATACATGGCAAGATATGTTTTAGTTGCCTCTACATGACCTCTTCGGCATGAGAAGACACTTTGATAGCCTGAAGGATCCTGATCATCTTATGAAGAAAGGAATGGTGATCATCCTAATGAGGACTGTTAATATATGAAGTTTTCAAAGTGTTTTTGGTAGCATCATCCTAGGGGGAGTTTGTAGAGATTAATGAAGAGGCTGATGCAACCTAATCATCTTTAGTATTTCCTGCATGCTGCATAAGTGCATTAAAGAAGAAGCTTAGGAAGTTTCACACATGAAACAGAAAATACTCTAAGTGTGAAATCTTCCGAAGCCAAGACCAATATCTTCCGAAGCCAAACATGAAGTCTTCCAAAGCCTCAAAGACAAAGTCTTCCAAAGCTTCAAGTTCATGAAGACAGATTTCTTCCAAAAACTTTTAGTAACATGCTTTATCTGATGTACTGTTCCATAAAGCTGGACACCTTTTCGCTGTGCCTCTACAAGTCACCAACTTACATGGTTTGGTGAAAAGGTCCATGCTTTTGGTAACTATACATTGAGGTCTTGAGTTTGTAACTTTCTACTTTATGTACTTTATCCTTTTTGTAATAGATAAAGATGTGTGCTATGGCATGTCATAGTCACAAGTCAAAAGGCAATCTGCCTATTGACTCTACAATTGATTTTGGTTGTGTCTAGTCAATTCTATCCAGCTGGCTTTCAAAGTATAGCCGGCTGTAGGATGTAGTATAAGTATCTCATGTTCTTGTATCTTTTGAATATGCTTTTTAACACTTGTAATAGAACATAGAGAAGGCAATATATTGTATTCTTGAAAACCAAACACTTGTGTTCTTTGTGTTCTTTGTCTCCTGCATTACTTGTGTTCTTAGTATCTCAACACTTGGTTAATCCAGTTTACTATTTGATTAAAGTTTAGTTAATCTCCTCTTTGTGTTGTTGTGTTGTAACTAACCCTTCAACGATCCTGCACATCATACACACACATACACATACACAAACGGGTCAAATATGCACACACTCAAAAACCCGATTTTCAGATGTGTTCCAGCCCCAAATCATTCAAAAACGTTTAAAGGAGGGGTCCTAGAACTCACACAAACGACCACAATGAGGAGAGCTTCGATTTGACTCGCTTCCCAACGATTTTGGCTCACTCGAACCAACCCGAACAACTTTTCTTCCTTTTTCTCTTCTTTCTCTCTTCTCCACTTTCTTTGGCTGAAAATGTTGTTGTGGGGAGAGGATAATGGCTGCACTCTCCTTTTATATACCCCCACTTACTCAACTTTCTCCCATTGGCAAGGTTGGTCCATTGACTTTGGATTTTACTTCTTTTCTTCCTTCGTCTACTTCAAAATAGATAAATAACCGATTGTTACATAGAATTCATGAGAAAGAGGGAAAGAGTGAAGTTTGAAAGTGTTTTGCATGTATGGGGAGAGGAAGGGAAGAGGGTGGAGTGTGTAAGTGGGGTTGGGGAGTTCAAGGAGAGCGGTGAGTGGAGGGTAAAGGGGGCGGCCGAATTTGGGGTTTAGTGGGTGTGTTTTGATTTATTTTTTTATATTGTTATTATGTAGTGTAGCTTTGTTATGTAGTGTAGTATTATTGGTGGTAGTTTTTAGTTAGGTGTTAGTATGTATCATGTGTGCATATGCATGTAATTGAGCTGTGAATTGTGTGTGTGTGCACATAATTGATTTGCTTTCATTCAAGTTCTAAAATTTTAAGGTGTCTAATTATATTTTACAGAAACGTTTAATTATTCTACACTAAGGCTAGAGACATAGGTATCATTTAAAGAATAGAACATGCAATACTAATAATCATGAAAAAATAAGGTAATAGTAATATTAATAAATAATAATAATAATAATAATAATAATAATAATAATAATAATAATAATAATAATAATAATAATAATGCATGAGATTTAAAGTTGGAATTGTGACCTAGGGGTCGCTTGTTACATCACCATCCATGATAACTTCTTGACAAATACTCTAGAACTCCAAAAGCCGATTTTTATAGAGTGGAGGATCAATGGTAAGAGAGATACGATAGGAAGAGTGTGAAAGAAGGTGGCAAATCAATGAATAACCAGGGTCCTTTTTAGCACATAACAGAGTAACTTGGTTGTGTTGCCTGTGTAGATGCATATTGAGTGTTGCTTGCTGGTTTTGTGGTTTAAGGTTGTGAAGCTTTTGGAAGAGAGATTGGAAGAAGAACTAGGGTTTATGGAACAGATTAGGGATTCAAATATTCAAATAAGGAAGAAGAAGAGAGAGTGAGACCCATTGTAAGCACTATTTATATGCTTGGATATGAGACAAAGTGTGACTATCACATGCCATAGCTCACATCCTATTGTATTACAATAAGGATAAAAGTACTAGTGTAGGAAGTTATAAAAAAGAAACCATAATTTACAGTTGACAAAAGCAAAATGTAATCACCAACTTATATTAGTTTATGAGTATTCAGAGCTAACAACATAAAGGTCTTTTGTTTTTGTCAAAAGTATGTTAGAGATACATGTCTTCTTAGTCATCGAAAGAGTACAATCTTCAAGAATCAGAAGACTTTGTCTTTAAGATTTAGAAGATGTCACTTTTGGCTTTGAAAAATTTCTATCTTTGGCTTCTAAAGATTTAAGACTTGTTTTTTTTTGTACATTGTCAAATCTTCCGAAGTACTTCCTTCTACTTCAGTGCATAATGAGAAATCTTTGGTTAACATCACCCTTTTTAAGTTAATCCTCTTGATATTACAACATCATCTTCTCTTTCCTTACAACACCAACAAATCTGTCTGTTGGATATGGTCATATGAAATTGGAAATTTTATGTTTTTATGTCATCTACTTATAAACTATGAATTTGTAGGAGTGAAATATATGACCTGATACTTAATATGTCTTCATCTTTGTAGAGTAGTGGAAATCTAAAAACCCAAGGATTGATTCCTAACGAGAGTATGGATGAGGTTAATTTCTTTCACTTCTCTAACATTGCATAATAGTCCTTTGCTAATCATTCTTAAATAAATCATATATAACTTTGTGTTCCATGTTCATTTCCAAGTTTTACATGCAGCAAAAGATTTCGAATAATATTGGTATTTTCATTCAATTTTGTTAACTTATGTAGTTGTGTTTGTTATCTTAGGGGAATTTAAGTCTTATATTTTTGTAAAACAGAAAACCATGACATGTTGGAATTAACCTATTTGAAAACTATAAAGAAACTATTTTCTCTTAATTAAAAATCTCAATTTCACGTGATACTTCTATTTGGTTGAGTGCTTTCACAACCCTTGAGCAGAGTAGAACAAAACACACTTTAGAATCAATATTTGTAAAATAATAATTTCAAGAAAGAAATTCCCTTACGTTGGGGAGATGTGACAACTCGGAAATTTGACGCAATAGAAAGCTTTTGAACGTTATAACAAAAGCCCAAACCGAACACACAAGACCCGTCAAAAGATCATGTTCATTTGACACTGAATTCAATTATTCTATGCTCATATAATAACTTGATAGGTTCAAATGGATTGATCTATGATTGATATCAAGAAATTGGCACTAATATGAACAATGTACTCAAACAAACAAATATCAGAAAAATTCATAGAGTTTTCATTGATATTAGCTGGATTACAAAGTGCAAAATGAGAGAAAATATCTAAAGTTATTACGTGCACATACATAGCAATCCTATTATACTAATAAACAAGAAAACAAAAAGGATCATATATTTACACTATAAGTCCCTAGTCTATGACAAAACTTATCTAAAGGCTAAAATGCTAATCTTTCTAGGTTTCTAACAATAATCCCCCTAAAGTTGGATTCTCTTTCGTATAGATCTCTAGCACTCCTTTATGAGAGATTGTCATGAATTCAATATCTTTTATGTCTTTCTATACAATGTTTGCATAGGCCATTTCTTTCCTCAAAGAGATCCTCTCCATTGCAGCATTCATTACTGTTATAATTGTCAAAAAGTATTTTCTGTCATTTTCTGCTTCTACTGATGATACAACATCAAAAGATTGATTGGACAAGAATGATATATAACTAGGATGTAGAAGTTTGAGTTCAAACACACCAAACTGACTAATCATGTCGTTATCCTAATCATCCAAGATTCTCGCAAGCTTCATATGAAAAGTAGATAAATCATAAAACCATCTAAAAATTTTGATGATTGTGTACCATCTATAACTTTCAGTCCAGGATTTGTTACTTTTTCAAAATACTTATCACTAAACGTCTCTAAGTAACAATCATCCATTTCCTCACTGGTCTCACCTTTCTTTGACTTCTTCTTCATTTTAGCAAAATAGCTTTTGTCTTCTTGATCACATCGAGTTTTAAGAAATGCTTGCATCCTGGATATACCTCTATCAAGCAACTTTACAAACACTTCTCCTCTTTCAACCTATGTAATATTGATCAGTGGTAATTTATGCAACTCTTTCAAGTCTTGCACACGTAAGGCAATGATGGTTGAATAGAAATGATATACATTGCAAATAGAATTAACTCTTTTGATAAGAAATACATCAAAAATCTCATCATATTTCCATGCAATTATTTTCACCACTTTGGATTTATGAGGCACAATCATTGCATTCATCAATTCACAGATTGATTGTCCTGTTTGTAGCACATTTCTCACAAGATCTCCAGCTAATCTAGCTTTATTCCATAGCTATTTTTGATCTATAGAGACTTTGTAACCTTGCTTTTCAACATTTGGAAACATATCCATAAGCTCTTTTCTATGCTAATGAGTTTTTCTCACTAACTCCATTGACTTGATTTCCTGAGGCTTCTGCATTTTTGTTCTTTTGGTGATTTTAAGATACTGAGGGTTATCCATATCCAAAATAATCATCTTGTTGTACATCTTCTCAGTTTCTTGGAAGCTCCTCACCAACCTTCTTAATAATTCTCCTTGAAGCTTATTTAGTCTTTTTCTTTGATAATTCCTTGACAGAAACCACATTCTTAGAGCAGGTATGCTCATATCTTCAGGGTTTGGGTGGTGCAATTCTGCCACAGGAATGTCATCAATGTTTATGCTTTCATTCATTTGAGCCTACTCATCATGTTCTAGAGTGATTTCATTTGGATCTGCCAGTGCTAAGGACTCTACTATCACACACTTTCATATTCTTCATTTATTTGAGTCACGGTCAGCCCATCTAGAAACACTCTACTATACTTTTTCTTTACGCGATAATTGTATCTGTCTTCATACTCTATAGGAATATCATCTTGAACATATTCAATTGTTGAGTCTACTACATCACATACATCTTAAACTTCTAAAACTTCATCATACCATTCATCAGGTATATTAGTATCAATACCATCAAGTGCTTCAATATTGTTTGTACTTCTTCTTCCTCTTCATTCACATCTATATCAATTGTCTTCTGAGCTTTAGCTGGAACAGTAGATGTTTCAACTTCAGTCATCTTTCTTTTACCTTTCTCAGCTTTTGAATACTTTAGAGATATAGTTTCTGTAGGCTCTTGAGTAGATTCTTTCTTAACAGAAATCACTTCACTTTCCATTGCAGGCTCTTGTAGAGTTACTTTCAGCTTTTCAATTTCTTCAAACATTTATTTACTTTTCTTCAAGATAGCCATCATAACATTCTTCAGTTCATCATTAGCTTTCAATATTTCATTTTCTTTCTTCAACCTTTCAATTTCTTTATTTTGAGATACAATCTTTGACTTTAACTCTTCAAGTTCATCCAAATCATCATCCAGATTAGTTGGTACACAAGCATCATTTAATTGTTTAATCTCTTGTTCTTTTTCAACAATTACAACTTCAAGATTCTTAGATTGAACAACAAAAATAATATTCTCTGTGATTGGCTTAGCCCATAAAGTGTTAAAGTCAAATGCTTGATTAAGGTCAACATTCTCAATATCTTCAGTTGCAGCTTGATCATCATCTTGTTGGTCATTCATTTCAGTGTTAACACCTTCATCAGTGTTACTTTCTTCTTCATTATCATCTCTATGATGAGAAATTGTTTGTTCACTATCCATCTATTGAATATTTCATCATTAGTACCTTCCATTCCATCTCCTTGATCACCACCTTGATTATCATCTTCATCAGTGTTATCATCATTATTATCATCATTGTTCTCATTTTCAATATGATCTTCTTCATCATCATCTTCCTTAGATTCTTCAACTACTTCTTCTATAACATCTTCAATAAGATCATTAGGATTCACAGGCTCATCTTCAATCAAATGAAAATGTTGTTGATTAATATCAATAATGTCATCAGCCACATTTCTCATGTACTCAAACATTGGAACATTAGCAGCACCAGTGATCACTGCTAGCCTCTTGTAAACTATCTCAGACATATGCTCTAACATAAGTCTTTCACCTTGAACCCCATATGCATGTATGTCTGGGTATTCTTCATTTATAATCCATTGGAGAAATCTTGGGTACATCAAATACTTATTCCTCTTTCCCTTCTCCAAATTGAATATGAATCCATTCATGATCCACTTAGCCATGATAAATCTTTTGTTAATGGCTATGGCTACTATAGGAGATGCTATATCAACTGGAAATGAGTTCTATCGTGCACTTCTTTTCAACATGTAGTGCTGAAGTATGTAGCATAACAGCTTCCAGTAATTGTGAACTCGAGCTCTAAAGAATTGCTTCTTTGGGAATTGATCTGGGTGACCCATCTGCATAAATATCTCTTTACACTCATTGAAAGTGTACTCAAACAAATCTTGATCTTCATTTTCACCAAATCTTAATGCAGATCTGATAGACTCTTCACATACTTTAATCATTCAATCATTTGTAATAAATCCTCTTACAACTTTTCTTCTTACATCATCTATCTCAATTTCAGCAGTTCTCCAGAACTTCTTAATCAGCCTCTCCTATATAGCAGGTCTAGCACACATAGCATAGATATATCTTGTTCTTAACAAAAATATGATGATGTCTTCATATCCATTAGCTTCTATAACATCCACATCAAGAAATGCAGCAACATTATGCTTTGGCTCAAACTTTAGAATACTCGTCTGTCAATCAAAAGAAACATGAATTAGTATGAAGGTTTTCAATTTAGTTAAGTTTTTATCAAATGTTTAAAAACTGAATAAATCCTTCATTAATTTTTAATTTTTCTTAATAAAGTTTTATATTTTAAATTTTGATTTATTTTAATAAAATTCAATGATTTGAACTTATTATTTAATAATTTAATCAAATTTTAAGATATAAAATCAATTAAAAAATTTGTTTCTATTGACGTAGGTTCACATTTGAAGTTTTAATGACTTTATCAGTTAAGTTTTTATATTAAACATTTTGTCGATTCAGTTTTCCTTTTTATTTTATTATTATTTTGACTTTGAAAATCTTCGAATCATCAAAAAAATTTTATGGTGATAATCATGTTTTGATGATTATAACATGTTTGCATTTTATAATCACCAACAATTTCAAGTTTAATTTGTCACAAACAAACAACAGTAATCGATCATTTCAGATTTATTCAAGTTATTAGGGTTCGAACGCCCAATAGGGTTCAAACGCCCGATTGATTTTGATGTTACTATACACCGATTCGATGATATAAACTCATTTTATTAATCGCAATCTCTGATATTACCTTATGTGATCATACAATCTTGAAATAATTGGTAATAAGATGGAATTTGAGGGAGTCGGAACACAAAGATTACAAACAAGTGAATAAGAGTAAATTTTTTTAATGAAATGAACTTCTGTGCAAGTGTTGAATTTATAAAAGTGTAAAAACCCTTAGACGCATTACAACTGTTTAGGCGCATGACCACTGTTTGGACGCATGAGATCTAGGCGCATTTGCACTGTTCAGGTGTTTTAACCCTGCTCAGGTGTATGAACATCTCACGCATGAGTTACACTTGGTCAATTTTGTTTGAAAGACGTGTAGGCGCATGTGCACTGTACAGGCGCATGAGCACTTGTAAGGCCCTGTTCCCGGGACGCTTACAGCTGGACAATCATCGCACATAAAAAATATATTTGAATTAACTTAAAGAAAACATTGCAGCGGAAATATTAAAACAAGCGTTCCATTTCATTATAAAAGCTTTAGCAAAATAATACATCGTTGTCAATTTACAAAATACATGTTGCATTACATCACAAAAGCATTATAAAAATGGATGCCATCCAAAACGAGCCAAGTAGCCACCCTGTGCCATTCTCAACAACCTTTCCCTGCCAACTAGAAACACATAAAAGTCAGCGTTGCTGAGTGAGTTATAGTTTTAAGATAAAACATACTTTACTTTTGTTAAAACCGTTCTTTACTTCCTTTCAAAATCATACTATACTTTTGCACATGATCACACATCGTACGTACACATAGATAATAACATTATCATCTTCATCATTCGTTTGTTAACTTCCGTTCATTCATCATATGTCATTATCATTCCCTTTCGTTAGTTTCATTCACATTCATTCATACTTTCTTACTTTCATTCGTACATTCATTACTTTCGATGACATGTACGATACCCCGAACATTGTGCACGAAGTTGGTTACTGGGCCAGAGGTCTAGACCTCGAACATTATGCACAAAGCTGACTCCAGCACCTAGGGAAAGTAAATTCATCACTTATCTCTTCTCTTTCATTCCGGATCAATGCCATATGCTATAGCTCGAATATTGTGCACGAAGCTGGTTACTGGGCCTGAGGTCTTTCATAGACCTGGAACATTGAGCACGAAGCAGACTCCAGTACCTAGGGCAAGCGGCAAAGATCCCATACATATGGTCAATCACAAGGATTGGACCCCAGTGTGCACCCTTCTAGGGTATCTAACCCACATATAATTGAGCTAACACCCTTCATTAGGTGTGAACCCCCATACATTGCTTGCAAGCCTTTCTTACTTTCATTCATTCATTAATGCATGCATTCTTTCATTTCATTCCTCTTTTAATTATCTTTCACTTTACATTACATAATACTTTTCATTTCATTTATTAAAATTCAGCATCAAGCCATGGGAAAATAATCATACATAATAAGGAACATAACATAATCATACAAAACATCGCCATACAAGGCACCATCATACATCCATAACATTCATCTTATATACCATCATGCATAAGCATCAATCATACATCACCCATCACATCATCTATGAGTTTGTAAAGTCAACTTACGTAGCCCCCGGGAACCTCCCAAGTCAAAGCCTACATGTCACATTTTCCCCAAAATCAGAAAATAATTCTAAGTCTTTAGGCGCATGGGCACTATACAGGCTCATAAGCACTATGCAAGTGCATCGCCTTCTAGGCGCATGGGAAACACTTAGGCGCATGGGCAACTTTCAGGTGCATTGGCACTATTGGACGTATGGGCAACACATAGTCTATTCTTGGCAATTTTAGGTGCATGGGCACTACGCAGGCGCATGAGTGCCTAGGCGCATGAGCTATCTGGGCATATGAACACTTATTCATTTTCAGCGTATTTCTAGGCGTATAAGAACTATTCGGGCGCATGAGGTTTTGGGCGCATAGGACACTTAGGCAGTTATTTTCAATTGGGCACATGAACTACTGTTTGGGTGCATGGGCAGACTATATCACACTTAAACATCATAATTCGGTCCCCAAGCAACACCTATCATGTTCTAAGCTTAAATAATACATTTTAAGCCTTTGGAACACAACCAAAATATCATCAAACACATGCATAGCCCAAAATCAAACCCCACTCGCAACATACACACATACACATATACAGGTATAAAACCCAACATTATAAAAACGTTCATACATGCATTTCCAGCCCCAAAACAATTAAAAACAAGTAAAAAGGGGGTCCTAGAACTAACCTTTGCAGCTCTTTGGGTAAGACTTCTTCAAACCCGTTTGCAAATTGAGTTCAAACACCTAAAACCCACCAAACACACACACACCAACACCATATAACACATATGAGCATATAACTGAGGCCTAAACCGGATACGAACACCTTAGAACCGAGAATTCTTACCTAAATTCAGCCATATTTTTTATTCTTCTTCCAAAACCCGAAAGCTTCCTGCTTTCTCCCTTCTCTCTCTAAAATCCGAATGATGTGAGTGTGTAGATAACATAGGCGGCCATGCCACCTTTTACACCCACTTTTCAAACATTTTGTCATTTTCACACATTTAACCCCTCGACTTGGGTTCAATTCCTTTTTCTTTCATTTTTCTTCACTTTATTCTTTTGTTTGAGTGTCCAAAAAAAATTAATCGGGTGTTACAAGTCCACCCCCCTTATATAGGTTTCGTCCCCGAAACCTGTTACTCCTCATACAATCGTGGGTAATGCTGTCTCATTTCCTCTTGGGTCTCCCACGTAGACTTAGATCCCTTCATGTGCTTAGACTGTACACGCACAAGAGGAACCACTTTATTCCTTAACCTCTTCTCTTTACGATCAATGAGCGCCACTAATTGCTCCACATAATTGAGCCGTTCATCTACCTCAATATCCTCCAGTGGTATGACCATATCTTCGTCTGCTAAACACTTTCTCTTATGAGATACATGGAATGTCGGATGAATTCCACTTAACTCATCTGGTAACTCTAGTCTGTAGGACACCTCTCCTACACTAGCAATGATTCGGAAACGCACTATGTAGCTCGGGCTCAACTTGCCCCGCTTTCTGAACCGAATGATACCCTTCCAAGGTGAGACTTTAAATAAAACTCTATCACCCACTTTGACCTCAATCGGTCTACGTCTCTTATCGGCATAGGACTTCTATCTATCTTTGGCTGCCTTCATAAAGGCTTTGATCCTTTCCAGATTCTTAGTCGTAGCCTCGACCACTCTGCTCCCTAACTCTTTATGGCCGATATCACCCCAACAAACGGGTGTCCAACATCACCTACCATATAGCATCTCATAAGGAGGCATACCAAAACTGGGATGATAACTGTTGTTATATGAGAACTCAGCTAACGGTAGTTGGTCATCCCAACTTCCTCCAAAATCAATGACGCATGCCTGGAGCATATCTTCCGGTGTCTGAATGGTCCTTTCTGACTGACCATCTGTATGGGGATGATAAGTCGTACTAATGTGTAACCTCGTCCCCATAGCATCATGAAATTTCTTCCAAAACTTAGATGTAAACCGGGTGTCACGATCAGACACAATAGACACCGGCATGCCATGACGTGTTACAATTTCTTTTGTAGACAAATATGTACCTAGTCTATGAGCTTAATGTAAAATGTCTTTCATGTCTTACATATATGTAATACAATGGGTTGAATGAAATACAATGTGTGGTTAATGCTTATAATGTTTAATATTTCATTGATTGTTGTGTGTTAACGCTTATTGAACTAACTATATAGGTTTCTGGTTGTTTACATAGTTCTTAGTCAATAATGATTGAGAAACATGCTTAAACTTAATCGTGTGAAGTTTTCCTGCGAATGGACCATGCTAATGTACCATACACATGAACA
Source organism: Flaveria trinervia (assembly GCA_025506515.1). Classification (NCBI taxonomy): domain Eukaryota; kingdom Viridiplantae; phylum Streptophyta; class Magnoliopsida; order Asterales; family Asteraceae; genus Flaveria; species Flaveria trinervia. Next base: position 41,624,067 of record CM046443.1, on the reverse strand, counting down.
ACTTAATGAAAATGAACCAGTCGCACGACTGAACCAAGAGATGGGATGAGTCGCACGACTGAACCAAGAGACTGGATCAGTCACATGAGTGTAACATGAGATTGACTCAGTCACACGACTGAAGCCTCAGTCATGCGGATGGATCAACCGCATGCTTCAATCGCACGACTAAACCATACTAATGGTTCAGTTGCATGAATGAGAAACCATAACCTATAAATACCACTTAATTCGTGGAGAAACATAACAATTCGAATACCTACACACTAAATCGCACCCTAGCCATCCAGAGACCCTAGAATACCTATTCCAAGTTCATAGATCGCTGTAAATCATCCTACTTTCGTTCTTGACGTTTAGTTACATAATCGGATTGAGTTTACACGCGTTCTCACTGATTGGATCACCAATCAAATAGGATTCTACACTATTTGAGTTGGTATACACATAAATCAGTTAGTACTCCGTACCGTACACGGTCCCTAACAAGTGGTATCAGAGCCTTGGCTCTTGATTTACGTGTGATTCAATCGATTTTGATATAAAAATCATGTTTTTCACTCAAAAATGCAATCTTTTTGTGTCAAACGGTGTTTTAGACGTCTCCAGGTCAAAATTTTCACATTTTCCGGCATACGGCAATTAGGGTTAGTGAGAAATTCGTGTTTTTGCATCAAAATACCTTGAACCTTCGAATTCTGAAAATTCAACAGATTCAGTCGCACGATTGACTTAATCGCACGACTGAATCCTTATGCATCCCTCATACGCAAGATTGAACGTAGTCGTTCATCCATTCATACGACTAAATTGCCCATTCACATTATTCATCCGCACCTACCCATTCGCACAATTGAGCTATTCGCATTTGTTCATTCGCAAGTCTGAGCCAACCGCATTGTTCAATCGCATGAAGTGTCCATTCGCACTCCTTCAGTCACACAAATAAAACAGTTTGTTCTAAAGTTCAAAGTCGATAGTAATGGAGGCTCAATATTCAGCGTTCACTGCAGGGAGGGATTCTAGGATCCAAAATCTATTGCTTCTGGAAAATGCAGTGGGAAATCATAACAAGCCCCTTAAGCTGAAAACGTTAGATGATTACCCACAATGGAAGCAAAGATTCGAGATTTATTTAAATGGAGTAGATCCCAATTTGTGGGAATGGATAGAGACGGGGTATAGCATGCCAGTAGGTAAAGATGGAGTCAAACTTACCTTAGGCGGCATGACTGATAGCCAAAAGGTAAAGTATGATGCTGAGAAGAAAGTATATGCATTGCTAACTCAGTCAATTCCTAAGGACATCTTCTATCAATTTTCTGAAAACAAGCAAGCAAAGAAGCTATGGGATGCATTGGAAAAACGGTATGACGGAAATACCTCGTTAAAATCTCTAAAGGCTAAAGCGTTGAAGGAGTTCGACAACTTCTCGTCAATGGGTTAGGAGAGCTTGGATGATGTCATCGGTCGGTTTTACCACTTGATGAGTGAGCTGCACACTCATGGAGTAACAACGTCTATGGAAGACAAAGTGTTGAACTTTGCTGATGGGTTGCCAGAGAAGTGGGTCTCCTTTGTATCCAACCTTAGATAGAATGATATGCTAGCAAAGTTAGATATCAATGATGTCATTCTCAAGCTGAGAGAGGAAGAGTTGAGAATGAAGTACAGGGCCCAAAAGACTTCATATGATAGAATTCGTCACTGTACAACTCAGCTCCACAAGCCAAAACATCAAGAGCGCCACTTCAAATGACATTTGTGTTGAGTTCAGCTACTCCTTCTTAAGCTACTACTTCAGGATCTGACACGTCAGGGTCGTCTTGTACCCATACATAGCACCTGAAGCCAATGCTACAAAACTGAAGACCGAGAATCTCGGGAATGTGCCATTAGAGGTAGCTAAGGAGCATATGGATCTATTAGTAGCTGTCATTCACTCCAATGATGGACTAGTTGCTAGGAAGATTGGGAACTGCCATCTGGTAGATGAGGACAATGAGCAGGTAGACGAGACAGAGCTAGAGGGAATGGACATCATGTGGGCCTTATCAAGTGCTTTCCAGAGAGCTAAGAAGTTTGTCAAGAAGACCAGACAGAACTTGATTGCCACTAAGGATGCAACTTTTGGTTTTGACAAGACCAAAGTAACCTGCTTCAACTATGGGGAAAAGGGGCACTTCAAACATGAATGTGTGAAACCCAAGAAGATAGGAAATAGGAATCCATTCTCATTTTCAATCATTAGGATAAACCCACAAGTAGTCCTACTTCGTCAAGCAAGGATCCTAAGGACTTGACTGCTCAGGATAACGAATGACAAGATTGGAGCTTTCGGTTTGTGTCTCCGGAAGAATCCAACATTGCTAGTGTTGAGGATTTAGATGACGACTCAGCAAGGGAAGGTGATATTGCAGTGGAACTCGCGATGTTAAATATAAATGAAACTGCAACTGTGATTGATCATGGGCCTGAAGAAGGGACAAGTTCAACAAGTTTAGATTCACCAGAACCAGAAAAGTCAGGCTCTGTTTTGATGGCTGATTCAACCGCACCCTTTCAGGTAAGTTCCACTACTCAACCTTTCAATAATAATGCCTTTTCTGATTGCAATAAATTTAGGGAAAGCATAGATTTGAAATTTTCTAGGGTATTAAATCATAATGATAACTTAGTAAAAGACTAGCAACTGTGCAAAGAAGCAAATATAATTTTAAAATTAAATGAGCATAGTTACAAAGAGAAAATAGAACTGTTAAATAAACAACTTATGGAAACTAAAGTTGTAGCTTTTAACCAAGCTAATGACACTAAGTTCTATCTAAACTCCCTAGAAGAAATAAAGAAACAAAAACATTTTTTGAAGTAGAAGTAAATTCATTAAAACAAAAACTATATAGTGGACAATTTCTTCTCACATTTTCCAACACTTAGTGAGAGAACACAACAATGGGGAGGGATTAGGTTATAAAGTGGTTCCACCACCACATGAGACCTTGTTGAATGCCATAAGCAAACCAATAAATAACAACCCAATCAAGGATCATGTGGTGTCCACTCCTCTTGTAAGTGATCCAGATTCCACATGTAAACAATTAAATCTCGCACTAAACAAAGGAGGCCACTTCTAAATCAAAAGGTAAAATGCCTATGGTGAACCTGGATGAACAATTTGACAAGGTTAATATAAAGTCAGGTTCAACCACGTCTAAGTCTAAACCTAAAAAGATCATACATGTTAACCAAACACGAGCATCATGTCCAAGTCCAGGTAAACAAAAGAGTAAAGATGTTAACAAGGTTCAAACAATTAATTTTGTTAAACAAGTTAAAACATCGAAACAACAAGTGTCTAAATTCAAATTGAATAACATCACACGTGTGTCACACACTTCTCCACAGAAATAGGTACTCCATTATGTCCAAAGTAGATCTTGCTACAACTGTGGAAAGTATGGACACGTCGCGTCTTACTGTCCTTATTATCAGACACCAAGGAAAAGAGTTGAACTTCATGACACTAATCCTAGCTCTTCAAAAAGGAGATCCATGACTCCACCAAAAAAGGTTAGTGAACCTAAAGTTCAACCCATTAGTCAGTCGTCTGTTTACCACAAACAAGCCTTACACAAAGTTGGATTATGGAAAGAAAAGTCTATGTCAGGTAATGAGAACAAGAAGGAAAATGATCTTCCCTTACCCTCGAATGGACAATGAGAAGAATTTATGATATGTGATGCCTCTGGGACACCTAAGCTGGTTAAGGCTTGGGTCCCTAACCTTAACTAATGTTTTCAATTGAATGTGCAGGGTGTTCGCTATAGTGCTGAAACAAACACTTGGATTGTAGATAGCCGAGAATCAATGCACATGACTGGGAATCGGGCACTCCTGTCAAATCTCAAACAAATAAAAGGAGCTCATGTTTCATTTGCTGGAAACAAAGGAGGTTATATCACAGCTCAAGAGGAAGTGGGGAATCAGAAAGTGAAGTTTGACAAGGTAAACTATGTTCAACAACTTCAAAATAATTTGCTTTCTGTTTCCCAAATATGTGACAAGGGATTTACGGTAATTTTCGACAATAAGAAGTGCTATGTCCTGAAAAAGGAGTATGTGATTCCAGAGGACCAAGTCTTAATGTCAACCTCAAGCTATAATGACCTTTACATCCTGGATCTGTCAAAGGCCTCCATAACGGATCATCAAGTTTAGTGCTTCTTGTCAAAAGCTACTGAGAAGGATTTTATCTCCTGAAATAGGAGAATGGGGCACATCAATCCACAAAAGATGAACCAATTGATTCATAATGATCTAGTGCGAGGAGTAAATGTCAAAAACTTCCGACTCCCAGACTTTTGTGTCTCCTGCAAGAAAGGCAAACAGACTAAGAAGTCTCCTAAGGAAAAGAGAGTTAATTCCATAGAACTGCCTCTTGAGCTTCTTCACATGGATTTGTTTGGTCTAGTCAGTACAAGAAGCATCGCATGCGACTTGTACTGCTATGTAGTTACACATGACTACTCAAGATTCTCTTGGGTGATGTTTTTGAAATCAAAATCAGAAACGGTTAAGTCATTCAAGGACTTAGTAACTACAGTGGAATCTCTCTACAAGCTAAAGGTTAGACAAGTCCACTCAGACAATGGAACAGAGTTCAAGAACCAATGGATGGAGGCATTCTGCAAAGAAAAGGGAATTGTATATTAATTCACATCTGCCTACACTCCACAGATGAACTGGGTTGCTAAAAGGAAGAACTGAAACTTGATAGAGACAACCAGGATGATGCTAGCAGACTTGAAACTGCCTATCCAATTCTAGAATGAGGTAGTGGCAAATGCATGTTACACATTGAATCAAGTCTTGGTGGTTAAACGACATGGAAAAACATGTTACAAGTTGCTACAACGACGTAAACCCAATCTGGAGTACCTCGAACCGTTTGGAGCACCATGCACCCTATTGAAGAAAACTCAGGAAGGCAACTTTAGCGAGAAGGCTGAAGAGGGAATCTTCTAGGATACAACATACCGAATAAGAGAGTTTACAACAACTCAACGGGTCAAGTAGAAGTGTGGTGTAAAGTCGACGTTCAGAGATACACCACCCCTCGTGCTGGAAAAGGACTCGCATTCTTTTTCGACTATGATTGATTCTTCATGTCCTTCAACATTCCTCTCTCCACTTTTGAGGATGAGTTAGCAACCAAAATGATGTATGATGTCTTAACAACACCAACACAAGAGTCTACAACATCTGGTTCATAAGGTGCGTTGCCTAGTCAATCAGGGGGAGCACTTGAGGTGAGTGACTCCTCCTCTGACGATGAAGCCGTGGAGAATGATCAGAACGATCAGGAGTAATAGGCACCTACACCTGCAAGTCCACAAGCATTTGATGTTTATGCCTCTGAGTCTTTGGAACCTCAGACTCCTACTGCCTCAAATACGGAACCAAACGTTCATAATCTTGATTCTGAGATAGTTGTTCCCACCACTCCTGGATCACGCCTCAATGTCTATCATCCTCTGGACCATGTCAATGGGGATGTCAGATCAGGAGTTCAGATGAGAAATCAGCTATATTCAGCTGACCATGCCTCGGTAATGGAAAAGGGATACCTACATGATGGTGCGTATCTTTGTTTTGTGTCTCAGTTTGAGCCAAAATACATCAGTGAAGCCATATATAATGAGGCATGGGTGAGTGCCATGCAAGAAGAACTTCTTTAGTTCAAGAAGTTAGGTGTATGGACACTCGTGGATAGACCTAAACGTGCTAAGGTCATTGGCACCAAATGGGTCTTGAAATGCAAAAAAGATGACCAATGGGTCAATAATTAGGAACAAGACTCGATTTGTAGTTCAAGGATTTCGACAAGTCGAGGGAATTGATTACAATGAAGGATTTGTACCAGTGGCGAGAATGGAAGCCATCCGTATCTTCCTAGCCTATGCCTCTTACATGAAAATTAAAGTCTATCAACTCGATGTAAAGAGTGCATTTCTTCATGGTGAATTCCGGGAAATAGTGTATGTCAGTCAACCTGAAGGATTTGAGGATCCATATCATCGGGACAGAGTTTAAAACTAGATAAGGCTCTCTACGGGCTGCACCAAGCCCCGAGAGCATGTATGAAAAACTCTCAACTCACCTTGTGAAACACGGATTTCTTAGAGGTGAAGTTGACTGTACACTGTTCATCAAAGAAAAGGATGGTGATCTACTGCTTGTTTAGATTTATGTTGATGACACAATCTTCAGTTCCAAGAACGAAGACTTACGTAAAGAATTTGAAGCAGTAATGAAGACAGAATTTGAAATGAGTTCCATGGGAGAGATGAAGTTCTTTCTCGGGTTACAGGTGGATCAAACACCAAAGGGGATATTTCTACACTAGACGAAGTATGTAGGGGATATTTTCAATCGGTTTGACATGGAGAATGCTTCCGTAGCTGGGACTCCACTTGCTACAAACCATGATGTAGCACCCGACAAAAATAGTGATCTGGTTGATGCCACCATGTACCGAGGAATGATTGGATCCCTCATGTACCTCACTACCTCAAGACCTGATATCATGTATGCGACGTCTCTTTGTTCAAGATATCAGGCGAAACCAAAAGTTAACCATCTTATTGGGGTTAAAAGAATATTTCGTTATCTGAAGGAACACCAACACTTGGGTTATGGTATCATCATGACGATGGCTTTGAGCTTACCGTGTACAGTGATTCGGATTATGGCGGCTACAAAATGAACAACAAGTCCACATCAGCAGAATGCCAATTCTTTGGGAGGAGACTAGTGACCTCGCAGTGTAAGAAGCAGACCTCGGTTGCTCTGTCAACCTGTGAAGCCGAATATGTTGCTGCTGCGAGTTGTTGTTCACAAATCATCTGGATTCAACAGCAATGCGGGACTATGGTTTGTAATTTTCTAATACTCCTATATTTGTTGATAATTCTGCTACAATAGCCGTAACTAAGAATCCAGTCCAACATCCTAAAACCAAACACATTGGAATTATATATCATTTTATACGTGATTGCTTTGAAAAACATTTAATCGATGTGGTTAAAATAAATACGGATTTTCAATGTGTTGCCTCTACATAAAAGCCTTTGATAAACCACATTTTCTACATTTGTTAAGGTCAATGGTGTTAAAAAGAAAAGTAATGTAATTCCAGAAGATGAACATGAATAGTCCGATGCGTCGCGTCCATTTTTCTTTTATTTTCTTTGATTCTATTTTATTTTATTTTATTAAATTTATTGGTTTTATTTCTTCGCCTATTAAAATGCTAAAACGCAAATCTTTTACGGTTTTAAGAATTTTAGGGGGAGAATAGGTTAAGTTAATTAAAAAACAAAAAAAGAAAGGGAGGAGAACAGGCAAGCTAAAAGAAATGTGATCGTATCTAAGATATCGATTCAACGACTATGGAAAATGATAGTACACAGGAACAAAGAATTTGGGACTTTAAAAAGATTTAAATTGAATTAGATACGAAATTCAAAGTATAAGTCTGAGAAGTCTAAGCAAAAATAACGGAAAAATGATAGTAAAACTAGCTATTACTAAGGTAACACGGAGAATGTTGACCTAGAGGTTGCTAGACCATTAGATTATGTGTCGGTAGATTCCACATAATAGATAAGTTGACCTCGTTGGTGATCTCAAGATCAAACTAAGTTGTTTAACAAGCTACGGGTTATCATCTTATCCCTGGTTAACACAATCAACAGAGTTCTAATAAGGGCTAACGAGCAAAATAAACAACACAAATGTGTGTGGATGACCAATATATGAGCAAAGCACATGAAAAGAATGCGAAAAGCAATCAAACTAATAACCTATGTTATTGGTGCGATCTGTGTAAAAAGAATAAAATTGCTCAAACAAGAAGATAGGTTGTGTGCCTCTCTGCTATGCGGTGGCACTGACCTGAGGATAAGCATAACCTATATATTCAAGAATTCATTGTTGTTTGCCGGCTCTCTGTTGTGCGGTGGCACTAACCTGATGCTTGGCTTCTCTTTGAAAGCGCTAAGAATAGTTTCTTCTTGTCAAAATACCCGTAGACCGCTCAAAAATCTCCTAAGGAATGTTGATTACCATATAAGCGTGAGATCCACAAATGCTTGTTGAAATAATTAAACCTTAAACCATCACCAATTTGTGTCAAAAGTTTGTGTATGGATTTAAGTGAACAAGTATACTGACAATCATCGTGGCTGCAATTCTTGAAAGTCCAAATCAATGTGTGCATCTTATAGTACTAGTATGATTTCCTAAACTTGCTAATGACTCTCGATGAAAACAAGAATCTAGCATCAAAAGATTTTGGTCGCATGTCCCGGATGATTTGATTTATCTGTATGATTCCATAATGAATCGTTCTACTTATGGTCAAAGTAACTTAAAGCTGCCTATTCAAGAAATAAATCTGTTAGATTTCTATCTTAGCATTTCCACCTCACACAAAATCACAAAAATATGTTTTACATTCTGTCCTTTAGTTCTAGTAGTTTCATTTGTTTAAGTTTGTCAATTTAGTTGTTAAAAGTCGGACTACGTATTGGAATTCTGTCTGGGATCTATTTACTTAAACAAGGTCACGTCTGAGGTGACCAAACTAGTTTTCAAATGTTAAATGGGTCACGTCTGAGGTGACAAAATGTTCTACTGTTAAAAGGATCACTTCTGAGGTGATCAAATGTTTCCAAAGTTAAAACGATCATGTCTGAGATGATCAAACACTCGTAAAGTCTTATCAATAATTAAAAGGGGCTTAGTGTTAAATGGTCATAAAGTCAAAATCATAACGATGAGCCATTCACACGACTAGACAATAAGTATGGACCAGCCGTATGAATGGGCTATACGAATAAGCCCAATCGCATGACTAAGCCACACGTATGGCCCAGACGTGCGATTGGATCACCAGCATGGGTAGCTTCATGCGATTGGATCATCCGTATGAACGAATCACACAAATGGAAGCAACCAAACAGGCTTGTTGCACGACTGAAACCCAGTCGCACGACTGATGATGTCCTATTGAGTCAGTCGCAGGACTGAGTCTCAATCGCACAAACAAGCTGTGCGATTAGGTCCAGTCGCTTGACTAAAACAAACCCTAGTATAAATAGAGGGGAAATCGATCACAAACTTTATTCACCCCCAATCGCTCATTTCTTCGCACCACTTACCCATACTCTGCCCAAATTTCATCCGATTGTTCTTGGACTGTGTTTGTTACTTTCTAACGATTTCCAGTGACTCCACAAGTAATGTGCAACGATTTCTAGTCAAATGCGCAATCGATTAGTCATCAAAGGATCAAAATTTAAGCCCTAAAACTTAACCGAGACTAACCGGACCAATAACCTGATAAAACCAAGTAAAATGTTAAAATAAAGATTATTAGGTGCTATGTCGGGTGTTTGCAAGCCTAATGAGCTATTTCACGACGTCTAACACTAAGATTTGCTCAAAATTTGAATTTGAATAACCCAACAGTCTGTCATACGAATGGGCACTCTGATGAACTTCAGTCGCACGACTGAGTCGGGTGAATGGCTCAGTCACACGACTTAGATGGGCGAAAGCACAGTCGCACGACTGAACCATGCAAATGAGTTCAGTCGCATGACTGGTTCAACCATTTGGGATAGCATACGACTAAGCCAAGTCACATGCTCAGTCGTACGTATGAACTCAATCGCGCGACTAAACCTCAGTCGCTCAGTTCATTCGCACGATAGACCAGAAAGATTCAAGTTAAGAAATTCAAATGGCTATTCATTTACACACTAACGTTTCTCTATATTGTGTAACAGATGGCGAGTCGCTCGACCATGAGCACGAAGCACAACATATGTGCCCACATGGATTTGACTTCGAGGAATGATGCCGAGTTCTTGAGCATCATCACATTCCTATGGAGATCTAGGATATTTCAAGCTATCTCGACACCATGTACTCCTTACCGCTCAGTCCAATAGGCTTTCTAGGAAAGTGCTGTGGTGGATAGGTCCTCTGAGCCCCATTGCATCAGGAGCTCCGTATTTGGCGAGGCTATTGAGATCACAGAGGATGATCTTCTGACTGTTATAGAGTTTGGGGATGACGCTAACTGTCCCACCCGATTACACCCACTTACCGTTTGAGGATGTTTCATGAGGGCTAAGTACTCTGGGGACATCAACGCAGGTGTGCTCAACAAGAGCAACGTATGCCCCCAGTTCAAGTACCTCGCCCATTTGCTGCTTAAGTGCATAGCTTCTTGGAAGGGAGGGTTCGATGAGCTTTCCGGATCCAGAACGCTTATGCAGCGTTGGTGCTAAACCACATGTTTAGTTTCTCTAGGATGATCTTCACCTATTTGGTGGAGAACATTGAGGGGGAAAGGGAAGGATGGGTTTTGTATGTACCCTTGATTCATTCACATGATCATTGATCAGAAGTTACCATCGCTGCCTAAGGAGAAGGAGGACGCAGTATTATTTGACGTGATGGAAAAACCACATTGGACGTATGAAGGTTTACAGGGGGAAGCAGGTTAAGCCCCCTATGAGGAGATTGTTCAGGCATTTGGCACGGGAGGATTACGTGGCACCCGCTAGGAGAAAGTGGCGCCACGAGGACAGTGACTGTAATGTCAAGCAGCTTGTGCTCCCGGATGATGACTCCGACGACGATGATAGTGGTAATGGTGGAGATGCGGGGCCCCTCAATCAAGGGCCCTCACTGCTGATATAGCATCTCCAGCATCCACCCATGGTGGGACAGAGGTAGTTGGTTTCCATCAGGACTTTCGTCCTGATGAGGAGGAGGAGACAGACGAAGAGCCTTTGATACTATAGGGAGCAGGGTGGTTGCCACCAATGACGTATTCGGTAGGTTGAAGGACGCCCTAGAGAGTCTGGGGAGACCACTGTACATCCCAGTTATACACCCAATCAGCCCACAGCATCCCGGGGGAGCATCCTCCTCAAAGGGCATGAGGAGAAAAAGAATGGCTCAGCCCCATGGGATGAAGACGAAGAGGAAAAGGATGACATTCATCACTACCACCACCACATCCACCACTACCCCACACCACCCACCATTCCACCCACCACCACCATTACTACCACTCCACCCATCATGACTACCACACCTCCACCTATCACTACTACAGCCGCTCCATCACCATCCACACATATCCCATCACCCATCTTCACTACATCCACTACCACCACCACCACTCACGGAGCCGAGACCTCATCACAGGTCCTACTTACTTTTGGATCCTCTTACCCGTTTGTTGGGTTGGAGGAGCAGCTGGCTAACCTAAACCGGTTAGTACTGAAGCTGCTGGTGACGGATGAATAGAGAGCCACTCAGCTTAATCAGCTGATGGAGCTTCATGTCTCCCAAGCTCAGAGGATTGAGGCTCAAAGCCAAGAGATCGAGGTGTTGCATGAGATGCATGCCTCATCTATACAGAGGATTGAAGCTAAGAGTCATGAGATCACAGAGCTATGAGAGATGCAGACATCCTCTATACAGAGGGTATAGGATTTGGAGGCCAAGAACAAGAAGCTCATGTTGAGGCTGAAGGGATCCAAAGATGAGCCTCTAAAGATTAGAGAAGGAGATGACGATGATGATGATGATTATGATGACGACGATGATGATGAGGATGATACTGATGATGTTGGAGGAGATGGTGATGTGGGAGAGGATAAGTACATCAGATAAAGCATGTAACTAAAAGTCTTTGGAAGAAATCTTTCTTCATGAACTTGAAGCTTCGGAAGACTTTGTCTCTGAGGCTTCGGAAGACTTCATCTTTGGCTTCGGAAGACTTCATCTTTGGCTTCGGAAGACTTCATCTTTGGCTTCGGAAGACTTCATCTTTGGCTTCGAAAGATGTTGGTCTTGGCTTCGGAAGATTTCACACTTAGAGTATTTCTGTTGCACATGTGAAACTTCCGAAGCATTCCACTTCAATGCACTTGTGCAGCATGCAGGAAAGAGTAAAGATGTTTAGGTTGCATCAGCCTCTTCATTAATCTCTACAAACTCCCCCTAGCTGATGCTACCAAAACACTTAGAAAACTTTAGATATTAATAGTCCTCATTAAGATGATCACCATTCATTTCTTCATAAGATGATCAGGATCCTTCAGGCTGTCAAAGTGTCTTCTCATGTCAAAGAGATCATGTAGAGGCAACTGAAACATATCTTGCCATGTATAGATGTCTTCAATGCCTTGATCTCTAATAACATTCCACCTTTCTGGATTTGTGGTGTATATCCAAGACAAGATGGGTCTTCCTGATGCTAGAGGAGCTACAAAAGTTGGAGTTGATTGAGCATCCTCTGGCTGCACATCCTCAGGCTATTCTGATTCTTCCTGAGGTTCAGAAGGGGATTCAGGCTTCTTCTTCTTCTTAGACGTTGGTTTAGAAGCCATCCTCTTCTTTCTATTTCCAAGTTTTAACTGAGAAGACTGGCCTGCAGCACCAGATTGATCTTCACTGTCTTTCTCAGTTGTGACTTCCTCTCTCTTAGGTTCAGATGGAGAAGGAGGTTGACCCTGCTATGGATCAGAAGATTAAGCTTGGTCAGCATTAGCAGGAGGTCCAGGTTGTGTTGTGTCTGTTTGTTCAACCTTAACTTCCACTTCAGGTGGGGCTTGACTTGGAGTGGAGTGTAAGTCAGTGAGCACTCCACTCTTAATCTTCTGCTTGATTACCGTGATATGCTCATCCATAGTGGATAGAGACATGGGTCCAAGTCTCCTTCCGGAGAATCCATACAGCTTCAAGAAGCTCATCATGCTCTGCCTATCAGTAGACTTCTTCATGCTCTTTTGGATGATGGCTCTTGACTTTGTAGCTTCTTCCCTCATCTTCTTCTTTGTTGTCTTTCTTTCCTTGACTAACTCAAGCTCAAGTTGTTTTAAATAATCAAACTCAACATAGTCATAAGGTAAGGGAAGGAGTGCATCTGCCTGATAGAGACCTGTGGCACTCAGGTAGTTAATCATCTTGATTCTGTCTTCTTCCTTATCTACCTGAGGTTCTTGTTGAACCACATCCTCTGGTTCAGGGCTTTCTTGAACTGGTGAGATGGTAGGCATACCTCTGTACAGTCTTTTTCTTCTTTTCTCTTCTTTGACCTGTACTAGGAGTTCTGCATCTTCTGCCTCCTTCTTCTCTCTTGACCTTTCTAGATCAACCAACTCATTCAATTCATCCAAGGGGAGAGAATGATATTATCCATGTCATAGTTCCTAGTCTGTAGATAGTTGATCATGACTGCCCTTAACTCATCATTCTGAGTATCTGGTCTGGGGGCAGCCCTGATTGCAGACTCCATGAGTCTTGGATACTTAGTAGAGGAACCTTCTCCCATTAGCCTCATTTTCCTCTCTCTCTCCTCCTCCTCAATCTCCTTAGATGTCATTTTTCTTTTCCCTTTGTCACTCACAGAACTTTGTGACTCAGGGTGGAGAGAGCTTTGGCCTTCATTGCTCGTTGCAGCATCTGAGCTCAAGCCAGAGAGAGTTTGAGAAGCACCTTCACCAGCAGGTGTCTCAGAAGGAATGTGGATCTCTGCAGTAGTTGGAGATGATGAGATAGGGCTCTCAGGTTCTGTCACAGGGCCTTCAGTCAAGGTTTCCCCTATGAAGCTAATCTTAGGGTCTGCCTGAACATCCATTTGATCGATGACATTGCCTGATGCCTTAGTCTCCTCTTAGACTGAACTCTGCAATGATCTTGTCTTGGATTCTTCTAGCCAGTCTGTCAGCTTGTCTTGATTGGCTTGGGTTGACAAGTGGCATGTTGACTAGATCCATACCTTCATAGTAGTCCATGTTCTGAAAATTAAAGACTTCTTGCTGTCCTTGAACTCTTATGATAATGAGGGCTCTCCTGTTGTTGTCATACCTCCACCCAATAATGTGATTGAAGGATGATGAGGGTGACATAGCCCTTGGTATCCCATCCTCAAATAGACTTTGTATGAAGGAGTCTATGTAATCCACATCAATGTGAACTAGAGGAGGTTGCTAAGAATGCATAGTTGCAAGTGAGGATGGTGAGTCCTCAATGTCCATTCTCTCGGAGGAACTCCCAGGTTCTATGGCTGGAATGACTTTCTCCCCCTTTTTGGTAGCATCACCCACTTGCATAGGTGAGCTGGAGGATAGGTCAATCACATTCATAGGTTCTTGTGTTCCTGGTTGAGCTCTCCTTAAGGGTCTCCTCGCTAGTTTTTCCTTAAGTATGAAATCTCAAGTTGCTGATCATTGATCCTGTTTTGTAAGGTAGTCACCTGAGATTCAGGTGACTGACCTTTGAGACTAGGTAAGTGCATGTTTTAGACAGTTTGTGCACTTTTAGTCTCAGATCCCCCTCATCATCATCCGAAGAATCACTGGGGGTGGAGAAGATTGGACCAGAGTCCTTTCTCTCATGACCAGTTCTAAGTTCTTGGCTACTGGATTCCTCTGCTCACTGGCAGTCTCAATTGAGATGTTAGTGGGCTGAGTTGCCATGGTTGAGGTCCTAATGATGTAATCACTTTCAGAAGTGAGAGCCTCTTCCATATCGACATCCTGAACAGGTTCAGAAGTGTCCACCTCAGTTGTAGATAACTGATGTGTGATAGATGTAGGAGACTCAGGAGTACTCATCTCTCTTTGAGTAGGGGAAATAAGAGAGATTCATTATACTCACTGAAACCTATATCTTCATCAGTATAGAAGTCAAGGTTTGGAATTGGTTGGTTGAGATCTATAGGCTAGGGATGGTAACTATCCCCTGAAGGTTGATCACTGGAGTGTTGAGACTCAGAGTGATGGCTTAAGGCAGTAGGGCTAATGAGCTCATCAGGCTAAGCATGAGGAACCTTCAGCACTGATTCTTGAATAGATGGGAGTGGTCTACTCCTTAGGAGAAATGGGAGCTCCAATGTCCATTTCTCCTGTATGGGTGAGTATAGGGGCCTCCACAGACTGAATAGTCTGAGTAGGGGTTCGTTTCGATTTTCTTTGGTAGGTGATGGAGATTTGAGGTGTGTGGGTAGCTGGGAAGTAGCAGGTGTGGGTTCAACACTAGCTTGTGCTGCTAGGTTGTCACCTTGAGCAATGAGCTCTAACATTTTGGGACTAGGCTATTCTACCCCAGAGAATCCAACAGTGGACTTTCTCAATATTTTAAAGATGCGGGCGTCATCTGTCCCAATTTAAGAATGTTACCTGTTCCCCTTAACTGTGAGCCTAGTTCACAGTTAAGAATGTACTCGACATATCTAGGAAACATGTAATATTCTAAACAGTCTAAATTAGCAAGCAAATTTGTATAAACAAACTGAGAGTACCTGAATTGACTCTTGAACCATTCCATGTACTATGAAGGAGAGATCTTCAGGAATCTGGTCCCATCCACCATGCTTCTTTGATATGCTGTGGATGACCACATGAAGCAGGAATCTCCATTGGGATAAGACCTTCCCTTTCCTGAAGATCTTTACAGAGAAATCTCCCTCATATCCCATCTATCAAAAGAATGATTAACAGCTTCCTTTGGAAGAACACCTCACCTTCTTCATCATCCAGCTGAAGATGTCTGTTGATGATGCCGGAGTGATGAAGATTGTCTCCCCTGCACTGTGGCAGACAATGCCTTCTCCCCATCCATAATGACCTCTTGGCAGGTCTTCCAGAATTCAAGCAACTGATCCTCATAGAGTGCAGGATCAATAGTGAGGGAGGTGAAGTAGTCGACAAAGATAAGAAACAGCAAACGTCTGAGAAATGAGGATCTTGCTCAGAGAGTAACGGAGCAACTTGATTGTGTTGTCTGTGTAGGCATGGTAATTGTGGTGTCATTTCTGTGAGCAAGGTTGGCATATTGTTTATCTGTGTGAAGTATCAGAAATTTTAAAAAATCTAAGGAAAGTCTTCAAAAAGAAATTTTTCATCCAATGAAAACATGAGCTTATGAAAGTGATGAACTAGACAAATTAGGACAACATATTTTAAGAAATAATAAGAATTAGTTTTAAGAAAAGATTACTCAAGATTTATCATCCAATAGCTGATATAAGATATTTAAATCTCTGTCATCAAAAGCCTTTGTAAACAGATCAGCATATTGTTTATCTGTGTGAACCTTGACTAGTTTAATTAATCCCTTTTCATAGTTATCTCTTATTAAATGATACCTGATATTGATGTGCTTTGTCCTTGAGTGCTGCACAGGGTTCTCTGTGATTGAGATAGCACTATTGTTGTCTATGTGAATGGGAGTCTCATTGAAGTTTAACCCATAGTCAAGCATCTGATTTTGAATCCAAAGTACTTGAGCACAGCAGCTTGCAGCAGCAATGTATTCAGCTTCAGCAGTTGATGCAGAGACACATGATTGTTTCTTGCATTGCCATGAGACAACCCTTCCACCAAGAAATTGACATCCCCTAGATGTAGACTTTGAAGTCATGTTGCAACCACCATAATCACTATCTGTATAGGCATACAGATTAAAGTCAGAATTCTTGGGATACCATAGGCCAAGTGATGATGCACCCTTGAGGTATCTTAGAATCCATTTGACAGTGATAAGGTGAGACATCTTAGGGTTGGCTTGATATCTTGCACAAATACATGTAGCAAACATGATATCAGGCCTGCTAGCAGTAAGATACATTAGAGACCCAATCATAGCTCTGTATAAATGCTCATCTACTCAATCCCCCTCAAGATCAGGACGAAGAGAGTGGTTTCTGGCTATGGGTGTCTTAGCAATCTTACAGTCAGTCATATTAAACCTCTTGAGTATGTCCTGAACATACTTTGACTGACTTATGAAGATGCCATCTTCAACTTGCTTCACTTGAATTCCCGGAAAAAAATTGAGTTCCCCCATGGCACTCATTTCAAATATATCTTTCATTAGCTTTTCAAAGTCTTTACAGAGCTTTGGATTAGTTGAACCAAAGATGATGTCATCCACATATACCTAAACTAGCAATATGTCTTTTCCTTGTCCTTTGATGAAGAGAGTTCCATCTATAGTACCCCTCCTGTATCCATGTTTAAAGAGATACTCAGACAGTGTCTCATACCACTTCATGGGTGCCTGATGCGGCCCATAGAGAGCTTTGTCAAGCTTGTAGACATAATGAGCATGATCAGGGTCAACAAAACTAGGTGGCTGTTTGACATAAACCTCTTCATCTATCAGTCCATACAAAAAGGCACACTTCACATCAAGTTGAAAAACCTTGAAGTTCTTGGATGCAGGAAATGCCAGGAATATCCTAACAGCTTCTAATCTTGCCAATGGAGCAAAGACATCAGTGTAGTCAATCCCTTCTTCTTGTGTGTATCCTTGAACAACCAGTCTAGCTTTGTTCTTGATGTTGATGCCTCTATTATCTTTCTTGTTCCTAAACACCCATTTGGTTCCAATGGTAGTCTTCCCACAAGGAAGAGGACAAAGGTTCCAAACTTTCTGCCTTTTGAATTGAAGCAGCTCTTGTTGCATAGCTTCAACCTAACTTCCATCCTTTAGAGCTTCATGAACTTTCTTTGGCTCTATCTGGGACAGAAAACAAGAGTGAAGACAAACATTTTCTTCATGAGTTTGTCCTCTTGTCTTTACCCCTGAGACAACATCTCCAATGATGTTTGTGGTTGGGTGAGACTTGTGGATCCTAAGCTGAGGGATCATAGCAAGTTGTTGAGAAAGATCTAAATTTGAGAAATTTAGATCTGGCATATATGTTTCTCCCACCATATCAGCACACTTTTCAAG
Source organism: Flaveria trinervia (assembly GCA_025506515.1). Lineage (NCBI taxonomy): Eukaryota > Viridiplantae > Streptophyta > Magnoliopsida > Asterales > Asteraceae > Flaveria > Flaveria trinervia. Next base: position 41,606,235 of record CM046443.1, on the reverse strand, counting down.
TGAAACTTGATCCAAGTAGTGTGTGACATCCTTGATGTTCTCATCCACAGTGTGGTTAGTGGCATCAAGAAATTCTTTGTCACTATCACCAACACCATTGTTCTCTTCCACAGTTGAGGTGTTCTTATCTGGTTGTAGAGCCTCTGAGCTGGAATTTGAAGGAATACTAGATGTATCAGCTGAATTTGTCATTGTAAGGCTGATAGAAACCTCATTTGTAGAAGTGGTTCCAACTGAAGCTGAAGATATGTGTCCTGAAGATCTTCCTAGCTCAAATCTTGGATCAGATAATCTGTATTCAAATATTCTATAGATCCTGAAACATTCCTCACAAGATTTGTAAAACAGTTGGTAACCAAATCAAGATCAAACAGCCAATCCGGACCAGAACCAGTAACAAAGGTTGTGTTCATTGAAAGTCACATTGGCTGACTCCTCAACAATTCTAGTTCTGAGATTGTATACTCTATAAGCCTTACCTTGGAAGAGTATCCAATAAAGTGTCCATCATCTGATTTCTCAGCAAACTTGGCAATTGATCTTTGGTATTCAAGATGGTGCAAGGACATCCAAATGACCTGAGAAAACCAATGAAAGGTCTCCTTTTGTGCCAAAGTTCATAAGGAGTCTTGCCATGAGTCTTAACTACTAAAACTCTATTCTGCACATAGCAGGCACTGTTGACTGCCTCTGCCCAGAAGGTATGGTAGTTTAGAGTCAGACAACATGGTTCTTGCAGCTTCAATCAGTGTCCTGTTTCTCCTCTTAGCAACACCATTTTGCTGAAGAGTCTTGCGAGCACTAAATTGTCTTGTAATACCCTTTTCATCATCAGAAGTGTCAAGGATATGGTTCTTAAATTCGGTTCCTTGATCACATCTTATGATCTTGACCTTGTGATCAGATTGATTCTTAATCTTTAAGATGAAATTCTTCAGAATCTCAGGAGTCTCATCCTTAGTTCTAAGGAGAAACCCAAGTGAATCTTGTAAGTCATCTGTGATCACTAGACAGTGTGAGGTCCTTTCTAAACTCATTACACTGGTGGGCCCAAAGAGATCCATATGTAACAAGTGTAAGGAGTAGTGATTGAGTTCTTTTCCTTAGGCTTGTGAGATACCTTATGTTACTTCCCTTTCAGGCATGCAACACAGTGGTCATCACTTGTAACTATTTTTTTGGCATTCCAGTTACCAAGTCATGCTTAATTAATTTATTCATGTTCTTAAAGTTTACATGGCACATTCTTTTATGCCATAGGAAAGACTCATCACTATTGGCTTTAGACAGAAAGCATGAAACTTCTCTAGAGGGAGAGGTTTCATGCAAATCCATCTTGTACATGTTTCCTTTCCTGGGGGCTCTAAGTAGGATATGCTCATGAGGAATGACCACACCAGCCTTAAGAACAATGCACTCATGCTCAGTAAAGAGCATGTTATGACTCTGATCACAAAATTGAGATACACTCAAAAGATTGTATCCAAGCTCCTTACAAAATTTACCTTTTCTATGCTGAGCTTACCATTTGTGACCTTGCCCCTACCAGAAATGTAACCACCTTCATCTCCTCCAAAAGAAACAGGTCCTCCATCAATCCTTTCAAAGTTCTGGAGTAGTGACCTATTACCAGTCATGTGCCTGGAGCAGCCACTGTCTATGATCCAAACATTTTGTCTGTCATCAGCTGCCTGCACAAAAGAGAATGATTAGTTACATCTGGAAACCCAAGCCTTGCTTGTCTTGGGCTCACTTGTAGAAGGTAAATTAACAGTAATAGATCCTATGGTTGTACAAAAAGGATCTTGAGCTGTTTTTGACGGAGAAATCTCAGTCACTTGGTCTTTCTTAGACGTCCACACCACCTTTGGAGTCTTGGACTTGACCTTCAAAACTTTAGAAAGTTTTGGAGTTTGAGAAGTTTTGATGCCTGAACCTTCAGAAGATTCTATAAACAGCAGCAGACTTCAGTGCTTGGAAGAACTCCTTTCTTCCAAAACCAAATGTTTTTCCAAGAGAATTTTCCACTTCCCTTCTTGTTAGATTTGGAACTTCCGAAGGAAACTGGTTTTCCTTCCGAACCCTGAATCTTCTTAGAACTCTTCGAAGCCTTTGTTTTGGCCATATGGACAGTACCTTTAGGATTGAAGGGACAATCCTTTGCAATGTGAGTGGTGCTATCACACATAACACAATTAATCTTCTTCTTCACAAGAGCCTTGTCTTGAGAGTAAGACTGTCTTCGATCACTTCCCTTCTCCACCTTCATCTTTGCAGATGCTGAGAGAGTCCTCTTGGGCTGGAAACTGTGCTTGGAGTTTATGGACCAAGTTATGCAGCAGCGGTATACAGCAGATCAGTCTTCTTCTTGCTGCTGAGATGAGTTGAGCAAGAACCAGAACTCTTAGTAGAGTTTTGGTTGATGCTTCAGTCCCAACCACTTTAAACCCTGCAGAAATAAAAACTTGTTTCTGTTTAGAGTCAAAAGTAGCCTTGATCTCTTGAGCCTTCGTTGCCTTCCTTTTGCTCTTTCTGATCAAGTTCTTTCTCATGGACTTGGTCATCACAGTCTTCACTTTCTCCTCAGAAGGATAGTGGCCCTTCTTGAATCCTCCTCTTCACTCTTTGTAGAGGGATTCTTCACTATCTCTTCTCCATCCTCCTCACTCATAGGATCTATGAGAGGAAGCTCATCTTCACAAGTTCCACACCTAGGAGATCTTACTGACAAGATTGTGTGTGGAGGAGCTATCTCATTGGATCCCAGTCCCTGTCTATTTTGATAGCACACTTTGTTGTACAGGGATGAGGATATCATGTTCTTGAAGGTCTCTTCTTCAAGAACACTTTTTCTGCCCTGGCTTTGCTGATCACAAGCTCAGCCTGGCACTCAGTTAACTTGGTTAGAGATCTTTAATTTGAGTCCAAAAATCTGTGTGTTCATGTTTTAGAACTGAAATGGTTTTGTCTAAGTCCTCTATTTTCAGCTTATAATCATTTTCAGACTTTCTAAAATCAGATTCTAAAATGTTTAAGGACTCAATATCAGATCTCAGTTCCAAGTTATAGGACCTGTACCTGTTAACTTTAGCAATGCATTCAGGAGTACAGAGATGTTCCAATACCTTGGCTTCATCATGATCTGCCATCAGTGTTTGGTTTGGAGAGGCATCTTCAACCTAAAAGCTCCAGTCAAAGCCTATTTCTTCAACAGCTTGCTGCTTTGACTTCTCATTATGGAGAGCTTTGTGAGTGTAGTTTGGTCTGGATTGTGTTTGGCCACCATTTGTTCTAGGTGCCTTACACTCTCTGGCAAAATGGCCCATCAGGTTACAGTTGTAACACTTGACTTTGCCTTTGTCCAGTCCAAACTTTCCACTGGTTGCATTGCTTGGAAACTTCCTTCCAGTCCTCTTATAGAACATCTTGGCTCTGTGAGTGAGAAAAGCCATCTGCTGGACTATTTCTATGTATTCCAGATCATCTGGATGGATACATCCAGGTCTTCAAGAGTGAAAAGAGAGTTGCCACAACTTTCATCAGAAGACATAAAAGCTTGAGAAGAGCTTGTCTCTTGGAGTGGCCTTTCTTGAGTGTAATTCTCCTTTGGTGTCTCTGGGAAGGTGATGAAGGGACCCTTGGTGAGTTGTCAGGGTAGCATAAGAGATCATGTTTGGGTTCTATGATGTCCCTTTCAACCACATGTAGGGCTGAGCCCATTTGATTGTTGGAGTTTCCAGATGAGCCTTGCATGTTCATCTCCATCTGGTAGCCACTGAGAATCCCATATAACTCTGTCAGAGTAGAGTTTTGAGATTTTCAGTTCTCTTGATCACCACACAGTAGTGTGTCCACTACCTAGGAAGTGAGGACATCAACTTCCTTACAATGTCTCTGTTTTCAAGAGAAATTCCTCCATCCACTAAGGTATCCACTATCTCAACATACTTGAAGTACTACTGAGTCATGGTTTCACCTGTTTTGAAGGTGATGTTTTCAAACTGTTGCTTCGGGAGATCCTTCTTATTCTCCTTGGCTTCAGAAGAACCCTCATACATCAGTTTCAGTGCATCCCACATTTGCTTGGCTATTTTGCACTTCTTGAAGCCTCTGTATACAGAGTTTGGAAGGGCAGTTTGAAGTGTTGTCATGGTTTTTCTGTCTATCTCTACTCTCTTCCTATCTTTATCAGAGCAGTTAGCCATATCTTTGGGGATCATACCAGCACCAGTAGCCAAAGGTGTGCTGGGTATGAAAGGTCCATTCTCAATAGACTCCCACATTCTTAAATCAAGAGACCTGATGAAACCTTCCATTCTTAAACACTAGGTCTCAAACTCATCAAGAGTTATCAGTGGGGACTTGTTTATGGTTCCGGTTTCCATATCAGTTTTGGAAATAGCTGCCATTTGAAAAGTTTAGTATTTGTGTGTGTGAGGGATCTAAAGATGGTGAGATCTTATATCAAGAGCCTGGACTGCTCTGATACCAAATGCAGGATTGTTGAAGGGTATGTGTTACAACACAACAACACAAAGAGGAGATAAACTAAACTTAGATCAAACAGTAAATCGGATTAACCAAGTGATGAAAGTAAGAACACAAGTAGTATATGAGACAGAACACAAAGAGCACAAGTGTTTTGTTTTCAAGAATGTAGTATATTGCTTTCTCTATGTTCTATTACAAGTTTTACATAGCATAAATAAAAGATACAAGAACATGAGATACTTATACAACATCCTACAGCCGGCTATACTTTGAAAGCGAGCTGGATACAATTGACTAGACACATATAAAATCAATGTAGAGTCAAAAGGCCGATTGCCTTTTGACTAGTGGCTATGACATGCCATAGCTCACATCCTTATCTATTACAAAAAGGATAAAGTACATAAAGTAGAAAGTTACAACTCAAGACCTCAATGTACAGTTACCAAAAGCATGGACCTTTTCACCAAACCGTGTTAGTTGGTGACTTGCAGAGTTGCAGCGGAAAGATGTCCAGCTTTATGGAACAGTAGATCAGATAAAGCATGTTACTAAAAGTATTTGAAAGATATCTGTCTTCATGAACTTGAAGCTTCGGAAGACTTTGTCTCTGAGGCTTCAGAAGACTTCATCTTTGGCTTCGGAAGATTTTGGTCTTGGCTTCGGAAGATTTCGGTCTTGGCTTCGGAAGATTTCACACTTAGAGTATTTCTGTTGCACATGTGAAATTTCCAAAGCATTCCACTTCAATGCACTTGTGCAGCATACAGGAAAGACTAAAGATGTTTAGGTTGCATCAGCCTCTTCATTAATCTCTACATGGTTTATGCTTAAATGTTTAATATTTCATTGATTGTTGTGCGTTAACGCTTATTGAACTAACTATATAGGTTTATGGTTGTTTATATAGTTCTTAGTCAATAATGATTGAGAAATGTGCTTAAAACTTAATCGTGTAAAGTTCTCATGCGAATGGACCACGCTAATGGACCGTACGCATGAACAACTTCGTGCTAATGAACCAGTCACACGACTGAACTAGGAGACTGGATCAGTCGTACGAGTGAAACATGAGATTGACTCAGTCGCATGACTAAAGCCTCAGTCGTGCAGATGGATCAACCGCATGCTTCAATCGCATGACTGAACCATACTAATGGTTCAGTCGAACGAATGAGAAACCCTAACCTATAAATACCACTTAATTCGGGGAAAAACATAACAATTCGAATACCTACGCACTAAATCGCACCCTAGTCATCCAGAGACCCTAGAACACCTGTTCCAAGTTCATAGATCGTTGTAAATCATCCTACTTTCGTTCTTGACATTTAGTTACATAATTGGATTCATTTTACACGTGTTATCACTAATTGGATCGCCAATCAAATAGGATTCCACACTATTTGAGTAGGTATACATGTAAATCAGTTAGTACTCCATACCGTACATTGTCCCTAACATCTTTGATGAATAGATCTGCCAACCTCTCAGATGAATATGTTTCGCGAATTGGTAGGAAGTGAGCACTCTTTATTAGGCGATCAAATATCACTCATATAACATCATACCCATGCACGGTACGCGTGAGCTTTGTTATAAAGTCCATGGTGATATGTTCCCACTTCCACTCCGGTATATCCGACGGTCGGATCTTTCCATACTGCTTCTGATGCTCTGCCTTCACTTGCGAGCAAGTAAGGCACTTACTCACGTACTCCAGTATGTTGTGCTTCATTCCCAGCCACCAATAATCTTTCTTCATGTCTTGGTACATCTTCGTAGCACCAGGATTAATAGAGTATCGAGTCTTATGAGCTTCATCCATAATCTTCACACGTAGATCCCCAAAACAAGGAATCCACATCTGCCCAAATCAAGTCCTAACACCGAGTGTGTTTTCAGCTAATTCCACGACCAGTCCTCTGATTTTTTAGAGTTAAGATGATATTCTTTCAATGCCTCATGTTGAAACTCCTTCACCTGCTCGTCACATCAGAGGTCATGATCAACTAATAAGCCTTCACCTGAAATGGCTCGGGTCTCTCTTTCTGACTAAGGACATCCGCCACCATGTTGGCTTTGCCCGAGGGTAGTGGATATCACAGTCATAATCCTTATGAGCTCCAACCATCTCCTCCGCCTCATGTCCAGTCCTTCTGCTCGAAGAAATACTTCAAGCTCTTGTGGTCAGTGAATATGGTGCACTTCGTCCCATATAGTTAGTGCATCCATATCTTTAATGCAAAGACCATGATTGCATTAATGCAAAGACCACGACTGCTAGCTCCAAGTCATGAGTAGGATAACTAACCTCAGGAACTTTCAACTATCAAGATGCTTAGGCTATAACCTTTCCTCTTTGCGTTAAAACACATCCCTACCCTCATTAGGAAGCATCTGAATAAACCACCAAATCCTCACTTTCATCGGGTAACGACAAAACAGGAGATTGAGCCAATCTTGCCTTTAACTCCTCAAACGCCTTCTCTTGAGCCTAACCCACACAAACTTTACATACTTTCGAGTCAACTTGGTCAGTGGAGAAGAAATCTTGGAGAAGTCTTGAATGAATCTTCTATAATAGTTGCCAAACCCAAGAAGCTACGAATCTGAATGGCATCTTCGAAGACTTTCATTGCATTACCGCCTCCACCTTTGTTGGATCCACAATAATCTCCTCGGGATTCACCACGTGTCCCAAAAATTGAACCTCGCGCAACCAGAATACATACTTAGAGAACTTGGCATACAACTTCTCCCTTCTCAACATCTCCAACACCTCTCGAATGTGACTGATATGCTCATCCTTGCTCTTTGAATAAATTAGGATATCATCAATAAGCACAATCACTGATTTATCCAACATCGGCCGACACACTCGAATCATCAAGTACATAAAAGCAACTGGCGCATTGGTCAAGCGAAAAGACATAACAAGAAAGTCGTAATGTCCATAGCGTGTGCGAAAAGCTGTTTTAAGAATATCCTGCTCCATCACCTTCAACTAGTGGTAACCAGATCGAAGGTCTATCCTCGAGAACCAACTGGCACCTTGGAGCAGATCAAACAAATCATCAATTCTCGGTAAGGGGTACCAATTCTTCACTGTCAACTTATTCAGCTCTCGGTAGTCTATAGACATCCTCATACTACGATCTTTCTTTTTCACGAACAGGACGGAGCACCCCAAGGAGAGATACTCAGTCGAATGAACCCCTTGTCAAGTAACTCCTGTAGTTTCTCCATCAACTCCTTCATCTCAATCGGATCCAACCAATGCGGTGACTTAGCAATAGGTTCGGCACCCAGTATCAGATCAATCTGAAACTCGATCTCGCGGTCTGGTGGCACTCCTTGTAAATCTTCCGAAAATACATCAGGAAAGTCACACACCACCGATACATCAGTCAGCTGTGGTGTTGGCGTAACGACATCCTTCGTGTAGGGCAAGTAGGCACCACATCCACGCCTCATGCACTTTCCTGCCACCACCATTGAAACCACCTTCGAATCATCATGACTCGGTCACCATAAACCATCATCGAACTCCTGGCAGGCACTGTCAATCGAATCATCTTCTTGCGACATAGGATTTGTCTCGTAATCCGCAAACCAATCCGTTCCTAGGACTATATCAAACCCGTCTAAGGTCATCAAAAATGGTCTAACATGAAACTTGTGACCTTCTAGTTCTACGTCACAACCTTCTATCATCTCAGAGATCATGATAGACTTACATACCACAATTTCTACATCGAAGGGCGTATCTATGTTCTTACTACTAACAAGCAATTTAACACAGAAAGCAGCACAAATAAAACAGTTACTAGCACCAGAATCAAATTACACGGAGGCTAAAGTTTGGCTTACTAAAAACGTACCTGACACATCATTAGCGTTCGTCCTAGCCTCCTCCTGTGTCATCGTGAATGCTCTAGCACTCGCCCTCTGCCCTTTAGTCCTGACCGTCTTCTTCCCTACACCGGAACTTTCAGCCCTCGGCTTCTTGCAGTCCCTACTCATGTGGCCCTCCCCGCCACAGTTAAAACACCTCCCAGCCTTACCCTCCTTTACCATGTGGCCAGGATTCTCACGTTTGAAGCACATGTTCAATCTCCACCTACACTCTCTAGTGTGTTCCTTCCCACACTTGCCACATCTTTTCATCCACGCACCGAATGTGACCACACATCGGTCATCCACCCATGCACCTTTATTGCTTGGAGTGGCCCCACCACGTCCAACCCGCTTCCCATTCCAGTTCCGATCACCACCATCTTTTTGCTTCCTTCAGCCACCACCATAGTCCTTTCATCGTACAATCTCCCGGCCAAATCAACTGCCGACCTAAACGTGCTCGGTCGGGAAATGATCATGTGCCTGCGAATTCCGCTGGCAATCCCTGAATATATCTCTTGATCTTTCGTGACAAGGGTGTCACTTGATCTGACACCAACCGTGCCATCTCATTGAACTTCATGGTGTATGTTGATGTGTCATTGTTCCCGCCTCCAGCTACAAGAACTCTCTCTCTCGACTTTGTCCATCTCACGGTGAGGATAGAACTCCTCAATCACCAGCCTCCTCAACTCTGCCCACTTCATCCTTCCTATCGCCCGACTACCCTCAGCTTGGATGATATTGTCCCACTAGCACAAAGCCGAGTCCATGAATGAATGGGCATCAAACTTCACCCTGTGGTCCTTTCCGCACTGGTAATCAGGCGTGAGGTCTTTCATAGACCTCAAACATTATGCACGAAGCTGACTACAAAACCTAGGGCAAGCGGCAAGGATCCCATACATATGGTCAATCACAAGGATTGGACCCCAGTGTGCATCCTTCTGGGTAGCTAACCCGCACGCAGTTAAGCTAACACCCTTCATTGGGTGTGAACCTCCCTACATTGCTTGCAAGCCTTTCTTACTTTCATTCTTTCATTCATTCATTCATTAATGCATGCACTCTTTCATTTCGTTCCTTTTTTCATTATCTTCCACTTTACGTTGCATAATACTTTTCATTTCATTCAATAAAATTCAACTTAAATCCACAGGAAAATAATCATACACAATAAAGAACATAACATATACATACAAAACATCCCCATATAAGGCACCATCATACCTACATAACATTCATCTTATATACCATCATGCATAAGCATCAATCATACATTATCATACATCACCCATCACATCATCTATGACTTCAAGAAGTCAACTTATGTAGCCTCCGGGAACCTCCCAAGCCAAATCCTACATGTCACATTTTCCCCAAAATCAGAAAATAATTCTAAGTCTTTAGGCGCATGGGCACTATGCAGGCGCATGAGCACTATGCAGGCGCATGGCCTTCTAGGCTCATGGGAAGCATTGGCACATGGATAACTTTCAGGCGCATTGGCACTATTAGGGCGCATGGACACACTTAGTCTATTCTGGACAATTCTAGGTGCATGGGCACTATGCAGGCGCATGAGTGCCTAGGCGCATTAGCTATCTGGGTGTATGAACACTTAGTCAATCTCAGCCTATTTCTAGGTGCATAGAAACTATTCGGGCGCATGAGGTTTTGGGCACATGGGACACTTAGGCCGTTATTTTCAGTTGGGCGCATGAACTACTTTTTGGGCGCATGGGCAGAATATATCACACTTAAACATCATAATTCGGTCCCCAAACAACACCTGTCATGTTCTAGCTTAAATCATACATTCTAAGCCTTAGGAACACAACCAAAACATCATCAAACACATACATAGCCAAAAATCAAACCCCACCACCAACATACACACATACACACATATGGGTATGAAACCCAACTTTATAAAAACGTTCATACATTCATTTCCAGCCCCAAAATAGTTAAAAACAAGTAAAAAGGGGTCCTAGAACTCACCTTTGCAGATCTTTGTGTAAGACTTCTTCAAACCCATTTGCAAATTGACTTCAAACACCTAAAACCCACCAAACACACACACTAACAACATATAACACGTATGAGCATATAACCGCGGCCTAAACCGGTTAAGAACACCTTAGAACCAAGAATTCTTACCTGAATTCTGCCTTGTTTTTGATTCTTCTTCCAAAACCCAAAAGCTTCCTGCTCTCTTGCTTTCTCTCTCTAAAATCCGAATGATGTGAGTGTGTAGACAACATGGGTGGCCATGCCACCTTTTACACCCACTTTTCAAACATTTTGTCCTTTTCACACATTTAACCCCTTGAATTGGGTTAAATTCCTTTTCTTACTTTTTTCACTTTATTCTTTTGTTTGAGTCTTAAAAAAATAACTGGGTGTTACAGCACTGTTTAGGCGCATGGCCTATTATGAAATGCCTAACACTTAGAATTATTTTTTGAGATGTCTGGTACTATTTAGGCGCATGAGATTGTGTAAAACATCCGACACTTAACCAAGAATTTCAGACTTATGACCAATGTTTAAGTGCAAGAGGATTACTCAAAACGTCTAACACTTGACATAAAACTGAAATTTCATCATGCGGCTAAACCTAGACTTATGGACATTGTTTAGGCGCCTGAGACATTCATACGTCTAACACTTATATTATTTTTCACCAAGTTCATTCAAATCACAATTTTGATTAATTTCACTTTTAACACCCGGTTAGTTCTTTTAAAGTTAGTAAAAGTGAATAAAGTGATGGGAAAGAAAAGAAACTAAATAAAGCCCAAGTAGAGGGCCCAAATGTGTCAAAATGACAAAATGTTTGAAAAGTGGGTGTAAAAGGTGGCATGGCCGCCCATGTTGTCTACACACCCACATCATTCGGATTTCTAGAGAGAAAAGCAAAGAGGAGCAGAAACTCTCAGGTATTTGAAGAAGAACAAGAACAAAAGATCGAATTCAAAGTAAGAATTCATGGTTTTAAGATGTTCTTTACTGGCCTTGCCTCGGTTATATGCTTATGTGAGTTTGTATGTTCGGTTGGGTGTGTTCAGTATGTTCGGTTGGGTGTGTTTGGTGGGTTTTAGGTTTTAGGCTTGCAAGAAGCAAATGTATGGAGGTTCACACCGAATGAGGGGTGTTAGCTCAATCGTGTGTGGGTTAGCTACCCCATCAGGATGCACACTAGGCTTAATCCGTGTGATTAAGAAAACGTATGGAGGTTCACACCTAATGAGGGGTGTCAGCTTAACTGTGGGCGGGTTAAATACCATATGAGCATGCACATAGGGGTTCAATCTTTGTGATTGACCATATGAATAGGGTCCTTGTCGCTTAACCATAGTTGAATTGCTTGGTGCTCTAGAGGGGGGTTAAGCACATGACAGGACCTAGATGGAAACGAAAGATAATAAATGTACAAAATGAATGATGATGAAGATAATAACTATTATCTACGTGTATGTATGATGTGTGATCACATTCTAAAGCCTGGTCTGATTTGAAAGAAAGTAAAGAATGGTTATAAACGAAAGATAAAGTATGTTTTATTATAAAAGTAGAACTCACTCAGCAACGCTGACTTTTATGTATTTCCAGGCAGGTAATATTGCTGGGAATGGCACGGGGCGGCTACTCGGCTCATTTTTGGATGGCATTCTTCTGTTTAATGTTATTGCATTATAATGCGAACAAATGATATTTTTGTAATGAATGTTGTATTATTTTGCAAAAGCGTTTATTTTAATGAAATGAAATGTTTGTTTTAATGTTTCCGCTGCAACATTATATGGAAGTCAATGTAATTATATGTTTTATGTGCAATGACTGACCAGCTATAACTGTCCCGGGAACAAGGCCTTACAAGTTGGTATCACAGCCAATGTTCAAGTGAGACAGGTAAATTTTCAAAAGAAACCTAAACTTAAACTGAAAACGGGATGGAAAGGGAAGGGATGCTAGTCTGAGTAGCTACGTGCTATGAGGTATTTTTGTAATATTAACTTGTATCATGTGCGCATGTTATGTGGTTTATATGTTATTAGTAGATTTAGGCACTAATGTAGTCAGGATAGGTAATGCTTGGGCTACGAAGAGTAAAGTAAGTGGCTAATCATAACTGGCCACTGTAATTAGGGACTTACTATACCTGACATAAACTGAGTTGTTCCCTTGAATGACCATGTTGGTGTTTGAATCTTATAGTGTGTTAGAGGATGGCTGGTGGTTATCATCGAAGGCTTCGATGGGTGGAGGTCGTGGTGTGCATGGTGCTGAACCGCGGCCCAAAAGAGGAAGGCCTATAGTTGAAAAGGTGGTTCGTGAAGAACACGAGACCCCTCATCCGGAGGGTGGTGATGAGAGCACCAATTTGAGAGCCTTAGTAAATGACGCTGTTGTGGAAGAAGTTTATTAGGTCATGTAGACGATCTTACTGTATGGGGTGACTGAAGTAATAAAGGTTGTAAGGGAAGGAGATAGATGGAGAGAAACAGGTCCTTAGGAGGACAGGAGCGACCGGAGCCTAAAATAGTTCTCTCCGATGATGAAGATGAGGAAGAAGAAGAGCTTGTGCCGGAGGCAGCACGAGGCTGTAACTATGGGGCATTTCAAAGATGTAAGCCCCCTACTTTTGATGGTAATGGCACTTCTGCTACTACTCACCGATTGGTGAAGGAAATGGAAGTTGTTCTGAGTATCAGTGAGTGTCGAGAGGACCAAAAGGTGAAGTTTGTTGCCCACTAGTTTGTGGACTCGACTCTGTGTTGGTGGGACAATATTGTCCAGGCCGAGGGTAGTCGGGCAATTATGAGAATGAGGTGGTCGAAGTTGAAGAAGCTGGTAATTGAGGAATTCTGTCCTTACCAGGAGATGGATAAGGTGGAAAAGGAATTCGTGCAGCTGGAGGCGGGAACAATGACACATTAACAATACACTACCAAATTCAATGAGATGGGACGGCTGGTGCCCGATCAAGTGACGCCTCTGTCATGGAAGATCAAGAGGTATACGCAAGGCTTTCCGTCGTAGGCAAATGATCGCAGCCCGACCATGCATGTTTAGGTCAGCAGTTGATTTGGCAGGAAGGTTGTATGACCAACGAGAGGTGGTGGTGGCTGAGGTGAGCAAGAAGGGTGGGTGACCAGAATTGGAATGGGAAAAGGTTTGGTCAGGGTGGTGCCCCGATGAGTAACAGAAGGCACGGGTGGATGATCGCCGTGTGGTTACACCTAGTACGGGGTCGAAGAGCTGTGGCAAATGCGGGAAGGAACATTTGGGAGAATGCAAATGGGGATGACACATCTACCTCAGGTGTGGGAAGCCTGGTCATATGGCTAAATATTGTGGGGTGATGTGGTGTTTTACCTGTGGGGAAAGTGGTCACATGAGTAGGGACGGTAAGAAGCCGAGAGCTGAAGGTTCAGGAGTGAAGAAGGCTGGGGGAGAAGGAAAGAGGGCGAGTGCGAGAGAGTTTACGATAATTTAGCAGGAGGCTAGGACGGACCCTGATGTTGTGTCAGGTACGTTTCTAGTAAACCAAACGTTAGCCTTTGTGTTATCTGATTCTGGTGCTAGAAAAAGTTTTATTTCTGCTGCTTTTTGTGCTAAATTGTTTGTTAGTAGTAAGAATATAGATACGCCCTTCGAAGTAGAAACTGCCATAGGTAAGTCCACCAAGATTTCGGAGATGATAGAAGGTTGTGACGTGGAACTAGAAGGTTACAAGTTTCCTGTTAGCCCATTCGTGATGACCTTAGGTAGTTTTGACGTAGTTCTTGGGATGGATTGGATGGTGGACTACGAGGCGAACATCGTGTGTTGCAAAAAGATGATTCGTTTGACAGCGCCTGACGGAAGTTTGGTGACAGTTTATGGTGATCAATTCACGACGGTCCCGAAAGTGATTTTGATGGCGTTGGCAGGAAAGTGCATGAGGCGTCAATGTAGTGCCTACGTGGCTTAAGTAAAGGATGTGGACACGCCAACACCGCAACTGTCTGATGTACCGGTGGTGTGTGACTTTCCAGATGTCTTTCCTGAAGACTTACCAGGAGTGCCACCTAAACGCGAGATTGAATTCCAGATTCACTTGATACTAGGTGCCCAACCCGTTGCTAAGGCACCGTATCATTTGGCTCCAACTGAGATGAAAGAGTTGATGGAGCAATTGCAAGAGCTGCTTGATAAGGGGTTTATTAGACCAAGTATCTCTCCTTGGGGTGCTCCGGTCTTATTCGTAAAGACAAAAGACGGTAGCATGTGGATGTGTATAGACTACCGTGAGCTGAACAAGTTGATGGTGATGAATCCGTACCCATTATCGAGGATTGATGATTTGTTTGATCAGTTTCAAGGTGCCAGTTGGTTATCAAGGATAGATCTTCGATCTGGCTACTACCACCTAAAGGTGAAAGAGCAGATATTCCTAAAACAGCTTTTCGCACATGTTATGGTCACTACGAGTTCCTCGTTATGTCATTTGGGTTGACCAACAAGCCAGCTGTTTTTATGAACTTGATGAATTGAGTGTGTCGGTTGATGTTGGATAAATCAGTGATTGTTTTTATTGATGGTATTTTGATTAATTCCAAGAGTGAGGAGGAACATGTCGGTCACATTTGGGAGGTTTTGCAAACGTTGAGAAAGGAGAAGTTGGACGCCAAGTTCTCCAAGTGAGTGTTTTGGTTGCGCGAAGTTCAATTCTTAGGTCATGTAGTGAATCCTAAGGGGATTATGGTATACCGGCAAAGGTGGAGGCGGTGATGCAATGGAAGTCTCCAAAGACGCCATCCGAGATTCGTAGTTACTGGGGTTTGGCGGGCTATTGCAGGAGATTCATTCAAGACTTCTCTAAGATTCCTTCTCCACTAACCAATTTGACCTCGAAAGATGTGAAGTTTGTATAGGGTCAAGCTCAAGAGAAAACGTTTGAGGAGTTAAAGGCGAGGTTGACTCAAGCTCCTATCCTCTCATTACCCGATAGAAGTGAAGATCTGGTGGTTTATTCCGATGCTTCCTACTCGGGTTGGGATGTGTGTTAATGTAGAGAAGAAAGGTTATAGCCTATGCATCCCGACAGTTGAAGGTTCATGAAGTTAAATATCCTAGTCATCCTTGGAGCAAGCAGCAGTGGTCTTCGCATTAAAGATTTGGAGGCACTACCTATACGGGACGAAGTGCACATTATTAACTAACCATGAGAGCTTGAAGTACTTATTCTAGTAGAAGGATTTGAACATGAGGCTGAGGAGATAGTTAGAGCTTATAAAAGATTATGATTGTGAGATCCACTACCATCCAAGCAAAGCCAACGTGGTGGCGGATGCCCTTAGCTAAAAAGAGAGACCCGAGCCGATTCGGGTGAAAGCTTACGAGTCATGACCTCTGATGTGATGAAGCAAGTCAAATAATTTCAAGATGAGGCATTAAAAGAAGATCATCTCAACTCAGAAAGAATGAGAGGTCTAGTTGTGGAATTCGGTGAAAACACACTCGGTGTTAGGACTCGATTCGGGCGGATGTGCCGAAAGAATGAGAGGTCTGGTTGCAGAATTCGGTGAAAACACACTCGGTGTTAGGACTCGATTCGGGCGAATGTGCCGAAAGAATGAGAGGTCTGGTTGCAGAATTCGGTGAAAACACACTCGGTGTTAGGACTCGATCCGGGCGGATGTGGATTCCTCATTTTAGGGATCTACGCGTGCAGATCATGGATGAAGCTCATAATACTCGATAAACGTGATGTGGTTGAGTATGTGAGTAAATGCCTTATTTGTTTACAAGTGGTAGCACATCACCATGGATTTTATTACGAAGCTACCGCGAATCTTGAAAGGGTATGATGCCATTTGGGTGATCATTGATCATTTGACAAAGAGTGCTTATTTATTACCGATCTGCGAGACATATTCATCCGAAAGGTTGGCGGATATGTTCATCAAAGAAATTGTAACTCGTCATGGTGTACTGGTGTCTATTGTGTCTAATCGCGACACTCAGTTTACATCCAAATTTTGGATGAAATTTCACGATGCTACGGGGACGAGGTTACACATTAGCACGACTTATCACCCTCAGACGGATGGTCAATCAAAGAAGACAATCCAGACGCTGGAAGATATGCTTCGGGCATGCATCATTGATTTTGGAGGATGTTGGGATGACCACTTACCATCAGCTGAGTTCTCATATAACAAGAATTATCATGCCAGTATTGGTATGCCTCCTTATGAGATGCTATACGGTAGGAGATGCAGAACGCCCATGTGTTGGGGCGATATTGGTCATAAAGAGGTAGGGAGCGTCGAGGTGGTAGAGGCTACCACTGAGAAACTAGAAAGGATCAAGGCCTTCATGAAGGAAGCTAAAGATAGCCAAAAGTCGTATGCCCATAAGGGATATAGACCAATTGAGTTCCAGGTGGGTGATAGGGTCATGTGAAGGTCTCACCTTGGAAAGGTATCACTCAGTTCAGAAAGCGGGGCAAGTTGAGACCGATTGAGTTCCAGGTGGGTGATAGGGTACTTTTCTAATCATTGCTAGTGTAGGAGAGGTGGCCTATACATTGGAGTTACCAGATGAGTAAAGTGGAATTCATCCGACATTCCACGTATCTCATCTGAGGAAATGTTTAGCAGACGAGGATATGGATGTACCACTGGAGGATATTGAGGTAGATGAACGGCTCAATTATGTGGAGCAACCAGTGGTGATCATTGACAGTAAAGAGAAGAGATTGAGGAATAAAGTGGTCCCACTCGTGCGGGTATAGTGGAAGCACAGAAAGGGATCTGAGTCTACGGGAGACTGAAGAGGAGATGAGACAGCATTACCCATGATTGTTTGAGGAATATCAGGTTTTAGGGACGAAACCTATATAAGGGGGTGGACTTGTAACACCCGGTTATTTCTTTTAAAGTTAGTAAAAGAGAATAAAGTGAACGAAAAGGAAAGAAAGTAAATAAAGCCCAAGTAGAGGGACCAAATGTGTCAAAAGGACAAAATGTTTGAATAGTGGGTGTAAAAGGTGGCCTGGCCACCCATGTTTTCTAGACACCCACACCATTCAGATATCTAGAGAGAGAAAGCAAAGTGGAGCAGAAACTCTCGGGTATTTGAAGAAGAAAAAGAAGAAAAGTTCAAATTCAAGGTAAGAATTCATGGTTTTAAGATGTTCTTTACTGCCCTTGCCTCGGTTATATGCTTATCTATGTTTGTATGTTCGGTTGGGTGTCTTCGGTGGGTTTTAGGTGTTTGAACTCAATTTGTAAATGGGTTTGAAGAAGTCTTACCCAAAGAGCTGCAAAGTTGAGTTCTAGAAACCTTTTTTACATGTTTTTAACTGCTTTGGGGCTAGAAATGCATGTATGTATGTTTTTTATTCAGTGGGTATTGTACCCGTATATGTATGTGTATGACTCGGGTAGGGTGTGAATTTGGGCTATGATTATGTTTTATGTTGTTATGACTATGTTTCTAAGGCTAAGAACGTATGATTTATGCCTAGAATAAGTTTGAGACTGATTGGAGAGCGGATTGTTCTTCCGCATTAACAAATGCAGAGGACCTGAAGTGATGTGGACAAGTTGTGCTCTTGAGCATTGACAAATGCGAGAGAGTAGAGGAAATGTGGAAGACAACTTTTGTTTATTCACATTACCCAATGCGGATTTGTTGGATCTTATATGCCCAAGACACATACAAGATTGATGTGGTTAGTACGTTATGATCCAAGTCGGGTCTACCCAATAACAAGCTATACAAACACCAATAAATATTCATTTGTTGATGAGATCATACAAATAAATATTGACATCAATTTAGAAAATGGTTTTCTAAAAACCTTGCTTTTGTAAAAGAACAACATTATATGGTTAATTTGTTCATGAGATATTATTTGTTTCATTATTTAAGTAAGTTAAATAATAACAAATAAAAGTGTGTTAATGTTATAAAATTTAAAGAGGTCTTAATTTTTTAAAGTAATGGGTTAAGAGTGTAAATTTTATAAAATGTTAAAAATGGGGGGAACCCATTTTCATGAGTAGTTTCGGCCACCCAAAAGGAGCATTGGGACTCCCTTTTGTGTCTTGGTCCAAGCAACTCTTTCACCACTCTTGCACTCTTCTTTCATTTCACACTTCTCTCTAACTCTTACTCAAGCAAGAACTCTCTCAAGTGGCTGAAAATTTCAGATTTTGTAAAAGAAAAGGCTGAAGATTTTCGGATTATTGAGTAGCTAAGAAAGAGAGTTCTTTGGTGTTGTGCTCCCTAACAAGCTTGGTGTTTGGAAGGGCTTGTGGGTATACAACTTGAGGTCTTCTCCTTTGAAGGCTAGACACTCAAGAACATCATCCTCTTCATCTTTTACATCTACAACATCTTGTGCAAGAAAGGTTGTTTTCTTTGTACACCCTATGGTTGCTTGTTTTGTTTGATAACATACTATTTCACATATATTATTGATCCTTATTCTTGGGTTTTGTTTGTGCTTAAAATGGTGAATTTTTTCAGATTACAAACCATATGTTAAACCTCTATACCGCTGTGATTGTTCAAGTTTAAATGGTTAAACTTGCTTTGTTTTACATGTTACAAAACCCAACAAAAGCATTTAGAGCCGGTTATATGGAATATGTGCTCCAAAAGGTCTTCAAAAGTTAGTTTTCATGGTCCTTTTCAACCCATTAGGGGCTGTTTTGTTGTGGATGTATGAATCCCTTATGTTTCAAGGTTTAATTTTGCATGCTTTAGTATAAACCTTGAAAGATTTACATCAAATGGTTGATTGTGTTGTTTGGACAAACCATAAATTTGTATTTTATGTTGGCTGAAACTTTAAGGCTGAAATAAGGGATTCATTGTTGTTCTTGGATTTTGTATATGTTTCATATTTTGGTGCATAACATAGCCTTGGCCTTATGTGTTTTGGTTTTGGTTGATTGTGATTTGTTATGTTGGTTTTGATTCTTGAAAGGGTTGTAATTTTGTGTTTTGTACTTTGGGTTGTAATTTATTTATTCATTTGGTTATGTAATAAATAGATTATGTGCATTTCTTTTATTAGAAAAAATTGTATCGGGATATGATTTTTTGTAAAAAGAAGATGCACAAGATGAAGACTCAAAGAAGAACACAAAAGACATGGACACTTGAAGCTTTTGGATGTGGTTTCAAGTGGGAGTTAATGGACACATTTTGATATGTCATCTCTACCCTTAGGAAAGACCTTATGACAACTCTTGAGATGGCAAACAAATGTGGTCAACTTAGTGGGTATGGTTATGCACTCATGTTTGTATGTTATGCTTGTTTGGATGTTTGTTGTTTGATTGATTGGTTGATATTTGGATATGCATAACAAACTCATTAACAAACTTTACAAGCTGAAAATTTGATGGTTCTTTATCATTAAGTAGTTAATAAAAGGTTATTAAAAGGATTAATGGTTTTAATAAAAAAGGTTTTATAAAAAGTGAACCATATGGTACCTTGTATTTGAAAGCATGCAATTGTAAGGTACATAGGGTTTTCTAAACTAAGATTATGAAACTTAGTTTTTTTTATAAACAAGTTTAACACCATCCTTCTGCACAACACTTGAGTCATTTGGAAACTCTTAATGGGATAAAGGTCACCTAACCGTTTTGAGGGAACTTGTGATTTGAGGTGGGGATACCATATTTGTGGGATAGAGATCACCTAACCACTTATGTTGGAAAACTCACATGTGTGTGCAAGTAAGGTAACTTGATTTGCAAACCATGTTAAATGGATAACCTAGAATATGGTTTACAAAGGTGTTGAAGTCAATCCCATACCCTAGAAGTTGCAAAGGGTTGCAATCGTCAAAACGTTGACTACCTTGTTAGTTTAAATAATGGGATAAAGGTCACCTAACCACTATTTAAATGTAATGTTGGATTCTAGATTTTAAAATTGTGTAACACACTTAAAAGGGGTATTAATTATTAAAATATGAACAATATCGAAAATACTAAAATTGAACTTTGTTATATTTTGTAGATGGCCACCAACAATAATGAAACAATGAAATCTTGTCCGCTCACTCACTATCACTAATAACCATTCTCCAAAAGGAGCGTCTAAACCATAATAACTTTATTGATTGGTTTCGAAACTTGAGAATTATTCTCAAGCAAGAGAAACGATCATACATATTAGACGATCCGATTCCCGATCAACCTAGTGAGGATGATGAGGAGGCCTACAATAATTTGGTAAAATACACTGAGGACTTGGTCCAAGTATCTTGCCTCATGTTGGCAAGTATGACTCCATATCTCCAAAAGGAGTATGAACATCATGGAGCATACGACATACTAACCCAGTTGAAGGAAACGTTCCAACAACAAGCAAGGGTTGAGCGCTTCGAAATGGTTCGAGCACTCCATGTGTGTCGTATGGATGACACACAATCTGTTTCATCTTATGTACTTAAGATGAAAAGCCACATCGACTGCCTCGAAAGGCTGAATTGTCCCGTCTCGAAAGAGTTAGCTATGGATTTGATCCTCAACTTTTTGTCAAAAAGGTTTGACAACTTTGTCTTGAATTATAACATGAATGGGTGGGACAAGAACATAAGTGAGCTTCACTCCATGCTCAAAACTATCAAGGCGGCCATGGATAAAAGGGTTTACCCGTTCTCACCATCAATGAAGGTGGGAACAAGAAGAGGCCTCACCCCGCACCCAAGGAAAATGTTGTCCAGGGTAAGGGGCACATTAAGGGAAAGGGAAAGGGATTGGTAAGAGCGCCACCACTAAAACCAGTGAAGAAGAAGCAAAAGGTTGCTTCGAATGACCCATGCTTTAAGTGTGGGGAGATTGGACATTGGGCAAGAAATTGCCCAGCCCATCTCAAAGAGTTGCAAGCAAAGATGGATGTCGGGCAAACCTCAGGTACAATTTTCATGATTCATATTGATCTTAATCTGATATCCTCTAACACATGGGTATTGGATGCCGGATGTGGAACTCACATTTGCAACTTATTGCAGCGGTTCAAAAGAAGTAAGGACTTCAAGAAAGGGGATGTTAGCCTCTACATGGGGAATAGGGCAAAAGTTCAAGTTGAAGGCCATGGGGACTACATCTTGAAGCTTCCAAATGGTTTGGAAACAATTTTAAACAATATTTTATATGCTCCTAGTTTGACTAGGAACATTATTTCTATTACCCAATTAAGGCAATGTGGTTATGTTTTGACATTTATTGAAAATGAAATTCATGTTTCTTTAAATGGCATATTTTATTTTAAACCTATTCTTATTAATGGCATTTATGAATTGGTTCGTGAAAACACATTATATGATAGCTCATTGTACCAAAGCACCACTAAGAAACTCAAATTGGATTTGAGTGACACCTATCTTTGTCATTGCCGTCTTGGTCATATAAACAAGAAGCGCATACAAACACTTCAAAAGAACGGTCTTTTACAATCAAATAAATATGATTCATTCGATGCATGTGAATCTTTGTTTACAAGGCAAAATGACTATGGCACCTTTTAGTGGTTAGTACGTTATGATCAAATTCGGGTCATACCCAATAACAAGCTATACAAACACCAATAAATACTCATTTGTTGATGAG
Organism: Flaveria trinervia; assembly: GCA_025506515.1. Lineage (NCBI taxonomy): Eukaryota > Viridiplantae > Streptophyta > Magnoliopsida > Asterales > Asteraceae > Flaveria > Flaveria trinervia. The sequence goes on along the minus strand of CM046443.1, from coordinate 41,584,204 downwards.
ATCATACAAATAAATATTGACACCAATTTAGAAAATTGGTTTTCAAAAAACCTTGCTTTTGTAAAAGAAGAACATTATATGGATAACTTGTTCATGAGAGATTATTTGTTTCATTATTTAAGTAAGTTAAATAATAACAAATAAAAGTGTGTTAATGTTATAAAATTAAAATAGGTTTTAATTTTATAAAGTAATGGATTAAGAGTGTAAATTTTATAAAATGTTGAAAATGGGGGGAACCCATTTTCATGAGTAGTTTCGGCTGCCCAAAAGGAGCATTGGGACTCCCTTTTGTGCCTTGGTCCAAGCAACTCTTTCACCACTCTTGCACTCTTCTTTCATTTCACACTTGTCTCTAACTCTTACTCAAGCAAGAACTCTCTCAAGTGGCTGAAAATATTGGATTTTCTAAAAGAAAAGGCTAAAGATTTTCAGATTATTGAGGAGCTAAGAAAGAGAGTTCTTTGGTGTTGTGCTCCCTAACAAGCTTTGTGTTTGGAAGGGCTTGTTGGTATACAAGCTTGAGGTCTTCTCCTTTCAAGGCTAGACACTCAAGAACATCATCTTCTTCATCTTTTACATCTACATCATCTTGTGCAAGAAAGGTTGTTTTCTTTGTACACCCTATGGTTGTTTGTTTTGTTTGATAGCATACTATTTCACATATATTATTGATCCTTATTCTTGGGTTTTGTTTGTGATTTAAAATGGTGAAATTTTTCAGATTACAAACCATATGTTAAACCACTATTCCGCTGTGATTTTTCAAGTTTAAATGGTTAAACTTGCTTTGTTTTACATGTTACAAAACCCAACAGGATGAACCATATGCGGATAACAGTTTTTGTTCATCCGCATTACCCAATGCGGATGAGCTGTATGCGGATAACAGTTTTTGTTCATCCGCATTACCCAATGCGGATGAACCACATACTAATGTGGATGACCCTCCGAGTCTAACTCATCCACATTTGTTAATGCGGATGAGCAGGAGGAAATGCGGATGAAGGCAGTTTATTTTTTGATTTTTGGAGAAATGGGTAGATGTAGGCTATGACTTGGGAGGTTCCTGGGGGTTTATGTAAGTTGAATTTTGAGGTCATAGATGATGTGATGGGAATGATGATGATGTATGATTGGTGCTTATGCATGATGTATGTTATGTATGTTGTATGGTGATGTTGTATGTTTATATTTATGTTCCTTATTATGTATATTTATTCTTCATGGCATTAAATTGAATGTGAATGAAAGAAATGAAAAGTATTATGTAAGGTAAAGTGGAAGATAACAAAAAGAGGAATGTAATGAAAGAATCCATGCATTAATGATTGAACGAATGTAAGAAAGGCTTGCAAGCAAATGTATGGAGGTTCACACCCAATGAGGGGTGTTAGGTCAATCGTGTGCTGGTTAGCTACCCCATGGGGATGCACACTGGGGCTTACTCCGTGTGATTAAGCAAATATATGGAGGCTCACACCCAATGAGGGGTGTCAGCTCAACTGTGTGCGGGTTAATACCCCATGAGGATGCACACATGGGTTCAACCTTTGTGATTGACCATATGAATGGGGTCCTTGTTGCTTAACCCTAGATGAATTGCTTGGTACTCTAGAGGAGGGTTAAGCACATGACAGGACCTAGATGGAAACGAAAGATAATAAATGTACAAAATGAACGATAATGAAGATAATAACTATTATCTATGTGTACGTACGATGTGTGATCACGTTCTAAAGCCTGGTATGATTTGAAAGAAAGTAGAGAATGGTTTTAAATGAAAGATAAATTATTTTTTATTATAAAAAACTAGAACTCACTTAACAACGCTGACTTTTATGTGTTTCCAGTTCGCAGGTAATGTTGCTGGGGATGGCACGGGGCGGCAACTCGGCTCATTTTTGGATGGCATTCTTTTCTTTAATGTTTTTGCATTATAATGCGAACAAATGATATTTTTGGAATGAATGTTGTATTATTTACAAAAGTGTTTATTTTAATAAAATGAAATGTTTGTATTAATGTTTCCACTACAACACTTTGTGGAAGTCAATGTAATTATATGTTTTATGTGCAATGATTGACCAACTGTAACTGTCCTGGGAACGTGGCCTTACATCACTGTTCTTCAAACAGATTTCCAAACTTTGGTCAAACTTTAAACAATTTACTAATGCTTTGACTCTTTGACCAAAACTTTGACTTTTTGACCAAAAATTTTGACTTTTTGACCTTTTTATTTTTAATTCATATCCTATCATTTTAGTCTCAAAAATGTCATAAAATAACAAACATTCTCAATTCTTTTCAAGAAGCTTTTCCATATTTTTAAATCTTTTTAGGTTCATTTTTAAACATCTCAAACACACATAAACTTTGAATATTTTTGCATCATCCTTTTTCATCCAAACATTTATTTTGATAAACTCTTTATCATCTTTACTCCCCCTAAAATTTTAAGTTTCCAAACATAGAAGTTTATAAATTTTGATATTTGAAGTAAACTCATTCATTATTAACATGCATGAACACAAAAAAATCTAGCAAAAATCAATATAAAGCAGAGAAAAATTCTACACATTGAATTATATGCCTGAGTGAGATCATATCAGATAATAATCAACATATTCAAGTAAAAAAATTGTAAATTATCATAGACAATGATTAAATCCTAATCAAGTGAGTTCCACATCAGTGCTCCCACAACAAAGGAGACACGAGATCTAAGGACAGACAATGACTACTTTGTCAAAGAATCATGTAACACCCGATTATTTATTCATTTATTTTGAAGCCGACTAAAGAAGAAAAGAAATAAAGTCCAAAGTCAAGGGATCAAACTCGCCAACAAAAGAAATTCGGGTGAGTGGGAGTATATAAGGGAAAGGGCAGCCCTGCCCTCTCCCCCACACTCACAAATCAACCAAAGAAAGAGGAGAAGAGAGAAAGAAGAGAAAAGAGGAAAAGTGTTGGTTCGGGTTGGTTCGAGTAGCCAAAATTGTTGAGAAACGAGTCAAACCGAAGCTCTACTCGTCGTCTTGATTTGTGTGAGTTCTAGAACCCTACTATTACTTGTTTTCTAACGATTTTGGGGCTGGAAAACATCTGAAATCGGGTTTTTTTAGTGTGTGTATGTTAACCCGTTTGTGTATGTGTATGTGTATGTATGATGCGTTTTTGGCTTGATTGTGAACTTGTGTGTGCTTGAATGGTGTCGTGGTATGTATCCTTAAGGTTTAGGATGGTCTATTGGGGCTTAAAATGGGTTTAGATGAGTTTGGACGCCGAAAACCCTCGGCTGCAGTCGGGATGAACTGCATTCTGCATCAGCTAGGGCTAGGCGACCGACTGGAGACCGAATGGAGGCCATACGGCCGATTAGGGTGCGATTGGGGTCCATTCGCACGATTGGGGTCCATTCGCACGATTGGGGTCCATTCGCATGATTGAATGTCCATTCGCACGATTGAAAGGCCAGTCGCATGGAGGTCATGCGACTGAAGGTCCAGTCGCATAAGTGGTCATCCGCTTTAATCCCATTCGCTTGAGGTTCATCCGCATTGTCCATTCGCACGACCAAACATTCATTCGCATGGGTATTCATCCGCATTAGTTCATTCGCATAGTGTTCAGTCGCATGGAGGCCACGCGACTGAAGGGTGTCCATACGCCCGAATAGGGCTGTTGTACCCGTGGGAAGCGTAGTTTGACTTCTAACTTTCGGGAGAAAGGGCTGATGTAAGTTTTGACGTAAAGGTTTTCGTAAGAGCATGTAAGATGACGATTGAGGCCTTAGAGAGCATGTTGGGCATGACGATGATTGTGTTGCATGTTTAGGCTTGTTACGTATGTATGATGTTGCCTTGTATGATGATGATGATTGCGTGTGATATGTTCCTTATTATGATGTATGTTTATCTTTCTGGTGGCTTTACGTGTCATGTTAATGAATGAATGAAGTATTATGTAACGTAAAGTGAAAGATAATGAAAGAGGAACATAAAGTAAGAATGCATGCATTATTGAATGATGAACAAACGAAGGAAAGGCTTGCAAGCACATAAATAAGGTGAGCAACCCTGTTGTTGAAACAGACTCGGATGGTATGCAATCCTTCACATTGCTATGAGGTGAGCACCCCTATGGTTGCAACAGACTCGGATAGGGTGTTATTGTGAAGTTGCCATGAGGTGAGCAACCCTATGGTTGTAGGAGACTCGGATAGCATGCTATCGTTGAAATTGGCAATTGGGGTGAGCAACTCTATCGTTGCAACAGACTCGGATAGCGCGAAGTCGTTGGGATTGTTAATGAGGTGAGCGACCCTGTTGTCGTAACAGATTCGAAGAACGAAAGTATAAATGAACGAAAGATTTTGTATGATAGAAGGAAGTATGAATGAACGTAAATGAATTATCAGAATAATGTACAGAACAGGATCTTGGTCATTCGACCTCAGTAATCGTGGCTGAGTGCCACGAAGAGGGTAAAGTCTGACCGGATCTAGATAGAGAAGTGAACGATAATGTAACACGTTGAATGAGCAAAGTTAATGAACGGAATGATGAAGATAATACTGATATTATGTGTATGTACGTATGATCTATGATCGCGAACGAATGTAAAGTAAAGCATGATTTATTCATAAAACAAGGACTCACTCAGCAGCGTTGACTTTGATGTGTTTCCAGTTGGCAGGTAATGATTGCTGAGGATGGCATGGGCGACTACTCAGCTCTTTTGGGATGGCATCCTTTTGATTAATGTTTTTGCATTGTAATGCGAACAAGCTATTTTGTAATGAATGTTGTATTATTTTGCAAAAGCATTTACATGGAAATGAAAGATTGTTTTAGTTTTCCGCTGCGATTTTATGAAATACAAATATAAATATATACATTTTATGTGCGATGAGAACCCAATTGTAAGCGTCCCAGGAACGGGGTCTTACAAGTTGGTGTGAGAGCCAAAGTTTAAGTGAAATGGGTAAATTTTCAAAATAAACCTAATCTTAAACTGAGAATGGGACGAAATAGGAATGGGATGCCAACCTGAGTAGGTGCGTGCCATCAGGTATTTTTACAAAGTTAACCGGTTTTATGTGCGCATGGTATGTGTTATGTGTTGTATGTGGATTTAAATACTGATATAGTCAGGATAGGTAATGCTTGGGGTGTGAAGAGTAAAGTAAGTGGCTAATCACAACTGGCCATTGTAAATAGGGACTTACTATAATTAGCATAAACTAAGCTGTTCCCTTGAATGACCGTGTTGGTGTTTGAATCTTTCAGTGTGCGTGTGATGGCCGGAGGTAGATCTTCGAAAGCTTCACGGGGTGGAGGTCACGGTGCTGAACCGCGACCCAAGAGAGGGAGACCCAGAGTGGAGAAAGTGGTTCATGAAGAACCGGAGACCCATCATCCAGAGGGTGGCGATGAAAGCGCCAATCTGAGAGCCTCAGTAAAGGAGGCTGTTGTAGAAGAAGTCCATCAGGTCATGCAGACAATCTTACTGTCTGTGGTGACTGAAGTTATTAAGGTTGTACGAGAAGGGGAAAGAAAAGAAAGAAACAGATCCTCTGGAGAACGGGAACAACCAGAGCCGGAAACGGTTCTATCTGATGACGAAGAGGAGAAGAAGAGCCTGCGCCGGAGACGGCACGAGGATGCCATTATGGGGCTTTTATGTGATGCAAGCCCCCTACTTTCGATGGAAATGGCACTGCTGCAGCTGCTCACCAGTGGGTGAGGGAAATGGAGGTTGTTCTCGATATCAGCGAGTGCCGAGAGGAACAGAAGGTGAAGTTTGCTACCCACTCTTTTGTAGATTCAGCTCTGTGCTGGTGGGACAACATTGTCCAAGCTGAGGGTAGTAGGGCCATTGGAAAATGAAATGGCCTGAGCTAAGAAAGTTGGTGATTGATGAATTTTGTCCTCATCAAGAAATGGACAAGGTCGAAAGGGAGTTCTTGCAACTGGAGGCGGAACTATGACGCACCAGCAATACACCACTAAATTCAACGAGATGGCACGTCTGTTGCCGGATCAGTGACACCCTTGTCACGAAAGATTAAAATTATATTCAGGTTTGCTAGTGGATATTCGCAGGCACATGATAGCTGCCCGGCCGAGTACGTTTACGTCGGCGATGGATTTGGCAGGGAGATTGTATGATGAGAGAACGGTAGTGGTGACTGAGGGTGGCAAGAGGAGTGGTGGTGATCGAAATTGGCGGGGGAAGAGGTTTGGTCGGGGTGATGCCTCGACGGGTAATAAGAAGGCACGACAGATGATCGCCGTGTGGTCTATCAAGTGCGGGGGCGAAAAGGTGTGGCAAGTGTGGAAGGGAGCACAGTGGGGAATGTAGGTTTGGGTCAAACTTGTGCTTCAAATATGGGAAGGCGGGGCACCTGGCAAGGGACTGTCGTATAGTCCGGTGCTATAACTGTGGTGAAGAGGGTCACGTAAGTAAGGATTGTAAGAAGTCGAAGGCTGAGAGTTCGGGGATGAAGAGAACTGGAGGTGAAGGACCGAGGGCGAGCGCCAGGGCATTTACCATGACACAGGAGGAAGCTAGGACAGACCCTGATGTCATGTCCGGTACGTTTCTAGTGAACCAAACTTTAGCTTCTGCGCTATTTGATTATGGGCTAGTAGGAGTTTTATTTCTGCTGCTTTCTGTGCTAAGCTGCCTATTAGTAGTAGACGTGTTGATGCGCCCTTTGAGGTAGAAACTGCCATAGGTATGTCTACCAGGATTTCTGAGATGATAGAGAATTGTGATGTGGAACTTGAGGGTCATAAGTTTCCTGTTAGACCGTTTGTGATGACCTTGGGTGGTTTCGATTTGGTTCTTAGGATGGATTGGTTGGCGGACTTCGAGGCGAACATTTTGTGTCGCAAGAAGATGATTCGGTTGACAGGCCTGACGGAAGTTTGGTAACGGTTTATGGTGATCGAGTCACGACGATCCCGAAGGTGATCTCAATGGCGGTAGCGGGAAATTGTATGAGGCGTGGATGTAGCCCTACTTGGCTTATGTAAAGGATGTAGATGCACCAACACCACAACTGTCTGATGTACCGGTTGTGTGTGACTTTCCAGACGTATTCCCAGAAGATTTACCAGGGTACCACCTGACAGAGAAATTGAATTTCAAATTGATCTGATACCGGGTGCCCAACCTGTTGCCAAGGCACCATATCGGTTAGCTCCGACGGAGATGAAAGAGTTAATGGAACAGTTGCAAGAGTTGCTTGATAAGGGGTTCATTAGACCAAGTATCTCTCCTTGGGGGTGCTCCGGTCCTGTTTGGTAAAGAAGAAGGATGGTAGTATGAGGATGTGCATTGACTACCGCGAGCTGAACAAGTTGACAGTGAAGAACCGATACCCCTTACCGAGATAGATGATTTGTTCGATCAGCTTCAGGGTGCCAGTTGGTTTTCAAGAATAGATCTTCGGTCTGGCTATCATCAGTTGAAGGTAAAGGAACAAGATATCCCTAAAACAGCTTTCCGCACGCGCTATGGTCATTACGATTTTCTTGTCATGTCCTTTGGTTTGACCAACGCGCCAGCTGCTTTTATGGATTTGATGAATCGTGTGTGTCAGCCGATGCTGGATAAATCAGTGATCTGTTTATTATGATATCCTGATTTACTCGAGGAGCGAAGTAGAGCATGCTGGTCACATTCGGGAGGTTCTAGAGACGTTGAGAAGGGAGAAATTGTATGCTAAATTCTCCAAGTGCGCGTTTTGGTTGCGCGAAGTTCAGTTTTTGGTCATGTGGTGAATCCTGACAGGATAAGTGGACCCGGCGAAAGTGGAGGCGGTTATGCAATGGAAGTCACCAAAGACGCCACCGAGATCCGTAGCTTCTTGGGTTTGGCGGGCTACTATAGAAGATTTATCCAAGATTTCTCTAAATTGCTTCTCCACTAACTAAGTTGACCGAAAGGATGTGAAGTTCGTATGGGGTCAAGCTCAAGAGAAGGCGTTCGAAGAGCTTAAGGCAAGACTGAGTCAAGCTCTAGTTCTGTCATTACCTGACGGAAGCGAAGATCTGGTGGTCTATTCTGATGCTTCCTACTCAGGTTGGGGTGTGTGTTAATGCAGAGAGGGAAGCTTATAGCCTATGCATCCCGACAGTGAAAGTTCATGAGGTTAATTATCCCACTCATGACTTGGAGCTAGCAGCCGTGGTCTTTGCACTAAAGATTTGGAGGCACTATCTCTACGGGACGAAGTGCACCATATTCACCGACCATAAGAGCTTGAAGTACTTCTTCGAGCAAAAGGATCTGAACATGAGGCAGAGGAGGTGGTTGGAGCTTATAAAGGATTATGATTGTGAGATCCACTACCATCCGGGCAAGGCTAATGTAGTGGCTGACGCCCTTAGCCGGAAGGAAGGACCCAAGCCGATTCGGGTGAAAGTATATCAGTTGATCATGACCTCAATGTAATGAAGCAAGTCAAAGAGTTCCAAGATGAGGCGTTGAAAGAGGATCATCTTAACTCTGAAAGAATGAGAGGTCTGGTCGCGGATTGGGTGAAAACACACTCGGTGTTAGGACCCGATTTGGTCGTGTGTGGATTCCTTGTTTTGGGGATCTACGGGTGAAATCATGGATGAAGCTCACAAGACTCGATACTCCATTCATCCTGGTGCCAGAAAATGTACCATGACATGAAGAAAGATTATTGGTGGCCGGGTATGAAGCGTGACGTGGTGGAGTATGTGAGTAAGTGCCTTACTTGCTTACACGTAAGGCAGAGCATCAAAAGCCATATGGGAAGATCCAACCTTTGGATATACCGAATGGAAGTGGGAGCACATCACCATGGATTTCATTACAAAGCTGCCGCATACCCCGAAAGGGTATGATGCCATATGGGTGATAGTTGATCGCTTGACGAAGAGTGCTCACTTCCTACCGATCTGCGAGACGTATTCATCTGAGAGGTTGGCTGATCTATTCATCAAGGAAATTGTAACTCATCATGGTGTGCCGGTGTCTATTGTGTCTCATCGCCACACTCGGTTTACATCTAAATTTTGGAAGAAGTTCCACGACGCTATGGGGACGAGGTTACATATTAGCACGGCTTATCATCCCAAAACCAATGTCAGTCAGAAAGGACCATTCAGACATTGGAAGACATGCTTCGAGCATGTGTGATTGATTTTGGTGGAAGTTGGGATGACCACTTACCGTTAGCCGAATTCTCCTACAACAACAGCTATCATGCCAGTATGGTATGCGACCATATGAGATGCTATACGGTAGGAGATGCAGAACGCTCGTTTGTTGGGGTGATATTGGTCAGATTGAATTGGGGAGCGTCGAGGTAATCGAGGCTAGAACTGAGAAGATTGAAAAGATCAAAGCCTTTATGAAGGCAGCCAAAGATAGACAGAAGTCGTATGCTGATAAACGACGCAGGCCGATTGAGTTCCCGGTGGGTGACCGGGTTATGTTGAAGGTCTCACCTTGGAAGGGTATTATCCGATTCAGAAAGCGGGGCAAGTTGAGCCCAAGGTATATAGGCCCTTCCGAATCATTGCTCGAGTGGGAGAGGTGGCCTATAGACTGGAGTTACCGGATGAGTTAAATGGAGTTCACCCAACATTCCACGTATCTCATCTAAGGAAGTGCCTAGCAGATGAAGATATGATTGTCCCATTGGAAGATATCAAAGTAGATGAACGGCTTAATTATGTGGAGCAACCAGTGGCAATCATCGATCGAAAGGAGAAAAGGCTAAGGAATAAAGTGGTTCCTCTTGTGCATGTACAGTGGAAGCACAAGAAGGGATCCGAGTCAACGTGGGAGACTGAGGAAGAAATGAGACAGCATTATCCACGTCTGTTCGAAGAATAACAGGTTTCGGGGACGAAACCTATTAAGGGGGGTGGACTTGTAACACCCGATTATTTATTCATTTATTTTGAAGCCGACTAAAGAAGAAAAGAAATAAGTCCAAGTCGAGGGATCAAACTCGCCAATGAAAATGTCGGTGAGTGGGAGTATATAAGGGAAAGGGCAGCCCTACCCTCTCCCCCACACTCACAAATCAGCCAAAAAAATGGGAGAGAGAGAAAGAAGAAAAAGAGCAAAAGTGTTGGTTCGGGTTGGTTCGAGTAGCCAAAGTTGTTGAGAAACGAGTCAAAACGAAGCTCTACTCGTCGTGGTCGTTTGTGTGAGTTCTAGAACCCCACATTTACTTGTTTTCTAACGATTTTGGGGATGGAAAACATCTGAATTCGGGTTTTTTGAGTGTGTGTATGTTAACCCGTTTGTGTATGTGTATGTGTATGTATGATGCGTTTGTGGCTTGATTGTAAACTTGTGTGTGCTTGAATGGTGTCGTGGTATGCATCCCTAAGATTTAGGATGGTCGATTTGGGCTTAAAATGGGTTTAGATGAGTTTGGAGGCCGAAACCCTCGGCTGCAGTCGGGATGAACTGCATTCTGCATCAGCTAGGGCTAGGCGACCGACTGGAGGCTGAATGGAGGCCATACGGCCGATTAGGTGCGATTGGGGTGCCATTCGCACGATTGAATTTCCATTCGCACGATTGAAAGGCCAGTCGCATGGAGGTCATGCGACTGAAGGTCCGTCGCATAAGTGGTCATCCGCATTATCCCATTCGCATGAGGTTCATCCGCATTGTCCATTCGCACGACCAAACGTTCATTCGCATGGGTTATTCATCCGCATTAGTTCATTCGCATAGTGTTCAGTCGCATGGAGGCCACGCGACTGAAGGGTGTCCATATGCCCGAATAGGGCTGTTGCACCCGTGGAAGCGTAGTTTGACTTCTGACTTTCGGGAGAAAAGGCAGATGTAAGTTTTTAGGTAAAGTTTTCGTAAGAGCATATAAGATGATGATTGAGGCCTAGAGAGCATGTTGGGCATGACGATGATGGTGTTGCATGTTAGGCTTGTTACATATGTAGTGATGTTGCCCTGTATGATGATGATGATTGCGTGTGATATGTTCCTTATTATGATGTATGTTTATCTTTCTGGTGGCTTTACGTGTCATTTTAATGAATGAATGAAGTATTATGTAACGTAAAGTGAAAGATAATGAAAGAGGAACATAAAGAAGAATGCATGCATTATTGAATGATGAACGAACGAAGGAAAGGCTTGCAAGCACATAAATGAGGTGAGCAACCCTGTTTTTGCAACAGACTCGGATGGTATGCAATCCTTGAGATTGCTATGAGGTGAGCACCCTTATGGTTGCAACAGACTCGGACAGAGCGTTATTGTGAGTTGCCATGAGGTGAGCATATGGTTGCAGGAGACTCGGATATGCTATCGTTCAAATTAGGCAATTGGGGTTAGCAACTCTATGGTTGCAACAGACTCGGATAGCGCGAAGTCGTTGGGATTGTTAATGAGGTGAGCGACCCTGTTGTCGTAACAGACTCGAATGAACGAAAGTATAAATGAACGAAAGATTTTGTATGAAAGAATGAAGTATGAATGAACTTAAATGAATTATCAGAATAATGTACAGAATAGGATCTTGGTCATTTGACCTTAGTAATCGTGGCTGAGTGCCACGAAGAGGGTAAAGTCTGACCGGATCTAGATAGAGAAGTGAACGATAATGTAACACGTTGAATGAGCAAAGTTAATGAACGGAATGATGAAGATAATACTGATATTATGTGTATGTACGTATGATGTATGATCGCGAACGGATGTAAAGTAAAGTATGTTTTATTTATAAAACTAGGACTCACTCAGCAACGCTGACTTTGATGTGTTTCCAGTTGGCAGGTAATGATTGCTAAGGATGGCACGGGCGACTACTCAGCTCTTTTGGGATGGCATCCTTTTGATTAATGTTTTTGCATTGTAATGCGAACAAGCTATTTTATAATGAATGTTGTATTAATTTGCAAAAGCATTTACATGGAAATGAAAGATTGTTTTAGTTTTTCGCTATGATTTTATGAAATACAAATGTAATTATACGTTTTATGTGCGACGAGAACCCAGCTGTAAGCGTCCCGGGAACGGGGCCTTACAAATTAGTACACTTACTTTTCAATTCTTGGATTTATTAAGGTTGGATTAGATATAAAATTAAGTAATCCACACTTAGACTGAGAGTGTTCAACCCTCGTCAAGATATACAAGAAAGCACTTTTACTCAACTTTAAAACCTCTCATATAAGTATACCACATCTCATGTTCAGGTCAATGAGAGAATCATCATGGTTAAACGAGTTGATATTCTCTGAGAAAACCACAATGGAAAAGCCATTAGGTAATCCTCAAATCCGTTTCATAAAGAAAAGATAGAGATGATTCAAAAGAATCATGGGGCATCCATTTGGACTTTAGAAAGGATTATGCATATTGGCATCTTTTGCATCAGGTGAGAATATCCAGGTCTGTAATGACTTACAACGGAGGATATCTCATCACATCAGGCTTATGATGACTCATAACAGAGAAGTAAATGGATGCAGTAAAAAGCTCTCATGGTACCACATATTAAGTCAAGGTGTGAGATTGTGACTATACAAGCAATCAATCAGAAAAGTCAAGACAACTCTTTAGTACTAAGATGGACACCCACGAATGCATATATTAATTAGTTCAATTACAAGAATCTACTTTTTTAGTATAATTACATAATCTTACCTGCAAATCATATCTGATCATATCAGACTTTATTAGCGAGTGAAGTATGACACTGATTAACTAATGTACTATCAATCCCACAAATTGCAAGGCAAATTTAATCCAAACACTTATAACTACTAAAGTATTGTTTTTGTATTTTCATTTTATAATTTTTCTTTGTTTTTGCATATTTTGATGTTGTATATCTTTTTCACTAAACGCACACGCACAATATACATAATGAGGCAGTTAACATTGACAGTATAACTTTGATTTGATTAAGAAAGTGAGGGAGGGTTATTATCATTTTGAAAGAGAAAATCAATTTTCAATAAGATTAATAAGACCAATTGACTCAACTAAGTACTCAATCCTTCCTAGTAGAAAAGATTGGTAAACAAGTCAGCCAGTTGTTTTTCTGTTGAAATCTGAATCAAATGATTAAACCTTTTTCAGAGTTGTATCTAAGAAAATGATATCCAATCTCGGTATGTTTTGTTTTAGAATCTCGATATGTTTTGTTTTAGAATGTTGGACAATCTCGATAAATTCGGTTCCATTATCATTTCTAATTATTTTAACTTTTTGATCTAACTGATTTTCCACTTTAATGATAAACTCTTTTAAGAGATCAGTTGTTTCAAATTTTGAATGAAGAAAGAGAACCCAAGTAAATCTTGTAAAATCATCAATGATGACTAAACAGTATGATTTCTTTCTGATACTTTGTATGTTTACAGGACCAATAGATCCATATGTAACATTTGTAACGGTTTTATATTTGAGTTTATTTGTTTGGTCTTATAAGATGCTCTATGTTGTTTTCCTTTCAAACATGCTTTGCAAAGGTCAGAAGTTGAGAACTACTTTGAAGGGAATCCAATAACATGGTTTCCTGCTGCAAGCTTGTTCATGTTCTTGAACTTTGAATGACCGAGACGTCTATGCCAAAGTTGGCTTTCATCATTAGATGCTCTAGCAATAAGGCAGGTTATTTCTGTAGAGGGATCAACTTATGACTTGTCTAGTTTGTAAACATCTCTTCACGAACAGCTTTGACAACAACCCACTCTTTGCTGATCTGAAACCCTGGCATTCCTTCATGGGTTATCTTTCCCCTTGAATCTCCACCAAATGCGACATGAGTGCCATCTTTTTGTTTAAAATCTTGAAGCAAGGCTTGATTACCTGTCATGTGCCGGCTACACCCACTATCAACATACCATGTGTTTATTGGTCTTCGTGGGCGTACCTGCATGCAAGAAATTTAAGATGCGTTAGTAACCCAACCAGAAATGGTCTTGGGCTTTCCAAATTTATCACCTATGGTAAACTGTTTGAAATGAAGTTTGTTTACATCAGGTTTATTTTGAAATTTGTGATTTTCAAATCCTCTTTTGCAACCAGTTTGATTATCTTTTCTTTGTTTTGTTTTCAAAGCATTAAATCTGTATTCAAGATCATCATCAAGAAATTTTGAACCATTGTTTGAAACATTATAAAAGTTTTTCTTATTATAAGTTTCATTGTTCATTCTCACTGAGCATGGAATAATTGTCTTTGATCATACTGTTTTGATTCAATGTTTGAAACATTATACAGATTGTCAAAGTCTGAATTGATTCTTCTAGATGATCTCAAACCCCGAGAAGGTGATTTTGTTAGATTTTGAAATCCATTATAATGATTTCTTTGAAACTTTGGATTAAGATATCCTTAATTGTCAAAAATCTTTCTAGGTGAGTTCTTCTTGAAGAACCAATCATCTGTATTATGATTTCTTTCATCACATAAAGCATAGTTGTAACACCCCGAAATTTCTACTTAAACAAAAGGAAAAGAAAAGTAAATAGAAAGAGTGGAAATTGTGCACAAATGGAGGGGGATAATGTGTACAAAGTATAAATCATATTATTTTAAGATATTTAAGCGCATGGTCACCCATATCAAGCAGAAACCTGCTTGATCTTGGAAGAAGAAGAGAGAGAGAGAGAGAGAGCTCGGTTCTAGAGAGAGAAAGAGGAAGAAGAAGCTGAAAAAGGTAAGTCTTCTCTTGTTTGAGCTCGATTTCAGTTGGTTATTGAGTTCTTGACCGAAGTTCCGGTTGTTTAGAGTTTGTTTTCGGGATTCAAGAGCTGAATCGAAGGTCGGACTCGAACGGGAAGATTGTTGCTTAAAAGCTGCTAAAGGTGAGTTTCTAGAACCCCTCTTTTATGGATTTTCAACTGATTTGGGGCTATTATGCATACTAAGTATATGTTTTTAAAGAAACCGTGGACTTACAGCTTTATGTACGAATGTTGTATGTATGTATGAAAGTTATAGTGATGATTATGGGATAGAGATGATGTTTAGCATGCTTAGATGGCCTTAGTATGTTAGATCTATGTTTGGGTATGCTTAGAATGATTATCGGGTGAAATTGGTAGCATAGAAAAGATTTCAGAATGTTTGATGAACATGAACAGTGGTTCATGCGCCCAAACAGTTGTCCATGCGTCCAGCATGAGAGACCAGACGCCTAAGTGTTGGCCATGCGCCCAAGGGTGGGTCATGCGCCTAAATAGTGGCCATGCGCCCAACATATTGGCCCATGCGTCTAGGTGTTGGCCATGAGCCCAAGGGTGGGTCATTCGCCAAAATAGTGCCCATGCGCCCAAGTGAAGAAAAGGCTAAGTGTGGACCATGCACCTAAATAGTGCCCATGCGTCCCAAAGATTAAAACGGCTAAGTATTGGCCATGCGCCTAAGCAGTGCCCATGCGCCCAAAGTGCTAGAAACGGCTAAGTGTTGGTGATGCGCCTGAACAGGGCAGAAACGACAAAATAGTGCCCATGCGCCCAGACTGTTTTATACCTAGAATTTTTATGCTCATGCGCCTGGAAGGACCCATGCGCCCACTTTGGACTTAAGGTTTTCTAAGTTGTTTTAAGGGGTAAATGGGGAGATAGGCCTGGTTATGATATGGCTTATGTTTGATGTGTGTTATGTATGTATGATGTGCCTGTATTGGTGATGGTGTATGTTTATGTTATGTTTGTTCCTTATTATGTATGTATGTCTTCCCTTGGGTTTGTGTCGAACATTAATAAATGTAATGAAAGTATTATGTAACGTAAAGTGGAAGATAATAAAACAGGAACGTAATGAATGAATGCATGCATGAATTAATGAACTAAAGAGAGAAGTATAGAGAGGCTTGAAAGCATATGTACAGAGGTGCACGACTCTAAATGGCTTAAGCTCTACCGTGTGAGGTTCGGCAAATCCTAAAGTGTGCACGTAGGGGTTCTAGTCTTTGTGACTGACCTTCAAAGGTGTTAGCCACTTTGGTGGGGGTGTTGTTACCCACTTCGGTGGGGGTGTCGTTACCCACTTCGGTGGGGGTGTTGTTACCCACTTCGGTGGGGGTGTTGTTACCCACTTCGGTGGGGGTGTTGTTACCCACTTCGGTGGGGGTGTTGTTACCCACTTCGTGGGGTGTTGTTACCCACTTTGGTGGGGGTGTTCTTACCCGAGTTATGTATAACTTCAGGGTGTGGCATGAAGCCAAGCATATGTAAGAGGTGAGTGACTTTGTGTCGCAATAGACTCAAAAGAGGTCCTTGTCGCGTATCCCGGTACTGTGTCAGTCTTCGGACATGAGTCGGGGGTTTGTGTGTCAGGCCCCGGCACAGTATCAGTCTTCCGACGTGAATCGGGGGTATTGCATGAGACAGGATACAGATTGCGTACGCCAGTACTGTGTCAGTCTTCTGACATGAGTCGAGGGTTTCTGAGCAGGCCCCGACACAGTATCAATCTTCGGACATGAGTCGGGAGTATTGCATATGACGAAAGTGACGGATGATGAGATCCGTGTCGCGTATCCCGGTACTGTGTTAGTCTTCGGACATGACTTGGGGGTTTTTTGTGTTAGGTCCCGGCACAATATCAGTCTTCGGACATGAGTCGGGGATATTGCATGAGACGAGATAATGGGGTGAGCGACTTTGTGTTGCAATAGACTCGGATGGGGTCCAATCCTTGTGATTGACCACATGTATAGAATCCTTGCTGCTTGCCTCAGGTACTGGAGTCAGCTTCATGCACAATGTTCGGGGTCTATGAAAGACCTCAGGCCCAGTAACCAGCTTCATGCACAATGTTCGGGGTATAGTATATGGCATTGATCCGGAATGAAACGAAGAGATGACCAGTGAATGTACTTACCTCAGGCCCAGTAACCAGCTTCGTGCACAATGTTCGGGGTATTGTACATGTCACAAGATGTAATGAATGAACAAAGCTAACGAACGTAATGACGAAGATAATAATGATATTATCTGTATGTACGTATGATGCGTGATCATGAATGATGTAAAGTATATCATGTTTTGAAATAAAGTAAAGAATGCTTTTAATGAAAGTAAAGTATTTTGTTATAAAACTAGAACTCACTCAGCGTCGCTGACTTTTGTATGCATGATAGTTGGCAGGTATATGTTGATGCTGAGGAGTTGCAGGCATGGATGCATAAGCTACTGGGAGCATTTTGAGGCTGGCATCCGTATTTTGACATGTCATGTATTTTGAGATGAAAACTGATGTTGTAAATGACATTTTTAGTTATTAACGAATGTTTTATGTTCCGCTGCAAAACTTAATGTACATTTTATAATGTTTAAGTGCGATGAACCACTAGCTGTAAGGTGCCTGAGAATGGGGCCTTACAATAGTATTTGTTAAAATAACAATAAATTGTGTTTTGATTTGTCATATCACATATGTGACAGTATTTGTTGAAATAACACTCAGAAGTGTTATGATTATACATGTCACATATATCACAATATTTTTGAGGTTTTTGAAATAACATTTGCTTAATCATTAAACAAGATGCCACATTTGATTCTTGTTTGATTTTAGGAGTGGATTGATTAAGCTTTTGTTTTGCCTGTGTAAGTTTGGTCTTTTGATATTTAGGATGTGCCTTTTTAACATGTTCACCATTCTTTAACTCCTTAGATACAAATTTGTTTCATACAACGGAAGTCTTTGGACCTGAACCTATTTTTAGATCAGAGTTAGATTTAATCTTTGGTTTTGTTATTGTTTTAGATATGGTGTTCATGTCAAATGTTCCTGCTGACACAAACTTCACAGGTTTAATTTGACTTGTTTTGTTTATTAGGTTAGAGATTTTAGGAGTTTATTTTCTTCTCCTTTGATTTCTTGATGATTTCTTCAGAATTTGTGTTTTATTGAATCTTGGGAAGATTCATTTTCAGACTTTTTAATATGAGTTAATTCATTTGAGCTTGAATCATTAGAATATGAAGTGTCTAATTTTTCTTGACATTTTCCTTTCAGTTTAAGCTTGATCTCATTTACTTTTTCAATTTCTTGATCAGTTTGGCAATTTTCCATGACACATTCACTTTTTGGAACAAATAGCTTTTTGTTCTTTAGACGAGGCTCATATAATTGTAATTTAATTGGATGACCATTTTTAATCTTTTTTGTGTCATTCTCCTCAAATATTTGAATGTTTACTTTTTCAATTTCACATTCAGTATTTTCTTGATCAATCTTCTTTTTTTCTTGAATTTCTGTAAGTTTGGCCTTGTTTTCTGGAGAATGATCCTGTGTGTTAAATTTTCTGGTAAAGTTTTAGAGATTGATTCAGGCATAGGTTCATGTGTGAAACCTAATCCTGATTTATCTTTATCTTTTCTTCTATTTACCAGTTGCTCGACAATAGTCTTTGATCTTTTTACTTTTGCCAAATCAACTTGAGTTGCAACATGTGCCACCTTTTCTTGTTCAAGTGACTTTGTCATTTCTTCAAGTTGTTTCTTAACTATTTCAAGTTCTTTTTGTAAGGCCTCGTTCCCGGGACGCTCACAACTGGTCAATCATCGCACATAAAATATATAATTACATTAACTTTACTAAAATCATGCAGCGGAAACACTTTAAACAAACATTTCATTTCCTTTAAATAAACACTTTTGGAAAATATTCAATCGTTCATTACAAAATATAGTTCGTTCATCTTACAATGCAAAAATGTTATACAAAAGAATGCCATCCAAAAATGCGAAGTCGCTGCCCCGCATCATCCTCAACAATGCTCACCTGCCAACTAGAAAATGCATAAAAAAACAGCGTTGCAGAGTGAGTTCTAGTTTTATAAAAACATTGCATTACCTTCCATTCATTAAAACATTTTCATTACTATCGCACGTGATCACACATTATACATACATCAAGGTAATAATTAGTATGTTCATCATCGTTCGTTTCGTACATTTCGCATATTTCGTACTTATCGCACTTTTCATACATTATTATCTTTCACTTCTATCTAGGTCCTGTCATGTGCTTAACCCCCCTCTAGAGCACCAAGCAATTCATCTAGGGTTAAACGACAAGGACCTCATATCGCACGTATGGAGTGGTCAATAGGACGGACTCCCCCTATGTGTGAACTCTTATGGGTTAGCCAAGATCGCACGATGTATAACACACAGTAAATAGGAAATCGCATGTATTGGAGCGGTCACCAAGATTGAACTCTTACTGTGTGTATGAACCCTTATGAGTTAGCCAAAATCGCATGCTGTAGACACACACAGTTGAGCTAACAACTCTTAATGAGTTGTGAACCTCATTTGATTTGCTTGCAAGGCTTTTCATTCGTTCCTTTATTATGTTCCACTTTATTATCTTAAATCTTTCACTTCATTAAGATAATACTTTACGTTCATTATCAATATCACACCAAGTAAAGTCACGTCATCATATGTGATAAAGAACATAAGAAAATATATCATACATAACATACATAGTATACACAACCAACATACGTCAACATCATCATACATAGCATCAATCATACGTCATCTTAAACACCATGCTTCGCATATTCACATACATAAACATATGCATATCAAGCATAAATCATCACAATACATAACTGACCCACCGCGGGACAATGGGGGTTCGACGGCAGCAGCCCCTGATAGCGGGGTTCTAGGGGCAGCATCCCCTAGTGGGGTCCAAGGGGTAACGCCCCTAGCTGGGGTCGTGCTTATCGAACAATCGATCTTCTCGTTAAAACCTCTTAAAATCTCGGTCAATTAAATCGTATATTTTGTATGCATTTCCAGCCCCAAACTAGTTCAAAACCTTTAAATTAGGGGATCTAGAACTCACCTGGACTCGATGAGTAGCTTTTTAATCAAGCTTACAAAGCAAGAGTTGCACAGCACAGCCTGCAGATAAGTTAACACTCAAAGTAGTTAATTTCTGCCTAATTTCGCTGCTAATTTCGCTGCCAGACCAGCAATTTCGCTGCTAGTTTCGCCAGCAGTTTCACTGCTAGTTTCGCTGGCAGTTTCGCTGCTACTTTCACTGCCAGTTTCGCCCAACTTTCGTTGGAAAACCATGTCTGCGAAACTACCTGCGAAACTATAGTTTCATAGGAAGATGCACAGTTTCGCAGGACGAACAACTAATTTCGCTGGATGAACACCCAGTTTCGCAGAACGGGCTAAAAAATACGAACCAACCCATTTTTGACAGAAAACTTCAATCTTTTACATCCAAAACCTTGGTTTATCACCCAATAAGCTATATCAAAGCTTCTTACATGTTTTCTTACACAAAAACATTAGTTTTGGGCGAATCTTTGCCACTTTCAAAAACCCCAAACATAGAATCCGGGTTTACATCAAAAGGAACGACTAAATGATGTTTCTTACCTGGATTTGTGGTGTTTTCTTAGTGTTTGGATGCCCACGAACACCAATCTTCAATCCCGAGATTAATCGAGCCTTGAATCTTCAATTTTCTCTACTTTCTCTCTCTACTCTCTCTAGAACTAGAGTGTTGCGTTGCAAATGAGAACTGCTCAAGGTGATCCATTTATATATACTGGGCGTTCCCGAGACCTTAAACTCGCCAACACCTAACCCACAATATCTACTCGGTCTATAACCCATATCCGTCTTATTTTTATTAAATTATCTCGTCTAAGCCTATTATTATTATTTGGCTCGCTTAGACATTATTCGGGGCGTTACACTTATAGAGTTTTATTCCAACTTGCTTGAAGTGACATTATTTTTTAATTAGCAACTTTATGATCATCTTTTAGTTTTCTGTGCATTGATTCTTCTTGTTTTAATTTGTCACATATTTTGAACGAGTAAGTTCTATAATGTTCAACCTGTTAAAAGTTCTTTTTTGCATAGTTTTTCTCTTACTTCAGTTGGAATTTCAGGATATGGATTTGAAGACTCGGTGTAAGAAGCAGATTTTACAACCTTTGGTTGTTCAGACTTTACCATGAGTGCAACTTCTTCCTCCTTTGGTTCTAACTTGTCACTCTAGTCATAGTCTTTCTCATTTTCTGATTCATCAGTTTTTAGATCCTTGTCTTCACGCCATTCATCATTTATTTTTGAAATCAATGTTAAACCTGAAATAATATCAGAAGTAAATTGTTCAGCATATGCACTCCAGTCATAACCATCTTTTATGCTTACAACTATTGATTTTTTTTGTTATTCAGCTGATTTTTTTTTCATTATTTAATTCAGGCATAGGCAGACTCTGATATGGTTTCTTGAATGTCTTTTGAGTCTAATGCTGATGTCTTTGATTATTTGAACTGCTTTGACCATTTCAACTTTGAGTTCTTGGAGCTTTGCATTCTCTTGAGAATGACCATAAGTATTGCAGTTGAAACATTTTGATTTTGACTTGTCAAAACCAACTGTTTTGTTGGCATTTGGCTTATAGTTCCTCTTAACATATGATTGCTTTTGTGTTCTGCAAGCAATCACTACCATTTTCCAATTCAAGTCCATTTCTTCTACGTCATTAGGATCCATCTCGAATAAATCCTGCAAAACCAAATCAATCTGAGTTAGATAACTACCCTGATAGGCTTGAAAGCTTGACATAAAAGTTGTAAAAGCAGTTTTGGACTCTTCATCCTGCAGTAGGATATTAATAAAATCTTTAACTTTGCTAGGATTAGTAGAGTTAGAAGATGGAGTCTCATTGTGGGTTTTTGGCACAGTAGATTTTGGGGAAGACTATTGTTGTTCTGGTTGAGCTGAATAGATTGGCGTACATGTGAAAATTCCTGCTCCCACGAACAGATCACCCTCATCTTCAGGAGTAGTGTCATTCTTGGCAAGAAAGGCATTTTCAACAGTGTTTGCTGGAGAAGCAACATACTTATATTGTGATGTTGAAGTGGATCCATCATTATTTCTTGAACTCTCATCAGTTTCTACAGATTCAATCTTTGCTATAAGATGATCAAGATCCATAGGAAATCTTTAAGTGTGCTTTAGCAGGGTTACAGTTTGTTTCCATGAGGATGGAAGTGCATTTAGGAGTATGTCATTTAAATCTTCAAGATCATTTTTGGTTCCTAAAGTAGACATTTCAGATATGAGTTGAACATATCTATTCATCATTTGATTTATAGTTTCTCCTGATATATGCTCAAAAAGTTCAAGTTGTCTCTTCAACGTTTGTCTTTTGAGATCTTGGATTTCTTTACCTCCTTCACATATGACTTTCAAGCTTTATACATTGTATAACCAGTTTGATAGTTCTCCAATCTTGAAAGTACTTCCAGAGGTAAGCTTTAACATCATTCTTCACCTTCTTTATGTCATCACCAATTAAGCCATGTTCAAGATATGGTTCTTGAGTTTCTTTAGTATAAACAACTCCTCTATCAAGACCACCTAAGGTGATTGGAATGTGAGGTCCTTTTTCAATTTACTTCCACAGATCAGTGTCATTGAGTTCAAATGAAGTTTTAATGTGGGTGACCAATTTTTAAAATTGGCTCGATCTTTAGCTTTGGTACTTTGTTCTCTGAGTCTTCAGACTTAGCCATGATTACGTTTATGATTCAAGAAAATATGCTATTTTTGATGTTTTACTTTCGAAAAGAAATAAAGAAATGAAAATATTTTTGATTTTTGGATTTTTGAAAAAAATTCTAAGTATTAAATGATAAGTCTGAATTAGATGCGTCTTAACAGTAGTGATGCGCCCGCACAATGATGAAACGTCTAAATACTAGAAAGGCTCCCCAACTTGATTTTCAAGTGTAGAAACGCTTGGAACAGTTTTCGAACACCTAAACAGTTATCAAATGCCCAAACAATATTGATGTGCGTGAACAGTGTCAAAACGCCTGAATAGTTCCAAAACACCTGGGACTGACTTCGGAAAAATGTCTAAATCAGTGCTAATACGTCCACACAGTGTCAAAATGACTACTCTGAAAACGCCTGAACAGTGTTAAAGCATCTGAACAGTGTTCGTGCGCCTAAACACTTAGGTATTTTTCAGATGATTTCAACACCTCAAACGCCTAACTCATAACAACCTGATCTTAACCAATTTTCCAAAAACTTGATAAAATGATCTGAAACTCTTCAATCATGTCACAATAACACCGATTAGCAATCCTTTAACTTCATATCTTCCAATTAACAACAACTGAGACTTAATTTTGCAAAAATCAGTGTGCAAATATGAAGAACTATTCGAACACTAATTTTAACAAAAACTCAGATTTGTTGATGTAAAATCAGTCACTTGAGATTCAAATCATGTTTCTAATGATGAAACACAACTAAATCATCAATTAATTGCACAATTGCGATCAAATCACATATTCAAGTGATCAAAAATGCTCAAAAAGTCGTTTTTGAACTTCAATCACTGAACTGAAAGCTCTGATACCATTTGATAGGTTCAAATGGATCGATCTATGATTGATATCAAACAATTGACACTAATATGAACAATATAATGAAATAAACAAATATCAGAAGAATTCATAGAGTTTTCATTGATATTAGCTAGATTACAAAGTGCAAACTGAGAATAAATATGTAAAGTTGTTGCCGGCATATAGATAGCAATCCTATTTATACTAATAAACAATAAAACAAAATGGAACATATATTTACACAATAAGTCCCTAATCTATGACAAAAGTTATCTAAAGACTAAAATGCTAATCTTTCTAGGTTTCTAACATAACTAAACACGCTTAAGAAGTCATAACATGAACTATTATAAACTTGCAAATGACCTTTCCAACTTATAAACGATTAAACACGCTAAATACATGATATTAATGTGTCTTGACTCATTTAATCATCCGATAAATTTAAATATGACGAAATAGATGTTCTTGAAATAACTATAGAGATTAAAATCATCGGGAACTAAATTTCAACACGTAATTTGAGAAGGAAAAGTATAAACATAAGATATAGGCTTTTGATGTGACTAACGGATTTAAACACATGTGATCAATGTCCTCGAGTTGTTAGTAAAAAAATATCTATAATTATTAATACATTACAAGTAAAATAAGTCTTCTTGATATAAAAGGAGTAACGTCAATTAAAAGTCTTGGTAGTTGATGATTGTATGTAAAAAAATAGAAGAATAAGTAAATATATGTTGAATAAGTGATGATTAATATTTTTATTGTTTATATTGTTGGTAGTATTAACGGTTTGTTATTAACAACAATGGTACTATAATTATTGTTATTGATATTATTTCCAACATTAAATTTTAAAGATTATTGTTTCTAATATTATAATATACATATTCGTAACTCGACAATTTTAAATGCAAGCAATAGAACTCTTAAAAATAAATGATAAATGTTTAAATAGATAAAATTCTAATATTTAATGGATGTATAAATAGTAAATTACATTTGTTTTTAATACTATTATTATTTTTAAAATCAGTTTTTATTTTAATTTATCTATAAGATCATATTATTAATGTTATGCTTAATATTGATTTAATCACTAACACTAATCAAAATTTCTATAAGTCACATGTAGTGTTTCTTTTTATTCACCATCACTGCACCTAGGATTTGTGCACCTGTTGCTATTAAAATAATAAATAACCATTTAATAACACATTAGTGATTATTATATTCTTTCCAAATTATAAACACATTTTCAAAAGATTAAAACATGTTTCATTTTATTTAAAAAGATAATTCTCTATAACCAAAAAGTTACAAAATAAGCACCACCACAACTGCCCATCCTCAGAACTCACATAATGTCACACCCCAACATTGATGGCGGAAACGTCGAGATGTGAATGTTAAGATCGTTCACAGCCACATAACGCTATTATAAATCTCAAATATAATAATCATAAGTTTCAAATGTAACATTACAAATATAAGTCTCTAATAAGATAAATCAACAAGTCATAATAAGAAATATTTCAAGTTTATTTATTTATTTAACTAGGTCCATTCCTAGGTGTGAATATGCTTCAAAGGTGGCAATCAAATTTGCGAATTTCTTACAAAATGTTCAAAATAAAAGGTCAACATAATGTTGGTGAGATTTCCATAGTTTTCAACACATATGTATATAAAAGATGGCAATTCATGTTATAAGTTAGAGAACAAAGTAAGTAGGGATATAAGACAGAATGCGTAATCAAACCTTGAATGTTTTACAAGTTTCAACATTTACAAGTTTATACGATTAGCTAAGTGTACTTTGATTAACCAAGCAAGTTTGTCAGGCCCATAGATCTATGACGTCGCCAGGCTAGCAATAGTTAATGATTGTACATATAATCGTCAATACATGGTAAAGATCAATTAACCACAACATACAAGTGAATTGTTATAAGTTTAAAAGAATCAAACATTTTACAAGTTCAAAGATTATAAGATAAATGATTCACCCCAAAGTGTGAAAATATCAAAAAGGGGTATAGAAATACTCACATCACCAATAAGTATATAATTGAAGATTAATAGAATAATAAACGCCGTTTCAACGTAGTTCTTTACAATGCACCTAAAATGTATATATATAATTACAAAATTTTAGTTAAGTAATAAGTTTTATGGATTAACGAAGACTAGAGTTCAATGTGGTATTAGGAATGTCAAATAATTATGTTTAATATAAAGAACCGTTTGTATTTATTAGTATCAAAGAACATTATTATATCTTATATAGAGTTTTATGTAAAAATTATAACACTTATAATTATTTCCTAAAGGTTGAATAAAGTCTAATAAACAAAATCTTAACAATAATTTTTACATTTGAAATCATCACATTTGTGGAACAATTTTTGGTTAAAGTATAGTTTTTTTATTATAAAAACAAATTATTTAATAATATTTTTTTAGAATCTTTGTAAAGAAAAGAAAGTATAAAAAGTATTTCTTTTTAAGAAATCAATTTACAGAAAATAACTAAAAATATTTTTAAAATTATCAGATTTTACAGGAGAGCTTTTTATAATTTAATAGAAATATAAAATTAAGGTTGAAGGCTTAAAAAACCTCAAACAAAACATGGGGTCTCCCGGATTCGAACTGGGGACCTCAAGTTTATGGGGCGCGCATCTTACCAGCTGCTCTAAGGCTTCAGCCGTGTTAAAAAACCGGTTTTAAAAACTTATAAACATAACCCCAATGCATTTCCCCCAAATCAAGAACCCTAGATTTGATTGATCCCAAATTAAACCATAAAATGATGTTGTTAATAGAATTAACCATGGGGCTTTTTGAAACTGAAAACATACTCTATGTGTGAAATATTCCGAAGCCAAGACAAATATCTTCTCAAGCCAAACATGAAGTCTTCCGAAGCCTCCGAGACAAAGTCTTTCGAAGCTTCAAGTTCATGAAGACTGATTTCCTCCGAAGACTTTTAGTAACATTCTTTATCTAATGTACTGTTTCATAAAACGGGACACCTTTCCACTGCACCTCTGCAAGTCACCAACTTACATGAGTTGGTGAAAAAGTCCATGCTTTTGGTAAATATACATTGAGGTCTTAAGTCTGTAACTTTCTACTTTATGTAGTTTATCCTTTTTGTAATAGATAAGGATGTGTACTTTATCCTTTTTGTAATAGATAAGGATCTGTCTTTTGACTCTACAATTGATTTTGTTTGTGTCTAGTCAATTGTATTCAGCTGACTTTCAATGTATAGCCGGCTGTAGGATGTAGTATAAGTATCTCATGTTCTTGTATCTTTTATATATGCTTTGTAACACTTGTAATAGAACATAGAGAAGGCAATATACTGCATTCTTGAAAACCATACACTTGTGTTCTTTGTGTTCTGTCTCTTGCATTACTTGTGTTCTTAGTATCTCAACACTTGGTTAATCTAGTTTACTGTTTGATTAAAGTTTAGTTATCTCCTTTTTGTGTTGTTGTGTTGTAACTAACCCTTCAACGATCCTGCACTTTTACTCCCTATGCTTAAACGAACGTATACATGTGTTTAATTACCTGGATTGGTGAAAAATCAATAGAGAACGAGCACAAGAACAGCCGCGACTCACGTATCACAGGTTTGATGTTCAAACGACGATGTTAATCAAATTAGTTGCACAGATAATCTCTAATGAACCCAATGATGAAAAGCCCTCTATCAATTTCAAGTTAGGAAGCTCGGAAAGTGGTGTCCACTTGTTGCAAGTCGCGGCTAGTTGTGGGAATCGAAGATGATGTTCGTGTTTGTTTCAGGTGTAATTGAAACCAATATTCGTTTAGAGGTTTCCAGATGGTTGTTTATGTTGAGTTAATTAGGTTATTATTGATAATTAATGTTCGAACGGATCGATTGATGAAGTCAACGGTTACTCAACGTGTTTAAGTTCAAAACGATTGTTTAAACTCAATTAAGACTATAATTGAGTTCGAAACATGTCTGCGAATCGACTGGGATGATTTACAGTCAGAAATCAGGAAGTTTTCGGGGGTTTTTGATCTCACCGGAGGGCGCCGGAGGTGGTCGGTGAGACCGCCGGAATTGCGGCCAAGAGGGTGCAACTTTCGGTTATTTGCACAAATGGTCCCTCAACTTTGAAATTTTATTATTTCATGTGTGAACTTCTATTTAAAGGTTATTAAATTGACAATTCAACTCCCTTAACTTTAAGTTTTAAACATTTCCAAGATTAGTATTTTTTTATAAACCAATTAATAATAATAATAATATTATTATATTATTATTATTATTATTATTATTGTTGTTGTTATTATTATGATTATTATTTATTTAATAATTAACATTATCAATGTTCAAATTAAAGAAAAATAAGGACAAATTAAACAATTAAAACGATAAGCATAAGTAGCCATAAGTTTCATATATGGCAACAACGGTCCCTACAAGAATAACGATGTTAACTTTTAATTTAACGAAAAGTACGAAATGTTACAGTCTCCCCAACTTAAAATAAATTCGTCCCGAAATTAAGAATAAACTAAGCGAACAAATGCAGGTATTTTGCTTTCATGTGGTCCTCACGCTCCCAAGTGAACTCAGCTCCACACTTATTCTCCCAACGAACCTTGACAATTGGAGTAGTTGTCATTTTAATTTTCTTCATAATACGATCCATAACTTCAACAAGTTTCTCAACAAAGTGTAATGACTCGTCGATCTGAATGTCTTCCGGTGAAACATGCAGACTCTCGTCGGCAAAACACTTTCTCAAATTTGAGACATGGAACACAGGATGAACTCCACTAAGATCGGAAGGTAATTCCAGTTTATAAGCCACTTCCAACCCTTTTCAATAATTTTGAAAGGACCTACAAATCTTGGAGCTAGTTTACCCTTCTTTACAAAGCGAAGAACACCTTTCCACGATGAAACCTTAAGAAGAACCATGTCTCCAACTTGGAACTCCAACGGCTTACAACGCTTATCGGCAGAACTCTTTTGTCAACTTCTTGCCACTTCAAGGTTCTTGTGGATTGTGGAGACTTTATCAGTCATTTCTTGTATAAGTTTAGGACCAGTGATGAAGTTTCATTAATGTTGGTCCAGTAGATCGGTGATCGGCATTTACAACCATAAAGTGCTTCAAATGGTGCCATCTTAATACTCGAGTGATAAAGATTGTTATACGAAAATTCCGCGAGCGATAAATGCGTATCCCAATCACCACCAAAGTCAAGAACACATAGTTGTAGACGACCAAAAGTGTGAAGTGAAACGAGCGTAGACGACCAAAAGTTCTTGCATAGACAACCAAAAGTGTGAAGTGAAATGAGCGTCTCGGTCGGATATGATGTGCAACGGCACGCCATGACGACTCACAATTTCGTCCATGATGTGCGAGCCAGTCTTGAAACTTTGTACGTGTCTCGTATAGGAATGAAATGTGTCGTGTTGGACAAACGGTCAACAAGCACCCATATACTATCATGACCACGAGGAGTACGAGGTAACTTGGTTATGAAATCCATGAATATATGTTCCCATTTCCACATAGGGATTTCGGGTTGTTCAAGTAAACCACTTGGTCGTTGGTGCTCGGCTTTGACCCTTGCACATGTGAGACACTTGGAAACATAGGAAGTGATATCTTTCTTCATTCCAAGCCACTAGTATTGGACACGCACGTCCATGTACATTTTATCGGAGCCGGTATGCACGGAATATCGAGTTTGATGAGCTTCGTTCATAATGAAGTGTTGAAGGTTAACACGATCCGGAATCCAAAGTCAATTCAAGAAGTACCACATGTCATTCGCTTTTGTCTCCGGTTGTGACCAAATGTTAGCCATGAAATCTTCATCTTTCCCCTCGTCAGTTAACGCTACTTGTTGAGCCTCGCAAAAGCATAACTCGAGATCATTCTCAATCCTTATGTTTTGAAGCATGACAGTAGCCTGGTTAACATCCACATAAATCTTGGTATCAAATTCTCCTAACGTATCAAACCATTGACTTCTATCTCGAATTTCTTGAAGCGAGACAAACTTGTTGTGGACCTTGC
Source organism: Flaveria trinervia (assembly GCA_025506515.1). Lineage (NCBI taxonomy): Eukaryota > Viridiplantae > Streptophyta > Magnoliopsida > Asterales > Asteraceae > Flaveria > Flaveria trinervia. Next base: position 41,554,690 of record CM046443.1, on the reverse strand, counting down.
GATTCAGCACGTCAGCTACAACATTCGCCTTTCGAGGATGGTAGCGAATGTCACAGTCGTAGTCGTTAATCAAGTCAATCCAACGTATTTGTGTCATGTTGAGATTCTTTTGGTTGAACACGTGTTGGAGACTCTTATGATCAGTGTAAACTATGCATTGCGTCCGATAAAGATAGTGTCGCCAGATCTTCAAAGCGAAAACCGCGGCACCAAGTTTAAGATCATAAGTTGTGTAGTTCACTTCATGAACCTTCAATTGCCTCGACGCGTATGCTATGACTTTGCTTCGTTTCATGAAAATACAACCAAGAATTTGATTAGAGGCATCATAGTGCACGGTAAAGTAGTCATTTCCATCGCGGAGTGTGAGTATAGGAGCGTTGCACAACTTGCGTTTCAATGTCTCGAAAGCCTCTTCTTGCTCGGGTCCCTATTCAAAAAGTCGATTCTTTTGAGTTAGCGCCGTTAATGGTTTAGCAATCTTCAAAAAATTTGCTATGAACCTATGGTAGTATCCCGCTAAACCCAGAAAAGAACGAACCTCGGTTGGGGTTGTGGGAACACACCAATTCTTCACGGCTTCTATTTTTGCAGGGTCGACGTGAATTCCTTGACTATTCACTACATTCCATAAGAATTGAACTTCTTCTAACGAGAACTCACACTAGGAAAATTTGGCGTATATTTGCTACTTCCTTAAAAGTCACGAACTTGTCGCAACTGTGTCTTGTGATCAATTTTCGTCTTGGAATAAATAAGAATGTCATCAATGAACACGATCACAAACTTATTAAATACGGTTTACATACTTGATTTATGAGATCCATGAACATGGATGGTGCATTGGTCAAGCCAAAAGGCATAACCATGAACTCGTAATGTCCATATCGAGTACGAAAAACGGTTTTTGGAATGGTGTTATCGTGAACACGTAATTGACGATACCCAGAACATAGATCGATCTTTGAGAATTGAGTTGCTTCTTGAAGTTGATCGAAGAGATCATCAATTTGAGGAAGAGGGTATTACTTTCTGATGCTAAGTTTGTTGAGTTCTCAATAGTCGATGAACATACGGAATGAACCATCTTTCTTCTTCACGAACAGCACAGGTGCACCCCATGGTCAAGAACTAAAACTAATGAATCCCTTATCAGTCAACTCTTGCAGTTGACTGGCTAGTTCTTTCATTTCAAAAGTGCAAGACGAGAAGGTGATTTAGCCATAGGGTTTGCACCAGGGATTAAGTCAATCTTGAACTCAAATTCTCACACGGGAGGTAACCCCTTAAGATCCTTGGGAAACACTTTGGAAAAATCTCACACAACAGGAATATCTTTTAGTTCCTTACTCTTGGCTTTTGTATTAACTACATACGTTGTAATGCCTGGTTATTTTCCTTGAAGCCAAAGAAAGAAGAAAAAGAGAAAGAAAAGAATTAAAGCCCAAAGTCAAGGTACCAAACTTGCCAAAATGGGAAAATCTTTGGAGGAGTGGGGGTATAAAAGGGGCATGGCAGCCTATTCTCCCCTCATTCTCCCCTTTTCATTTGGCTAGAGAGAGAAAGGGAAAGAGAAAGGGCAAAGGCTAGGGTTTTTGAAGAATCGAGGTGCAAAAGTAGAAGGCAAGCGAGTTTGTGAGAAACTATACTCGAACAGGCTTTCAAGGTGATTTCTAGGACCCCTCTTTTACATGTTTTCAACTGATTTGGGGCTGGAACACATAGTAAAACCTGTTTTTGAAGTGTGTGTGATGAACCCGTGTTTATGTGTTTGTGTGTGATTCGAGTGGGGTTTTGTTTCGGGCTTGGTTGTGCTTGAATGATGTTGTGGTATGTATTCCTAAGGTTTAGTATGGTTGATTTAGGCTTAGAAGAGGTTTGAGAGGGTTTGAAGACTGAAAAGTGCACATTAGGTTATGGAAGAACTGCATTCTGCACTCAGCTAGGGCTCACGCGACTGAGGTCCATGAGTCCGAATGGCATGCAACTAGAGGCCATACGGGCGAAAGGCATGCGACTGAAGTCCATGCGCTTGGATGCCATGCGACTGAGAGTCATACGCATGATGGTCGTGCAACCGAAGGAAATGCGGATGAGGGTCATGTGATTGGGGGAAATGCGGATGAATGTCATACGCCTGAAGCCCATACGCCCGAATACCATGTGACTGAGGTTCATACGCATCGGAGTCATGCGACTGAAGGCTATGCGATAGGATGTCCATATGCCTAAGTGTTCAATCGCCCATAGAGTCAATTCACCTTAGTGTTCCCATACGCATGGAAGGCCATGCGACTGAATATGGTCCATACGCCCAATTAGGGCTCATGTGCCTGAAAGAACTTAGTTTATTTCCCGAATTTGGGGGAATAGTATTATGTAGGCTTTGACTTAGGGATTCATATAAGTTGACTTTTGAGGTCGTAGATGTTATGATGGGCATGTTAATGATGTATGTTATGTATGAATGATGGTGTCGTGTATGGCGATGTTTGTATGCTTATGTTGATGTTCCTTATTGTGTATGGTCATTTTCCATTGGCTTTACGTTGAATGTTAATGAATAAAATGAAAGTAATATGTAACGTAAAGTGGAAGATAATGATAATTGGAACATGATGAATGAATGCATGCATTAATGAACGAATGAAAGTAATGTAAGTCTTGCAAGCCTTGTATGTCGGATCACGCCCCAATGTAGGGTGTTAGTCCAACGGTGTGTGGGTTTGCTACCCCAGAAGGATGCACATCAGAGTCTTTCTTTGTGATTGACTAGTTGTATAGAACCTTTGTCGCTTACCCTTAGGTACTATGGCCAGGCTGCTATCTGCCATGATAGAAGGTCTATGATAGACTTCAGCCCAGTATCCGCTTTATGCATGACGATGGGTATAGGATATGACAATGGTACACCTGGATTTACCCTTAGGTACTGTGGTCAAGCTGTTGTGTGCCATGATGAAAGGTCTATGATAGGCTTAGGCCTAATACCTGCTTTATGCATGATGCTGGGGTAAAGTTCATGGTATTGATGGAATGAAAAGAAGAAAGAATGAATGAGAATGAAAGTAATTAAAGTTAATGGTAATGACGTATGATGAATGAAAGAAAGTATGAACGAACGATAGAGATAATAATGATATTATCTATGTGTACGTATGATGTGTGCCCATATGCAAAAGTAAGAATGGTTTTAATGAAAGTAAAGTATGTTTTATTATAAAACTAGAACTCACTAGCAACGCTGACTTTTATGTGTTTCCAGCTGGCAGGTAATGTTGCTAAGGATGGCACGGGGTGGCTACTCAGCCCTTTTGGATGGCATCCATTTTTATAATGCTTTTGTGATGTAATGCAACACGTATTTTGTAACTTGATAACGGTGTATTGTTTTGCAAATGATTTTATTATGAAGTGAGATGTCATTTTTGAATGTTTCCGCTGCAGTGTTTATTTAAGTTAAATGAAAATATATGTTTTACGTGCAATGATTGACTAGCTGTAAGCATCCCGGGCACGGGGCCTTACATACTCCATGAAAGCTACATAGTTCTTACTTAAGCAATTTCGGGCCTTGATGCAGGACATAAGTTTGAGTCCTTGGGATGATTTCTCCCTAATGACTTTCAAGTATCACCGATGGTAAAGGAATTCAAATGCACTTCTCAAAGCATAGAATTCTGCGCGTTGATTGGCTAACCAATCCATGCCAATAATAACATCAAAGCTTCCCAGTTGCATAGGAATAAGGTCAATGAAGAACTCGTGTTCGTTAAGGCTCAATGTACAATCGCGTATTACAACGCCAACAACAATAGATTTTCCATCGGCGACTTCGACCGTGAAGGATCTCTCCAGATTAACACGCGGCTTAGAAAGTATAGGCTCGAACTCCAAAGACACGGGAATGAGGATAACAAAGGATAGTAATTTAAACAAGAATAAGCTAAGAGTTGTAAGGTACATGGAACGATTCCATTTGGTAACACATTACAATTTGAAACGTTGAGACGTCAAGGTGAATTGACCCATTTGCCTTAGAAACATGTGTATATTGACCATAGTTTATCACTCATCCCAGAAATCCCTAGGTAAGCATAACTAGTCCTGTAGGATTTATGCAAAGTGCTTACCTTAGCCCGAAGGCCTTTTGTAAGGAAATCTAGAATATAGGTGTCTATGTGTCACATAATAATCCTTAGGTTCATGAAATCAAAACCTTGATGACATTTGTATAGATTAGACATAACGTCTAAAGATCCAAGTCATAAGCAATAAGTATGTGATCCCACGTGTCGTTGAGAATAAGATTAAGAGGCTTCATGTTCGGGGAGAATCAAAGAGTCAAAGATAAGTTTAGGGAGGTATGTAACAAGGTTTAAGCATTCATAAGACAATCCTATGCTAAGGCATCAAATTGCACATAAGAAGGTATAGCATTATGTAGTATGCAAACAATATATTTTACAAGATAGAAATATAATTCTATGAGGTTCATGTATACGCTATTGCCTAGGTCACCATTTCTAATAACCTAAATCCCTATAGTGGTGGGCTCTGATACCAATATGTCACATCCCAACCTTGACGGCGGAAATGTCATGATGTGAGGGTTAAGATCGTTCACGGCCACATAATGCTATTATTAATCTCAAATATAATAATCATAAGTTTCAAAATGTAACATTACAAATATAAGTCTTAAATAAGAAAAATCAACAAGTCATAATAAGAAATATTTAAAGTTCATTTATTTATTTAACTAGGTCCATTCTAGGTGTGAATAAGCTTCAAAGGTGGCAGTCAAACTTGCGAATTTCCTGAAACATGTTAAAAATAAGAGGTCAACATAATGTTGGTGAGATTTCCATAATTTTCAAGACATAAGTATATAAAAGATGGCAATTCATGTTATAAGTTAAAGAACAAAATAACTAGGGATGTAAGACAAGATGCACAATCAAACCTTGACAGTTTTACAAGTTTCAATGTTTACAAGTTTATACGGTTAGCTAAGTGTACTTTGATTAACCAAGCAGGCTTGTTAGGCCCAAAAATCTATGACATCGCCAGGCTAGCAATAGTTAATGATTTTACATATAATCGTCAATACATAGTAATTACTAAGATCAACTAACCACAACATACAAGTGAATTGCCATAAGTTTACAAGAATCAAACGTTTTACAAGTGCAATGATTATAAGGTAACATGTTTCACCCCAAAGTGTGAAAATATCAAAAGGGGGTATTGAAATGGATCAGAAGGAGAAGGATTTTGACCATGCTATGGATTAGTGTAAGTCAATAAGCTCTCCTCTTTTGATCTTTTGCTTGATCATCCTATTGTGCTCATCCATGGTGGATAGAGACATTGGACCAAGTCTCCTTTAGGAGAATCCATACAACTTCAAGAAGCTCATTATCCTTTGTCTGTTAGTAGACTTCTTCATACTCTTTTGAATGATGGCTCTTGACTTAGCTGTTTCTTCCCTCATCTTTCTCTTTATTGCCTTTTGTTCTTTGAGTACTTAAAGTTCAAGTTGTTTGAGATACTAAAATTAAATATACTCAAAGGACATGGGAAGAAGTACAACTGCCTGGTAGCTGATCATTTTTTTCCTTTCAACTTCTTTGTCTACCTGAGGTTGTGGAGTTGCCATAGTCTCTTGCACAGGACTTTATTGAACTGAAGAGAGGGTAGGAACATGTTTGTATAGTCTTTTCTTTCTTCTTTGATTTGGAGGAACAACCTTGCATCCTCTGCTTCCTTCCTCGCTTTAAACATTTCCATGTCTGCCTGTTCATTTCGTCCTTTTAAGGGGAGAGAAATGATCTTATCCATATCATAGTTTCTAGTCTATATGTGATTAATCCTAGCTGCCCTTAACTCATCACTTTGAGTGTTTGGCTGGGGGAAACTGTCAGGACCGTGTACGTACGGAACACCAACAGATTCTGTGTTTATACTTAATCAAATAGTGCGGAATCCTATTTGATTGGCGATCCAATCAGTGAGAACGTTAACCCGGTCGATATAAGAATAAATTAAACATTAAGAACTAGTAGGAATCGATCAAGAACAAACTATGAACTTGGACCGGCTTTCTTGGACGTTTTGGACGGCTAGGGTTCATGTAAATATCAAGTGTTCTTCAATTGTTTTGAATTGTTATGTTTTTTCACGAATTAAGTGGTATTTATAGGTTATTGCTTTTCATCCGTACGACTGAACCATTAGTATGGTTCAGTTGTGCGACTGAATCAGGCGATTGATCCATACGCACGACTAAAGGTTCAGTCGTGCGACTGAGTCAATCTTATGTCTCAATCATACAACTAATCCAGTTTCCTGGTTCAATCGTGCGACTGGTCCATAAGCACGATGTATTCATGCATATGGTTCATAAGTATGGGCTATTAGCATGAATACTCATCCGACTATTTTGAACATATTGCTTAATCATTATTGACTAAGAATCATGTACAACAACCTCAAACCTATATAATATGTTCATACATATAAATTATACTTTAACACAATAATAATATGAAATAAATAAACATCAATCACATATTATCTTTCATTGAACCAATTCATTACATATGTGTAAGACATGAAAGACTTTTACATTTAAGTTCATAAACTAGGTACACATGTATCTACAAACTCCCCCTTGGACCTAGTTTCCTCTATCGTCTAACACTCTTCACATGTTCTTGGAACTTCTTGTATTTCTCCTCTTTTGTAACTCCTGCATGTATTTCAAATGCAAAGCAAAGTCTTATCACGTGTTGGAACTAGAGAGCTTGTACAATATCCCGCGTGTCATAGATGTGGGGTTTTAACAAGTTTATCAAAGCTCATAAAACATTATTATATGAGAAACGCAGCGGAAATAAGGTTTTAAAACATGTTAATAAGATGGTTATTAAGCCTATTTAAGAAGCACCCCAAACCATGGATCAATATACGAAAGTGCATACAATGAAAAGAACATAAGACGGTGAAATTACAACCTTTGGAGCTGCTGGAAATCGAAGTGGTTCAGAAAAAGATGAACTTGTGGCTGAATCTTCAAACTAGAAGACCTCAACAAGGTTGTACCCCAAGCCACAAACGAAGAACCTTTGATGCTAGGATCTTGCAACACCAACTTTCAGCTTAAAACCCTTTTAAAGCTGAAAGAAAATCCAGCCTTGTTCTACTTGAAAATTTTCGTGAAAAAGAAAGAAGAAAGGAGGTTTCTTTTGCACACACTTGAGAGAAATGAAAGGATTGCATGTATGTTGCATGTGGGTTTCAAATTCATTTGTTAATGCAAGATGGCTGGCCTCTAAGACAGCCCTTGGGCCGCGCATTTGCTGCCACCAATGGGTGGCATCCCTTTTGTTTTATTAAACCAATTTGTTTTTATAAGAATTACAAAATATAATATGTAACATTTACATATTATTTTGTACACCCACTAGCATTAACATATGATTAATTAAAACTTAAGTTAATTAATTTGTAACATCTTATATGCAATTATATGGTTTCATTTTATAAATGTTAATTAACCATTAAGTAACAATTATAAAGTAATCTCTCAGAATTAATAAATAAACCCATCTTATTTATTAATTTCTTAAGTGCATCTATTTTAGAAAACAATTTTCTAAACCCTTTGGTGTTGTTATTTATTTAACTGATCAAATCAATAAATAAATATTGCAGGTGTTTGTCTAGCCTGTTATTGGGTATGACCCGACTTGGATCATATCACACTAGCCACATCAATTTAATATGTATCTTGGGCAGATCGAATTCAACAATCTCCCACTTGCACAAGATTCATAGAACATTGATGCAAGCAGCAAATGACGCCTAGCAACGGTTTGCTACCCCTAATGTATATGACTAAGTGCCATTCAATAACATCATCCCTTTCAAGTACCTTACTTGAAAATGTTTTAGGTGAATCAATCATCTATCCTTTTGTTACAGATGTCATATTAAATCCAAGAGACACAGAATTGTCATTCTCCGATGATTTAGTTTTAACAGGCCTTAGACATCTAACTCTCAACGAATAAGAGGAACAAATTCCATCTTGACTACATACGTCTCTCACAATCACCTCATATCATACATGAACTCAGCCTTATGTACTACCAATTTTCATGATAGCAAAGAACTAAGTCAAAGTACAACACTTGGTGAATATCAAGACCCAATATGTATCTCAGGTCTGAGGATTCAATGATATTCTCCTTTACTCAAAATCTCTTATGACTAATCAGAAAGATTCCATGCAGAAATAATTGAGAGCGAGTCAGTCCAATATCTATATCCCATAGACATCAATGAACCTTTGGTAGCAACCTCTTGCTCTATATTCATACCTTACGAATATCAACCAATCCAAGTTCATTATAGACTTACAATCATGGTTGTTCCCATAAGTATGATCGACTACGGACGTTTGAGAATAATTCATTTATTCACGGATTTAAACATGCTAAAATAGAAGAACAAATGAAATTATAACCATACAATGAAGTTAAATAACATTAGTTCCAATATCCAAATACAAAATACAACATCAAACCCAGTCACTAGAATATCTAAGTCCCATGGCACAAACATGACCTTCATGCTTTGCCCTTTCAAGGAGCTTTGTGAGTGGATCCGCAACGTTTTTATCAGTGTGGACTTTGCGAATACATATCTTTCCTTTTTCAACTTCATCCCTTATGTAGTTGAATCTCCGTTCAATGTGCCGAGTCTTTTGATGAGCACGAGCTTCCTTGATTTGAGCAATCGCACCCTCGTTGTCACAAAAGATCTCTAGGGGATCCTGAATGGAAGGACTACCCCTAGATCGGCTATGAATTTCTTCAGCCATGCAGCTTCCTGTGCTGCCATTGAAGCGGCGACGTATTCTGACTCTGTAGTGGACAACGCTACGACTTCTTGCTTTGAGCTTTTCCAAGAAATAGCTCCCCCATTCAGAATAAAGATGTACCCCGATTGAGATCGTGAATCATCTCGATCGGTTTGGAAACTCGCATCCGTGTAACCTTTTACAACGAGTTCCTCTTCACCAGACCTGTAGATCAAGAACATGTCCTTAGTCCTCCTTAGGTACTTCAGAATGTTCTTGACAGCCATCCAATGACTATCACCGGGATTTTGCTGGTATCTACTTGTCATGCTTAAAGCGCATGACACGTCTGGTCTAGTGCATATCATTGCATACATGATGGATCCTATAGCAGATGCATATGGGATTGCCTTCATTCTATTTTGCTCTTCCTTTGAGCTTGGACATTGAGTCGTACTCAATATTGTCCCTCTCTCAATAGGTACAGTACCTTTCTTAGAGTTTTCCATCTTGAATCTTTTCAAGATTTTGTCAATGTATGCACTTTGATTCAAACCAATTAGCCGTCTTGATCTATCCCTATAGATCTTTATTCCCATAATATAGGCGGCTTCACCAAGATCCTTGATGGAAAAACAACTTCCAAGCCAGGTTTTTACACCTTCCATGGTTGGAATGTCGTTTCCAAACAGTACTATATCATCAACATATAATACTAGGAAGGTTATTGTGCTCCCACTAGCCTTCTTATACATGCAAGCCTCATCAGCGTTTTTGATGAAGCCAAATTTTTTTACTTCATCATCAAAACGGTGATTCCAACTTCTTGATGCTTGTTTCAATCCATAGATTGATTTCATTAACTTGCATACTTTATTAGGATATTTTGGATCGACAAAACCTTCAGGCTGAACCATATAGACATCTTCCTCAAGATATCCATTTAGGAAAGCGGTTTTGACATCCATTTGCCAAATCTCATAATCATAATGAGATGCTATGGCAAACAATATCCTTATAGACTTAAGCATTGCAACAGGTGAGAAGGTCTCATCATAATTAACCCCTTGAGTTTGAGTGAAACCCTTTGCTACAAGTCTAGCTTTGTAAGTATCCAAGTTTCCATGCATATCGGTTTTCTTCTTGAAAACCCACTTACTTCCAACTACTTTGGAATTATGAGGTGGCTCAACAAGTTCCCAAACTTGATTGTCATACATGGATTGCATCTCAACGTTCATGGCCTCAAGCCATTTGTCACAATCCAAATTGGACACTGCATCATGATATGTGGCTGGTTCATCTGAATCCACCACATAGCATCCATCCATGAAATATCGTATCTTTCAGGTGGATTACTAGTTCTACCACTTCTGCGAACGTTTTGTGTGTATTGATCAACCGCTTGATCATCCTCAACATCCTCACGTTGAGTGCTAGTTTCAACCAAACGTGCATCGGGCTGTGTTTCTTGATCCTCCTCAAGATCCACTGTTCTGCTGCTAGTTCCTTCCATAAGGAACTTAGTTTCTAAGAACTCACCCTTTCTGGCAACAAACACTTTTTGTTCCAGTGGATCATAGAAATAATATCCCATTGAATCTCTAGGATATCCAACAAAGATACACTTGGTGGATCGGACATCTAATTTGTTTGGGGTGGGAGTCTTAACATAAACCTCACAACCCCAGACCCTTAAGTACGATAGGGATGGAACTCTTCCATGCCATATCTCAAAAGGTGTCTTTTCCACCTTTTTGGTTGGGGCCATATTCAGAATACGGGCTGCGGAGAGCAAAGCGAAACCCCAAAATGATAGAGGTAATGTGCTTCTAGCCATCATAGATCGAACCATATCCAATAAGGTTCGATTTCTCCTCTCAGACACACCATTATGTTGTGGTGTTCCAGGTGGAGTGAGTTGTGAGACAATCCCACAACTCCTAAGATGATCTTGAAAAACATCACTTAGGTATTCGCCACCTCTATCGGTGCGGAGAAATTTAATTGACCTGTTGAGTTGATTTTCTACTTCATTCTTGAAGATTTTGAACATTTCAAAAGCTTCATCTTTGTGCCTTAATAAGTACACATACCCATAGCGACTATAATCATCGATAAAGTAATGAAGTATCTTTCACCGTTCCTAGTCATTGGCTTAAAAGGACCACATACATCCGAATGTATGATACCTAATAAATCTTTTGCCCTTTCGTTAGTTCCACTAAAGGGTGCCTTAGTCATTTTTCCTTGTAAACAAGATTCACATACATCAAATGAATCATATCATTTGTTTTTAAAAGACCGTTCTTTTGAAGTGCTTGTATACGTTTCTTGTTTATATGACCAAGACGGCAATGCCAAAGGTAGGTATCATTCAAATCTAATTTGAGTCTTTTGGTGGTGCTTGGTATATTGAGCTATCATATGTTGTGTTCTCATGAACCAATTCATAAATACCATTACAAGGTATGGCCTTAAAATAAAACATATGATTTAAAGAAACATGAATATCATTGTCAACAAACTTGAAATCATAATCATATTGTCTTAAACGGGAAACAGAAATTATGTTCCTAGTCAAACTAGGAGCATATAATACATTATATAAAATGACTTCCAAACCACTTGGAAGCTTCAAAATATAGTCTCCTTGGGCTTCAACGTGAACCTTTGCACCATTGCCCATGAATAGACTTATTTCCCCTTGTGCATAATGCTCATTTCTTTTGAACCCCTGCAATAAATTGCAAATGTGAGTTCCACATCCGGTATCTAATACCCATGTGTTAGAAGAAATAACATTTAGTTCAACATGTATCATGTAAATTATACCTGAGGTTTGCCCTGCATCCCTCTTTTTCTCAACTCTTTGAGATAGACTGGACAATTTCTCATCCAATGCCCTATCTCACCCCATTTGAAGCATGGGTCGTTTACAGCAACCTTTTGCTTCTTTTCCTTGGGCTTCGGAGGTTCCGCCCTAACAACCATCTTCCCCTTTCTTCCAACGTGCCCCTTTATTTTGCAACATTTGCCTTAGGAGGGGGTAGAGACCTCTTTCTTCTCCCACCTTCATTAATGGTGAGAACGGGTAAAACCCTTTTACCCATTCCCGCCTCAGCTGATTTGAGCATCGAATGAAGTTCATTTATGCTATTGTCCCATCCGTTCATGTTGTAATTCATGACGAATGCCTCAAACCTTTTAGATAGTCATTAAGGATCAAATCTGTGGCCAACTCCTTTGAGACAGGACAATTTAGCCTTTGAAGGCGGTCGATGTGGCTTTTCATCTTAAGAACATAAGACGAAACTGATTGGGATTCTTCCATCCGACATGCATGAAGCGCTCGAACCGTTTCGAAGCGCTCCACTCTAGCTTGTTGCTGGAATGTTTCCCGCAACTGAGTGATCATGTCATAGGCTCCATGGAGCTCATACTCCTTTTGGAGTTCGGTGTCATACTTGCTAACATTAAGCAAGAGACTTGGACGGAGTCTTCCACATATTTAACCCAATCATTATAGGCCTCCACATCTTCCTCGTTAGGTTCATCGGGGATGGGATCATCAAGAATGTAGGCCCGCTTTTCTTGCTTGAGAACAATTCTCAAGTTGCGGTACCAATCCATGAAGTTGTTAGGTGTTAGACGATCCCTTTGAAGGATCGCCCTAAGAGATTGGTTGTTTTGGTTTGGTACATCGTTATTAGCGTTGGTGTGGTCGGCCATCTACAAGATTTTACAAAGTTCCATTTTAGTAATCGTTGATATAATTATATAGTTCATTTATTAATACCCTTACGTCTCATAGACTATTAATAAAAAAAATTTTTTTAATCCAACGTTATATTTAAATATTGGTTAGGTGACCTTTATCCCATTATTTAAATAAACAAGGTAGTAAAAAAAAGACAATTACAACCCATTGCAACTTCTAATGGTATGGGATCGTTTGAACATCTTATGTTTATAACGGTATGTTTACCCATCAACACCTTTTATAAAACACATTTTAGGTGATCCATTCAATATATTTTATAAATCAAGTCGTCCTACTTACACCACGTGTGAGTTTACCACATAAGTTGGTAGGTGACCTTATCCCACAAACATGGCATTATCACCTCAAGTTACAAGTTCCCTCAAAGTTGTTAGGTGACCTTTATCCCACTAAGAGTTTGCAAGTAACCTAAGTGTTATGTAAAAGGATGGTGTTAACTTGTTTCACAAAAGGGATTTTTAATTTTACAATACTGTTTTAGAAAAGACCATGTACTATATGATTGTATGCATTCAACCATATGGTATCCATTTGGTTCTTTTAAATAAAACCCATTTTATTTTGCAAACCATTAACTCCTTATAGACCATTTAATTTTGCTTAATGATTCGAGAACCAATTTCTTGTAATAGCTTGTTCTAGTTGATGGTTTGTTAATGACATCCAAATAACCAAAACAAAACAACATCATAAGCATTCAACAAGCATAACCAAACAATACATATGCATAACAAAGCATACTAAATTGAGCACACTTGTTTAGCCAAAACAAGTGTGTCAAAAGGTCTTGTCCTAAGGGTTAAGAACATGACACATGGTTGACAAAGAAAAACTCCACTTGAATCCACATCTTCAAGCATCCTCTTTGGTCATCCTTTCTTCAAGTCTTGATTTTGAGCATCCTTACAAATATCAATCCTAATACATTTTTCTAGTAAAGATAAACTCCTAATCTATTTATTACATACCATATGAATAAATAAATTACAAAACCAAGACTTGAAACAAACATAAAAAACTTTTACATAACCAAATGAATATAACATGATAACCAATCAAAAAATCCACAAGGTCTAGGCTTTGTTATGCATAATCATAAACAACATATCTAAACAAAGAAAATCGATTTTGGCAGCCCCTTATAGCCATGTTATTGGCCAACATAAACCAAGAACAAATGGGTTTAGAACATACAAACAAACATCTAACAATCAAAAGTTTTAAAGATCCTTATATGCATGAAGAGGCATCTTTAAAACATCAAAAGGGGTGACCAAAACTGCCTCTAACTCACGGGTATGTGGTGTCAAACACCACAAAACCGTGAACAAGCAAGAAAATACATGTATGCATTCGTATAAGTGGCTCTTAATGCCATTATGGGGTTTTAACAAGTTTATCAAAGCTCATAAAACATTATATATATGAGAAACGCAGCGGAAATAAGGTTTTAAAACATGTTAATAAGATGGTTATTAAGCCTATTTAAGAAGCAACCCCAAACCATGGATCAATATACGAAAGTGCATACAATGAAAAGAACATAAGACGGTGAAATTACAACCTTTGGAGCTGCTGGAAATCGAAGTGGTTTAGAAAAAGATGAACTTGTGGCTGAATCTTCAAACTAGAAGACCTCAAGAAGGTTGTACCCCAAGCCACAAACGAAGAACCTTTGATGCTAGGATCTTGCAACACCAACTTTCAGCTTAAAACCCTTTTAAGCTGAAAGAAAATCCAGCCTTGTTCTACTTGAAAATTTCGTGAAAAAGAAAGAAGAAAGGAGGTTTTCTTTTGCACACACTTGAGAGAAATGAAAGGATTGCATGTATGTTGCTTGTGGGTTTCAAATTCATTTGTTAAAGTAAGATGGCTAGCCTCTAAGGCAGCCCTTGGGCCGAGCATTTGCTGCCACCAATGGGTGGCATCCCTTTTGTTTTATTAAACCAATTTGTTTTTATAAGAATTACAAAATATAATATGTAACATTTACATATTATTTTGTACACCCAACTAGCATTAACATATGATTAATTAAAACTTAAGTTAATTAATTGTAACATCTTATATGCAATTATATGGTTTCATTTTATAAATGTTAATTAACCATTAAGTAACAATTATAAAGTAATCTCTCAGAATTAATAAATAAACCCATCTATTTATTAATTCTTAAGTGCATCTATTTTAGAAAACAATTTTCTAAACCCTTTGGTGTTGTTATTTATTTAACTGATCAAATCAATAAATAAATATTGCAGGTGTTTGTCTAGCCTGTTATTGGGTATGACCCGACTTGGATCATCTCACACTAGCCACATCAATTTAATATGTATCTTGGGCAGATCGAATTCAACAATAGAACAGTGGCCACTTGTATAAAGTGTAGACATCTTTAGCTAACAAGTTTGTAAGCCACATTGGGTCAAATACCGGATAGTATCAATCTTTCCATCTCTGTTTAGCATTATGATCGCTTTGCCCATTCGCCAGTCGTAATACCACCATTTGATGTGTGGAGTGAAGTCCTAAGGCATTTCCCGTAAGGAAATATTGACATCGTGCGCGGGGGACTCCACTTCAACACGAGTTTAGGTCTTCCAGATACAGGGTCCACTTCAGACTTACGCATGTACCTCTTCGGTTGTTGTGGTCTGAAGTTTACCACCTGGTGTGGTATTCATTTTTCAAAGTAGCCTCGAACCATCCTGATATCTTCCTCGGATTTGCATATAGAAGATCTAAACATGTCAGACGGTTGAGCTCAAAACCAGGAAGAGTCTTCAGATAATGAGGATATCTAAAATACTAGATTCCTTTCTCTCTCTTAACAGCATAGACCTCTAATTCTTCAAAATACGCCCACGTTATAATTTTGCCTGACACTTTTTTATGTCTTTTGACTTTGTACAACATTGTGTAGGCATTCTGCTTTGGCGGCGCGCATTGGGATTTCATCTCTGCAAAACAAGCTGCCCATTCAGCTTTCTTCAAGTTGACATTAGCGTCCGAAGCTTGGGCTGTGCTTTCTTCTTTCTCTTTTTCTTTCTCCACTTCATCCAAATTTTCAAAAGTACCACTATCAAATATTTCACCCAAGTTGGGGATAACATGTCCTTCCGGATCAGTGTACTGTGATAGTGTTCTGCAGTGATGTCTTCTATCTCAATCTCATCTACATTGTTTGGCTCATCATCACTTGTTACATCAACTGTTGGAGCGTTTTTGACCACCTCGTCAGGATTCAGCTAGAATATTCTAGCGAGCTGTTCATCAGCTATATCATGAATAATCTCTCCCTCTTCAGAAGTGTAGCTCACAGATCTCCTCACTATCCCTTGCAAGTCAGGAATTATTGTAAGTTGAGTCTTAACTTGCATAAGGGGTTCGACCTCATACTCGTCTGTCTGTTGAGCTTCATTTATTTGATCAAACATTAAGCACATCACACATACGTCATTATATAAAACAATAAAACATAAACGTACGTAGATGATTGTTAATTACATTAATGTAATATACAATTCAAGTACAAAAGTTTTTAAATACAAAGACATCTAATAATTACTTTTGTCGTGATCAATCGATTCTTCAGCTGGAGGAGCGAAGGATGAGGCTCCTTGATCTTGGTTTCTTTTCGTGCGCCTCTCATGAGCTTGAGGATTTAAGGCTGATGCAGATGCATCACCTTCCTGATCATCATCCTTTTGATCTTTTCCGCTTTGTCCTCCCTCATTAACATCTTCCTCAGAATCATCTTCATCCTTATCATGATCATCATCACCATCATTGATCTTTAGAGGCTCCCTCTTTGACCCCATTAGCTTTAGCAGTATCTTCTTATTCTTCTTCTCAAGCTCCTCTATCCTCTACACCAAAGCCAACACCAGCTCATTTTGACTAGTAAGTGCTTGGGGCTCGGCCTAAAGCTCTCTCATACTGGTCACTCTTCTCGCTGAGTTCCATAATCTTCTTTGCTTGAGCTGCATTCACCTCTATCATCTTGTGTAACTGAGTAGCTCTTAGCTCATTGGTGGCTATCAACCTCAGCACAATGATGTTGAGGTTAGCAAGATGTTCCTCTAACCCGATTGGGTAGAGTGGGTCCAGCTGTGAAGGTAGAGTGGGTGGAGGGACCTGCTTGGTGATTGGTGGTGGTAGATGTGGTGAATATGGAGGTGGAATATGAGTGGGATGTGGTGGAGTGGCTGTGGTAGTGGTGGTGGATGGAATGATAGTGGTATAGGATGAGTGGTGGTGGTAGTAGTAGCAGAGGAAGAAGATATGATCAAAGTAAACCTAGGTCTCTTGCTCTTCTTCCCGTGGGGATGAGCCATTCTCTCTTCCAGGAGCCCTTTGCCATAGGCACTCCCCTTGCCTGCTGGGTTGGTCAGGAGTGTAAGTAGGAATAGTAACATCATCAGCAAACCCCTCGACTCAGCTTGGCGTCCTCCAACCGCCACTATCCCTTTATCAATGGCCATAACGCGGCTCCCGACAGTCCTTACTAACCGCTCATCATCTGACTCCTCATCCTTATCAACCAGAAAGTCCGAGTGGATAGCAGCCTGCACAGACCCAACTGGAGCTGAAGAGTACTAGGTGCAAGTGGTGATGATATAGAAGTGTCGGTGGCCCGTGAAGAACTGGGACCTGCATCTCCCCCACCTTGACCGTCATCATGGTCATCATTGTCGTTGTCATCTTTGTTTGTGGCCGCCATGATGGACCTAATATTAGAATCACTGTCATCGTGACGCCACTTCTTACGAGGGGGCGCCACGTAATCCTCATAGGCTAGATGGCCAAACAGTCTCCTCACTAGGGGCTTTACTTGCTTCCTTGGTAGACCTTCATGCGACCCAGTGTCGTATCATCCATAATCTCTAACACAACAGCTTTGTTGGACCAAAAGAACCAATGAGCCGGATCAGAAAAACCTTTAAGTCCCACAGACGTCACAACAACTACTGAAGACCACAACAGCTGAAGACAACAGCTGATTACAAAGTCTGAACACAAGTACTGAAGACAAAGTCTGAAGACACAAAGTGCTGAAGACAAAGTCTGAAGACACAAGTGCTGAAGACAAAGTCTGAAGACACAAGTGCTGAAGACAAAGTCTGAAGACACAAGTGCTGAAGACAAAGTCTGAAGACACAAGTGCTGAAGACAAAGTCTGAAGACACAAGTGCTGAAGACAAAGTCTGAAGACACAAGTGCTGAAGACAAAGTATCAGACGTTGTCATAACAGCTGAAGAGGTCTTCTTCAGTAGTTGTGATGGTTTACCTTGCAGTAGTTTTATTTGTTTCAATATTTGTAAAACAACTGAAGAGTATGTTCTTCAGTTGTTATTGTTTGAGTAGTTTCTTTTCAGTAGTTGTAATAATAGTTAACACTTAGCATTTTTGTAAGAAGATGTCAGCTGTTTGACATCTTCAGTAGTTGTGTTAACTATCAGTAGTTTGTGATAAATTCTGTTAGATGTCACTATCAAGTGACATGAGCAAACGTCACATCTCTTATATAAGAGGTGTCGACCTAATTGTAATTGTGACATTCCGTTACCACGAAAGCGAATATTGAATGAAATATATCTGCAGAATTCTCCCTATCTATAACCGTTTTTGTTCTTACATTGAATATCTCTTGTTCTTGTGAATCGGCTAATTCATTGTTAGAATTCCACTGCTATACTCTCTAATCAATCAAACGTAGATCACTGATCTTAACAAATGGTATCAGAGCTGGTTAATCATTGTTTGATCTCACAATTGATCATTGAAACTGCTAATTGATATCTATGTTTGATTGAATTAGCAAATTTGCAAGAACTGGTTATAGATTATTGAATTTCTGACGCTTTCGTTCATTTATTTTGAGATCTCTCTTGGTTCAATTGGTTGTTGTGTTTTTGTTCTAAATCTGTTGTAGCTTAATTGAATTTGATTGAATCTGAGAAGACTACTCCTTCTAATGATCCTCACAATACCGGTTCCTCAACCAAGCCCCCGATGCTGGTTAGGACCGAGTATAACATATGGCAGCGAAGAATGCTTCATCACCTGTCTGTTAACAGTTCAGGTTGTTGGACATCTGTGGTACATGGGCCACATAAGCCTATGGTGAACAATCCGGAAACCAATCAAATGGTTCCGAAGAAGAAGGAACAATACTCTGATGAAGATCGGAAACTGTTTGAGATTGATGCTAAAGCCCATGGAATTCTGGACATGGCACTGCCTAATGAAATCTATTCAGGGCTTATGCATCATGAAACTGCTCATGATCTCTGGAATGCCCTGAAGGAACAATTCAGTGGCACAGATGAGGTCTTAGCAAACAAGAGAGAAATCCTTGCCCAACAATATGAGACATTCTCTCATAGAAAGGTGAGACACTGACGCAACAGTTTGAGCGTTTTTCCTGCTTGATCTCTGAGCTGAAAATGGTGAAACAGGAATACACCAATAGCCAGATGAATAACAGGTTCCTCAGATCACTGCCTGAGAGATGGGACACATACACTATTGTCCTACGCTCCAGTGCAAATCTGGATAGCCTATCTCTCACCCAACTTCATTGGAAACTGCTTACATTCAAAAGAGAGATAGAGCAGAAGAGGAAACTGTCCTCATCAGGAAAGCTCACTGATGACTTTGTACCAGGGAATACTACCTTGGTTGGTCATGAGTCAGAATATGTTGCATCTGAAAGCAATTATGATGAGCATATTGATTTCTCTTCAAATAATTCTCATCATGCATTTGTTGGTATTGAGAGTCATTCTGGCAGTAATAGTGACAATCTATGCTTTATCATGGATCATTTGAAAGGAATAGCTGATGATGATCTAGAAGAGATGGATATTGTGAGCCAAATAGCATTGATTAATATCAGATCTCAGAAGTTCTATAAGAGAACTGGCAGGAAATTTCCTGGACTCTCTGGCAAATCCAAAGTTGGTTTTGACAAGAGTAAGTTGAGGTGTCACAAATGCCAAAGGCTGGGACACTTTGCAAGAGAGTGTAGATCAACTGGATCTAACTCTTCTGCATCCTTTGTGACTTTTCCTAGTACTAGTCCACAAAGGAGAGGGCAACATCCTGCTGGTTCTGGTCATCATTCACATCCTACGTCTTCTGCATACTTTGTCCCCCGGGGTCAAATGTCATATCCTTATCCCTGCTATTATATGCCTCAACCAAATCCTGTTCAAGCTCCATTGCACAACAACCACAAGCATTGCCTGAACCACAACCTTCCCAATCTCATCAACAAACTCAACCTCACAACACAGCTTCTTCACCCCAGGAGTTGTTGACTGGAGCAGTTTACTAGATGATTTGTCTGGTCATGAACAACTGTTCACTGGTGCTGGTCAACATGGTGGTGACAGTACCTTTGGAAATCTAGCTCTTATGGCTTTGGATTCTACGGATACTTCATCTACTAATGCCTCTACACCAAAGGTATCACAGGTATCCTCTGAGGAAAAAGCCAAATTATGTTCTGAAACATGCATAGCAGCATTTGCATCTATTAGAGAAGCAAATGTAGCTTTGATTAACAAGAACAATGAGCTAGAACGAACAATTTCCAAAAGAAAAGCTGAATTTGAGTCTGTGCTTAATGAAAAGAATGATGAGATTTACAAACTTAAATGCCAAATCACAGATTATAAGACTAGGAAAGAGGTACTTCTAGAGAAGTACAAAGATCTCAAAGAAACCCTTGCAGTCACCCAAGTAGAGTGTGATCGATGGGTACAGTCATGCAAAGGTTTTGAAATGATTCTTAGTAAGCAATCTGCTTCCAACGTGAAGTTTGGCATTGGTTACAATCACACTGCTCCACCTACAGATTTTACTCCCAGAGCAGAGGTAGAATCTGATGGTGAGAGCAATAACCAATCCATTTCATCATGTGATCTACTTTCTGATTCAGCACCATCAGAAGTAGAAGTCAGCACTAAGCCCTCTCAGAACCTATCAGCTGATGTTGATGGTTCCACTGCTGACACTTACATGATCAAAGAGTTAATCAACTCAAGAGTTAATTCTGAAAGTCCTGAAAGGACTGGAGAGCAAGATTTAACACCTGAAGTTCAAACTCCAACTACTGTCAGTACTGAAAAGAAGAAAACTGTCAGTAGAAAGAGTCTGAAGACTACTAAAGAGGAAGTCAAGAAAGCAAACAATGCTTTCAAAGCACTGAAGAGCAAGTCTTCAGTAGTTTCATCCTCTTTAGTTGATAATCAACATAAGATGAAGAAGAAACCATGTGAAGTATGTGGTTTGTTCAATCATCTTACAGATGATTGTTGGTACAAAAGAGGATCCAAACTCAAACATAAAGAGGAATTAAAGAGAAAATGGTTAAAATGAAAACTGAGTTTGAGACCACATTTGTATGAGCAACATCAAATCCTGTAACCCTTAAGTCCATAAAGAAATCCAAAAAGGAAGGGGTTAAACAGGTAACAGCTGAGATTGCTCAAAAGAAGAAGGTGCAACATAGGAACTTATCAAACTCCAATGGCAATGTGTCTGATGAGCTGAAAGCTTTATCACAAAATCAGACACAGCTGGTTATGATGGTTCAACATCTATGGGGAAGAGTTAACCAATTAGATGTTCCTATGTTGAAACCACAGTAAAGGAGGTCCAAGCCAAAGGATTCCTCTTCTTCACCATCTTCTTCCTCTCAGGCTGTTGTTTCCATCAAACCTGTTAGTTTACCATCTGTTGATGAGAACAGGCCCAAAACCAAAAAGGTTTGGGTCTCCAAAACTAACTGATTGTTTATAATTGCAGGGTTCTTCAACATGCCAAAGTAGCATCTGGTATGTAGACAGTGGGGGATCTATGCACATGACTGGGAACAGCTCTCTTCTTCATGACTACTCTCAAGGAAAGAAGGGGTTTGTTTCTTTTGGCAATGATGCTAGGGGTTACATCATTGGAAACGGCTTTGTCTCCAATGGAGAAATAAAGTTTGATGATGTAATCATGTGGAAAATCTCAAGTACAATCTCTTGAGTGTCAGTCAAATGTGTGATAATTTCAACGATATGAATCAGCTGATCCACAATAGTTTAGTCAGAGGCTTACCAATAAAGGAGTTCCACTGTGATGAAACCTGCACTGCTTGTTTAAAAGGAAAATAGCACAAAGTCTCATTCCCTCCTATTGAAGAGCCTAAGTCCACTACCTGCTTGCAATTACTGCATATGGATCTATTTGGTCTTGTGAGAGTGATGAGCATGGCAAAGAAGAAATACTGTCTGGTAATTGTGGATGATTACTCCAATTTGTATGGACTTTCTTTCTACATTCAAAGGATGAGGCTCAGACGATATTCACTTTGTGTTGTATGTTGAGAAGCAGTATTCCCTTCCAGTCAAGTGTATTAGGAGTGACAATGGAACTGAATTCAAAAACCATACACTTGATGACTTCTATCTTTCAAAGGGAATCAAAAGGCAGTTTAGCATCCACAGACTCCAGAACAAAATGGAGTAGTGGAGAGGAAGAACAGGACCCTAATTGAAGCTACAAGGTCCATGCTGGCTGACTCTGGTTTGCCACTGACCTTTTGGGCTAAAGCTTTAACACAGCTTGCTATGTGCAGAATAGAGCCTTAGTAAATCAGAGGTTTGAAGACTCCATATGAAGTTCTCCATCACTTGGCTCCTCTAATTTCATTTTTCAAAGCATTTGGGTGTCCCTGTTTTATTCTCAACACAAAGGATCAACTCCAAAATTTGATCCTAAGGTGGATGCAGGGTATTTTGTTGGTTGTTCATCTACTTGCAAGGCATACAGAGTCTTCAACTACAGAACAAAGATAGTTGAAGAGACTTTGCATGTGAAGTTTAATGAATCTCCTATGGACAAGATTCCACAAAACCCTGTGGAGTTGTTTGATTTGGACATACTGCAATATGTTCCTTATCAACCTCCAGCTGTTGCAGATCATGTGGATAAATCATCTTCTGCAGCATGTCTTCCACCTGGTGGTATTGATGATGATGATGATAATATCAATACTCACCTATTCAAGTTTAGTGAGCAACTGCCTGTGTCTGCTAAATTTGATGTTCCTGTAGCTGCAGCAGTTCCATCCACAACAAATGCTGATGAGATCTCTGATTCCTCTACATCTTTTGGGTTACCATCTAATTCTGGTTTCAAGAGTCTGCATCAACATCTGCTGCTGCTGAAGGTCCTACAAACACTTGCACAGATCTCATTGTTTATCAAGAACTGAAGAATCACCCAATGTCTCAGATTATTGGTGATATCAATGCTGGTGTTTCAACAAGAAGTCAATTGTCTAACTTCTGCTTCTATGCTCTCTCATCATTAGCTAGAGCCAAAGAACTACCATGTTGCTTTGAGAGACAATGGATGGGTTGAAGCCATGCAGCTTGAGCTACTTCAGTTCAAGAACAGCAAGTGTGGGAACTGGTTCCTCTTCCCCCAGGTAAGTGTGCAATAGGCACTAAATGGGTGTTTAGGAATAAAACTGATGAAAAGGGCTTATTGTTAAGAACAAGGCTAGATTGGTTGTACAGGGGTTTTCACAAGAAGAAGGTATTGACTATGATGAAACCTTTGCCCCTGTAGCCAGACTAGAGGCAATCAGATTGTTTTTAGCCTATGCTGCATTCCACAATCTTAAGTTTTTCAAATGGATGTCAAAAGTGCATTTCTATATGGTAAAATAAAGGAAGAAGTTTATGTGTGTCAACCACCAGGTTTTGAGGATAATAAACATCCTGAATGGGTGTATAAACTTGATAAGGCTCTTTATGGGTTGAAACAAGCTCCTAGAGCCTGGTATGAGACACTTTCCACTTTTCTTCTTAAGAATAATTTCACTAGAGGCTCCATTGATAAAACTTTGTTTATTAAGAAGGTGGATCAGCATAAGCTACTTGTTCAGATTTATGTTGATGATATCATTTTTGCATCCTCTGATCCCCAGTTGTGTGATGATTTTACAACATTAATGAAAAAGAGGTTTGAAATGAGTGCAATGGGAGAATTAAAGTTCTTTCTAGGCTTGCAAATTAAACAAAAGGCTGATGGAACCTTATTCATCAGTCAAAATATACAAAAGATCTTTTGAATAAGTTTGATTTACAAAACTGTAAGCTCTGTTCTACTCCCATGTGCAACACCACACAACTGGATGCAGATCAGAAAGGTAAAGCTGTTGATGAAACACTTTACAGATGTATGATTGGGTCCTTGATGTATTTAACAGCTTCTAGACCAGATATTATGTTTGCTACATGTGTTTGTGCTAGATTTCAGGCTGCTCCTAAGAGTCTCATTTGATTGCAGTCAAAAGAATCTTTAGATATTTGCAAGGTACACAATCTCTGGGTTTATGGTATTCCACTGGACTCTTGCAAATTAGTTGCTTTTTCAGATAGTGACTATGCAGGGTGCAAGTTAACTAGAAAGTCAACTTCTGGTAGTTGTCAATCCCTAGGCAACTGTTTGATTTCTTGGCAGAGTAAGAAACAAACATCTGTTGCTACATCACTGCTGAAGCCGAGTACATTGCTGCTGCAAGTTGCACTTCTCAGGTACTCTGGCTTCAGAACCAACTTCTGGATTATGGCATTACAGAGACTAAGACTCCATTATTAATGGATAGTGCTTCAGCTCTGTGTATTGTCAAAAATCCAGTCCAGCACTCTAGGACCAAACATATAGAGATCAGACATCACTTTATTTGGGATTGTTTTGAAAAAGGTCTGATTGATCCTAAGTTTGTGCGTAGTGCTAATGAGCTTGCAGATATTTTTACTAAGCCTTTGGATAGTTCTACTTTCCAAAACCTTGTGTTAAGGCTTGGTATGCTGCAGCTAGAATAAGTGAACTACTGATGATTTCAGTAAAAATACTGGTGATCATTGGTAACCATGTCACATATAAGTACTGATGAGTTGTTTCACCTTCAGTAGTTTTTATAACTACTAACGGCTAAATGCCTCACAAGTACTGAAGTACTTTATCTGTTCTAAACCACTGATGTAGTTCCAACTACTGAATCAGTACAAACAGATAAGTACTGACGTCCTATGAAACAGCTGAAAAGCAGATGCAAAGTCTGAAGAGTAAGTTGAGGACAGTATGAAACAGCTGAAAGGCTATGAATTGACGAAAATACTGAGAGAACTTCTCTTCAATTGTTTCTACAACTACTGTTTCATCCTAAACAACTGATGACAAAACCATGTCTTCAATAGTTTCACAACTACAGAAGACTTACACCAAGTCCTCAGCTGTTTACAACTGCTGACAAAACCAATGTCTTCAGTCGTTTCCCAACTACTGATGACTGATACCAAGTCTTCAGCTGTTTCATCATCTGAAGTCAAAACCATGGTCTTCAGTAGTTTTCTAACTGCTGATGCCTAAAACCACGACTTCAGCTGTTTCAACGTCTGAAAGGGTAATACCATGTCAACAGTCGTTTAAAACTACTGATGACTAACACCAACCCTTCAGTCGTTTTCTAACCCGTATCCTATAAATTTCCGACCTAATCCTTCAGAACCTCATCTTCTTCAAACCTAACGTTCATCTCTCCAAAACTTCTCTCTCATAAATGGTGTCCATGCAGCTCAACCGCGACACAACTGTGTAGCTTACCTCACCAAATCGCCATTCTGGGCTAAGTTCGATAATGCTATTGATCTATGGTCCAGTCACCCTATAAAACGGCCTTTCTTCTCAATCCAATCCTTCATGTTGAATCCTTTAACCAGTTTGGATGAACGTCACCCTCACCACTGGAGAACAACACAGCGTCTCTCCGGTCGGTCATCAACAACCACGAAGTGGTCTCACTCCCGATATACTTCGTCAAACTCTACACCTGGATGATGCACTTCTCCTGCTGGATATCCAAAGGGCACACTGATTTATCCTTTGCCCATCATGGATATCAGGGAAACCTTCGTGCCTCCACCATACTGAAGAAACATTTCCATGATGCTGAACGTCTCATATTTCACATGGTAAATGTCTGTTTGGCTCCTAAGACTTCCTCTTGGGATCAAATGTCTACAAGGTGGCAGCAGGTAATGTACTCCATCCTTGAGCAACAACCTTTATATTTTTCGGAAATACTATTTTCAGAGCTCAAGGATATGGCTCAAAAACAAACTGCTAACCGTTGGATATTATATCCTCGGTTCATAATGGCCATAATTGCAAACCACTTCAAGCTGAGGGACTTGTTGGCCTGGGAGTCCCTGCTATGGCTGTATTGCCTGAAGTATACTCCCGGCAACAACTCTGACCAATCACTCAAAATGGCTGCCAAGCTACGCAAACCCACGCAGCTGGAACCAACAGCCACCACCTCCAAATCAAAAGTCCCCACCAAACCCACTCAAAAGAAAACCAAAAAGGCTACTCAGGGAAATGAGTCCCCTGAGGATGCCCCTGCAACACAAACGCAGGCTATATCGACTGGTTATAACCCCTAGTGGATATAAGGACTCTCCCAGCCACAGCCACTCAGGATTCCTCTCAAAAGGAGCCTGCAGCAACCTCAGAAGGGGTACCCACCAATCTGGGATCTTCCTCATTGAGGAGATTGCCATTGAAGAGCACCATCCTCCAGTAGTGCAGACTGCTTTTACCCCATCTCCCCATGCAACCGCCCCCCAAAGTCTACATTACTTGTTGCACAAGTGCTGACTCAGTTGCACTCCTCACCCCCTCCCCGGATACCATTTACTACTGGGAACACTTCTACCATTGAGGGGGAGGACCAAAGTGCAGTGAGAACCCACAGCATAGGGGTTACAATGTTCTTCTCCTAGTGTAGCAATGGAGATTGGAACTTCTGGTGAGGCTGCCACTGCTCCTGCATCAGCATATGATCAGGTTGTAGTTGGTACCATTACTAAGACCTACCAGAGGCAACTGCTGATGACAGACAAAGTCCTGAGGCAGGAAGTCCCCAGTTCCAAGACAAAGGGGCACATGCTACAACTGAGCTACACTCAGTGCATGTTCATCTGATCCTATCAGGAGGTCAGGTGATTCAGTATCTACTGATGATGACCTGGGCTTCTTTTATGATGTAATCGCCCAAAACACCATCCTGGAAGAGGAGGTGAGCAGACTCAAAGAGCTGCTTGCCAAAACTTCTAAGGAACAAGACCATCTGCCTCTACCACCTCATAGATGGCACTTTCATCTGAAGGTCTTCCAAACACTGAGCCACTCCCAACAACTCAGCCACTAATCTGCTTCTAGCACTATTTCTCAGGAACAGAACCTCCTGAGCAAATAGTTGCTATCCTTCAAAATTCCCTCCCTCTCATCACACCCATAATCACTGACATCATGATCAAAGCCATTGATGAGAGGCTTTCCTCAGTATACACCCATTGATAGAGGAGGTTGTGGGCAAACAACTTTCTGGCAATCAACCCCTTACACCCAATGACCAAAAAGGGGGGATTAAGTCAGTGAAAGGAAAAAGAAAAGGAGTACAGAGGAGAAAGAAAAGGAGAAAGAAATAGAAGGGAGAGTAGTGGAAAAGGAGTTGGAGTGAATGTGGAGAGACGATAAAGAGAAGGAAAAAGAGAAGGAAAAAGAGAAAGCCTTGGAGCTACTGATAAAAGAGGCTGATGCCGAACACAGCAGATCAATGGACAACATCATTGATCAGCTGTTTAGACAAGGCCATGACACCGATAAACTTGACTCAGAGATTCGACGATTAGAGATTGAAGAAATCCTGAATAGATGGGCAAGTTATGAAGTGTTAGAAAAAGAAAGGCTTGAGATCATGATTAGATTTATTGCAAAATATCTGGGAAGATCAATGATCGAAATCAAAGCTTGGTCCAGGGACAGTATCTTGGCAATCACCACCAAGATCTGTTCATCTGAAGCATATACTAAGGGACTTTTTATTGAAGCTTTGAATGAAGCAGGAGTGGAGCAAGACTGAGCTAGCCAAATACTCAAAAGCAACACTCACCTCCAAAATGCTAACTCAGCCTGTCAACATTCCCTCTCCAAAACAACCACAACCACAACCCACAAAACCAACTCCTTACCATCTAAACCAACAGCCGATGATGCACCTAAGAGAAGAAGAGAAGGTGTTGTTGAGGCTAGAAGAAGAAGAAGAGGATGATGTGGAAGAAGATAGGCTGCCTCTGTCTGCAGTCCTAACATTGGCTAAAGCCAAACCCATGCCCATCACTCCCACCTCACAGATGGAAGATGTGAGAGTAAAGATTGAAGAAGAACAGTAGAAAAAGCTTCATGATGATGAAATGCTGAAAAGCATTGACAAAACTTATGCTGCTTCATCATCAATTATTAGTATGAAGAAAGAAGCTCTGAGGTTGTACACCCTTGCCAACACATTCAATATCAGAAGGAAAGGTGAGAGTATGGCCTGATCCTAGGGTGGCTCACAGGATTGTAAAGAAAGACATTCCTTCGAGATACAAGGGACAAGTCAAAAGGATCGTAGATGAAGAGATCACAATGGTCCTTGTAGTATCACCCTGGGAGATTGTGGAAGACTTCAATAAGGCCTATGAGACTAAACAACCACCCCAAAAGATGTTAGAGAACAAAATTATTAAAAAGGGGTTAGTCTACAAGAGGCTTGAGAACTTCAAACAAAATAAGCTCAGTCTGTTACTTGAAGGGACTCATCCTGATGAGTTTGCATACCGACAGATTACAACAGTTGAGCTCAAAAATGGTAAACAGGCAAAGTACATCTCAGAGCTGTATGGGTGAGAAGGATTGTTTGATGGTGAAGCCGGAACCTGACCATGGAAGAACAAATCATGTTTCTTGGAGCATACACCAGAGAATCCTACAGGCTTATACATGGGAAGTGAGCCTCATGGATGGGGGAACAGCTCAGTGTCCAATTCCCCAATACAGAGCTCCCATCCATACATTGCTAACCAAATCTTCAGAGACTCATTTCCAGGCCAGTGCTTATATTGGTCATCTTCTCAACTGATCAAGAAGGAAAAAGATCAACCATTCTGCCAACAATAAGTGGGACCTCAATAAAGTTAAAGGTTTTGGCTGCAGGGGAAGTTTGTTGGACCAAAAGAACCAATGAGCCGGATCAGAAAAACCTTTAAGTCCCACGGACGTCACAACAACTACTGAAGACCACAACAGCTGAACACAACAGCTGATTACAAAGTCTGAACACAAGTACTGAAGACAAAGTCTAAAGACACAAAGTGCTGAAGACAAAGTCTGAAGACACAAGTGCTGAAGACAAAGTCTGAAGACACAAGTGCTAAAGACAAAGTCTGAACACACAAGTGCTAAAGACAAAGTCTGAAGACACAAGTGCTGAAGATAAAGTCTGAAGACACAAGTGCTGAAGACAAAGTTTGAAGACACAAGTGCTGAAGACAAAGTCTGAAGACACAAGTGCTGAAGACAAAGTATCAAACGTTGTCACAACAACTGAAGAGGTCTTCTTCAGTAGTTGTGATGGTTTACCTTTCAGTAGTTTTCTTTGTTTCAATATTTGTAAAACAACTGAAGAGTATGTCTTCAGTTGTTATTGTTTGAGTAGTTTCTTTTCAGTAGTTGTAATAATAGTTAACACTTAGCATTTTTGTAAGAAGATGTCAGCTGTTTGACATCTTCAGTAGTTGTGTTAACTATCAGTAGTTTGTGATAAATTCTGTTAGATGTCACTATTAAGTTACATCAGCAGACGTCACATCTCTTATATAAAAGGTGTCGACCTAATTGTAATTGTGACATTCTGTTACCACGAAAGCGAATATTTAATGAAATATATCTACAGAATTCTCCTATCTATAACCGTTTTTGTTCTTACATTGAATATCTCTTGTTCTTGTGAATTGGCTAATTCATTTTTAGAATTCCGCTGCTATACTCTCTAATCAATCAAACGTAGATCATTGATCTTAACAAGCATCCTCCCTCTCTTTCGGTAAGGAAGGAAGCTTCCGATCAATGATCATCTGTAGAAATCTCGGGTACATACAGAACCCTTCCTTCCCCTTGGCCTCTATGTTCTCGACCATGTATGAGAATATCATCGGGAGAAGCTAAATGCATGGTTTAGCACAAGTGAAACATATGCATTCTTTATTTGATCTAACATCTCGTCAA
The DNA here is from genome assembly GCA_025506515.1 of Flaveria trinervia. Taxonomy (NCBI): domain Eukaryota; kingdom Viridiplantae; phylum Streptophyta; class Magnoliopsida; order Asterales; family Asteraceae; genus Flaveria; species Flaveria trinervia. The sequence goes on along the minus strand of CM046443.1, from coordinate 41,524,852 downwards.
ATCCCCCCTCCACGACACTATGCACTTCAAGTTGACGTGAGCTCAGTACTTAAACTGGGGACATAGGTTGCTTTTATTGAGCACACCTGTGTTGATGTCCCCAGTGTACTTCATCTGGAGAAAATAATCCCTAACTATCAGAGGGTGTAGCTTGGTCGGGTGGTCTCCATCTTTACCTAGATCCAAAACTTGCCTATGATCGGCTGCCGTAACACTGATCTCTTGTACGAAGATAGAGCTCCAGATACTATAGGGCTCAGTGGACCTATCAATAGAAGCCCCTTCCCAGAAGGCCTGCTGGGGTGATCTGTAAGGAATGCACGGTGTCGATATGGCCTTGAAGATCCTCGATCTCCTAAGAAATGCAATGATCCCAGTAAACTCGGAAGCATTCCGAGTGGTGGCATCCAGTGAGCACAGATGTTGTGCTTGGGGCTCATGGTCCATCTGTCAGACATATTGTTGTAACACAATAACATATACATTAGAGATGTGTATTGGAGATGACACTTGAAACATAAGATGTTTTACATCAAACTGGTTCAATCGTGCGATTGAACCATGCGACTGCGTTTAGTCGTGCGATTGAGCCTGCGGCTGAGTTCAGTTGTGCGATTGAGCTTGCGACTTAACTTAATCATGTTTTAAGCCATGCGGTTGAGTCAGTCGTGCGACTGAGTCACCGAATGGTTTAATCATGCGATTGAATCTTGCATCTGGCTCAATTGTGCTACTAAGGTTCACTCGGAGTGTCCATTCGCATATAGTTCTGTTTGACACTCCAACCTGGAATCTTGGTCAAATCTTGATGTTAGACGTCATGTTTAGACTCATTTGATTCGCAAACACTCTAAAAAACACCTAATGTCTTTTGAATCAACGATTATGTCCATCTAAGTGGCCTAATTGAGTCGTTTTAACTGATTTCTTGATTTTAGTCGATTAACTCAGTTAGGGTTTGATTTCACCAATCCTTTTGATCGATTTCAGTCTTACAATACGGTAGATGAACGAAAGATCGGTTAGTAACACAATTAGCAAGTAATCAAGGTGAAACGAAATTTTGGTAGAGTGTCTACGTATGAGGGGTTTTTGAATGCTTTGAAGGGTGGTGAGAAATGTGACTGACTCACCCCTCTTTTTATACTGTCTTAATGTTCAGTCGTACGACTGGACCCATACACATGGTTCAATAGTGCGACTGAGGTTCAATCGGGCGATAGCTCATACTTCTTCATCAATCGTATGATTGGTTCATCCTTATGGTCTAATCGCATGGATGCCCCATACTCATAGTCCAATTGTGTGATTGCCCCATACTCATCGTCCAATCATGCGATTGGCTCATACTTATGGTCCAATCGTGCGATTGGCTCATACTTATGAGTTTGACCTCATACACTTTCACACACTTAAATTTTTACCTTTTGATATAACATTATGAACATCGATCATCTTAGACATGACCCTTTTATGACTTAAAACCATTTGATCACCTCAGATGTGATCCTTTTAATTTAAAACAATTGCTCACCTCAGACATGACCACTTTTAGTGAATGATTCATAGATTAGATCTAGTTGTATAGTCTGACTTTAACCCAACCAAACACTAGAAAAACAGAAAAACGACTTGAAATTAAAGACAAAACAGAACATATTTTTGTGGTTTTGATAAGAGATGGATTGAAATATTTGAGAAAAACATCTAATAGATTTTTCTTCCTAAACAACATAGCTTTAAGTTAATTTAATCATTTCTGGAACGATTCATTATGGAATCATACACGTGTATCAAACTCATTTGGGACATTTTGATAAAACACTTTGGCGCTAGATTCTTGTTTTGATTGAGAGTCATTTCAGGAAATCATACTAGAGCTATAAGATGCACACAATGATTTTGACTCTCAAGTGTTGCAGCCATTATGATTGTCAGTATGTTTGTTCACTTAAATCCATACATAGAATTTTGACTCATTGGTGATTACTTAAATTTAATTATTTCAACAAGCATTTGTGGATCCACACTTATATGGTAATCAACATTCCTCACGAGATTTTTGAGCGGTCTACGGGTGTTTGACAAGAATAGACTATTCTAAGAGCTTTCAAAGAGATTCCAGGCCTCAGGTCAATGCCATCACACACTAGATAGGCGCAAACAACAATGAATTTTAGAATATTTAGGTTATGCTTATCCTCAGGTCTGTGCCACCACATAGCAGAGAGGCACACAACCTATCTTCTTGTTAGAGCATTTATTTTTCTTTTTTCACATAACACACTAATAAGATATGTTATTAGCTTGATTGCTTTTAGCAATGTTAACATGTGCTTTGCTCATATTTACAGTCATCCGCAGACATTTTTGGCGTTTATTTTGCTCGTCATCCCTTATTGGAATGCATTGATTGTGTTAACGAGGGATAAGATGGGAACCCACAGCTAGTTGAACAACTTAGTTTGAATTTACATCACCAATGAGGTCTACTCATCTATTGTGTTGAATCTACCGACATATCATATAATGTATTAGCAACCTCTAGGTCTACTTTCTATATGTTACCTCAGTAGCAGACTAGTTTTACTATCATTTTTCCTTTTATTTTGCTTAGACTTCTCAGACTTATACTTTGAATTTTGCATCTTAATCATTTAAGTTCTTTTGAAGTCTCAAACAATTTGTTTCCTGTGTACTATCATTTTCCATAGACTTTGAACCAAAATTACAGATTTGATTTCATTTTTATTAGCTAAGCTACCCTCCTCCTCATTTTTAAGTAATTAAATACTGCACAATAAATACTAGACTAAACTATTCTCCCCCTAAAATTCTAAAACTGAAAATCTTTTTGTGTTTTTGGATTTTAATAGACAGGAAAATGAGATAAAGAAAATAGATAAGAAAAATTAAGAAAATATGTCGGACTAAGAACTTTCTTCTTCTAGAATCACATCACTTTTATTTTTCACGCCATTAACCTCTAAAAGATATAAAAACCTCGTTTATCAAATTCTTTTGTGTAGAGGTCAGCGCATTGAAAATCCATATTAATTTTAACAACATCGATTAATTGTTTTTCAAAACAGTCACGTATAAAGTGATATTTAATTTCGATGTGTTTAGTTTTAGGGTGTTGGACCAGATTTTTGGTGATAGCAATAGCAGCAGAATTATCAACAAAATAGAGGTGTTAGAGAATTGCAAACCGTAGTTGCGCAAATCCAAATGATTTGTGAATAGCAACTTGCAGCAGCAACATATTCAGCTTTATAAACTGACAGAGCAACTGATGTCTGCTTCTTACACTACCAGGTGACTAACCGTCTACCAAAGAACTGACATCTCCAAGATGTTGACTTGTAATTCATCTTGCAACCACCATAGTCCGAGTCACTACACGCTGTAAGCTCAAAGTCATCATCATGAGGATACCACAACCCTAGTGTTGGAGTACCCTTTAGATAACAAAAAATCCTTTTACTCTAATAAGATTGTTTACTTTTGGTTTTACCTGATATCTAGAGCAAAGACATGTGACGTACATGATATCATGACGCGAGGCTGTGAGATACATGAGAGATCCGATCATTCCTCTATACATGGTTGCATCAACCAGATCACCATTTTTGTTGGGTGTCACGTCATGGTTTGTGGCAAGTGGAGTTCCAGTTGCTAAAGCATTCTCCATGTTGAATCGACTATGGATATCACCTACATACTTGGTCTGATGTAGGAAGATTCCCTTTGTTGTCTCATCCACCTGTAAGCCAAGAAAGAACTTCATCTCCCCCATGGCACTTATCTCAAACTCTGCTTCATTACAGATTCGAATTCTTACATAATCTTCATTTTTAGAATGGAAGATTATGTCATCAACATAAATCTATACCCGCAGTAAATCCCCATCTTTTTCTTTGATGAACAATGTACAGTCAATCACTCCATAACGAAAACCCTATTTCACAAGATGATTTGAGAGTTTCTCATACCAGGCTCTAGGGGCTTGATGGAGCATGTAAAGAGCCTTGTCCAGTTTGAAAACTCTATCTGAATGATAAGGATCTTCAAATCCTTCGGCTTGACTAACATAGACCATCTCACGGATTTCACCATGAAGGAATGAACTCTTCACATCTTGTTGATAAACTTTAATCTTCATGTAGGATGCATAGGCTAGAAAGATACATATTGCTTCCATCCGAGCCACAGGTGCAAACACTTCATTGTAGTTAATGCCTTGACTTGTCTAAACCCTTGAAACACAACTTGAGCCTTGTTTCTGATTATGACTCCTTGGTCATCTTCTTGCACTTCAAGATATTTCGTTCCAATCACCTTTGAACCTTTTTTTTGTCCACAAGGGTCCATACTCCTAACTTCTTGAATTGTAGGAGTTCTTCTTGCATTGCACTGACCCATGCCTCGTCGTTTAAGGCTTCACTTACATATTTGGCTCAAATTGAGACACAAAACATCGATAGGCACTATCGTGAAGATATCCCTTTTCCATTACAGAGGCATAATCAGCTGAGTACAACTGATTTCTAGTCTGTACTCCCGATCGAACATCCCCAATGACATTGTCCAAGGGATGATAAACATTTAATCAAGATCCAGGAGTTGTTGGAACAACCACCTCATTATCCAGATTATTAAACTCAGGTTTAGGATCTGTGGCTATTGGAGTATGAGGTTCCGAAGTGTCAGCAGCATCAGGCTTTGATGCTTGTGTACTTTCATTGGTGGGAACATGTTCCTTCTGGTCCACATTAGCAATCTCAACTGCCTCATCATCAGATGAAGACTCACTTACTTCAAGGTCTCCCCCTGAAGGGCTAGAAGAATCATCTAATGGACCAGTTGATGTCGAGTTGGTGGAGGAGAGTTAAGAACGCCGTACATCATCCTAACAGAAAGCTTGTCATTAGTATGAGAAGGTGGTAGATTGAAGTATTTAAAGAATCCAATATAGTCAAAGAAGAATGAGGGTCCTTCCCAGCTGGAGGGGTGGTGTATCTTTGAACATCGACATTACAACAGACTTCTACCTGACCCGTTGAGTTGTTGTAAAATCTCTTGTCTGGTATGATGTATCCGAGAAAGATCCCTTCTTCTGCCTTTTCGCTGAACTTTCCAGACTGAGTCTTCTTCAATAATGTGCATAGTGTGCCAAACGGTTCTTGATACTCCAAGTTGGGTTTACGTCGCTGGAGTTGTTCATAACATGTTTCCCATGTCGTTTGACCACTAAGACTCGATTGAGTGTGTAAGAAGCATTCACCACTACCTCATTCCAGAATTGAATAGGCAGTTTCAAGTCAGCTAGCATTGTTCTGGTAGTCTCTATCAAACTTCGATTCTTCCTTGCAGCTATGTCGTTCATCTGTGGACTGTAGGCAGAGGTGAATTGACGAACAATTCGTCTTTCTCTACAATATGCCTCCATCGACTGATTCTTGAATTCAATGTCGTTGTCTAATTGAATCTGCCTAACTTGTAGCTTGTAGAGTGATTCTAATGTATTTACCAGATGATTGAATGATTCAAAAGTTTTTGATTTGGCTTTCAGAAACATCATCCAAGAGAATCTTTAGTAATCATCTGTTACTACAAAGCAATATAGATCTCCAGCAATGCTCTTTGTGCTGACAGAGCCAACAGATTCATGTGCAGAAGCTTGAGAGGCATATCAATAGATTTAACTTTCTTTGCCTTATGAGCCTTCTTGCTCTATTTCCTTTTCTTACATGCTATGTAGAAGTCTGGAAGCTAAAAGTTCTTGATTCATCTTCCTAGGATTAATGTGTCCCATTATTTTTATGCCATGAGACTGAATCCCTCTCAGTTGCTTTTCACAGGAAGCATTGAACCTTGTGATCTGTTATGGAGGCTTTTGATAGATCCAAGACATACAAGTCGTTATATCTTGAAGTTGACATAAGAACTTTATCCTCCTCAATCACATAGTCCTTCTTCAACACGTAACACTTCTGATTGTTAAATACAACTTTGAATCCTTTATTGTAGATCTGGGAGACAGAAAGTAAGTTGTTCAGTACTTGTTGAACGTGTTGACCTTTCAAACTTGACTTTCTTGTTTCCCACTTCGCCTTGTGTTGTGATGTATCCTCTTTGTTCCCAGCAAATGAAACATGTCCCCCTTTGATTTGTTTGAGTTGAAAAGGAGGGACAAATTCCCTATCATGTTCCTCGATGCCCCACTATCAATTAGCGTTGTAGCGGACACCCTACACAGTCAAAGAAACTTGTTAGTTAAGATTTGGGACCTAAGCCTTAACTGGCTTGGGTGACCCAGAGGAATCACACATCATAAACTAAACCCATTGACCTTTAGAGGTTTAAGGAATATCTTTCTATTTATCATTCTCACTATCAGACACTGTACTTGATTTTTCTTTCCATAAGCCGGTTTTCTGTAAGGCCTATTTGTGGTAAATAGTCGACTGATTTATGGTTTGAACTTTAGGTTCACTTACACTCTTAGGTGGAGTGTTAGATCTTATTTTAGAAGAACTTGGTTTTGTATCATAAAGTTGAATTTTCTTTCTGGGCGTCTGATAGTAAGGACAATTAGCAGAAATATGTCCTTGTTTTCCAGAACTGTAGCAAGATCTTGCTTCTACAGATTGAAGAGAAATTTTATGTGATGTTGAGTTTAGTGAAGGTGTGAGATGTGTCTGGTTTGGTTTTGTCACTACTCTTTTAGATGTTTCATCCTTAGTAACAAAATTATTGTTTTGATGTTTTGGAATTCTTTAACTTGCACTTTGGTTAGACTTTGATGATTAACATGTTTGTGGTTAACTGGTTTAGTCAGTTTGGGTTTTGAACTGGAAGTTGGTAAACCTAACCTTACATAAATCCTTTTAAATGCATCATCCAAATTCTCAACTGGCATATTGCCTTTTGATTTCAAAGTGGTCTCTTTCTGTTTACTACAGATTTCACGAGGTTACTCATGGAAACAGGATCACTAACTAGAGGAGTAGACACCACATGATCCTTAATTGGGTTGTCATTAATAGGTCTACATTTTGTATTCAAAAGGATCTCATGTGGTGGTCGAACTACTTTGTATCCCAAACCTTCCCTATTGATTTGTTCTTTCACTAAGTTCTGTACTATGTGAGAACAACTAGCCCAACTATGCAATTTTTCTTTTAAAGAATTAACCTCAACTTCCAAAACTACTTTCTTCTTTTTGGTTTCTTCTAATGAATTAAATAAAACTTGATATCATTAGATTGATTTAAGGCAACAACCTCGGTTTCCCTTATTTGTTTACCCAAAAGTTCTATCTTTTCTTTAAAACCACATTCATTTTGTTTTGATATACGATTAGCCTCAGTGCAAAGTTGTAAGTCATTTAGATCAATGCTATCCCGAAATTTTTCACATTCAGAACAAGCATGTTTATTAAATAATTGATCTAAGGAACTTATCTGTGAGGAGTCAGTTGAATTAGCCATCAAAGCAGAGTTAGACTCTTTTGTTGTTGGAGCGTCTGAACTTGTTGCTTTGAGCTCTTCCTCAACCAAGTGGTTTACCACGTTCACAGCTTCTTCTATATCTAACATCACTTGCTCAGCTGCTATCTCACCTTTACTGGCAGACCCATCATCCAATGCTTTGACGAAGGCAATGTTTGATTCTCCAGGAGAGACAAATGAGAAGGACCAATCTTGTCCTTCATCACCTTGAGTAGTTAATGCCTTAGTCTCTTTACTTGATGAACTAGTTCCAACCATGTCTTTGTCTTGATGGTTGAAAGTAGGAAATAGGTTACCATTTCTAGTTTTCTTGGGCTGCACACATTCACGTTTAAATGCCCCCTTTGACCACAGGTGACCTTGGTTTTGTCGAAACCAAAAGTCGTAGCTTTCGTGGCTACTAGATTCTGCCCCGTCTTCTTGACATACTTTTTAGCTCTTCTAACTACACTTGCTAGAGCCACATGATGTCCATTCATTCTAGCTCATTCTCGTCAACTTGCTCGTAGTCTTCATCTGCAAGATGACGATTTCTGATCTTCCCAAAAACTAAGCCATCATAGGATTGAACCATTATTGCTAGAAGATCCATGTGCTCCTTTGCAACCTCCACTGTGATATTACCAAGATTCTCAGTTTTCAACTTCATTGTGTTTGCTTCAGGCACTATGTATTGGGTCCCTGATGACCCTGATGTTTTCGGTCCTGAAGTAGTGGTTTGGGAAGGAACTGTGGAACTGGACACAAAAAATGTTTGTAATGGTGCTCCTGAACCAGTTGGAGATAGAACTAAGTTATAGAGTGAAAGATTTTGTACATTGGATCCATTCTTTGACTTGTACTTCATCCGCAGTTCCTCCTCCCTTAACTTCAAGATGAAGTCATTTATGTCCAACATTGCAAGAATGTCATTCTGTCTCGGGTTGAACACAAATGAATCCTATTTCTGAGGCAACCCATCAGCAAAACTTGAAACTTTATCTTCCATTGATGTGGTTATTCCATGAGTGTCCAGCTCGTTCATTAGATGATAGAATCTGTTGATAATATCACCTAAGCTCTCATTCCCTATCGAAGAGAAGTTATCGAACTCCTTCTTGAGAGCCTTAGCCTTCAGTGCCTTTAACATCGCGTTTCCATCATAACTCTTCTCTAATGCCTCCCATAGCTTATTGGCCTGCTTATTCTCAGAAAACTTATGAAAGATGTCTTTCGATATTGACTGAGTCAATTGGGCATAAACATTCTTCTCAGCATTGAAGAGTATCTTCTGAGCCTCGCTCATTCCACCCAACATCAACATGACTCCATTTGCACCAACTAGTACCATATAACCGGTCTCAATGGATGTCCAAAGATTGAGATCAACTCCATTTAGATAAATCTCAAACCATTGTTTCCATTGTGGATAGTCATCTAATGTTATAAGCTTTGACGGTTATTGTGATTTCCTATCTCATTTTCTGGAAGCAGAAGGTTCTGGATACGTGAGTCATTCCCGACAGTAAACGCAACAAACTGATCTTCCATTTGTATAAACATGGTAGTAGGATAACAGGATAGTTTCAATCGTACAAATGGGCTATGAGTATGGTTTACTCGTGCTTCATGAAGAGTGCGAATGAATTAAATCATGCGATTGGATTCAGTCGTGCGTATGAACAAGGCCAATGGATTCAAACAACTGAAGTTGTTCAGTCGTGCGAATGAGGAATGCGACCGAGGTCAGTCGTGCGAATTGAGTGTACAAATGAGTTCAATCGTACGAATGAGCTATTCGTGCAACTGAAGGCTACTTTTCTTGAAAAAAATCGAATTTTTGACACTTTGACATAAAATACGATTTATCCAAAAACCCTAATCTGTCGTATGATGAAAAACATAAACTTTAATGCCTAAAAATGTCAAAAACCACCCGTGGACTCAAAAAGATGACTCTTCTAATTAAAACATGAGTTTTGACACCAAACTAATTGAATCAAATGCAAAATCAAGAGCCAAGGCTCTGATACTATTTGTCAGGACCATGTACGTACGGAATACCAACAGATTTTGCGTTTATACCAAATCAAATAGTGCGAAATCCTATTTGATTGTCGATCCAATCAGTGAGAATCCTAACCCGATTGATATAAGAATAAACTAGACGTTAAGAGCTAGTAGGAATCGATCAAGAACGAACTATGAACTTGGACTGGCTTTCTTGGACATTCTGGACAGCTAGGGTTCGTGTAAATATAAGTGTTCTTCAATTGTTTCGAATTGTTATGTTTTTCCACGAATTAAGTGGTATTTATAGGTTATTGGTTTTCATTCGTACAACTGAACCATTAGCATGGTTCAGTCGTGCGACTGAATCATGCAATCGATCAATACGCATGACTAGACAATCTTATGTCTCAATCATACGACTAATTTAGTTTCCTGGTTCAGTCGTGCGACTGGTCCATAAGCATGATGTATTCTTGCGTATGGTGCATAAGTATGGCCCATTTGCATGAATACTCTTCTGACTATGTTGAATAGATTACTTAATCATTATTGACTAAGAATCATGTACACCAACCTCAAACCTATATAAATGTTCATACATATAAATTATACTTTAACACAATAATAATATGAAATAAATAAACATCAATCACATATTATATTTCATATAACCAATTCATTACATATGTGTAAGACATGAAAGACTTTTACATTTTAGCTCATAAACTAGGTACACATGTATCTACAGCAACCCTGATTGCAGCTTTCATGAAACCTGAATACCTAGTGGAACTTTCTCCCCTTAGCTTCCTCTTCCTCTCTCTCCTCCTCCTGAATCTCCTTAGGAATGATTTTCCTTTTCCTTTGTCACTCACAGACCTTTGTGACTCAGGGTGCAGAGAGCTTTGGCCTTTATTGTTTGGAGTAGCATCCATGCTCTGGCTAAAGAGAGGTTGTGATATACCTTCACCAGCAAGTGTTTCACTGAGGGAATGGATTGTTTAAGTTAGTGGTTGTGAGACAGAGCTTACAGATTCTGTCACTAGGCCTTCACTCAAGGTTTTCTCTTTGAAGCTAATCTTAGGGTCCATCTCAACATCTAGTTGACCAATGACATAACGTGAATGCATTTGTCTTCTTCTTTGACTGAACTCTCCAATAATCCTATCTTCAATCCTTTGAGCCAGCCTATCAGCTTGCCCAGATTTGGTTGGATTAGCAAGTGGCATGTTAACCAGGTCAAGACCTTCACAGAAATTCAAGGTCTGAAAGTTGAAAACTTCTTGTTGCCCTTGAACTCTTTGAAGTATGAGGACTCTTTTATTAGCATCATACCTCCACCCAATAATGTAATTTGATGCTCCTTGGGGTTGAGTTGACATAGCGCATGGAATTTCCTCCTCAAAGAGACTCTGAACGAGTGAGTCTAGTGAGTCCACATCAAAGTGAACTTGAGAAGATTGATGAGCATGGACAACTGGAAGTGAGGACAATGAGTCCTTAATGTTCATACTCTATGAAGAACTCCTAGGTTATGTGATTGTTATGACTTTCTCCCTATTTTGGTAGCATCACCCACTTGAATAGGTGAGCTAGGAGTTAGGTCAATCACTTTCATAGGTTCTTGTGTTCTTGGATGAACTCTCCTAAAATGTTACCCAACTAGTTGTTCGTTAAGATAAGATATCTCAAGTTCCTGATCATTGACCTGGTTTTGTAAGTTAGTCACCTGAGATTCAAGGTTGCAGGACCGTTTAAGAGGGGTTTGGTCACTTAAAACACAACACACAATAAGGAGAGTGATGTTTAGAATACTTAACACATCAAAGAAGGAACTGATAACACATAAGTATGATACTTAGAACACTAGTAAAAGACTGAGACAAAACAAAGAACAAACACAATAATTTGTTTTCAATAATGTTGTATATTGCTCTAAAGTTCTTTCAGAAGTGTTAAGCATATTTCTAAAGTTACAAAAACCTGTGATACTTATACTACATCCTATAAAAACCTTTTGATTAGTGACTATGACATTCCATATCTCACATACTAATAAATTACAAAAACGGTAAAAGTATATAAGTAGAAAGCACAAACTCAAGACCTCATTATACAGTTTACCAAAAGCATGGACCTTTTGACCAACTTTATGGTAAAGTACATCAAATAAAAGCATGTGTTCAAAAATCTTAAGAAGATAATCTGTCTTCACTTTTAGGCTTCGGAAGACTTCACTTTAAGGTTCGGAAGATGTTGGTCTTGGCTTCGGAAGATTTTACACTTTGAATTTTTCTAGTTCATGGTGTAAAACTTCCAAAAAATTTCTACTTCTACACTTCAGTGCATGCATGCAATAAGACTTTGGATCTTTTAGGTGCACCAGCCTGTATATAAACCTTACAAACTCCCTCTAGGCTGATGCTACTAGAACATATGAAGATCTTAGATGTTGACAGTCCTTATTATGATAATGACCATGCCTTTCTTCATCAAATGGTCAGGATCACGCAGACTCTTATAATATCTTCTCATCTTAAAGAGATCATGGAAAGGTAGATTGAACATATCTTGCCATGTGTAGACATATTCAATACCTTGATCTCTGATCATATGCCATCTTTTCGGATTAGTGGAGTAAGTCCAGGATAAGATGGGTCTTCATGCTACAAGAGGAGCTACTTGAATGGGATTTGTTTGAGCTTCCTCTTCATGCACTTCCTCAGGATGTTCTGACTCATCCTGAGGTCTGGAGGTGGATGACCCTTTGTTCTTCTTTTTCTTAGGCTTAGGCTTAGTGGCCATCGTTTACCTCCTCATTGAATTTTTTAACTAAGAAGATTAGCTTGCAACACCATGTTGTTTTGTCTTTTCTTTCTTAGTTAGGTCTGCATCCCTCACAGGTTCAGAAGGAGAGGGAGGTTGACCTTTTGTGGATCAAAAGATGAAGCTTGCTGAGGCTCAGTAGGAGGTTTAGGTTGAGTTTGTTGACATATTTGCTCAAGATGAACAATTACAATGTGTTTAAATATAAAGCATCAATGAACCAATACAATCAAATATAACAAAGCTCAATATATTTCAGTAAAAAACAAGCTTATAATAGTCTCTTACAGCAGAAATAATTGATTAGGGTTTATGCAAGGTTGCCCAACAATGAGCAAGATCAATACTATATATATAAATGATAGTTTCACTGACCGGTTCGCTATCAGAGAAACTATCCTGTCAAACATATAGTTTTTCCCGACAGAGACTAACAATTTCGCCGGGTGAAACTATCAACTGACTATGAGCGATACTAAAGATTCGCTCATAGTTTTGTTGGGGCAACAAAACTACACTGATTAACCAACATACAAATGTAAACTAACATTAAATCTATTAAAATGAAATATAAACATATTCTAAGCTAAGGTGAGTCCAACCTATACATGATCTTCAATACTCCCCCTAGGTTGGACCTCACTGACTTCATCATTCTTGATTTGTCTAGTCAGCTCCAATCTTTTTAGTTTCCTCTGATTTTCCTTAAGTAGCTCTTGCAGCATCATTCTCGGAAGCTTTAGCCACTGATTCTCCTTCGTTAGCTCCTACTTAATTAGCTTCTTCTGCATGTGCACTAGCCTCAGAAAATTCTTTGTAAGATCCTGCACATCCATCCTCAACTCGTCCTCTGCTCTCACCTTCTCAGCTAACTCTTTCACCTCAGCCCTTACTCCTCTCACTTTATTACCAACAATCATAAAGACTTGCTTCTTTCCTAGTCTCCTGTCATGTCCCTGCTTTAATGTGGTTCTCACATAGTACTAGCAGGTCCTCATCAAAGAAGGTAACAGTTCCATTGGATCAAACAAACTGTACTCAATCCTATTCTTCACCCTGATCACCGCCTCCCTAGTGTTGTTTTCATAGAACCATTTCTCAACATTTTGTAGTCTCTGGGGGAGGGGATCCGACAATCTTATCCAACTCACCGTCTTTGGAGGTTTCACCCTCAGCACTATTTTCCCTTTGCCCGTTTTCCGGTCTTTGTCCTTCTTAGACCTCCTTCTCTTCGCCCTCATAAACCCAAATGCGTCAAAATTATCATTCTATCCTTTCTTGATCTCCTCCTCCAACATCTTTGCCGTCTCACATAGGTTAGAGTCAATCATAGGCAACACAGCTAGCCTCCTTAAATCCCACCTCGACAAGGTCTTAAATGCCTTCCTTTAATGCAGATAAGTAATCCGTCCCACTCTCCTCTTGATCATGAACATCGTGAGGCCAGGGTTGTATTTCCAAGTAATAATTTTCTTATTAGCTTTTTCTTACTCAACATTTGTATGTTTTGAAAGAAGGGAGTTAGCTCCTCAGTCTCATTCTCCTTCACAACCAATCCTCCTTTGACATCTTAAACACAACATTCTCATCATCTCCCTTCTTGACTACATAAGTTAGTGGTCTCTCGTCCACTTCATAGTATTTGGGCTTAGAGTCATAGTCCACTAATTGTACATCCTCTTCCTCCTCATCCACTAGACCCTTTTCAGCAGCTTTCTTAACCCCTTTAGTCTTTTTGGGAACACCTCTTCTCCTCCAAAGTCATCAATATTCTGTTGGGTTTGTGTTGAACCATATCATATTAGTTTAACCTTTTAAACTAGAAAACACAGCAGAATATATCCTTAATATAATCATTTGTAATCTGAAATTTTGGGTTCATATAATGTCAACAACAAACCAAGAACATAAGGATCATTATATGTGTGTGAGCTAGCTATCAAGAAGAATAAACAACCAAAAACAAAAGATACATACTACCTTTTGTAGAGCTGTAGAAAAACGAGTATGGATGATAAAAGGGAGCATCTTGAATGGCCAAAACACCAAAGAGAGGTGTTCTCAAGCTAGTATACCCACAAGCCTCAAGCAAGACACTTAGTTGCTAGGTATTTTTACACCAAAACCGTAAGAGAGCTGCTGAAAAACCACTTTTCAGCTGAATGTTCTTCAAAAATAGAGAAGAGATGAGAGCTTCTGGGTGCTTGCATGTAAGAGAGAGAGTGAAGGATGGAGTGTGTATAGTTTCAAGAAAAAAACCAACTAAAACAAGTGGCCTTGGACCCCTCTAAGGGGCGGCCGAATCTTGAAAAAAATTGGGGTATTCCCCCCAAAACATTCACTAATGTGTTTTTTATTAATCATACATATAAGTTATATAATTAACCTCTTAATTATATAACTTACACACACTATTATTATTATTTGATGTTATTTAACCAACTTAAATAACATTACAAATAATGTCCATAAACAAAGTATCCTTATAAGTTGTTTCATCTCATAAGCAATTTATTTAGAAACCCATTTTCTAAATTGGTGTATTTATTCAATTGCATGATCATATCATCAATCAAATATTTATATATTAGTATTTGCAAGCTTGTTATTGGGTTTGATCCGACTTGGATCAATATGTACTAACCACATCAATATTCTATATGTCTTGGGCATAAAGAATCCAGCAATCTCCCATTTGCACAAGACTCATAGAAGATTGATGCTGTAAGGATTCCTGAAGTCTGATGCAACCCAAAACTGCCTAAGTGTTTCAGCAACATGCACTAAGTACTGAAGTGAAGAATGCTTCGGAAGAATTACACAAAGCATTAGAAAATACTCTAAGTGTAATATCTTCCGAAGCCAAGACCAATATCTTCCGAAGCCTAACATGAAGTCTTCCGAAGCTTGAAGAGACAAAGTCTTCCGAAGCTTCAACCTATGAAGACAGATTTCTTCCGAAGACTTTTAGTACACATGCTTTATCTGATGTACTGTTCCATAAAGCACCTTTTCCGCTGCGTCTCTGATAAGTCACCAACTTACAAGAGTTGGTGAAAAGGTTCATGCTTTTGGTAACTGTACATTGAGGTCTTGAGTCTGAAACTTTCCACTTTATGTACTTTATCCTTTTTGTAATATATAAGGATGTGAGCTATGGCATGTCATAGTCACAAGGTCAAAAGGCAGATATGCCTTTTGATCCTACAATTGATTTTGTTAGTGTCTAGTCAATTGTATCCAGCTGGCTTTCATAGTATAGCCGGCTGTAGGTTGTAGTATAAGTATTCCAAGTTCTAGTATCTTTCTTTATGCTTTGTAACACTTGTAAAAGAACTTGAGAAAGCAATATACTGCTCCCTTGAAAACTATACTCTCTTGTTCTGTCTCTTGCTTTACTTGTGTTCTCTGTATCACCTTTGGTTACCTAGTTCACTGTTTGATTAACGTTTAGTTAATCTTCTCATTGTGTTGTTGTGTTGTAATTGTGTTCAAGCCCTTGAACGATCCTGCAGATGCAAGCAGTAAATGCCGCCTAACAACAGTTTACTACCCTTAATATGCACGACTTATAGCCATTCAATAACATCATCCCATTCAAGTATCCTACTTGAAATGATTTAGGTGAATTAATCATTTATCCTTTTGTTACAGATGTCATGTTAAATCCAAGGACACAAAATGATCATTCCTTGTTGATTTAACTTATTCAGTCCTTAAACATCTTGCTCTCAATGAATAAAAGGAACAAATTCCATCTTGAATACATACGTTTCTCACAAACACTTGGTGTCACGTCGGAACATAGCCTTACGTATGGTCCATTATTTCAGGGCAGTGAAGAACTAGCTCAAGGTATAACACTTGGTGAATATCAAAACCCAGTATGTATCTCAGGTCTGAGGATACCAAATGATATTCGCCTTTACTCAAATTTACTTATGATCAATCTGGAAGATTCCATGCTGTAAAATTGAGATGCGGGCCAGTCCAATATTTGTATCCCACAAATATCTATGAACTTTGGCAGCAACCATTTGCTCTATATTCATTCCTTATGAATATCCACCAATCCAAATTCATAATAATCTTACCCTCATACTTGTTCCCATAAGTATGAACAACTACGAACATTTAGAGTAAACAATTACCCATGGATTAAACATGATAAATTCGAACATTTGTTGAAATATTATAACTTAATAGTTTTATTCAAGTAGTAAGATAGTTCCAAATATTCAAATACGAAATCACAGATCAAATCCAATCACTAGAATATCGAAGTCCCATGGCAGACGTATGACCTTCATGCTTTGCCTTTCTAGGAGCTTCGTAAGAGGATCCGCAATATTTTGATGTGTGTGAACTATACGAATACATATCTTTCTTTCTCAACTTCATCTCGTATGTAGTTGAATCCCCGCTCAATGTGCCTAGTCTTTTGATGAGCACGAGGTTCCTTGATTTGAGCAATCGCACCCTTGTTATCACAAAAGATCTCTAGGGGGTCCTGAATGGAAGGGACAACCCCTAGATCGGCAATGAATTTCTTCAACCATGCAGCTTCTTGAGCTGCCAATGAGGTGGCGACATATTCAGATTCTGTAGTTGATAAAGCCACAACATACTGTTTAGAGCTCTTCCAAGAGACCGCTCCTCCATTCAGAATGAAAATGTATCCCGATTGTGATCGTGAATCATCACGATCGGTTTGGAAACTCGCATCTGTGTTACCTTTTACAACGAGTTCCTCATCACCAGATCCATAGATTAGAAACATATCTTTAGTCCTCCTTAGGTACTTAAGTATGTTTTTAACAGCCATCCAATGACTGCTTCCAAGATTTTGCTGGTAACGGCTTGTCATGCTTAAGGCGCGTGAAACGTCCGGCCGAGTGCATATCATTGCATACATGATGGATCCAATAGCAGATGCGTATGGGATTCCCTTCATTTTATCTTGCTCATCCTTTGAGCTTGGACATTGAGTCGTACTCAATATCATTCGTCTTTGAATAGGTACAATACCTTTCTTAGAGTTTTCCATCTTGATCCTTTTCAAGGTCTTATCAATGTATGCACTTTGATTTAAACTAATCAACCGCCTTGATCTATCCCTATATATCTTTATTCCCAGAATATAGGCGGCCTCACCAAGATCCTTGATGGAAAAACAACTTCCAAGCCAGGTTTTTACACCTTCCAAGGTTGGAACGTCATTTCCAAATAGTAGTATGTCATCAACATACAATACTAGGAAAGTGATAATGCTCCCACTAGCTTTCTTATATACACAAGCTTCATCAGCGTTCTTGATGAATCCAAATTTAATTACTTCTTCATCAAAACGGTGATTCCAACTTCTCGATGCTTGTTTCAATCCATAGATTGATTTCCTTAACTTACATACTTTGTTAGGATGTTTTGGATGGATAAAACCTTCAGGCTGAACCATATAGACATCTTCCCCAAGATATCCATTTAGAAAAGCCGTTTTGACATCCATTTACCAAATCTCATAATCATAATCTGCAGCTATGGCAAACAATATCCTAATAGACTTTAGCATTGCAACAGGCGAGAAAGTTTCATCATAGTCAACCCCTGGGTTTGAGTGAAACCCTTTGCTACAAGTCTAGCTTTATAAGTATCCAAGTTTCCATGCATATTGGTTTTCTTCTTGAAAACCCATTTACTTCCAATTACTTTGGAGTTAATAAGGGGTATAACCAAGTCCCATACTTGATTGTCATACATGGATTGCATCTCAACGTTCATGGCTTCAAGCCATTTGTCACAATCCGAATTGGACAACGCATCATGGTATGTGATTGGTTCATCGGAATCTATCACATAGCATCCATCAGTGAAAAATCCATATCTTTCAGGTGGATTACTAGTTCTACCAGATCTGTGAACATTTTCTGTGTATTGATCAACTATTTGATCACTTTCAACATCCTCATGTTGAGTGCTAGTGTCAACCAAACGTGTATCGGGTTGCAGTTCTTGATCCTCTTCAAGATCCACAGTTCTACTACAAGTTCCTTCCATAAGGAACTTGGTTTCCAAGAACTCACCCTTTTTGGCAACAAACTCCTTTTGTTGTATTGGATCATAGAAATAATATCCCATAGAATCTCTTGGATATCCAATAAAGATACACTTAGTGGAACGGCTTTCTAACTTGTTCGAGGTGGGAGTCTTCACATAAGCCTCACACCCCACACCCTCAAATATGAAAATGATGGAACCCTTCCATGCCATATTTCATAAGGTGTCCTTTCCACTTTCTTGGTTGGGGCCATATTCAAAATATAGGCCGCAGAGAGCAAAGCAAAACCCCAAAATGACAGAGGTAATGAGCTTCTAGCCATCATGGATCGAACCATATCCAATAGAGTTCGATTTCTCCACTCGGACACGCCATTATGTTGTGGTGTTCCCGGTGGAGATAGTTGTGAGACAATCCCACAACTTCTAAGATCATCCCTAAAAGCATCATTCAGGTATTCACCTCCTCTATCGGTGCAGAGAATTTTAATTGACTTATTGAGTTGATTTTGTACTTCATTTTGAAAAATCTTGAACATTTCAAAAGCTTCATCTTTGTGTCTTAACAAGTACACATACCCATATCGACTATAGTCGTTAGTAAAGGTAATGAAGTATCTTTCATTGTACCTTGTCACAGGTTTAAAAGGACCACATACATCCGAATGTATGACACCTAATAAATCCTTTGCCCTTTTGGCTTTGCCATTAAAAGGTGCCTTGGTCATTTTACCTTGTAAACAAGACTCAAAAACATCAAATGAATCATATTCACTTGTTTTTAAAAGACCATTCTTTTGTAGTGTTTGTATTCTTTTCTTATTTATATGACCAAGAAGGCAATGCCAAAGGTAACTGTCATTCAAATCCGATTTGAGTTTCTTGGTACTAGTTTGGTACATTAAGCTATCATTCAATGTATTCTCATGAACCAATTCATAGATACCATTGATGGGAGTAGCTTTAAAGTAAAACATGTCATTCAAAGTAACATGGATTTCATTTCCAATAAATGATAACACATATCCAAAATGTTTTAACAGGGCCACGGAAATGATGTTCCTAGTCAAACTAGGAGCATACAAAACATTATACAAAATTACTTCCAAACCATTTGGAAGTTTCAAGATGTAGTCACCACGGGCTTCAACTTGAACTTTAGCCCCATTGCCCATGTAGAGGCTAACATCCCCTTTGTTGAAGTTGCTACTTCTTTTGAACCCCTACAACAAATTGCAAATGTGAGTTCCATATCCAATATCTAATACCCATGTGTTAGAGGATATTAAGTTTAAATTAATATGGATCATGTATATGGTACCTGAGGTCTGCCCGGCATCCCTCTTTGCTTTCAACTCTTGGAGATGGACAGGACAATTTCTTGCCCAATGTCCAATCTCCCCACACTTGAAGCATGGGTCATTAGAAGCAACCTTTTGCCTCTTCTCCTGTGTTTTGGGTGGCACCCTTGCCACCCACTTCCCTTTTCCTGTTACAGGTCCCTTACCCTTGGCAACTCTTGCCTTGGATGTGGGATGAGGCCTTTTCTTGTTCCCACCTTCATTCATGGTGAGAACGGGTAAAACCCTTTTACCCATTGCAGCCTCGGCCTTTTTGAGCATAGAGTGAAGCTCACCAATGCTTTTGTCCCAAGCATTCATTTTGTAGTTCAACACGAATGTCTCGAACCTTTTGGTAAGGACATTGAGGATCAAATCCGTGACCAATTCCTTTGAGACGGGACAGTTTAGCCTTTCGAGGCAGTCAATGTGACTTTTCATCTTAAGTATATAAGATGAAACTGATTGGTTGTCGTCCATACGACATGCATGGTGCGCTCGAACCGTTTTGAAGCGCTCAACCCTCGCTTGCTGTTGGAACGTTTCCTTCAGTTGGGTTATCTTGTCATAAGCTCTGTGATGTTCATACTCCTTTTGGAGATCCGAAGTCATGCTTGCCAACATGAGGCAAGAGACTTGGACAGAGTCCTCAGTGTATTTTATCCAATCGTTATAGGCCTCCTCATCATCCTCAGTAGGTTGATCGGGGACAGGGTCGTCTAAAACATATGATCATTTCTCTTGCTTGAGAACGATTCTCAAGTTTCGATACCAATCAATAAAATTGTTATGATTTAGACGTTCCTTTTAGAGAATAACTCGTAAAGATTGGGTGGACGTGGATGAATTATCATGATTATCATAATTATTGGTGGCCATCTATAAAATTTAACAAAGATCAATTTTAGTATTTTCCATATTGTTATTTTAATAATTAATACCTTTTAAGGTCATTATCATATCATAATCTAGAATCAAACATTACATTTAAATGGCGGTTAGGTGACCTTTATCCCACGATTTAAATTAATAAGGTGGTCAACGATTGACGATTGCAACCATTTGCAACTTCTAGTGGTATGGGATCGACTTGAAACATCATATGTAAAGTCGGCATGTTAATCCCATCAACACTATTTGGAAACCATATCGTAGGTAATCCATTTGACATGGTTTGCAAATCAAGACACCCTACTTACACACACGTGTGAGTTTGCCAAAATAAGTGGTTAGGTGACCTTTATCCCATGAATATGGCATTCTCACCTCAAGTCACAAGTTCCCTCAAAATGGTTAGGTGACCTCTATCCCACAAAGAGTTCCCAAGCGATTCAAGTGTTGTGTAAAAGGATGGTGTTGATCTTATTTTATTTTACCAAAGCTATAAAGATATTATAATACAAGTTTAGAAAACATTATATTTACATATTTGTATGTTTTCAAAACAAGATACCTTATGGTACATTGATTAAAACCCTTTTTAATTTTTGAAATCATTAAACAATTTTAATAACCTTTTATTACCTTTTAATGATTAAAGCCCATTTAGATAGTTTGTTATGATCATGGAAAGGATAGTTAAGCAAACATCATATGTAAAGTCATCAACCACAATACCATAATCAAACAACCATTAATCAACCAAATGTAAGTGCATAACCATAGCATCTAAAGTGGCCACACTTGTTTTCCATCACAAGTGTGAACCGTAGAACATTCCTAAGGGACAAAACACAACACAAAAGGCTTCCAAGAACCTCCCACTTGAAAGCGCATCCAAATGCTCCATGTTTCTAGTGTCTTCCCTTTGTGCTTCTAACGCGTACATCTTCATATTACAAGATATCATATCCTAATACAATATTTCTAGTAAAATGAAAAGTACCTAATCTATTTATTACATCCCAAATAACAAATAAATCACATTTTAAACAAAGCACAAATAAATGATTATACAACCCAATTGAATGAATAGAAACAACCATTTCAAACATCCAAATAACACAAGGTCAAGGGCTAGGTTATGCACCATAAAGAACAATGAACATATCATCCAAAAGAACAATGAATCCCCACTAAAACCCACGAAATTTCAGCCAACATAAACTGAAATTTTGGGTTTTATCTAGACAAACAAACAAACAATACATCATACATGTCTTTCAAAGTTTAATCACAAGCATGTGTCGTATAACTTTGAGAGTTTGGGGATTCATAACACATGAATATAGCAGCCCTTAAAGGGGTTTTAAAGTCCCACAAAATGAAATTTTAAGGACAATGGAAACTAGTCATCCACATATCCGGCTCTAGATGCCAATGTTGGGTTTGTGTTGAACCATATCATATTTGTTTAACCTTTTAAACTAGAAAACACAGCGGAATATATCCTTAATATAATCATTTGTAATCTGAAATTTTGGGTTCATATAATGTCCACAACAAACCCAAGAACATATGGATCATTTATATGTGTGTGAGCTACCTATCAAGAAGAATAAACAACCAAAAACAAAAGATACATACTACCTTTTGTGGAGCTGTAGAAAAACGAGTCTGGATGATAAAAGGGAGCTTCTTGAATGGCCAAAACACCAAAGAGAGGTGTTCTCAAGCTAGTATACCCACAAGCCTCAAGCAACACACTTAGTTGCTAGGTATTTTTACACCAAAACCGTAAGAAAGCTGCTGAAAAACCACTTTTCAGCTGAATGTTCTTCAAAAATAGGGAAGAGATGAGAGCTTCTAGGGTGCTTGCATGTAAGAGAGAGAGTGAAGGATGGAGTGTGTGTAGTTTCAAGAAAAAAACCAACTAAAACAAGTGGCCTTGGACCCCTCTAAGGGGTGGCCGAATCTTGAAATAAATTGGGCTTTTCCCCCAAAACATTCACTCATGTTTTTTTATTAATCATACATATAAGTTATATAATTAACCTCTTAATTATATAACTTACACACACTATTATTATTATTTGATGTTATTTAACCAACTTAAATAACATTACAAATATGTCCATAAACAAAGTATCCTTATAGTTGTTTCATCTCATAAGCAATTTATTTAGAAACCCATTTTCTAATTGGTGTATTTATTCAATTGCATGATCATATCATCAATCAAATATTTATATATTAGTGTTTGCAAGCTTGTTATTGGGTATGACCCGACTTGGATCAATACGTACTAACCACATCAATATTCTATGTGTCTTGGGCATAAAGAATCCAACATATTCAACCCTAAATCAACAAAAGCAACCTCAAACACCTCCTCTACATTCTCTTTCTCAAAATCCTTCGTCACACGAGAACCTCCTGCCTCTTCAGTTGCTGCACCAAAAGTGCCCTCTCCTGTCTAGAGGATGTACCCACATTCAGAAATTGGTATTTGGAAGTAACAATCAAATGATCTAAGTTAGTTTTAGTTAGCTGATTGGGCAGGCCGACTACAACCCTTAGCTCATTGAACTCAGAGAGTAATCTTTTAATCAACCTTTGTTAATCCATCATCATTCAAGTCATCCCTTCAACCATCTCATCCTTTTGGTTTTACCTCAACTCCTGATTAGTTAGTTTGGTTTTAATCATACTCAAGTCATTAGCTAGAGATGCATTGAGGTTCCTAATCACATCCTCATCCATACCAACTCTCTCCTCCCTTCTCGGGGGCTCAATAAATGGTTGATGTTTATGTTTGGTCCTTCTCTCAGGCTCCCCCTCTTCAGCTCTTTTCTTGGACCTTTTCTCTTTCTTTGCTCTAGCCTCCGATGCAGCCTTTTGAATTTCCTCCTCAAAGTCATAATCGTTTTCTTTGGCATACCTCTTTCGTTTCTTCACATATTCATCCCGTTTCTACCTCGTCTCCTCGGCCCTCTTCTCCTCAGACTCATTCACCCTCCTGATATAATTCCATCTTTCTAGGGGGTACATATTCTCCCAAAAATGAGTAATATTTCCACTAAAGTCATGCCTAACTGCACAACAGTCAACAAATATACGCGTGTTCATCTGCACCAACCTCTTGATCTCCCCGTGTCTTGGTACATTGGGAATGAGATTGTCTATGATCTTCTGAAGAAATTTGGGATACAACAACCACTTATCTTTCTTCATGGCCATCACGTTCTCATCCATGAAATCGAAGATAAGTTTGGTAATGTTGTCCTTCTGCCCTCTAAAACAAATAACCATGGCTTTAGCCCAGTCAAGGTTTAACCCATCTGATCCACCTTTTCGGTGATCTAAGCACATAATAAACACATGGGCAATATATCTCCACTCCTTGGAGACAAAGGACTTCTTGATTTCCTTTCTCTTGCCCAAAGAAGCACCCTCATATCCCATGAACCTATAAGCCTCAAAAACATCCTGAGGGAGCATGACCTCCTCTCCACTATCCTCCTCAAGTCTTAACACCCTCGAGATGATCTCAACAGTAATAATCAAATAAATTTCCAGCACTATTGCCACGATCCTCTAAGGATTGGCCCTAGTGTCATACTCGGCGGTACGCCAAAAGTCTCTAATATGTAGATCATATACGGTAGTGGAATGAGAGATCGCATATGCGATATGAGATCTCTGAAGCATCGGATGCATCTCTAAAACCCGCTGCTTTGGGATGTGTGTCATCCATAATGGCTATGATGCATCTCTAAAACCCGCTGCTTTGGGATGTGTGTCATCCAGAATGGCTATGATGTTATTCCTCTGCCAACGAAACTATAGTTTCGCCCGTATAAGATTTGGTCAGAGCAGACATTGCAATGTGCTAAATAGCCAAGGAAGCTATAGTTTCTCACAATGAAACTAGCAGTGAAATTATAAATTCGTTGGAACTTGAAAAATTAAAAAAATACTTACTTTTAAAAATAAAATAGACTAAAATTATTTACAAATTAATTAATACTAAACAAAAGCAAAATAAAGAAATCAAAAGAATTTACGAGACCTCACCAAACTTCACATAGTTTTATCATAATGAAAGAAGAGAAAATAGGGAAGAACGAAAAGCTGAAAGATTTTCTGGAGAGTCATAGCTTGGCAGGATTGCTGATATACTTGTCCTTTTAAGTACATGCCTTCTTCTTTTCAACGAATAAACCGTAACTATAGTTATCATGTATTGATTCATTTAAACAACACTTGAATGGCTCAGTCCCCATAACTTTTGGTAATGAAACTTATCCTGTCCTCATGCTATATTGAATGAATGACATGCTCTGCTTGACTATTCCTTTAAGAAACAACAAAGACCCTTTTTTAAAAGAAGCAAAGTCCTTATAAAGAGATACAATGATGAATAATAATAAGAACAATCTCAAAGTCAACAACTGTGAACAATAATGATCAATACCATCAATAATAACAAATCACAAGTATATTTCAGTGAATAATTACTTAAAAAAGGTTCTTGCAACAATGACGAACGATTAGGGTTTTTGGAAGGATTGCCCAAAAATGAAAAATATCAAATCTATATATAGTAGTCCTAGTTTCACAGACAGCAGCGAAACTGTGCTGCCGAAACTATAGTTTCGCCCGACAGAAACAACAGTTTCGCCTCGTGAACTACACAGCTGGCTATGAGCAAAACTACAGTTTCGCTGGACTACAATACTAAACTAAATAAACAACATTCAAAAGTAAACTAACATTAAACCTATTACAATCATGATGGATAGCACATCAGTCAGCAAAGATACGGGTGTTCATCTGTACTAATCTCTTGACCTCTCGATGTCGGGGAATGTTGGGAATGAGATCATCAATAATCTTCTAAATGAATCGTGGGTTCAGAAGCCACTTGTACATTTTCAGTCCCATAGCATTCTCATCCATACAATCAAAGATCAAACGAGCAATGTTGGCCTTCCATCCTCTGCAACATATTACCATAGCCTTAGCCCAGCCTAGATTCAGCTTGTCTCATCAACCTTTTTGGTGATCTAAGCACATGATAAACAGGTGGGCTATATATCTCCGTTATTTGGAGAGGAAGGACTTTTGATTTCTTTCCTCATTCCAAACGGAGGTCCCCTATACCCCATAGATCTAAAGCATCAAACACTCTTGGTGAGATAATATAACCTCCTCTCATGTATCCTCATCAAGTCTCAAAATCCTTGAGATAATCTTTGTAGTAATGACAGTTCATTCTCCATCACCCTAGCCACAATCCCTGTGGATTGGCTCTCGTGTCATACTTAGTCGTCCACCAAAATCTCTGACATGTAACTCATATGTCGAATGAGAAATCGCTTAGGCGATTGGAGATCTCTGCAACCAGCATATGAAGTCTCTAAAACCAGCAACTTTGGATGAGAGTGGTCCAAAATAGCAATAATGTTGTTCCTCTCATCAAACTTTAGATTTGCCATTTAATCTAGCAAATAGATGAAACACATTAGAATGATATATTAAAAAATAATATAAAAGAAAAAACAGAATAAAATTAAACTAAAAATAAATTAAGTTTGTTGGCTGAAATTATAGTTTCGCATGATGAATTTTTTGTTTCGGTTGGCAAAAGTGTAATTTCGGCAGCAATTATTTATTAGTTTCGGCAAGAATCAGTTATTAGTTTTGGCAAGACATTGTAGTAAATTCGATTGACCAAGATTATAGTATCGGCACGGTGAAACTAAAGCCGCTTAGCGAAACTGTTAAGTTTGCTCAGATAGCATGACTACATAGTTTTGCTGAAACCCATGAACTTTTGTTGGACCAAAAGAACCAATGAGCCAAGATCAGAAAACCTCTAAGTCCCACACGGTATCACAACAACTGCTGAAAGCCTCATCAGTAGTTATACAAGTGCTGAAGACTTCAACAGCTGAAGATCAAGTGCTGAAGACCTTAACAGCTGAAGAACCAAAGTGCTGAAGTACAACAGCTGAAGAACACAAGTGCTGAAGCTGAAAGACCAAAGTACTGAAGTACAACACTGAAGAGTTCACAAGTACTGAAGATCAACAACTGATGTACAAAGTCTGAAGACAAAGACTGAAGACATCAGCTGATGATATCTACTGAAGTCATCAGCTGATGAAACGCCTGAAGGTCAAAGTCTGAAGACCAAGTACTGAAGCCTCAGTAGTTTGTCACAACTGCTGAAGAGTACTTCTTCAGTAGTTGTGATATCAGTAGTTTTATGTTTTATGTTTCAGTAGTTTTGTAAAACGACTGAAGAGCTTGTTCTTCAGTCGTTGTAGTTTCAGTAGTTTTATATTTTGTACTTAACTTGCTGATATGTTCTCAGTAGTTGTGAACATTTCAGTAGTTTGTTAAGATTTAGTTATTTCTGTATTGGATCTGCCAGTTGTCACTTTCCGTGATAACAGCAATGACTGTTGCACTCTATATAAGGAGTGACAACCTATTGTAATCATGAGCGATATGAGCAATTGAATGGAATGATTGATTGATTCGATTAGAAATATTCTACATCTATAAACATTCCTAGAATCAGAAATTCATATTCTCTCCCTATAACCGTATGCGATCTTAACGTTTACATATATTGTTTGCTTGCTACAATTTGTCTAATTCGTGTGTGTATTCCGCTGCTTTATATTCTGATACGTCAAACTTGTGATCACTGATCCTGTCAAATGGTATCAGAGCAGGTTAATCATTGATCGATCTAATAATTGATCATTGAAACTGCTATTCAAGATCCAAGTTTGATTGAATTAGCTTTTGTTTTTGCAAGAAACGGTTATAGAGATTGAATTTTTCTGTATTTCTGCTCATTCATCCTGAGATCTTATTCTTGGTTCTCATTGAGTTTGTTGTGGTTTGTCTAAAACTTTTTAAAACTTGAACTAAACTGTTTTTGAACTGAAAATGACCACTCCCTCCAATGATCCTCACAATACTGGTTCCTCAACCAAGCCTCCTATGCTGGTTAGGAATGAGTATAACATATGGCAAAGACGTATGCTCCATCACCTGTCTGTTAACAGCGCAGGGTGTTGGACATCAGTGGTACATGGTCCACACAAGCCTATGGTGAATAACCCGGAAACCAATCAAATGGTTCCGAAGAGGAGGGAGCAATACTCAGATGAGGATAAAAAGTTGCTTGAGATTGATGCAAAAGCCCATGGAATTCTGGCCATGGCTTTGCCCAATGAAATCTATTCTGGGCTAATGCATCATGAAACTGCCCATGACCTCTGGATTGCTTTGAAAGAACAATTTGGAGGAACTGATGAGGTCTTGGCAAATAATAGAGAAATTCTTGCCCAACAATATGAGACATTCTCTCATAGAAAGGGTGAGACACTGACTCAACAATATGAGCGGTTTTCTTGTTTGATCTCTGAACTAAAAATGGTCAAACTTGAATACACCAATATTCAGATGAATAACAGATTTCTCAGATCACTGCCTGAGAGATGGGACACATATACTATTGTCCTACGCTCCAGTGCAAGTTTGGACAAACTATCTCTCACCCAACTCCATGGGAAATTGCTCACTTTTGAGAGAGAGATAGAACAGAAGAGAAGCTGTCTTCATCTGGAAAGCTCACTGAAGACTTTATTCAAGGGCACCTGCCTTGGTGGGTCATGAGTCAGAATATGCTGCATCTGAATGCCAGTATGATGAGCATATTAATTTCTCTTCGAGCACTTCTAATTCTGCATTTGTAAGTGTTGATGGTCAGTTCACTGGATGTAATAATGACAATTTATGTTTCATTATGGATGATCTCAAGGGGATTGCTGATGATGACTTAGAAGAGATGGATATTTTGAGCCAAATGGCCTTGATAAATATCAGATCTCAGAAGTTCTACAAAAGAACTGGAAGAAAATTCCCAGGACTCTCTGGCAAAACCAAAGTTGGTTTTGACAAGAGCAAGTTGAGGTGTCACAAATGCCAACGGCTTGGACACTTTGCAAGAGAGTGTAGATCAACTGGATCAAACTCTACTGCACCCTTTGTGACTTTTCCTGGCAACAGTCAACAAAACAGAGGGCAACATCCTGTCACATCTAGTCATCATCCTCAACAACAATCTCCGGCATATTTTGTTCCTCAGGGTCAATGCCTTATCAGTACCCTTGTTATTACATGCCACAGTCAAGTCAAGTTCAAGTTCCTATGACACCACAACCTCATGCATTACCAGAACCTCAGCCTTCTCTATCTCATCAACAACCTTCATCTCAACAACACAGCTTCTTCACCCCAGGAGTTGTTGACTGGAGCAGTTTACCAGATGACTTGTCTGGTCATGATCAACTTTCTCAGGTGCTGGTCAACATGGTGGTGACAGTCCCTTTGGGAATCTAGCTCTTATGGCTTTGGAGTCTGCTGATACTTCATCTTCCAATGCCTCTACACCTCAGGTATCACAGGTATCCTCTGAGGCAAAAGCCAAATTATGTTCTGAACAATGCATAGCAGCATTTGCTTCCATTAGAGAAGCAAATGTAGCTTTAATTAATAAGAACATTGAGCTAGAACAAGTAATTTCCAAAAACAAAGCTGAGTTTGAGTTTGTGCTCAAAGATAAAAATGATGAGGTTTATAAACTGAATTGCAAAATAATTGATGATAAGGCTAGAGAAGATGTACTTTTAGAGAAGTACAAAGATCTCAAAGAAACCCTTGCAGTTACCCAGGTGAGTGTGATAGATGGGTACAATCATGCAAAGGTTTTGAAATGCTTCTTAGTAAGCAATCTGCTTCAAATGTGAAGTTTGGAATTGGTTATAATCACACTGCTCCACCTACAGATTTTACCCCAAGAGCAGAGGTAGAATCTGATGGTGAGAGTGATAACCAATCCATCAAGTCATGTGATCTACCTTCTGATACAGCACAATCAGAAGTAGCAGTCAGTATCAAGTCCTCTTTGAACCTATCAGCTGATGTTGATGGTCCAAATGCTGACATTCACATGATCAATAAGTTGATCAACTCAGGAGTCAATCCTGAAGGTCCTGAAACTGGAGAGCAGGATTCAACTCCTGAAGTTCAAACTTCAACTGCTGTCAGTACTGAAGAGAAGAAAACTGGCAGTAGAAAGAGTTTGAAGACTACTAAAGATGCTGTCAAGAAAGCAACCAATGCTTCCAAAGCATTGAAGAACAAGTCTTCTGTTGCTTCACCATCTTTAGTTGATGATCAACCTAAGATGAAGAAGAAACCATGTGAAGTATGTGGTTTGTTCAATCATCTTACAGATGATTGTTGGTACAAAAGAGGTTCCAAACTCAAACAAAAGGAAGAAATTAATGAGAAAATGGTAAAAATGAAAACTGAGTTTGAGACCACATTTGTATCAGCAACATCAAATCCTGTAACCCTTAGTCCTTAAAGCAATCCAAAAAGGAAGGAGTTAAACAGGTGACAGCTGAGGGTGCTCAAAAGAAGAAGGTGCAACATAGGACCTTATCTAACTCCACTAGCAATGTGTCTGATGAGCTGAAAGCTTTATCACAAAATCAGACACAGCTGGTGATGATGGTACAACATCTGTTGGGTAGAGTTAACCAACTAGATTCTCCTATGTTGAAACCACAGAAAAGGAGGTCTAAGCCAAAGGACTCCTCTTCTGCACCATCTTCTTCCTCTCAGGCTGTTGTTACAAATAAACATGCTAGTTTACCATCTATTGATGAGACCAGGCCCAAAACCAAAAGGTTTGGGTCTCTAAAACTAACTGATTGTTTATTTTTGCAGGGTTCTTCAACATGCCAAATAGCATCTGGTATGTAGACAGTGGGGGATCCATGCACATGACTGGGAACATCTCTCTTCTTCATGACTACTCTCAAGGAAAGAAGGGATTTGTCTCTTTTGGCAATGATGCTAGGGGTTACATCATCGGTAAGGGCTTTGTCTCCAATGGAGAAATCAAATTTGATGATGTTAATCTGTGTGAAGTAAATCTCAATCATGTGAGTCAATTTGGTTGGTGTCCATGTTGATAAGGCCATGTTGCCCTTTTCACAAGTCAAAACTGTAGGATTCTGTCATCCAAAGTTTTGCCCTTGATTGACAAGGTGTTGGATGATCACACTCTCCTGAAGCCAACAGGACAGGAAGAGTGTATGCCTTAGATCTCTCTAAGAAGATAGATCTCAAAGGTAATCCTTGCCTATTTTCCAAAGCCTCTTTTCAAGAATCTAAACTATGGCACAGGAGGCTTGGTCATGTTAATCTCAAAAACATGAATCAGCTAAGCCACAATAGTTTAGTCAGAGGCTTACCAATAAAGGAGTTCCACTGTGATGAAACTTGCACTGCTTGTTTAAAAGGAAAACAGCACAAGGTCTCTTTTCCTCCTATTGAAGTGTCCAAGTCCACTGCCTGCTTGCAATTACTGCATATGGATCTATTTGGTCCTGTGAGAGTAATGAGCATGGCAAAGAAGAAATACTGTCTGGTAATTGTGGATGATTACTCCAGATTTGTATGGACTTTCTTTCTACATTCAAAGGATGAGGCTGCTCAGAAGATTATCCACTTTGTGCTGTACATTGAGAAGCAGTATTCCCTTCCAGTCAAGTGTATTAGGAGTGATAATGGAACTGAGTTCAGAAATCATACACTTGATGACTTCTATCTCTCAAAGGGAATCAAAAGGCAGTTCAGCATTCCAAGGACTCCGGAACAAAATGGAGTAGTGGAGAGAAAGAACAGGACCCTCATTGAAGCTGCAAGGTCCATGCTGGCTGACTCAGGTTTGCCATTGACCTTTTGGGCCGAAGCTGTCAACACAGCTTGTTATGTGCAAAATAGAGTTTTAGTAAATCAGAGGTTGATGAAGACTCCATATGAAGTTCTCCATCATTTGGCTCCACTGATTTCATTTTTCAAAGCATTTGGGTGTCCCTGTTTTATTCTCAACACAAAGGATCAACTCCACAAATTTGATCCTAAGGTGGATGCAGGATACTTTGTTGGTTATTCATCTACTTGCAAAGCATACAGAGTCTTCAACTGCAGAACAAAGATGGTTGAAGAAACTCTACATGTTAAGTTTAATGAATCTCCAAAGGACAAGATTCCACAAAGTCCTGTGGAGTTATTTGATCTGGACATACTGCAATATGTTCCTTATCAAACTCCTGCTGTTGCTCCTGTCAACAGTTCACCACCTGGTGGTACTGCTGATGATGATGTGATTGCAGTACTCACCTCTTCAGGTTTAGTGATCAGCTGCCTGATTCAACTAGACCTGATGTTCCTGTAGCGCCAGTAGCACCATCCACAACAAATGCTGATGAGATTTCTTCGAATTCAACTTCCTTTGAATTACCATCCACTGATTGGTTTCAAGGAATGATTCACCATCACCATCTGTTGCTGCTGAACCGGCTACAAACACTTGCACAGATCTCATTGTGTATCAAGATCTGAAGAATCACCCCATGTCTCAAATCATTGGTGATATCACTGCTGGTGTATCAACAAGAAGTCAATTGTCAAACTTCTGCTTCTATGCTCTCTTCATCAGTCAGCAAGAGCCAAAGAATTATCACATTGCTTTAAAGGACAATGGATGGGGATGCCATGCAGCTTGAGCTTCTTCAGTTCAAGAAACAGCAAGTGTGGGAACTGGTTCCTCTACCTCCAGGTATGTGCAATAGGCACTAAATGGGTGTTTAGGAACAAACTGATGAAAATGGGCTTATTGTTAAGAACAAGGCCAGACTGGTTGTTCAGGGGTTTGCACAAGAAGAAGGTATTGATTATGATGAAACCTTTGCCCCTATAGCCAGACTGGAAGCAATTCGATTGTTTTTAGCTTATGCTGCTTATCAAAAACTTAAAGTCTTTCAAATGGATGTCAAAAGTGCATTTTGTATGGAAAAGTTAAAGAAGAGGTTTATGTATGTCAACCTCCAGGCTTTGAGGACAACAAACATCCTAATTGGGTGTATAAGCTTGATAAAGCTCTTTATGGGTTAAACAAGCTCCCAGAGCCTGGTATGAGACATTATCAAACTTTCTTCTGGAAAACAATTTCACTAGAGGCTCCATAGACAAGACTTTATTTATTAAGAAAGCTGGGCAGCATAATCTACTTGTTCAAATTTATGTAGATGATATTATTTTTGCATCCTCTGATCCAAAGTTGTGTGATGCCTTTACAAAGTTGATGCAACAGAAGTTTGAAATGAGTGCCATGGGAGAATTACAGTTCTTTCTGGGGTTGCAAATCAAACAAAAGCTGATGGAATTTTCATTCATCATCCAAATATACAAGATCTTTTGCAAAAGTTTGATTTACAAAACTGTAAGCCCTGTTCTACTCCCATGAGCAGCACCACACAACTGGACTCAGATCAGAAAGGTAAAGTGGTTGATGAAACACTTTACAGATGTATGATTGGGTCCTTGATGTATTTAACAGCTTCTAGACCAGATATTATGTTTGCTACATGTGTTTGTGCTAGATTTCAGGCTGCACCTAAAGAGTCTCATCTGATTGCAGTCAAGAGGATCTTTAGATATCTGCAAGGCACTCCATCTCTAGGTTTATGGTACTCCCAGACATTCTGGTAAATTAGTCTTTTCTGACAGTGACTATGCAGGGTGTAAGTTGACCAGGAAATCAACTTCTGGTGGATGTCAATTCCTAGGCAACTGCTTAATTTCTTGGCAGAGCAAGAAACAGACCTCAGTTGCTACATCCACTGCGGAAGCTGAGTACATTGCTGCTGCAAGCTGTACATCTCAGGTACTCTGGCTTCAAAACCAACTTTTGGATTATGGCATTACAGAGACTAAGACTCCATTGTTAATGGATAGTGCTTCAGCTCTTTGCATTGTCAAAAATCCAGTCCAGCACTCTAGGACCAAACATATAGAGATCAGACATCATTTTATACGGGATTGTTTTGAAAAAGGTCTGATTGATCCTAAGTTTGTGCCCAGTGCTGATGAGCTTGCAGACATTTTTACTAAGCCTTTGGATAGTTCAACTTTCCAAAACCTGGTGTTAAGGCTTGGTATGCTGCAGCTAGAATAGTGACAACTACTGATGATCTTAGTTATTCATATTGATGATCATGTTGCCTGTCACATATAAGTACTGATGAGCTCTTTTAACCTCAGTACTTTTTATAACTACTGAAGGCTAAAAGTTCTCACAAGTACTGAAGTACTTCATCTGCTCTAAACTACTGAAGTAGTTACAACTACTGATGTAGT
This sequence comes from Flaveria trinervia, assembly GCA_025506515.1. Classification (NCBI taxonomy): domain Eukaryota; kingdom Viridiplantae; phylum Streptophyta; class Magnoliopsida; order Asterales; family Asteraceae; genus Flaveria; species Flaveria trinervia. The sequence continues at coordinate 41,490,942 of CM046443.1, read as the reverse complement.
CATAACTACTGAAATCAGTAAAAACAGATAAGTACTGATGTCCTATGAAACAACTGAAATCAGCCATAAAGACTGATGAATGTGTTGAGGACAGTTTGAAACAGCTGAAAAGCTAAGAATTGACGAAAACACTGAAGAGAACTTTCTCCTCAGTCGTTTGTACCACTGCTGTTTCATTTTAAACAACTGAAGCAAAACCACGTCTTCAGCAGTTTTATAACTACTGATGACCAATACCAAGTCTTCAGTTGTTTACAACAGCTGATGACAAAACCACTGTCTTCAGTAGTTTCATAACTACTGATGACAAACACCATGTCCTCAGTTGTTTCAATCACCTGAAGTCAAAACCACGGTCTTCAGTAGTTTTCTAAACTACTGATGCCTAACACCGCGACTTCAGCTGTTTCAACGTCTGAAAGGATAATACCATGTCAACGGTCGTTTAAACTGCTGATGACTAACACCACATCCTTCAGTCGTTTCCTCACCCGTACCCTATAACCCTTAACCTGAGCTCTCCATGCTTTATCTTCTTCAAACCTAACGTTCCTCTCCAACAAATTTCCATGGCGTCTATGCAAATTAAACCGCGACACAACTGTGTTGCCTACCTCACAAAATCGCCGATCTGGACTAAGTTCGATACTGCTATCGATCTTATGGTCCAGTCCCAATACAACAAGGCATTCCTTTTGAACCCCGTTTTACATACCGAATCCTTGAACCAATTTTGGATGAACGTTAATGTTACTACTGAGGAGAGCACACACAATCCCTCCGGTCGGTCGTCAACAACAAAGAAGTAGTGATTACTCCTGCAACAATCCGTAAAATTCTTCAACTGAGTGATGCTAGCTCTCCTGCTGGATATCCTAAGGGCACCATAGATCTCTCATTTGCTCGGCATGGATATCAAGGTGATCTCAGTGCCACCACCATCATGAAGAAACATTTTAATGACGCTGAGCGCCTGATCTTTCATATGGTCAATGTATGTTTGGCCCCTAAGACATCGTCTTGGGATCAAATGTCCACCAAATGGCAGCAGTATTGTATTCTATCCTTGAGCAACAACCACTGAATTTTTCAGAATTATATTTTCCGAGCTCAAAGATATGGCTCAAAAACTAACTGCCAACCGTTGGATACTCTATCCACGGTTCATAATGGCCATTATAATAGACCAGCTTAATGCTGAGGGACTTGTTGGCTTGGGAGTCCCTGCTACGGCTGTTTTGCCAGAAGTATACTCCGGCACAACTCCGACCGGACACTCAACTGGCTGCCAAGCTGCGAAAACCACGCAGCTGGAACCCACAGCCACCACCTCCAAATCCAATGTCCCCACCAACCCACCAAAAAGAAACCCAAAATGGCTACTCAGGGAATTGAGTCCCCTGAGGATGCTCCTGCACAACAAACGCAGGATATATCCACTAGTCCAAACCCCCTAGTGGATACCATGACTCCTCCAGCCACAGCCGCTCAGGCTTCCTCTCAACAGGAGCCTGCAGCAACCCAAGGGGCACCTACTTATCTGGGATCTTCCTCACTTGAGGAGATTGCCATTGAAGAGCACCATCCACCCCAGGTGCACACTGCTTCTACCCCCATACCCCAAACAACCGCCCCTCACAGCCCAACTTTAATAGTTGCTCAAGTGCTGACTCAATTGCACTCCTCACCCCCTCCCCAGAAACCACTTCCAACTGGGAATACCTCTACAATTGAGGGGGAGGAACACAGTGCACTTGAGAACCCACAGCACAGGGGTTTCCCAATTCTATCTCCTGGTGTAGAGAAGGAGCTTAGAATATCTAGTGAGGCTGCCACCTCCTCTGACTCAGCACATGACCAGAGTGAGGCTGGTAACATTGCTAAGACCTCCCTAGAGGCAACAGCTGATGATGGACATTGTCCTGAGGCTGGAAGTCCCCAGTACCAAGCACAAGGGGCACATGCACCAACTGGTCTACACCGTGCATGTCCATCCTGCTCTAAGCAGGAGGTCAGGTGATTCAGTATCAACTGATGATGACCTGAGCTTCTTCTTCGATGTAGTTGCTCAAAACACCATTCTAGAGGATGAGGTTAGCAGACTCAAAGAGCTGCTGGCCAAGATGTCTCAGGATGCAAGTCCATCTGCCACCATCATACACCCACAATGGCACCTTCCCTTGAAGGTTTTCCAAACAAAGAGCCACCCCAAACTCAACCACCTGCCTCTGCTCAGGCCCTACTTCTCAGGAACAGAACCCTCCTGAGCAAATAGGTGCTATACTCCAAATTCCCTCCCTCTCATCACCCCCATAATCACTGATAGTGATCAAAGCCCTTGATGAGAGGCTTTCCTCAACTTTACAGCCCTTGGTTGATGCTGCTGTCCACAAGACTCTTTCTGCGGTCTCAACCCCTGCCTCCAATGCAACCAAAAAGGGGAGAGTCCTGCAGTGAAAGAACAGAAGAGGAAAAGATCCGAGGAAAAGAAGGAAGCGAAGCAAGCCCAAAAGGAGAAAGAACAGCAACCATGCTCACCTACAAACGAAAGAAAGGTGCTGATGAGCACATTGCTGAAGATAAAGCCTTGGAGCTATTGATAAAAGAGGCTGATGCCGAACACAGTAGATCAATGGACAACATCATTGATCAGCTGTTCAGGCAAGGTCATGACACCAACAAACTTGACTCTGAGATTCGACGACTAGAGATTGAAGAAATCCAGAATAGATGGGCAAGTTATGAAGTGTTAGAAAGAGAAAGGCTAGAATCATGATAAGATTTATTGCAAAATATCTTGGAAGATCAATGATTGAGATCAAAGCTTGGTCCAGGGACAGTATCTTGGCAATCACCACCAAGATCTGTTCGTCTGAAGCATACACTAAGGGGCTGTTATTGAAGCTTTGAATGAAGTGGGTGCTGGGAGCAGGACTGAGCTAGCAAAGCAATCAAAAGCCACACTCACCTCAAGGATGCTAGCACAGCCTGTCAACATTCCCACACCTAAACCACCCAAAACACAACCCCCAAACAAACCAACTCCCTTTCCCTCAAAACCCATAGCCGATGATATCCCTTGAAGAAGAAGAGAAGGATATTGAGGCTAGAAGAAGATGAAGAAGATGATGAAGACAGGCTGCCGCTATCAGCTGTGATTCAGTTGCCTAAGGCCACAAGTCACTCCTCAGCAATTACTCCTGAAGTCCAGAGACAAATGGTTAAAGTGAAGCTAGAAGAAGAAGAGCTTCATAAACAGCATGACGAGGAATTGCTGAAGAGAGTTGACAAAGCTTATGCAGCCACATCTTCCATCATCAATATGAAGGAGCAAGCCCTCAGACTTTACACTCTCAGGCATACCTTTCAATATCAAAAGGAAAGAGTGAGGATTTGGCCTGATCCCAGGGTCTCTCACAGAATTCATAAGAACAATATACCTCGGAGATACATTGGCCAGGTGAAAAAGATCGTAGATGAAGTGATCTCTCTGGTCTTTGTAGTTTCACCCTGGGAAATCCTAGAAGACTTCAAGAAGGCCTACAAAGCTAATCTAACCCCTCAGAAGATGCTGGAAAACAAAATAGTGAAAAAGGGGTTAGTTTACAAGAGGCTTGAGGAAGTCAGGAAAATGAGCTCCAGTTGTTCCTAGAGGGTAATCACCCGATGAGTTCGCTTATAGAGTAATAACAACTGTGGAGCTAAAGAATGGAAACAGGCCAAATACCTGTCTGAGTATTATGGGCCGGAATCATTATTTGAAGGAGGTGCTGAAGAGCTAACCATGGAGGAACAAATCACCTTCCTTGAGGCCTACACAAGAGAGTCGTACAGACTCATTATGGGGAAGTGAATCTCATGAATGATAACAACTCTGTGTCCAGTTCCCCAAAACAGAGTTCCCATTCATACTCTGCCAAACAAATATTTGAGGTTCTTCCCAGGCCGGAGCGTACATGGGTCATCTTCTCTACTGATCAAGAAGGAAAAAGACCAACATTTTTGCCATCAATAAGTGGGAGTTTAATAAGTTAGAGGTTTTGGCTGCATTGGTTCAGGGGGAGTTTGTTGGACCAAAAGAACCAATGAGCCAAGATCAGAAAACCTCTAAGTCCCACACACGTATCACAACAACTGCTGAAAGCCTCATCAGTAGTTATACAAGTGCTGAAGACTTCAACAGCTGAAGATCAAGTGCTGAAGACCTTAACAGCTGAAGAACCAAAGTGCTGAAGTACAACAGCTGAAGAACACAAGTTGAAGCTGAAAGACCAAAGTACTGAAGTACAACAGCTGAAGAGTTCACAAGTACTGAAGATCAACAACTGATGTACAAAGTCTGAAGACAAAGACTGAAGACATCAGCTGATGATATCTACTGAAGTCATCAGCTGATGAACGCCTGAAGGTCAAAGTCTGAAGACCAAGTACTGAAGCCTCAGTAGTTTGTCACAACTGCTGAAGAGTACTTCTTCAGTAGTTGTGATATCATAGTTTTTTATGTTTTATGTTTCAGTATTTTGTAAAACGACTGAAGAGCTTGTTCTTCAGTCGTTGTAGTTTCAGTAGTTTTATATTTTGTACTTAACTTGCTGATATGTTCTCAGTAGTTGTGAACATTTCAGTAGTTTGTTAAGATTTAGTTATTTCTGTATTGGATCTGCCAGTTGTCACTTCCGTGATAACAGCAGTGACTGTTGCACTCTATATAAGGAGTGACAACTATTGTAATCATTGAGCGATATGAGCAATTGAATGGAATGATTGATTGATTCGATTAGAAATATTCTACATCTAAAACATTCCTAGAAATCAGAAATTCATATTCTCTCCCTATAACCGTATGCGATCTTAACGTTACATATATTGTTTGCTTGCTACAATTTGTCTAATTCGTGTGTGTATTCCGCTGCTTTATATTCTGATACGTCAAACTTGTGATCACTGATCCTGTCAACTTTCATTCGGTATCGCTTGAATATCGGTACTTTCATAATAATAACTGCGAAGGTACCGAAGAGTCTCAATCAAATAAACCATCAATGTTGCTATTAAACCTAGATTAAGCTAAGGTCCTGAGTTTGAAACTCACTTGCGAACACGAATCAATGGTCATACAATCATCAAATGTACAGATACTCAAAATCGCATGAATTGTCTACGGAGGAACCCTAGAACGTCTGACTGCTCGAATGTGCGAAAATGAGGAATTAGTTTAGCATATTGAGTTATATAGCACATAGTTTCACAGATAGCGAAACTATAGTTTCGCCGAACGAAGATGCAATTTCGCCTTGCGAAACACCGGTCGAAACTGACCATGCAACGCACAAAAGAACTGGCGAAGCTACAGTTTCGCCTTGCAAAACTACTACGAAATATAATTTTGCTGGAAACCTAAAAATTAAGAAATGTAAATTTTGTTTTCCTTTCTTTAGAAAGATAAAGTAAGAGTAAAATTATTTAAAAAAAGGAATTAAAATAAGGTAAATAAATAAAAGAAATTAGCTCCACAAAACTTCACCATTTTTCACGATTTCGTGAACAAAATCAAAACCAAACAGTATAAAAGGATATGAATAAGAAGCTGAAAAGATCTTTGGGAGAGTCAAAGTTTGGTGGATTGCTGATATACGCATCCTTTTAAGTCCATGCCTTCTTCTTTTCAACGAGTGCACCACAACTATTGTTATCATGTTTGATTCACTTTAAAGAAAACATAGCATGACCTAGTCCCCACACACATTTGGCAAAGAAATTTATCCTGACCTCGTGATGTATTGAACAAATGACACGCTCTGCATGACTCTTCCTCTCAGAAGCAACATAGATATCCAAAGAAACAATGCCCTTATACTCATCAAATGATGAGAGCTCCAGGTCTATACCTACGTATAACAGAGGAGTTGATCAATTGAGTCTTACAGATGAGAGCTTCAGGTCTATACTACGTATAACAAAGAAGATCATCATATTATTGGTCTATATGATCGATTTGCAGTACAAATAAGATGTTCGTTCGTTAATATCAAATACAATAAAGAGATAACAAAGATGATAACAACAAGAACAATCTCAAAGCCAACAACTAAGAACAATAAGGATCAATACCATCAATAATAACAAAGCACAAGTATATTTCAGTGAATAACTGCTTACAAAAGGCTCTTGCAACAATGATGAACGATTAGGGTTTTGCAAGGATTGCCCAACAATGAAAAAGATCAAATCTATATATAGCAGTCCTAGTTTCACAGATTGTTTCGCTGTCAGCAAAACTATGCTGCCGAAACTATAGTTTCGCCTGGCAGAAACAACAATTTCGCCGGGTGAACTAAACAGCTGACTATGAGCGAAACTACAGTTTCGCTCGTAGTTTCGTTGGACTACAAAACTAAACAAAATAAACAACATTCAAAAGTAAACAAACATTAAACCTATTACAAAGTAATATAAATATAATCTAATCTAAAGTGAGTTCAATCTATACTTGATCTTCATCAAATGATGAGAGTTCCATGTCTATACTTACATATAACAGAGGAGTTAATCAATTGAGTCTTACAGATGAGAGCTTCATGTCTATACTTACGTATAACAAAGCACATTATCATGTAGTGTCGATGAGAGCTCCAGGTCAGTACTACCATACAGAAGAGGAGATCATTACCCAAGTTAAGGAAAAACTAGCTGGGAGACCTTTAAGAAGAGCTCAACCAGGAACACAAGAACCTGTGGATGTGATTGACCTAACTCCTGGCTCACCTATGCAAGTGGGTGATGCTACCAAAAAGGGGGAGAAAGTCATTACAATCACAGAACCTGGAGTTCTTCAGAGAAAATGGACACTGAGGACTCACCATCCTCACTTGTAATTGTGCATTCTTAGCAACCTCCTCAAGTTCACATTGATGTGGACTACATAGACACCTTCATACAGAGTTTGTTTGAGGAAATGATACCAAGGGCTATGTCATATTCACCATCTTCCAATCACATCATTAGGTGGAGGTATGACAACAACAGGAGAGCCCTAATCATCATTAGAGTTCAAGGGCAACAGGAGATCTTCAACTTTCAGACCTTGAACTTCTATGAAGGTCTGGATTTAGTCAGCATGCCAGTAGTCAATCCAAGCTAATCAAGACATGCTGACAAGTTGGCCCAAAGAATCCAAGACCAGATCACTGTAGAGTTCAACTTTAGAAGAAGACTATGGCAATCAAGCAATGTCATCGGTCAGCTGGATGTTAAGGCAGACCCTAAGATTAGCTTCATAGGGGAAACCTTGACTAAAGGCCCAGTGACAGAACCTGAGGGCCCTGTCTTATCACCAACCACTGCTACAAAGATAAATTCCCTTTTTTAGACACCTACTGGTGAAGGTGCTTCTTAACCTCTCTCTGGCCGGAGCTTAGAAGCTACATCAAGCAATGAAGGCCAAAGCTCTCTCCATCATGAGTCACAAAGGTCTGTTAGTGACAAAGGGAAAAGAAAAATGACTTTTGAGGAGATTAAGGAGGAGAAGAGAGAGAGGAAAAGGAATCTGAGGGGAGAAAGTCCCTCCTCTGAGTCTGCAAGACTCATAAAGTCTACTATCAGGGCTACCCCCAGACCAGATACTTAGAATGATGAGTTAAGGGCAGTCAGGATAAACTACCTGCAGACAAGAAACTATGACATACACAATGTCATCTCTCTCCCCATGGAGGAACTATGACTAAATGAACTAAAGGTCAAAGGAGAAGAAAGAGGCAGAAGATGTAGAGCTACTGGTACAAATCAAAGAAGATAGAAGAAAGTAAAGATTGTACAAGCATGTGCCTACTATCTCCCTAGTTCAAGAAAGCCCTGCATATGAGGATGTGGTTCAACAAGAACCTCAAGTAGATAAAGAAGAAGAAAGGATCAGGATGATCAACTATCTGAGTGCCATAGGCCTCTAGCAGGCAGAAGCACTTCTTCCCTTATCCTTTGACTATATTGAGTTTTAGTATCTTAAACAACTTGAACTTGAGATAGTCAAGGAAAGAAAGACAACCAAAAGAAAGCTAAGGAAGAAGCTGTTAAGTCATGAGCCATCATCCAGAAAAACATGAAGAAATCTGCAGACAGGCAGAGGATGATGAGCTTCTTGAAGCTGTATGGATTCTACGGAAGGAGACTTGGCCCCATGTCTCTATCCACTATGGATTAGCATATCAGGGTGATCAAGCAGAAGATAAAGAATGGAGAGCTCGTTGACTTACATTCCCCTCCAAGTCAAGCCCCACCTGAAGTGGAGGTTAAGGTTGAACAACCAGAGACAACACAACCTAGACCTACTGCTGAGTCTCAACAAGCTTTATCTTCTGATCCACAACAAGGTCAAACTCACTCTCAATCTGAACCTGTGAGAGTGGAAGACCCAACTAAGAAAGGCAATGAAGATCAATCTGGTACTGTAGGCCAGTCTTCTCAATTAAAAGTTGTAAAGAGGAAGAAAAGGATGGCTTTAAAGCCAAAGCCAAAGAAGAAGAAGAAGACTGCATCCTTTTCTGAACCTCAGGATGAGTCAGAACATTCTGAGGATGTGCAGCCAGAGGATGCTCCATCATCTCCTATTCCAATAGCTCCACTAGCATCAAAAAGACCCTTCCTGTCCTGGACATACACTACAAATCCAGAAAGGGGGCATGTCATTAGAGATCATGGCATTAAGAATGTCTACACTTGGCAAGACATGGTTCAATTGCCTTGGAATGATCTCTTTCATATGAGAAGACACTTTGATAGTCTGAAGGATCCTGATCATCTTATGAAGAAAGGGCTGGTTATTATCTTGATGAGGACTGTTGACATCTGAAGTCTTCAACTGTTATGGTAGCACCAGCCTAGGGGGAGTTTGTAAAGAATATTTGAAGAGGCTAAAGCAACCAAAGTCTTTCTACATGCATGTTGCACAAGTATTGAAGAAGATTGCTTCCGAAGTTTCACACAAGCAACAAAAATACTCTAAGTGTGAAATCTTCCAAAGCCAAGACCAATATCTTCCGAAACCAAAGATAAAGTCTTCCGAAGCTTTAGAGACAAAGTCTTCCAAAGCTCAACTATTGAAGACAGATTTCTTCCGAAGACTTTTAAGAACATGCTTTATCTGATGTACTTTTCCATAAAGCTGGACACCTTTCCGTTGCGACTCTATAATGTCACCAACTTACATGAGTTGGTGAAAAGGTCCATGCTTTTGGTAACTTTACATTGAGGTCTTGAGTCTGTAAACTTTCTACTTCATGTACTTTATCCTTTTCTAATAGATAAGAATGTGAGCTATGGCATGTCATAGTCACAAAGTCAAAAAGGCAATCTGCCTTTTTGACTCTACAATTGATTTTGTGTTGTGTCTAGTCAATTGTATCCAGCTGGCTTTCATTGTATGGCCGGCTATAGGATGTAGTATAAGTATCTCATGTTCTTGTAACTTTCCTTTATGCTTTGTAACACTTGTAATAGAACATTGAGAAAGCAATATACTGCAATCTTGAAAACCATCTCCTTGTGTATCTTGCTTTTGTTTTCTGTCTCTTACTTACTTGTGTTCTTAGTGTCTTTACTTGTGGTTAATGCAGTTCACTGTTTGATTAAGTTTAGTTACTCTTCTCTTTCTGTTGTTGTGTTGTACTTGACCACCCTTCAATGGTCCTGCAATTTCAATCTTATATCGATTGGGTTATCGCTCTCACTGACTGGATTCCGCACTATTTGATCTGGTATAAACGCAGAATCGGCTAGTACTTCGTACATACACGCTCCCTAAAAAGGGGTATCACAGCTTTGGCTCTTGATTTTGCGTTTGATTCAATTAGGTTTGGTGTCAAAAGCCTATGTTTTAATCAAAAGAGTCACCACGTTTGCTTCAAAAGGTGTTTTCAATATTTTGTCGCATTAAAGTTTCGATTTTTCACTATACGGCAGATTAGGGTTATTAGAAAAATCGTATTTTGTGTCAAAGTGTCAAAATCTTCGATTTTGCAAAAACAGCAGCCTTCTGTTGCATGATTAGCTTATTCATACGATTGAACTCATTCGTATACTCCATTCGCACGACTGAACTCAATCGCATAGCTCATTCGCACGACTGAACAACTCCAGTTGTTTGCTTCCAATCGTCATGTTCATACGCATGACTAAATCCAATCACACGATTGAATTCATTTGCATGCTTCATTCGCACTAGTGATCCATACTCATATTTCATTCGCACGAGTGATCCATACTCAAAGTCCATACGCACGATTGAAACTGTCCTGTTCTCCAAGTACTAAGTTTATAGCAATGGAAGATCAATTTGTTGCGTTTACTACCGGGAAGGACTCACGCATCTAGAACCTACTACTTCTGGATAATGAGATTGGTAATCATAATAAACCGCTAAAGATGTTAACGTTAGATGAATATCCTCAGTGGAAACAATAGTTTGAGATTTACTTAAATGGAGTCGATCCCAATCTTTGGACATCCATTGAGGCTGGTTGCACAGTACCAGTAGTGCAAATGGAGTCAAGTTGACTTTGGGAGGAATGAGTGAAGCTTAGAAGATACTCTTCAATGCTGAGAAGAAAGTTTATGCCATGTTGACTCAGTCAATACCAAAAGACATCTTTAATTATTTTTCTAAGAACACACAGGCCAAAAAGCTATGGGAGGCCCTGGAGAAGAGGTACGATGGAAATGCAACGTTGAAGGCACTAAAGGCTAAGGCTCTCAAGAAGGAGTTTGATAATTTCCCTTTTATAAGGAATGAGAGCTTAGATGATATTATTGACAGATTCTATCATCTGATGAGCGAGCTGCACACTCATGGCATAACGACATTAATGGAAGATAAAGTTTCAAGCTTTGTTGATGGTTTGCGTGAGAAATGGGATTCATTTGTGTCTAACTTGAGACAGAACGATATTCTTGCAATGTTAGACATAAATGACTTCATCTTGAAGTTAAGGGAGGAAGAACTGCGGATGAAGTACAAGTCAAAGAAAGAATCCTAAGTTCAGAATCCTTCACTTTACATTCAGTTCCAACTCCAGCTATGTCAGGAGTTCCATTACAAACAACATTCGTGTCTAGTTCATCTGCTCCTTCCCAAACCACTACTTCAGGACAAGAAACGTTAGGGTCATTAGGGACCCAATACATAGTGCCTGAAGCCAATACTACAAAGTTGAAGACCGAGAATCTCGGTAATATCACAGTGGATATGGCCAAGGAACATATGGATCTTCTAGAAGCAGTGGTACAATCCTGTGATGGTTTAGTTGCCGGGAAGATTGGAAATTGTCATCTTGCAGATGAAGATTACGAAGAAGTTGACGCGAATGAGCTAGAGAGAATGGACATCATGTGGGCCTTGGCAAGTGCAATCAGAAGAGCTAAAAAATTTGTCAAGAAAACGGTGCAGAATCTAGTAGCCACGAAAGATATGACTTTTGGTTATGTCAAAACCAAAGTCACCTGCTTCAACTATGGTGAAAAGGGGCACTTTAAACGTGAATGTGTAATGCCCAAGAAAACTAGAAATGGACACCTATTTCCCATATTCAACCGTCAAGATAAGGACATGATTGGAACTTCTTCTTTAAGCAAAAAGACAAAGGCTCTAACTGCTCAAGGTGATGAAGGACAAGACTGGTCCATCCGATTTGTTTCTCCTGGAGAATCAAATGTTGCCTTTGTCGAAGCATTGGATGATGGATCTGCCAGTGAAGGTGAGATTGCAGCTGAGCAAGCGATGTCAGATACAGAAGAAACTGTGAACGTGGTAAATCACATGGTTGAGGAAGAGCTCAGAGCAACAAGTTCAGAATCTCAAGCCACCAAAGGGTCTAAATCTGCTTTGATGGCTAGTTCAACTGACTCCTCACATGTAAGTTCTACAAATCAATTATTTGAAAAACATGCTTGTATTGAATGTGAAAAATTTAGGGAAAGCATTGATCTGAAATTTTCTAGGTTATTAGAACACAATGATAACTTAGTAAATGATTTACAACTCTGCACTGAAGCTAATTGTATATTAAAACAAAATGAGTGTAGTTTTAAAGAAAAGATAGAATTTTTGGGGAAACAACTAAGGGAAACCGAGGTTGTTGCCTTAAATCAATCAAATGATATAAAGTTTTACTTAAATTCTTTAGAAGAAACCAAAAGGAAAAAGCAGTTTTGGAAGTCGATTTAAAACAAAAACTGCATAGTTGGGCTAGTTCTTCTCACATAGTTCAAAACTTAGTGAAAGAATGAAATAATGGAGAAGGTTTGGGTTACAAAGTAGTTCCACCACCACATGAGATCCTTTTGAATACAAAATGTAGACCTATCAATAACAATCCAGTAAAGGATCATGTGGTGTCCACTCCTCTGGTTAGTGATCCTGATTCCGCTGGTAAACCGGTGAAATCTGGCACTAAACAGAAGGATTCTATTTTGAAATCAAAAGGAAAAATGCCAGTTGAGAATTTGGATGATGAAATTAAAAGGGTTAGTGTAAGGTCAGGTTCACAAATGTCGATTCCAGAACCCAAAATGACTAAACCAATTAACCCCAAACGTGTTAATCATCAAAGTCAAAATAAAATGAAAAATAAAGACGTTCAAAACGTTAAAACAATTAATTTTGTTAATAAGGCTGAAACATCTAAAATAGAAGTGACAAAACCCAAACAGACACATCTTACACCTTCACCAAACTCAACATCAAATAAAAGTTTTCTTCAATATGTAGAAGCGAGATCTTGCTACAATTATGGAAAAAGAGGACATATCTCTCCTAATTGTCCTTATTATCAGACGCCCAGAAAGAAAATTGAACTTTATGATGCAAAACCAAGTTTTTCTAAAAGTAGATCTAATATTCCACCTAAGAGTATTCATGAACCTAAAGTTCAAATCATAAGCCGTCTTCTGTTTACCACAAACAGGCCCTACATAAAACTGGTTTATGGATAGAAAAATCAAGTAATGTGTCTGATAGTGAGGAAAAGAAGAGGAAGAATGTGCCCTCATCGTCTAAAGGACAATGGGTTGAGTTCATGATGTGTGACTCATCTGGGTCACCCAAGCCACTAATTTCTTTGAATGTGTAGGGTGTCCACTACAATGCTATCACTAATACCTGGATTATTGATACTGGGGTATCTAGGCACATGAAAGGGAATTCATCTCTCCTTTTCAATGTCAAACAAATTAAAGGGGGACATGTTTTATTTTCTAGAAATAAGGGAGGTTACATCTCCGATTAAGGCGTGAAAAAGAAATGTGATGTGATTCAAGAAGTTGACAGTTCGTAGTCCAACAGTTAGTTTTCGAAGTTTATTATTTATTTTCTTTTATTTTATTTTCCTGCCTATTAAAATCCAAAAACACAAAAATATTTTCGGTTTTAGAATTTTAGGGGGAGAATATTTTTAGTTTAGTATTTAATCCGTTGTAGTATTTAGTTACTTAAAAAACGATGGGGGAGGGCAGGTTCGCTGAAAAAAATGAAATCAAATCTGTGATCATGATTCAAAGTTTATGGAAAATGATAGTACATAAGGAACAGATTGTTTCGGACTTCAAAACTAGTTTGTTCTAAATGCTAAATCAAAGTACAAGTCTGAGAAATCTAAGCACAACTAAAGAAAAATGATAGTTAAACTAGTCTGCTAGTGAGGTAACATAGAGAAAATAGACCTAGAGGTTTCTAGCTCATTATATGATGTGTCGGTAGATTCAACACAATAGATGAGTAGACTTCATTGGTGAATGAAAATTCAAACTAATTTGTTCAACTTGCGGTGGGTTCTCATTTTATCCCTAGTTAACACAATCAACGCATTTCCAATAAGGGGTGACGAGCAAAATAAACGCCAGAAATGTGTGCAGATGACCATAAATATGAGCAACGCACAAGGAAAAACTGCTAAAAGCAATCAAGCTAATGACTAATGTTATTGGTACGTTGTGTGCAAAAGAAACAAATGCTCTAACAAGAAGATAGGTTGTGTGCCTCTCTGCTGTGCGGTGGCACTGACCTGAAGATAAGCATAACCTAAATATTCTAGAATTCATTGTTGTTTGCGCCTCTCTGTTGTGCGATGGCACTGACCTGAGGCTTGCCATCTCTTTGAAAGCTCTTAGAATAGTTTCTTCTTATCCAATATGCGTAGACCGCTCAAAAATCTCCTGAGGAATGTTGATTACCATATAAGTGTGAGATCCACAAATGCTTGTTAAAATAATCTAACCTAGTTCATTACCAATATGAGTCAAAAATCTATGTATGGATTTAAGTGGACAAGTATACTAACAATCATCATGGCTGCAATTCTTGACAGTCAAAATCATTGTGTGCATCTTATAGCTCTAGTATGATTTCTTGAAAGTGTTGTTGACTCTCAGACAAAACAAGAATCTAGCATCAAAGTGCATATTATAAAAAGGTCCCAAATGATTCTGATATACCTGTATGATTCCATAATGAATTGTTCCAGAAAATGATCAAATTAACTTGAAGTTGTTTTGCTCAAACCTAGAAACAACAAAAATATGTCTTGTTTTTTCTTTTAAATTTCTAAGTTGTTTTCTATTTTCTAGTTTTTTTGTAGTGTAGACGTCAAACTATTCAACTATACGAATTCTTTGAATCACTCACTAAAAGGGGTCACGTCTGAGGTGACCAATCGGTTCCAAATTAAAAGGATCATGTCTGAGGTGATCAAATGGTATTAAATTTAAAGGATCATGTCTAAGATGATCAAAGGGCAAATTTTTTTATACCAAAAGTTAATAATGTTAAGTGTTTGAGAGTGTATGAGTTCAAGCTCATAAGTATGAGCCAATCGTACGATTGAATGAGAAGAATGAGCCAATCGCATGTTTGAACCATACGAATAAGCCAGTCACACGACTGGACCATGAGTATGGGACAACCATGCGATTAGCCACAAGATTGAGCCAATCGTGCGAGTAGATGAAGGAGTATGAGCCAATCGCATGAGTAAACCCCAATCGCACGACTGAAGCATGAGTATGAGCTCAGTCGCACGATTGAAAGTTAAAATAGTATAAATTAACGGGTCAGTCATTCATAACCCTTACCACCCTTAAAATTCCTTTGAAATCCCCCATACACATATACTCTGCCCAAATTTATTTTCCTGTTCTTACCTACTGATTGTGATACTAACATGCATTCTACTTATCTATAGATACTGGGCGATTGAAATCGATCCAAATGAACATGTTAATCGCATATTTGTGGACCGATTGTGCTAAAACCTATAACCGAGACTAAACCTTAAAATAGACCACTTAACTGGACATAAAAGTTGATTTAAAGGACATTAAGAGTTATTTTGAGTCTCTGCGAGTCAACGAGTCTAAACACGAAGTCTAACATAAAGTTTTGACAAAGAGTCAAAATCTTGTGGGTTCATCAGTGTAGGATGAGAATGGTCATGCTAATGAACTTCAGTCGCACGATTGAGCCAAGCGCACGATTCAATCGCACGAATGAATCATGCGTATGGGTTCAGTCACACGACTGACTCAACCACATGGTGAAGTATACGACTAAGTTCAGTCGTAGGCTCAAGAGCACGACTGAACTCAATCGCAGGCTCAATCTTGTGACTGAGCTCAATCCTACGACTAAAACTCAGTCGTATTGTTCAGTCGCATGACTGAACCAGTATGATCAAAACAACTTATGTTCAAACTATCTTCTGTTATGCAAAAATCTAATGTATATGTTTCTTGTGTTGCTGCAACATGGCTGATAGATGGATGATGAGCACGAAGCACAACATCTGTGCTTATTTAGATGCTACTACTCAGAATGCTTCTGAGTTTGCTGGGATCTTAGCGTTTTTAAGGAGATCGAGGATCTTCAAGTCCATATCTATACCTTGCATGCCATAAAGATCATTACACCAGACCTTCTAGGAAGGGGTTACAGTTGATAGGTCCATTGAGCCTTATAGTATTCGGAGCTCGATTTTTGGACAGGAGATTAGGATCACTGCAAATAATCTAAGGCGAATACTGGATCTGGGTGAGGATGATGCCCACCCAACCAAGATACACATTCTGACCATTCAGGGATGCTTTCTGCGTATGAAGTACACTGGGGACATCAATGTAGGTGTGCTCAACAAGAGCAACCTGTGCCCCTAGTTTAAGAACTTAGCTCATGTCATTCTCAAGTGCATAGCATCTAAGAGAGGAGGGTTTGAGAAGATGTCTAATCAAATCCAGAATGCATATGTTGCTCTGGTGTTGAACCACCCGTTCAGTTTCTCTCACATATTGTTCTCCTACATGATCGAGAACATCAAGGCTAAGTGCAAGGAAGGCTTCTGCACGTACCCGAGGTTTTTACAGATGATTATTGATGAGAAGTTTCCTTTGCTGCCAAAGGAGAAAGACGATGCTACGATTTTGGAGGTTTTGGACGACACCTCATTGGGTAGGATGAAGGTCTACCAGGGGAAGCAAGTGAAGCCCTCGGTCAGGTGATTGTTTGGGCATTTGGCCAGTGAAGATTATGTGGCACCCTCACACAAGAAGTGGCATCGTGATGATAGTGACTTAGACGTTGAGCCAGTTGAGCTACCCACTGATGACGAAGATGACCATGATGACGACCATGATGATGGTCAAGGTGGTAAGGCACCTGGTGGAACTAAGAAGACTGCTTCCCACCAAGACTTCCTGCTTGATGAAGAGGAAGAGTCTGATGATGAGCCACTGGTAAGGACTGTCCGAAGCAGGTTTATTGCCACTGACAAAGGGAAGAGGCGGTTGGTGGATGCCAGCTGGGTCGAAGGGTGATGCTACAGATGTCACTGATCCTGCTTACACCCCTGACCAACCACATAGCTCAAGAGGAGCCTCTGTCTCCAAGGGCTCCAAGAAGAAGAGTAGGGCCCATCCCCATGGGAAAAGGAGTAAGAGGCCAAGGTTTACTTTGATCACATCCTCTACTACTACCACCACTACAACAGCTACCACCACAGCCATAACCACCACCACTACCATACCCACTACCACCACTGCCACAACCACCACCACTACCACACCCACTAGCACAACCACCACTCCATCAACCACTCATACACCTACTCCTCCACAATCCATTCCCATCCCTCCTCCCATCTTCACCACATCCACCACAACCACAACCACTCACCAAGCTGGTCCTTCCACCCAATCCACATTCACACCCGGACCTACTCTACCTATGGTCAGGTTGGAGGACGAGCTGGCTAGCCTGAACCGGATGGTGCTAAAGCTCATTGTTACTGATGATCTGAGGGCCATTCAGATCAATCAGCTGATGGCGGTGAATGCTGGTCAAGCGAAGCAAATTGCTCAGCTGAGTGCGAAGAACGCACAGTACAAGAGAGCATTAGGCTGAGCCGGCCACATACTGACAAGTCAAAATGAGCTGGTGCTGGCATCGGTAAAGCGAATTGAAGAACTTGAGAAGAAGAATAAGAAGATTTTGCTAAAGCTTAAGGGATCAAAGGGTGAGTCGTTAAAGATCAGGGATGTGTGATGATGATGATGAGGATGAAGATGAATCTGATCAAGATGTTGGTGATAACGAGGGAGTGGGAGGAAGTTGAAAAGGAAAAGAAGATGATGATAATGATGAGGATGATCGAGAAGGTGATACGTCTGCATCAGCCTCAAATCTATCGGCAAAAGAGAGGCGTACCAAGAGAAACCAAGATCAAGGAGCCTCGTCCTTAGCTCCTCAAGCTTAAGAGACTACTGACCAAGGCAAAAGTAATGATTAGATGTTTTTGTATTTGAAACTTTTGTACTTGAATTATGTATTACATTAATGTAACTAATGAGTATTGATGTTTAAATATCTTGATTAATGATTTATGTGTGATGTGCTTAATGTTTAATCAAACAAATTAAGCTTAACAGACAGATGAATAAGATGTTGCTCCCCTTCAGCAAGTCAAGACTCAACTTACGATGATTCTTGACTTGCAAGGGATTGTTAGAAGATCTCTGAGCTACACACCGGAGGAAGGAGAGATTATACATGATCTAACAGACGAGCAACTCACTAAAATATTTAAACCAAATCCTAACAAGCTTGTCAAAGATGCTCCAGAAGTTGACGTTGTGAGTGATGATGAGATAAAAGAAGTGGATGAAATCGAGATAGAGGATGTCAATGCAGAGCACTATCCACAATACACTGACCCAGAAGGACGTGTTATCCCCAATTTGGGTGAAACATTAGGCATTGGTACTTTTGATAAGTTGGATGAAATGGAGAAAGAAAAAGAGAAAGAAGAAAGCACAGCCCAAGCTTCGGATGCTAATGTTGATATCAAGAAAGCTGAATGGGCAGCTTGTTTTGTAAAGATGAAAGCCAAATGCGCGCCTCCAAAGCAAAATGCGTACACAAAGCTTTATCGAGTCAAAAGACATTAGGAAGTGTCATGCAAGATTATAGTGTGGGCATATTTTGAATATTCAGAAGTATATGCTATTAAGAGGGAGAAAGGGTTGAGTATTTCAAATATCCTCATGATCTGAAGACTTTTCCTGGTTTTGAGCTCAACCAAATGGCATGCTTAGATCTACTATATGCTAATCCAAGAAAGATGCCAGGTTGGTTTGAAGCTGCATTGAAGAAAGAATGCCATACGGGTGGGTAAACTTCAGACTCAACAACCTAAGGGGTTCATTCATAAGTCTGAAGTTGACCCTATATTTGGAAAGCCTAAAGTAGTATTGAAGTGGAGTCCTATGCGCATAATGTCCAAGATTCCCTTACGGGAAATGCCTCGGGACTTCACCCGACACTTCAAATGGTGGTATTATGACTGGGGGAAAGGGGAAGCAATCATAGTTTTGAACAGAGATGGGAAAAATAGAAACTATCAGGGTATTTGACCGAATATGGGTCACTAACTTATCAGCTAAAGATGTCTTTACTTTATACAAGTGGCCACTGTTCTATGACACGCAGGACATTATACAAGCTCTTCAATTTCAACATGTTATAAGGCTCCGCTTTGCTTTTGAGATACATGCAGGAGTCATAAGAGAAGAGAAGTATAAGAAGTTCCAAGAACATGTGAAGAATGTTAGAAGATAGAGTAAACTAGGACCAAGGGAGAGTTTGTAGATACATGTGTACCTAGTTTATGTGCTTAAATGTAAAAGTCTTTCATGTCTTACAAATCTGTAATTTGACGAAGTAATGAAATATTATTATGATTTGTTGTTTACTTATCTTTAATTCATATGTATGAACTTCTTATATAGGTTTGAGTTTGTTGTACACAATTCTAAGTCAATAATGATTGAATAATGTGTTCAACCTAGTCAGATTAGTATTCATGCTAATGGCCCATACTTATCGACCATACGCATGAATACTTCATGCTTACGGACCAGTCACACGATTGAACCAGAAGACTAGATCGGTCGTATGATTGAGACATAAGATTGACTCAGTCGCACGACTGAACCTTGAGTCGTTCGTATGGATCAATCGCTGTTGGACCAAAAGAACCAATGAGCCAGATCAGAAAAACCTTTGAGTCCCACAAGACATCACTACAACTGCTGAAGACTTGATCAGCTGTTTGACAAAGTCTGAAGATCAACAGCTGAAGACTAATGTACTGAAGACTTCAACAGCTAAAGACTAAAGTACTGAAGAACAACAGCTGAAGTACAAAGACTGAAGACATAAGCTGAAGACATCAGCTGATGACAACAACTAAAGTTCAAGAAGTCCAAGTACTGAAGCTTTCAGAGTTTGTCACAACAGCTGAAGAAGCATTCTTCAGTTGTTGTGATGGTTTCCTTTCAGTAGTTTTATTTTTTGTTTCAGTACTTGTAAAACGACTGAAAAGCATGTTCTTCAGTCGTTGTAGTATCAGTGGTTTCTTTTTAGTAGTTATAGTGACAGTTAACACTTAGTATTTTTGTTAGAAGATGTCAGCTATTTGACATCTTCAGTAGTTGTGTTAACTTTCAGTAGTAAATAACAGTTAGATGTCACTGTCAAGTGACATCAGCTGACATCAGCTTTCCTTTTAAAAGGAAAGATGACCTAATGGTAACCGTGCGATAAGCCGAGCCAAAGCGTGGATTGAATGAATATATTCCTTTTGGTAGATTTTCTCTCTCTATAACAAACACTGTTTCATTGACAAATTTCATGTGTTCTTGTTTAAATTTGTTAATTTGTGTGCTCATTCCGCTGCAAATCCAATCTAATTGATCAAACTAGATACCGTGATCCTAACAATTGGTATCAGAGCAGGTTAATCATTGATCGACTTAACAATTGATCATTGAAACTGTTCTTCTGCTATCTACGTTTGATCGAATTAGCAAATTTGCAAGAATCGGTTATAGAGATTGAGTCTCTGCTGCTTTTGGCTTTTGTTTGAGGTTCGTGAGTGGTTTTGAGCTAGATTTACTTTGTTTACCTTGAATTTGTCTGAATTCTAATTATGACTACTCCTTCTAATGACCCTCACAATACTGGTTCCTCAACCAACCCTCCGATGCTGGTTAGGACTGAGTATAACATATGGCAACGAAGAATGCTCCATCACTGTCTGTTAACAGTTCAGGTTGCTGGACATCTGTGGTTCATGGTCCACATAAGCCTATGGTGAACAATCCGGAAACAAACCAAATGGTTCCGAAGAAGAAGGAACAATACTCTGATGAGGATCGTAAACTGTTTGAGATAGATGCTAAAGCTCATGGAATTCTAGCCATGGCACTGCCTAATGAAATCTATTCTGGGCTTATGCATCATGAAACTGCTCATGACCTCTGGAAGGCACTGAAAGAACAATTCGGTGGGACTGATGAGGTCTTAGCAAACAATAGGGAAATACTTGCCCAATAATATGAGACATTTGCTCATAGGAAGGGTGAGACTCTGACTCAACAGTTTGAGCATTTTTCATGTTTGATCTCTGAGCTGAAAATGGTCAAACATGAATACACTATTAGCCAGATGAACCATAGATTCCTCAGAATCACTGCCTGAGAGATGGGACACATATACAATTGTCCTACGCTCCAATGCAAATTTGGATAGCCTATCTCTCACGCAACGTCATGGGAAACTGCTTACATTGAAAGAGAGATAGTGCAGAAAAGGAAACTGGCATCATCAGGCAAGCTCACTGAAGACTTTGTACCAGGGAACACTGCCTTGGTCGGTCATGAGTCAGAATATGCTGCATGAGAAAGTAATTATGATGTGCATATAGATTTCTCTTCAACAGTTCTGATCATGCATTTGTGAGTGTTGATAGTCAGTCAGGCTGTAATAGTGACAATTTGTGCTTCATTATGGATGATTTGAAAGGTATAGCTGATGATGACTTAGAAGAGATGGATATTCTGAGCCAAATGGCCTTGATTAATATCAGATTTCAGAAGTTCTACAAGAGAACTAGTAGGAAATTCCCTGGATTCTTCGGCAAAACCAAAGTTGGTTTTGACAAGAGTAAGTTGAGGTGTCACAAATGCCACAAGCTTGGGCACTTTGCAAGAGAGTGTAGATCATCTGGATCTAACTCCTCTGCACCCTGTGTTACTTTTCCAAGTAATATTCAACAAAACAGAGGGCAACATCCTGCTAGTTCTGGTCATCAATCACAACCTCTCTCTCCTACATATTTTGTCCCTCAGGGTCCAATGCCATATTCATATCCCTGCCGTTACATGCCACAAACCAGTCAAGTTCAAGTACCCATTGCTCAACAACCACCTGCTCTTCCTGAGCCTCAACTTTCCCAATCTCATCAACAATCTCAACCTCCTCAACATAGCTTTTTCACCCCAGGAGTTGTTGACTGGAGCAGTTTGCCAGATGATATGTCGGATCATGAACAACTATTTTCTGGTGCTGGTCAACATGGCGGTGACAATCCTTTTGGAAATCTTGCTCTTATGGCTCTGGAGTCTGTTGATACTTCATCCTCTAATGCTTCCTCACCACAGGTATCACAGGTATCCTCTGAGGCCAAAGCCAAGTTATGTTCTGAAACATGCATAGCCGCATTTGCATCTATTAGAGAAGCTAATGTAGCTTTAATTAACAAGAACATTGAGCTAGAACAAATATTATCCAAAAGAAAAGCTGAATTTGAGTGTGTGCTTAATGATAAGAATGATGAGATTTACAAACTTAAATGCAAAATCACTGATAATAAGGCTAGGGAAGAGGTACTTCTAGAGAAATACAGAGACCTCAAAGAAACACTTGCAGCTACCAGGTAGAGTGTGATCGATGGGTACATTCCTGCAAGGGTTTTGAAATGCTTCTCAGTAAGCAGTCTACTTCCAATGTGAAGTTTGGCATTGGTTATAATCACACTGCTCCTCCTACAGATTTTACTCCCAGAGCAGAGGTAGAATCTGATGGAGAAAGCAATAACCAATCCTTTTCATCATGTGATCTACTATCTGATACAACACCATCAGAGGTTGATGCCAGCATTAATTCCTCTCAAAACCTATCAGCTGATGTTGATGGTTCAAATGCTGACACTCACATGATCAAAAAGTTGATCACTCCAGGTGGTATTTCACAAAGTACTAAAAGTACTAAAGAGCAAGTAATAACACCTGGAGAACAAACCCAAATTACTGCATGTACTATAGGGAATAAAACTATCAGTAGAAAGGGTGGGAAAACTACTGAAGAAAATATCAAGAAAGCATGTATTGCAAGGAAGAAAAATGTTAGTACTAATCGCAAACTGCTGAAGAATAAGTCTTCAGTAGTTTCATCTTCTTCAGCAGATGATCAACTTAAGATGAAGAAAAAGCCATGTGAAATATGTGGCTTATTCAATCATCTTACTGATGATTTGCTGGTATAAAAAGGGCTCCGAACTCAAACACAATGAGAACATTAAAAAGAAAATGGATAAAATGCAAACTGAGTTTGAAACCAAGTTTGTACGAGCAAATCAAAACCTGTAACCCCTA
Source organism: Flaveria trinervia (assembly GCA_025506515.1). Taxonomy (NCBI): domain Eukaryota; kingdom Viridiplantae; phylum Streptophyta; class Magnoliopsida; order Asterales; family Asteraceae; genus Flaveria; species Flaveria trinervia. Next base: position 41,467,917 of record CM046443.1, on the reverse strand, counting down.
AATCCAAAAAGAAATCCAAAAAGGAAGGGGTTAATCAAGCAACAGCTGAGGTTGCTCAAAGGAAGATGGTACAACACAGGAATCCATCACTTTCAAGCACTAATGTGTCTGATGAGCTGAAGGCTTTATCACAAAATCAGACACAACTTGTTATGATGGTTCAACATCTATTGGGGAGAGTTAACCAATTAGATGCTCCTGTGCTGAAATCACAAAGAAGAAAATCCATGCCAAAGGATTCTTCTTCCTCACCATCTCCATCCCCTCAGGCTGTTCTTCGTAGCAAATCTGTTAGTTTACCATCTGTTGATGTGAACAGACCCAAAACCAAAAAGGTTCGGGTCTCAAAAACTAACTAATTTATTATGATTGCAGGGTTCTTCAGCATGCCATAGTAGCATTTGGTATGTAGACAGTGGAGGATCTATGCATATGACAGGGAACAGCTCCTTCTTCATGATTACTCTCAAGGAAAGAAGGGGTTTGTTTCTTTTGGCAATGATGCTAAGGGTTACATCATTGGCAAAGGCTTTGTTTCCAATGGGGAAATAAGGTTTGATGATGTTAACCATGTGGAGAATCTCAAGTACAATCTCTTGAGTGTCAGTTAAATGTATGATAAAGGCCATGTTGCTCTTTTCACCAGTCAGAATTGCAGGATTCTGTCATCTAAAGTTCTGAGTTTGATTGATAAGGTGTTGGATGATCACACTCTCCTGAGGGCCAACAGTACAAGAAGAGTGTATGCCTTAGATCTTTCCAAGAAAATAGATCTCAAAGGCCATCCTTGCCTATTCTCCAAGGCTTCTCCTCAAGAATCTATTCTATGGCATAGAAGGCTGGGTCATGTGAATCTTAAAAACTTGAATCAGCTGATACATCATGGTTTAGTAAAGGGATTGCCTATGAAGGAGTTCAGATGTGAAAACAACTGCACTGCTTGTTTGAAAGGAAAACAACACAAAGTTTCTTTCCCTCCTATTGAAGAACCTAAGTCCATTGCTTGATTGCAATTACTACACATTGATATCTTTGGTCCTATGAGAGTAATGAGTATGGCAAAGAAGAAATAATGTCTGGTAATTGTGGATGATTACTCCAGATTTGTATGGACTTTCTTCTTGCATTCAAAGCATGTGGCTGCTCAGATGATTATAAACTTTGTGTTGTATGTTGAGAAGTAGTATTCCCTATCTGTCAAGTGTATCAGAAGTGATAATGGAACAGAATTCAGAAAACATACACTTGATGATTTTTATCTCTTAAAGGGAATCAAGAGGCAGTTTAGCATCCCACGGACTCCTACAAAATGGAGTAGTTAAGAGAAAGAACAAGACCTTAATTGAAGCTGCAAGGTCCATGTTGGCGACTCTGGTTTGCCACTGACCTTTTGGGCTGAAGCTGTTAACACAGCTTGCTATGTGCAGAATAGAGCCTTAGTAAATCAGAGGTTGATGAAGACTCCATATGAAGTTCTACATCATTGGCTCCTTTGGTTTCATTTTTCAGAGCCTTTGGGTGTCCTTGTTTTATTCTTAACACAAAGGATCAATCCACAAATTTGATCCTAAGGTGGATGCAGGGTATTTTGTTGGTTATTCATCTACTTGCAAGGCATACAGAGTCTTCAACTGCATAACAAAGATAGTTGAAGAGACTCTACATGTGAAGTTTAATGAATCCCCAAAGGATAAGATTCCACAAAATCCTATGTAGTTATTTGATTTGGATATACTGCAATATGTTCCTTACCAGGCTTCAGCTGTTGCTCCTGTCAACAGTCTTCCACCTGGTGATACTGAAGATGATGATGATATCAGTACTCACCTTTTCCAGTTTAGTGACCAACTACCTATGTCTACTAAACTTGATGTTCCTATAGCTTCAGTAGTTCCATCCACAACAAATGCTGATGAGATTTCTGATTCCTCTACATCATTTGACTTGCCATCTAATACTTGGTTACAAGAATCTGGATCAACATCTGCTGCTGCTGAGCCTGATACAAACACTTGCACTGATCTCATAATGTACCAAGAGCTGAAGAATCACCCCATGTCTCAAATCATTGGTGATATCAATGCTGGTGTCTCAACCAGAAGTCAATTGTCTAACTTCTGCTTCTATGCTCTCTTCATCAGTCAGCTAGAGCCAAAGAACTATCATGTTGCTTTGAGAGATAATGGATGGGTGAAGCCATGCAGCTTGAGCTACATCAGTTCAACATACAGCAGGTGTGGGAACTGGTTTCTCTACCCCCAGGTAAGTGCGCAATAGGCACTAAATGGGTGTTTAGGAATAAAAACAGATGAAAATGGGCTTATTGTTAAGAACAAGGCCAGACTGGTTGTTCAGGGGTTTGCACAGGAAGAAGGTATTGATTATGATGAAACCTTTGCTCCTGTCACCAGACTGGGGCAATTAGATTGTTCTTAGCCTATGCTGCATTCCACAATCTTAAAAGATTTCAAATGGATGTTAAAAGTGCATTTTTATATGGTAAAAGAAAAGAAGAGGTTTATGTGTGTCAACCACCAGGTTTTGAGGATAATAAACATCCAGATTGGGTATTCAAGCTTGATAAGGCTCTTTATGGGTTGAAACAAGCTCCTAGAGCCTGGTATGAGACATTATCAAATTTTCTTCTTCAAAATAATTTCACTAGAGGCTCCATAGATAAAACTTTGTTCATTCAGAAGGTGGATCAGCATAAGCTACTTGTTCAAATTATGTTGATGATATTATTTTTGCATCCTCTAATCCCCAGTTGTGTGATGACTTTACCAATTTAATGAAAAAAGAGTTTGAAATGAGTGCAATGGGAGAATTACAGTTCTTTCTAGGGTTGAAAATCAAACAAAAGGCTGATAGGACTTTCATTCATCAGTCTAAATATACAAAAGATCTTTTGAATAAGTTTGATTTACAAAATTGTAAGCCCTGTTCTACTCCCATGTGCAACACCACACAACTGGATGCAGATCAGAAAGGTATAGCTGTTGATAAAACACTTTACAGATGTATGATTGGGTCCTTGATGTATTTAACAGCTTCAGACCAGATATCATGTTTGCAACTTGTGTTTGTGCTAGATTCCAGGCTGCTCCTAAAGAGTCTCATTTGATTGCAGTCAAGAGGATCTTTAGATATCTGCAAGGTACATAATCTTTAGGTTTATGGTATTCCACTGGACACTCTTGCAAATTGGTTGCTTTTTCTGATAGTGACTATGTAGGGTGTAAGTTAACTAGAAAGTCAACTTCTGGTGGCTGTCAATTCCTAGGAAACTGTTTGATTTCTTGGTAGAGCAAGAAACAAACATCTATTGCTATATCCACTGCTGAAGCAGAATACATTGTTGCTGCAAGCTGTACTTCTCAGGTACTCTGGCTTCAGAACCAACTTTTGGATTATGGCATTACAGAGACTAAGACTCCATTATTAATGGACAATGCTTCAGCTCTTTGCATTGTCAAGAATCCTGTGCAGCACTCTAGGACCAAACATATAGAGATCAGACATCATTTTATTAGGGACTATTTTGAAAAAGGTCTGATTGATCCAAAGTTTGTGCCTAGTGCTGATGAGCTTGCAGACATTTTTACTAAGCCTTTGGTAGTTCAACTTTCCAAAACCTTGTGTTAAGGCTTGGTATGCTACAGCTAGAATAAGTGACAACTACTGATGATCTCAGTAACAAGTACTGATGATCATTAGTAAACGTCACAAATAAGTACTGATTCTGTTACAAACTACTGATGCAGTTGTAACTACTGATGTTAGTAACACAGATCAGTACTGTTGTCCTATGAAACAACTGAAAAACAGCCAAAACGTCTGATGAGTAAGTATTGAGGACATTATGAAACAACTGAAAAGCTAAGAATTGACGAAAACTACTGATGGGAATTTTCTCTTCAATTGTTTCTAAAACTGCTGTTTCATCTTAAACAACTGATGACAAAACCATATCTTCAGTAGTTTCAAAACTACTGATGACTAACACCAGGTCGTCAGCTGTTTACAACAACTGATGACAAAACCATGTCCTCAGTAGTTTCATAACTACTGATTACTAACACCAGGTCGTCAGCTGTTTACAACAACTGATGACAAAACCATGTCTTCAGTAGTTTCATAACTACTGATGACTAACACCAAGTTCTCAGTTGTTTCCAACATCTGAAGCCAAAACAATGGTTTTTCTGTAGTTTTATAACTACTGATCTCTAAAACCAAGACTTGAGTTGTTTCAACCTCTGAAGGTTAATATCACGTCATCAATCGTTTAAAACTACTGATGACTAACACCAACCCTTCAGTTGCTTCATAATCCTTATCCTATAAATACGTAATCCTACAGAGCTTCATCATCTCAAACCTAACGTTTAAAAACTCCAAACCTTCTCTCACATCAATGGCGAACATGCAGCTTAAACCACGACACAACTGTGTTACCTACCTTACCAAATCACCTTTCTAGACGAAGTTTGATACTGCTATTGATCTCATGGTCCATTCTCATACAAAACGGCCTTCCTTATCAATCCTACCATTTATGCCAATCCCTAACACAGTTCTGGACAAACGTCACCCTTACCACTGGGGAGAATGCCACTGAGTCTCTCCAGTCGTTCGTCAACTCCCGGAAGGTGGTCATCACTCCGGCAATCCTTCGCCAAATACTACACCTGGATGATGCCACCTTCCCCGCTGGATATTCAAAGGGCATCACTGATCTATCCTTTGCCCAACATGGATATCAGGGTAACCTCAGTGCTTCTACCATCTTAAAGAGGCATTTCCATGATGCCGAACGCCTTATTTTTCATATGGTAAATGTCTGCCTAGCCCCTAAGACTTCGTCGTGGGATCAAATGTCTACCAGGTGGCAGCAGGTATTTTTCTCTATCCTTGAGCAACAAAACTTAAATTTTTATGAAATATTATTTCTTGAACTTAAGGATATGGCCTCCAAACCTATTGCTAACCGATGGATATTATATCCACGGTTCATAATGGCCATAATAGAGAACCAGCTGAAAGCTAAGGGACTTGTTGGCCTTGGAATCCCTGCCATGGCTGTATTGCCTGAAGTATACTCCAGGCACAACTCAGACCAGTCACTCAAACAGGCTGCCAAACTGCGAAAACCCACACAGCTGGAACCCACAGCCACCACCTCCAAATCCAAAGTCCCCACCAAACCCAAACACAAGAAAGCCAAAAAGGCTACTCAGGGAAATGAGTCCCCTGAGGATGCCCCTGCAACACAAACGCAGGATATATCTACTGGTCATAACCCCCCAGTAGATACACGTACTCACCCACCCTCAACCGCTCAGGTTTCCTCTTAACAGGAGCCTGTAGCAACCACCTATCGGGCACCTATACAACTAGAACCTTCCTCACTTGAGGAGGTTGCTATTGAAACGCACCACTCTCCCCAGGTGCATACTGCCTTCACACCATCTCCCATTGCAACCACCCCCCAAAGTCCTACCATAATAGTTGCAAAGATGCTGACTCAGTTGCATTCCTCACCCCCTCCCCAGATACCAATCAAACCTGGGATAGCCTCAACCATTGAGGGGGAGGAACAAAGTGCTTCTATAACCCACAGCACAGGGGTTACCATGTTCCATCTCCAAGTGTAGAAAAGGAGATTCAACTTCTGGTGAGGCTGCCACTTTTCCTGCTTCAGCAAATGATCAGGATGAAGTTGGTACTATGCATAAGACCTCACCAGAGGCAACTGCCAATGAAGGACATAGTCCTGAGGCAGGAAGTCCCCAGTACCACGAACAAGGGGCACATGCTACTACTGATCTACACTCAGAGCATGTACATCCTGATTGAATCAGGAGGTCAGGTGATTCATCTCAGAATGATGATGACTTGGGCTTTTTCTACAATGTTCTAGCCCACAATACTATCCTCGAGAATGAGGTGAGTAGACTCAAAGAGTTGCTTGCCAACATGTCTCAGGATCAAAGACCATCTACCCCACAAACCCCACAAATGGCACCTTCAATTGAAAGTTTACCAAACACTAAGCCTACCCACATAACTGAGCCACCAGCCTCTGCTTTCGGCACCATCTCTCAGGGACAGAACCCCTCTGTGCAGATGGTTGCTATCTTTCAAAACTCCTTACCTCTCATCACTCCCATCATCACTGATATAGTGCATAAAGCCATTGATGAGAGGATTCCCTCAAATATACAAACCCTTATTGATGATGTTGTTCATAAATCTCTTTCTGCCTTCCAAACCCCTGATTCCAATGCAACCAAAAAGGGGAGACTGCACAGTCAAAGGCAGTGAAAGACAAGAAAAGAAAGAGAGTTGATGCTGAGAAAGAGGCTGAAACAGAGAACAGACTGAGAAAGAAAAGGAGGTTGAGAAAGAACTAATCTCGGAGCAGTTAATTACATATAAAAGAAAGAAAAGTGCTGAGTCAGGAGCTGATGAATAGAAATCATTAGAAGACCTTGTTAAAGATGCTGATGAAGCTCATAGCAGATCAATGGATACAATTATAGATCAGCTATTTAGACATGGTCATGACACAGCCACATTAGATTCTGAGATCAGAAGGCTAGAAATAGAAGAGATACAATCAAGATAGTCCATTTATAGTGTGATGGAAAGGGAGATGTTGGAAATCAGGATCAGGTTTATAGCTAAATATCTTGGAAGATAATTGATTGAAATCAAGTCATGGTCCAGGGACAGCATCTTGGCAGTAACCACCAAGATCTGTTCGTCTGAAGTATACACCAAAGGGTTGGTCATTGAAGCTTTGAATGAAGCTGGTGCTGGGAGCAGGACTGAACTGGTTAAACAATCCAAAGCCTCACTTACATCTAAAATGCTAGAACAGCCTATCAACATTCCCACATCAAAACCACCACAACCACAACCCACTAAACCAACTCCCTTACCCACAAAACCAATAGTCGATGATGTACCCCAGAAGAGGAAGAGAAGGGTACTAAGGCTAGAAGAGGAAGAAGAAGATAATGATGAAGATGAAGATAGGCTGCCAATCTCAGCTGTTATACAGTTGCCTAAGGCCATACGTCACTCTCCAACAATTACTCCTGAATCTCAGAGACAATTGTGAAAGTGAAGCTAGAAGAAGAAGAGCTTCACAACAACATGATGAGGAATTGTTGAGAAGAGTTGAAAAAGCATATGCTACCACATCTTCAATCATCAACATGAAGAAACATGCTCAGAGGTTATACACTCTAACACACACATTTAAATATCAAAAAGAGAGAGTGAGGATTTGGCCTGATCCCAGGGTGTCTCATAGGATTCAAAAGAAAAATATTCCACAGAGATACATTAGCCAAGTAAGGAAGATTGTAGATGAAGTGATCTCTCTGGCCTTTGTAGTATCACCTTAGGGGATCCTAGATGACTTCAAGAAAGCCTATAAAGCTAAACTGACCCCACAAAAGATGTTGGAGAATAAAGTGGTGAAAAAGGGGTTAGTATATAGGAGGCTTGAGGAAGTTAGAAAGAATGAGCTCCAGTTGTTTTTAGAGGGTATTCACCCAGATGAATTTGCTTATAGAATCATAACAACTGTGGAGCTAAAAAATGGGAAGCAGGTCAAATACCTATTTGAGTACTATAGGCCTGAATCAGTCTTTGAAGGAGAAGCAAAAGAGCTTACCATGGAGGAACAAGTAACCTTCACTGAGGCCTATACAAGGGAGTCTTACAGACTCATATTTGGGAAGTAGATCTCATGGATGGGGTAACAGCTTTGTGTCCAGCTCCCCAAGACAGAGTTCCCATCCATCCTTTGCCAAACAGATCTTTGAGCCTTCTTCCCAGGCCGGTGCTTACAAGGGTCACTTCTGAGCTGATCTAGAAGACAAAAAGACCAATCTTTCTGCCATAATAAGTGGGACATTTTTAATAAGCTTAAAGGTTTTGGCTGCATTTGTTCAAGGGGAGTTTGTTGGACCAAAAGAACCAATGAGCCATATCAGAAAAACCTTTAAGTCCCACAAGACATCACTACAACTACTGAAGACTTGATCAACTGTTTGACAAAGTCTGAAGATCAACAGCTGAAGACTAAAGTACTGAAGACTTCAACAGCTGAAGACTAAAGTATTGAAGATAAACAGCTGAAGTACAAAGACTAAAGACATAAGCTGAAGACATCAGCTAATGACAACAACTGAAGTTTAAGAAGTCCAAGTACTAAAGCTTTCAGAGTTTGTCACAACAGCTGAAGAAGCATTCTTTAGTTGTTGTGATGGTTTCCTTTCAGTAGTTTTATTTTTTGTTTCAGTACTTGTAAAACGACTGAAGAGCATATTCTTCAGTCGTTGTAGTATCAGTAGTTTCTTTTCAGTAGTTATAGTGACATTTAACACTTAGTATTTTTGTTAGAAGATGTCAGCTGTTTGGCATCTTCAGTAGTTGTGTTAACTTTCAGTAGTTAAATAACAGTTAGATGTCACTGTCAAGTGACATCAGCTGACGTCAGCTTTGCTTTTAAACGGAAAGGTGACCTAATTGTAACCGTGCGATAAGCCGAGCCAAAGCGTGGATTGAATGAATATATTCCTTTTGGCAGATTTTCTCTCTCTATAACAAACACTGTTTCATTGATAAATTTCATGTGTTCTTGTTTAAATTTGTTAATTTGTGTGCTTATTCTGCTGCAAATCCAATCTAATTCATCAAACTAGATACCGTGATCCTAACAATGGCATTATTCAGTCGCAAGACTAAACCATGCTAATGGTTCAGTCGTACGAATGGAAACCACTAACCTATAAATACCACCTAATTCGTGGAAAGAAAACACTTGGAGAGATACTTCGCATACACGTAAACCCTAGCCATCCAGAGTGTCCCAAAAAGCTTGTCCAAGTTTGTTCCTGATCAATTCCTACTCGTTATTAACATTTAGTTCATTCTTATATCGATCGGGTTATCGTTCTCACCAATTGGATCGCCAATCAAATAGGATTCCGCACTATTTGATCTGGTATAAATGCAGAATAAGTTAGTATTCCGTACGTACATGGTCTCTAACAGATTGTTCTTGATGAACCCTAATCCACGAAATTGATGATTTTTATATGAAATTATGATTGTATGATGATTATATGATGTTATTTAAGTTGTATGAATGCTAGCTTATGTTGATTGAGCAACAAAATCTAGGGTTTGATCATCTAGTTCATACATTGCCATAAGAGGAAACTTTTTGTTCTTGGAATTCATGATTTGATGATGCTAAGATGTTAGATACGATGCTTAGATGCTAGTTTAATTGAATTGTACAAGAAAATCCATGAAATTGTGATATTGATCATGACTTACTAAAAGTAGAAACTTTTGCGTATGATGTTGAGAATTTGGATGTTTTGGAGGTGATTAGCATGTTAGAATGAATGCTATGAACTTGATTAGGTATATAATTGTTGAAATTATGGTTCAATTGGATGCGAAATCACTTTTCGGTATTACTTTCCCAAAAGGGAAACTTTATTTTTGTAGAACTTTGGATGTGATGATTTGGACATGCTTATGATGTTAAGATCATATTAGAATGATTGTGGATGATGTTTGTTGTGTTATAATGTGTAATTGAGTTGTATGGATGCTTGGTTGATCAAGTATGAAGTATAGATTTTGATGATCATACATGATGATGAATTATGGTTAGTGATTAGGAGATCATGATTGGGTTTGAAATTTGGTTGTCACTATATATGCTAGTAATCTGGTTATGATTGTCATACACGCATGTGAATCTGAGGCCCCTACTTAATAGGATTGGCAGGGTTTAGGATGTGAGGTCGTGGGTGACTTCACATAACATGTAGTGCATGATTAGACTTCACGTATGAATTGTTTGATGTGATGTATTTATAATATTTGAGCATGATGATTATTTGAGATTTGCATGAGTGCATGATGATCGGTATGATGACCAAGGTAGAACTTGGGTTGATGATGTGATGCACATGGATAACCTACATGATATTCGTGTATGATAAGTTGAATTTTATGATTAAACAATATTCCATCTAATATGTCACCAACGGGTCAACTGGGTTAACCTAGGGTGTTAAGTTTTATGTGTACACGTACTTATCTACTTGTGTGATATGGGTAACCTTTGAAGGGTTGTCTTTGCACCTATCACAAGTCTCTTTATTCATTATCAGTATACACCAGGTGAGTTCATGCCCTTCTATTTTATAAACCTTCTTCTTGGGAGGTCGCACACTTGTACTCAAATGTTATTTTATTATTATAAGTTGTGTATGTTTTAACATAGTGCTTAATACCTTGAAAGTCCTCACACTTTCGGATAGTTAATAATGGTAACTAGCGGGAAATCTTGGGTAGTACTACTCGGTGTGACAAGCCCCACCTGTGCGACTCGAGGTCAAACGGGTGCAATATTGTCCTAAAGACAAACATCATCATGACCTGGTAAGTCATGATGGGAGGCAACAAACGCAACACAGTCAGCTTCGATCGTGAAATCACTATGTTTATTGCTTGTGAATATTGACTAGCTATCTATTTCAATACACTTCTTATGCTATACAAATGATGATATTTATGTTAAACGCAAACTCTTGAACTCACCAACCATTGTGTTTACATTTTTAGTATGCTATTCTCAGGTCGTTAGCTCTGCTTGTCATTAGGAGCACAACACGGGTCCAGCATGCATCCTAAGGCTTTATTTCGTAGACATATTTGTTTGCCTTTTACTTATGAGATTTGAACATTGGTATGGCACGTGATTTGCCATATTATACATTTATTTACTTTGGGTTTGTCTTATTTACAAAACGCTTCTGCATGGTTTTAAACGTTTGAACTTTGGTTGGTTTGTTTTGAATGTTGCATATAGTGTCATTCTGAGTAACTAATGACTGTGATCCTGGTTTGTTCACACGCCTCGCGGTAAAACTCTGCATGTGGATTTTGAGGGTGTGACAATATGAAAACCCAGAATAGGTATAAAGTTTTGGTTTAAAGGTGCTTGGTTAACACTCGGGCAAAAAGAATTTTGCTTAATAATTGGCATTAAATTTGAAGAATGTGGAAAAGTCTAAATGTTTCAAAACCATCTTACTTTGTACACTGAGTATTTTCTCAATATGGTTATTTAAACTGACAATGGATTATTTAAAAATTGTTTTTGAAACAAAAACTAGGTATTTAGATGACATCGATGTCATTCATGTTTGTTTATTATTACTAGTTGAACAAGGTTTTTGGGGATTAGAAGGCAAAAACCATTTAAACAACCTTTATAGATTTGGTTAATGATTTGGAAGCCTAGAATGATTATCCATGGGTTTCGGTTATGGCGACACATATACACAGATATTCATGATGTGTTATTAAAATATGAAATAGCTCACCATAAGGGAGATGTGAAATTAAATTACTCGTTGAAAAGATTTATATGGTCGTTTAACATAACTATTTTTTTAAATTTATTATTTTATTTTAATTGATTTAAATTTGTTTTAGTTAACTGTTAAACTGTTTTTATAAATGTGGATATTGGAATTTTTTCTAGAATTTCATATAAATAAACCTCTACGTGGATTTCTACCAAGAGGTATGGCATGGTCGCGTTTTGAACTATATCGTAGGAACGAATGTTAGCTATTGTTAGTTGTTCTGGATGGGTAAGTATTTTATTTTTAACCATTTCAATATACAAGTTATCTAAATAAATTATTATTTTATTTTCAAACTCTGTTTTATTCGATGAATACGATTCCGATTGAACCGGAAATACACCATCCTTTTTGTTAGGAAAGTTGTTTCTTTGGGTAGAAAATATGGTAAATAGGCCTTTAGCTAAACCTACTGATAAGATGGTCGGCAGTCCGCTTGAGTCTCAATATGATTTTATCAAAAATTCAAACATAGTACCGAAAAATATATTAAAAGATCTGCGTGACTGTATAATGGTAAGCTTTTTAATTATGCTTTTTAATTATGTGTATATTTATAATTTGAGTAGTTATTATGAAATTATATAAAAGTTATGTTACTTTTAATAGGCTTTGAAAAAATATATACTCTTGCAGACTTGAAGAATTTAGAGGAAATCATCTCTTGCATTGTTGTAAGTAATTTAATTTTTTATATTTACACTTGAGTTATATGTAAGTAACGAATAACAATTATATTGTTTTTTGTAAGATAATAATTTAAAAGCCAAGGGTGTAGAACCATCAAACGCCTATGCTAATATAGAAACTTCCTTTCAACATTTCCCGATGCTGATCCGTTAACAACTCGTATTAACCTTTCTATGATTCATAAGGTGATAATTTGTAAAAATATACGATTGGTAACTTTATATTATTTTAAAAAATATTAATATATTTTTTATAAATTGTAATTATTGCAGACCGTTTGGCACAAAGAAAAGAGAAACGTATTACTAAACTAGGGTCAACATTTTGTTCACGGTATCGAATTCTGTCACCAAATCCCGTTGTTGAGAAATTCAATAAGGCTAAGGAGACAAATGCTATGGAGTTATTCAATAGTGAGGATAAATTCAAGACATCTCTCATGTCTGATTATGAACTTTCACAGAATTTTTAAGAAACATTTGTCAGGACCGTGTACGTACGGAATACTAACTGATTCGACGTGAGACCAGATCAAATAGTGCCGAATCCTATTTGATTGGTGATCCAATCAGTGAGAACGTTAACCTGATCGATATAAGAATATACTAAATGTTAAGAACGAGTAGAAATCGATCAAGCACGGACTTTGAGTTGATTGGCTATCTTGGACGTTCTGGACGGCTAGGGTTATGTGTGTTATCGAAAGTTTTTCGAATTGTTCTGTTTTTCAATGAATTAAGTGGTATTTATAGGTTTGCAGTTTCCATTTGTACGACTGAACCATTAGCATGGTTCAGTCGTGCGACTGAATCATGCGACTGAGTCACAAGCACGACTGAAGGTTCAGTTGTGCGACTGAGTCAATCTTATGTCTCAATCATACGACTGATCCAGTCTCCTGGTTCAGTGGTGCGACTAGTCCATAAGCGTGATGTATTCATGCGTATGGTCCATAAGTATGGTCCATTAGCATGAATAATCACCCGACTAGGTTGAACACATTTCTCAATCATTATTGACTAAGAACCATGCACAACAACCTCAAACCTATATAATAAGTTCATATATAAGAATTATACTTAACACCATAATAATATGATATAATTAAACATTAATAAACATCAACCACATATAATTTTTTTAACCATTTCATTACATATGTGTAAGACATGAAAGACTTTTACATTTTAGGTCATAAACTAAGAACATCATGTATCTACAAACTCCCCCTTGGTCCTAGTTTACCCTATCGTCTAACACTCTTCACATGTTCTTGAAATTTCTTGTACTTCTCCTCTTTTGTAACTCCTGCATGTATTTCAAATGCAAAGCAGAGTCTTATCACGTGTTGAAACTATAGAGCTTGTATAATATCATGCGAGTCGTAGAAAAGTGGCCACTTGTATAATGTATAGACATCTTCAGCAGACAAGTTAGTAAGCCACATTGGGTCGAATACCCTGATAGTATCAATCTTTCCATCGCTGTTCAGAACTATGACTGCTTCTCCTATCCGCCAATCGTAATACCATCATTTGAAGTGTGGAGTGAAGTCCTGAGGCATTTCCCTTAAGGGAATCTTTGATATTGTGCGCAAGCGACTCCACTTCAGCACTACTTTAGGTCTCCCAGATATAGGATCAACTTCAGACTTTTGAATAAACCTCTAAGGTTGTTAAGGTCTGAAGTTTACCCACCTGGTGTGGTATTCCTTCTTTAACCCAGCCTCAAACCAACATAACATCTTTCTTGGATTAGCATACAGCAGATCTAAGCATGAAGTTGGTTGAGCTCAAAAGCAGGGAGAGTTTCCAGATCATGAGGATATCTGAAGTACTCAATCCCCTTTTTCCCTTTTCACAGCATATACGTCCAAATCTTCAAAATGTGCCCATGCTATAATCTTGCCTGACACTTTCTGATGTCGTTTGACTCTATAGAGCTTTGTGTCGGCATTATGCTTGGGTCCGCGTGTTGGGCATTCATCTCTGCAAAACAAGCTGCCCATTTAGCTTTATTGATATCAACATTAGCATCCAAAGCTTGGGCTGTGTTTTCTTCTTTCTCTTTCTCTTTTTCCATTTCTTCCAGCTTCTCAAAAGTAGCACTGCCAAAAGTATCACCCATGTTGGGGATAACATTACCTTCATGGTTAGTGTACTCTGGATAATGCTCTGCTGTGACATCCTCGATCTCAATCTCATCTACATCGTTCAGCTCATCATCACTTGTGACATTAACTTCTGTAGCATCTTTGACAATTTCATCAGGATTGAGTCAGAATATCTCAGCAAGTTGCTCGTCTGTTAGATGGTGTATAATCTCTCCTTCCTCTAGAGTGTAGCTCACCGATCTTTTAACAATCCCTTGCAAGTCAAGAATCATGGTAAGTTGAGTCTTGACTTGATGAAGGGGAGCAATATCATATTCATATGTTTGTTGATCTTCATCTATTTGATTAAACATTAAGCACATCACACATTAGTCAATAATCAAGACATTTAAACATAAACAAACATAGATAATCATTAATTACATTAATGTAATATATAGTTCAAGTACAAACGTTTTTTAAATACAAAGACGTCTAATCATTACTTTTGTCTTGATTTGTCGTTTCTTCAGCTAGAGGAGATGAGGATGAGGCTCCTAGATCTAGGTTTCTTTTTGTGCGCCTCTCCTGAGCTTGAGTGGAGGCTGATGCAGCAGCATCACCTTCTTGATCGTCATCATCCTTTTTATCTATTCCACGCGGTCCTCCTTCATCAACATCTTTTTATCCATCAGATTCATCATCATCTCATCATTCTCGTCTTCATCATCATCACCATCATCACCATCCTTAATCTTTAACGGCTCATTCTTTGATCCCTTGAGCTTTAGCAATATCTTATTATTCTTCTTCTCGAGATCCTCTATCCTTTTCACTCACACAAACACCGGCTCATTTTGACTTGTGAGTGCTTGGTGGACTCGGCTTAGAGCTCTCTCATACTGAGGGTTCTTCTCACTCAGCTGTACCATCTGCATTGCCTGAGTTGCATTCACATCCATCATCTTGTGTAGCTAAGTAGCCCTTAGCTTATCGGTGGCAATCAGCCTTAGCATAATGCGGTTGAGGTTAGCAAGCTGTTCCTCTAACCCGATATTGGGTAGAGTGGATCCAGGTGTAACTGTGGATTGGTTGGAGGGACCAGCGTGGTGAGTAGTTATGGTAGTGGTGGATGTGGTAATGATGGGAGGTGGAATGGAAGTGGAATCTGGTAGAGTGGTTATTGTAGTGGTGGTGGGAGAAGTGATATTGGTAGTGAGAGGAGTGGTGGTGGTAGTGGTAGCTGTGGTGGTGGTGGTAGGAGATGAGGTAGTGGTGGTGGCTGAAGATATGATCATAATAAACCTTGGCCTCTTAACCTTTTTGCCATAAGGTTGAACCATTCTCTTCTTCCTGGAGCTCTTTGAGACAAAGGCTCCCCTTGAGCTGTGTGGTTAGTCTGGGGTGTAAGAAGGATCACTGACATCTATAGCAGCACCCTTTGACCCAGCCTGGCATCCGCCAACCGCCAATATCCCTTTGTCTATGGCCACAACCCGGCTCCCGACAGTCCTCACTATGTAAGTGAACACAGATGTTGTGCTTCGTGCTCATAGTCTATCTATGAGCCATGTTGCTGCAACACAAGAAACATATACATTAGATTTATGCATAACAGAAGACAGTTGAAACTTAAACTGTTTTTGATCAACCTGGTTCAATCGTGCGATTGAACCATATGACTGAGTTCAGTCGTGTGATTGAGCCTGCGGTTGAGTTCAGTCGTGCGATTAAGCCTAAGACTGAACTTAGTCGTATGTTAAGCTATGAGAACAAGTCAGTCTTGCGACTGAGTCACCGAATGATTCATTCATGCGATTGGATTGTGCACTTGGCTCAATCATGCGACTGAGGTTCATACGGAGTGTCCATTTGCATATTGCTCTGTTCGACGCTCCAACTTTGAATCTTTGTCAAATTGTTAAATTAGACTTCATGTTTAGTCTCACTGGATATGCAAAGACTCGGAATAACACTTAATGTTCTTTATATCAATGATTATGTCCAGTTAAGTGGTCTATTATTGGGATTTGGTCTTGGTTCTTGATTTTAACATAATCGGCCCTTAGAGTTTGAATAAACCAGTCATTTGGGTGTATTTCAGTCTCACAATACCCGTAGATGAATGAGAAATCAGTTAGGATTAGAATCAGTGAGTAATCAAGGTAAACGAAATTCGGGCAGAGTGTTTGCGTATGAGAGGGTTTTGAAAGCTGTGAAGGGTGGTAAGGAATAGACCGAGTAACCCTTCAATTTATACTGTTTTAAAGTTTAGTCGTGCGACTGGACCCATATGCATGCTTTAGTCATGCGACTGGGGTTCAGTCGTGTGACTGGCTTAGACTTCATCATCCAGTCGTACGATTGGTTCATTCTTGTGATCCAATCGCATGGATGTCTCATACTCGTGGTCCATCGTGTGATTGGCTCATACTTATGGTGCAATCGTGCGATTGGCTCATACTTATGGTCCAATCGTGCGATTGGCTCATACTTATGGTCCAATTGTGCAATTGGCTCATACTTCTGAGTTTGTCCTCATATACATTCAAACACATAAACTTTTACCTTTTGATATCTTACATTATGAACACCGATCATCTCAAACATGACCTTTTTAATTGGAAAACCATTTGATCACTTCAGACATGATCTTTTTAATTTAAAACCGTTTGATCACCTCAGATGTGATCCTTTTAATTTAAAACTAGATTGGTCACCTCAGACGTGACCACTTTTATGAGTGATTCATAGATTTCATCTAGTTGTATAGTTCGACAATTACGTAACAAAAGACTAGAAAAACAAAAAAACAACTTGAAATTAAAAACAAAACAGGACTTATTTAAAACCTTTTTAGAAAGCTTCTATCAGATTTTCCTTCCTCGACAGAACAGCTTCAAGTTAATTTCATCATTTCTAGACAGATTATTATGGAATCATACACGTATATCATAATCATTTGGGACATTTTACTAAAACACTTTGATGCTATATTCTTGTTTTGTCCGAGAGTCACTAGCACTTTCAAGAAATCATACTAGAGGTATAAGATGCACACAACGATTTTGACTGTCAATAGTTGTAGCCACGATGATTGTCAGTATATTTGTCCACTTAAATCAATACTCAGATTTTTGACTCACATTGGTGATAAGTTAGGTTTAATTATTTCAACAAGCATTTGTGGTTCCCATACTTATATGGTAATCAACATTCCTCGGGAGATTTTTGAGCGGTCTACAGGTATATTTCAAGAAGAAACTATTCTAAGAGCTTTCAAAAAGATGTGAAGCCTTAGGTCAGTGCTACCGCACAACAGAGAGGCGCAAACAACAATGAATTCTAGAATATTTAGGTTATGCTTATCCTCAAGTCAGTGCCACCGCACAGCAGAGAGGCACACAACCTATCTTCTTGTTAGAGCATTTATTTTTCTTTTGCACACAACGCACCAACAACGTTAGTCATTAGCTTGATTTCTTTTTGAAATTTTTACATGTGCTATGCTCATATTTATGATCATCCACACACATTTGTGGTCTTTATTTTGTTCGTCACCCCTTATTGGAAATGCGTTGATTGTGTTAACCGGGGATAAGATGAGAACCCACAGCAAGTTGAACAAGTTAGTTTAATTTTTTTAATGCACCATTGAAATCTACTCATCTATTGTGTTGAATCTACCGACACATCATATAATGAACTAGCAACCTCTAGGTCTACTTTCTCTATGTTACCTCAATAACAGACTTGTACTTGGAATTTTGCATTTTTAGCAAATTAGTTTTTGAAGTCCCAACCAATTTGTTCACTATGCACTATCATTTTCCATAAGTTTTGAATCAAAATCACAGATTTGATTTCACTTCTTTCAGCTAACCTACCCTCCCTCTCATTTTTTATAAGTAAATAAATACTTTAACTAATTAAATACTAAACTAAACTATTCTCCCCTTAAAATTCTAAAACCGAAAATCTTTTTGTGTTTTTGGATTTTAATAGACAGGAAAATAAAATAAAATAAAGTAAATTAAAAATTCATGTCGGACTAAGGACTTTCTTCTTCCAGAATCACATCACTTTTCTTTTTCACGCCATTAACCTCTAAATGATGTAAAAACCTAGGTTTGTCAAATGCTTTTGTGTAGAGGTCAGCGCGCTAAAAATCCATATTAATTTTAACATCGATTAAGTGCTTTTCAAACCAGTCACGTATAAAGTGATATTTATAACCGATTTGTATTGTTTTAGGGTGTTGGACCGGATTTTTGGTGATAGCAATAGTAGCAGAATTATCAACAAAAATAGGGGTGTTAGAAAATTGCAAACCGTAGTCGCGCATTTGCTGTTGAATCCAAATGATTTGTGAACAGCAACTTGCAACAGCAACATATTCAGCTTCACAAGTTGACAGAGCAACTGATGTCTGCTTCTTACACTGCCAGGTGACTAACCTTCTACCAAAGAATTGACATCCAGTAGATGTTGACTTGTAATTCATCTTGTAACCACCGTAGTCCGAATCATTATACGATGTAAGCTCAAAGTCATCGTCATGAGGATACCACAACCTGAGTGTTGGAGTACCCTTCAGATAACGAAAAATCCTTTTAACCCTGAGAAGATGATTTACTTTTGGTTTCGCCTGATATCTGGAGCAAAGACATGTGTCGTGCATGATATCAGGACGCGAGGCTGTGAGATACATGAGAGATCCGAGCATTCCTCTATACATGGTGGCATCAACCAGATCACCATTTTCGTCGGGTGCCACATCATGGGTTGTGGCTAGTGGAGTTCTAGCTGCCGAAGCATTCTCCATGTCGAATTGACTAAGGATATCACCTATATATTTGGTCTGATGTAGGGAGATTCCTTTTGGTGTGTGATCTACCTGTATGCCGAGAAAGAACATCATCTCCCCCATGGCACTCATCTCAAACTCTGCTTTCATTTCAGATTAGAATTCTTTACATAGTTCTTCGTTATTGGAACTGAAGAGTATGTCATCCACATAAATCTGTACCTGTAGTAAATCTCCATCCTATTCTTTGATGAACAATGTACAGTCAATAACTCCTATGCAAAATCATGTTTCACAAGATGAGTTGAGAGTATCTTATACCAGACTCCAGGGGCTTGATCGAGCCTATAAAGAGCCTTGTCTAGTTTGTAAACTCTATCCCGATGATAAGGATCCTCAAATCCTTTGGGTTGACTGACATAGACCGTTTCATGAATTTCACCATGAAGGAATGCACTCTTCACATCTAGTTGATAAACTTTAATCTTCATGTAGGATGCATAGGCTGGATATATACGTATTGCTTCCATCCTTGCCACCAATACAAACACTTCATTGTAATCTATCTCTTCACCTTGTCAAAATCCTTGAACTAAAAGTTGAGCCTTATTCCTGATTATGACCCCTTGGTCATCTTTCTTGCACTTCAGCACCCATTTAGTGCCAATCACCTTAGCACCTTTTAGTTTATCCACAAGGGTCCGTACTCCTAACTTCTTGAACTACAGGAGTTCTTCTTGCATTGCACTAACCCATGCCTTATCGTTCAAGGCTTCACTAACATATTTTGGCTCAAATTGAGACACAAAACATCGATATGCACATCGTGAAGATATCCTTTTTCCACGACTGAGGCATAATGAACTGAGTATAGCTGATTTCGTGTCTGTACTCCCCATCTAACATCCCAATGATGTTGTCCAAAGGATGATAAACATTTATCCGAGATTTAGGAGTCGTGGGAACAACTACTTTAGTAACCAGATTGTCAAACCCAGGTTCAATATCTGTAGCCGTTGGAGTATGAGGTTCTGAAGTGTCAGAGGCTTCAGGATTTGATGCATGTGTACTTTCATTGGTGGGAACCTGTTCCTCCTATTCCATATTTGCAGTCTCAACTTCTTCATCATCAAAAGAAGAGTCACTTACTTCAAGCTCTCCCCCTAAATGGCTAGAAGTATCATCTAAAGGAGCAGTTGATGTCGAGTCTGGAGGAGGAGTGTTTAGAACATCATACATCATCCTAGCAGAAAGCTCGTCATCAGTATGAGAAGGCGGTAGGTTGAAGGATTTGAAGAATCTATCATAGTCGAAGAAGAAGGAGGGACCTTTTCCAGCAGGGGGGTGGTGTATCTTTGAACATCAATATTGCACCACACTTCTACCTGACCTGTTGAGTTGTTATAAACTCTCTTGCTTAGTATGTTGTATTTGAGAAAAATGCCTTCTTCTACCTTCTTACTAAACTTCCTCGTCTGAGTCTTTTTCAACAAAATGCACGGTGCACCAAACGGTTCTAGATACTACAGGTTGGGTTTATGTCACTGGGGCAGCTCATAACATGTTTTCCCATGTCATTTGACCACTGAGACTCGATTGAGTGTATAACAAGCATTAGCCACTGCCTCATTCTATAATTGAATATGCTGTTTCGAGTCGGCTAGCATTGTCCTGGCTATCTCTATCAAGCTCCTATTTTTCCTTTCAACAACGCCATTGATCTGTGGAGTATACGCAGAGGTGAATTGATGAACGATTCCTCTTTCTCTACAGTATGCCTCCATCCACTGATTCTTGAACTCTATGCCGTTGTCTCATCAAATCTGTCTTACTTTCAACTTGTAGAGTGATTCCAATGTAGTTACCAGATGTTTGAACGATTCAAAAGTTTCCGATTTGGCTTTCAGAAACATCACCCAAGAGAATCTTGAGTAATCATCCATCACTACAAAGCAATACAGATCTCCAGCAATGCTCTTTGTACTGACAGGGCCAAATAGATCCATGTGTAGAAGCTCGAGAGGCATATCAATCGAATTAACTTTCTTTTCCTTGTGAGGTTTCTTGGTTTGTTTCCCTTTCTTACATGCTATGCAGAAGTCTGGAAGCTGGAAGTTCTTGACCTTTACACCATTCACTAAATCATTCTGAACCAATTGATTCATCTTCCTAGGATTGATGTGTCCTATACCCTATGCCATGAGACTGAATCCCTCTCAGTTGCTTTTAACAAGAAGCATTAAACCGTGTGATCGGTTGTGGAGGCTTTTGATGGATCCAAGACATACAAGTCATTATATCTTGAAGCTGACATAAAAGCCTTATCCTCCTCAATCACATAGTCCTTCTTCAACATGGAACACTTTTGTTGTCAAAGACAACTTTAAATCCTTTATCACATATCTGGGGTACTAAAGGTAAGTGGTTCTGTAGTTGTTGAACGTTGTTGACCTTGTCAAACTTTACTTTCTCGTTTCCCACTTCGCCTTAAGCTGTGATGTAACCTCCCTTGTTCCCGGCAAATGAAACATGTCCCCCTTTAATTTGTTTGACGTTGAAAAGGAAGGACAAATTCTCTGTCATGTGCGTGGACGCCCTACTATCAATAATCTAGGTATTAGTGATAGCACTGTAGCGGACACCCTGCACATTCACAGAAACTTATTAGTTCAGATTTGGGACCCAATCCTTAACTGGCTTGGGTGACCCAAAGGAATCACACATCATGAACTCAACCCATTGTCCTTTAGAGGATGAGGGCATATCATTGTTCTTATTCTCCTCACTATCAGACACTATATTTGATTTTTCTTTCCATAAACTAGTTTTGTGTAAGGCTTGTTTATGATAAACAGACAACTAGCTTATAGTTTGAACTTTAGGTTCATTAACACTCTTAGGCGTAGTATTAGATCTCATTTTAGAAAAACATGGTTTTGCATCATAAAGTTAAATTTTATTTTTGGGTGTCTAATAATAAGGACAATTAGGAGAATTATGTCCTCGTTCTCCACAACTATAGCAAGATCTCCCTTCTATAGATTTCGGAAAATGTTTATGTGGGGTTGAGTGTGGTACGGGTGTGAGATGAGTCTGGTTGGGTTTTGCCACATCTCTTTTACATGTTTTAGCCTTATTAACAAAATTAATTGTTTTAACATTTTGAACATCTTTAACTTGCACTTTGGTTGGACTTTGATGACTAGCACGTTTCTGGTTAACTGGTTTAGTCATTTTGGGTTCTCAAATCGACGTCTGTGAACCTGACCTTACATTAACCCTTTTAATTTCATCATCCAAATTCTCAACTGGCATCTTGCCTTTAGATTTCAAAGTAGACTCCTTATGTTTAGTGATAGAGTTTATAGGTTTACCCGTGGAATCAGGATCACTAACCAAATGAGTGGACACCACATGATCCTTTACTGGGTTGTTATTGATAGGTCTACATTTTGTATTCAAAAGTATCTCATGTGGTGGTGGAACTACTTTGTAACCCAAACCTTCCCCGTTATTTCGTTCTTTCACTAAGTTTTGAACTATATGAGAAGAAGTAGCCCAACTATGCAGTTTTTGTTTTAAAGAATTAACCTCGACGTCCAAAACTGCTTTCTCCTTTTTGATTTCATCTAAAGAATTTAAATTAAAGTTTATATCATTTGATTGATTTAGAGCAAAAACCTCATTTTCCCTTAGTTTTTTCCCTAAAAGTTCTATCTTTTTTATAAAACTGCACTCATTTTGTTTTCATATAAGATTAGCTTCAGTGCAGAGTTGTAAGTCATTTACTAAGATATCATTGTGTTATAATGACCTAGCAAATTTCAGATCAATGCTTTCCTTAAATTTTTCACATTCAGAACAAGCATGTTTTGCGAATAATTGATATAAAGAACTTACCTGTGAGGAGTCAGTTGAATCAACTATCAAAGCAGAGTTAAGCTCTTCTATTGCTAGAGATTCTGAACTTGTTGCTCTTAGCTCTTCCTCAACCAGGTGATTTACCACGTTCACAGCTTCTTCGGTCTCTAACATCGCTTGCTCAGCTATAATCTCACCTTCGCTAGCAGATCCATCATCTAGTGCTTTGACAAAGGCTATATTTGATTCTCCAAGAGAAACAAAGCGGAAGGAGCCCTTCATCACCTTGAGCAGTTAGAGCCTGTTTTCTTGCTTGAAGAAGCAGCTCTAATCACGTCCTTGTCATGACGGTTGAATGTAGGAAATGGGTTACCATTTCTAGTTTTCTTGGGCTTCACACATTCACGTTTAAAATGCCCTTTTCACCACAGTTGAAGCAGGTGACTTTGGCTTTGTCAAAACCAAAAGTTGTATCTTTCGTGGCTACTGGATTCTATCCCGTCTTCTTGACAAATTTTTTAGCTCTTCTAACTACACTTGCTAGAACCCACATGATGTCCATTCTTTCCAGCTCATTCTCATCAACTTGCTCGTAATTTTCATTTGCAAGGTGACAATTTCCAATCTTCCCGGCAACTAAACCATCATAGGATTGGACAACAGCTTCTAGAAGATCCATGTGCTCCTTTGCAACTTCCACTGTGATATTACCAAGATTCTCGGTCTTCAACTTTGTAGTATTGGCTTCAGGCACTATGTATTGGGTCCCTGATGACCCTAATGTTTTTGGTCCTGAAGTAGTAGTTTGGGAAGGAGCAGATAAACTAGACACAAATGTTTTTTGTAAAGGTGCTCCTGAACCGCTGGAGTTGATACTGAGTTGTAGAGCGAAGGGTTCTGAACGTAGGATCCTTTCTTCGACTTGTACTTCATTCTCAGTTCTTCCTCTCTTAACTTCAAGATGAAGTCATTTATGTCTAATGTAGCAAGAATGTCGTTTTGTCTCAGGTTAGACACAAATGAGTCCCATTTCTCAGGAAAACCATCAGCAAAACTGGAAACTTTGTCTTCCATTGATGGGTTACGCCATGAGTGTGCAGCTCACTCATCAGATGATAAAATCTATCAATAATATTATCTAAGCTCTCATTCCCTATCGAAGAGAAGTTATCGAACTCCTTCTTGAGAGCCTTAGCCTTTAGTGCCTTCAACGTTGCGTTTCCATCATTCCTCTTCTCCAGAGCTTCCCATAGCTTTTTGGCTTTCTTGTTCTCAAAAAAGATGAAAAATGTCTTTCGGGATTGACTGAGTCAACAGGGCATAAACTTTCTTCTCAGCATTGAAGAGTATCTTCTAAGCTTCGCTCTTCCACCCAAAGTCAACTTGACTCCATTTGCACTTACTGGTATCATGTAACCGGTCTCTATAGAAGTCCAAAGATTGGGATCCACCCCATTTAGGTAAATATCAAACCGATGTTTCCACTGAGGATATTCGTCTAACGCTAAAAGCTTTGGCGGTTTATTGTGATTACCGATCTCATTCTCCAAAAGCAGTAGGTTCTGGATGCGTGAGTCCTTTCCTGCAGTAAACGCAGCAAACTAATCTTCCATTTCTATAAACTTAGTACTTGGAGAGCAGGACAGCTTCACTCATGCGAATGTGCTATAAGTATGGTCACTCGTGCGAAAGGGCTATACGAATGAGTCACTCGTGCGAAGAAGGATGCGAATGAATTCAATCGTACGATTGGATTCAGTCATGCTAAGAACAAGACGATTGGAACCAAACAACTAGAGGTGTTCAGTCGTACGAATGAAGGATACGACTGAGTTCAGTCGTGCGGATGGAGTATACGAATGAGTTCAATCATATGAATGAGCTATTCATGGACTGAAGGCTGCTGTGTTGAAAAAATCTATTTTTTTACACTTAGACACAAAATACGATTTAGCCAGAAACCCTAATCTGCCGTATGACGAAAAAATTAAACCTTAATGCCTGAAAACGTCGAAAACACCTTTGGACTCAAAAAGATGACTCTTTTGAATTAAAACATGAGTGTTGACACTAAATGTAACATCTTGAATTTTTGGCTAAATTAAAAGTAACGTCGTTGATACTTGTAAGGACTATTGATGGCATTTAACACCCAAAAATCAACCGCTTTTAACACCCAAAACCTTCCAAATCGATTCCTTCGCCTATTTCAAACTTGAATGCATCAATTAACTGTCTTTAATCATCGGTTATGGGTGTAATCGAATGAGAAACGGAAATAATTAACCCACCGAACCGTTGGACCATTCAACTGTAATAATCATTCGATTAAATGAACCTAAACGACTACCTAACTACACCTAATCGTTCTCAACTCTCGATTACACATGAAACGCACACAAATGGTATAATCAAAGTTCTCTAAACCGCGACCTGTGCACACTCGAACACCATCAACAGGGCCTCATACCTGAAATGATAAGGGGTTTTTAGTGCTAGTGATCATTAGAAACTACCCACGAGTTAATTGGGTTACCATCGACAATTACGCATCAATCGTGCACCTGTGGCCGCGTTTGCTCTCGGTCGATCTTGATAGCATCTCGAACAAAATCGGGTAATTGAACATACATACATGCTCGATTCTGTTGGGGAACAAAAGCCCTAGCATTAATTCGATTAACAACTTTGATTTGGGGGTCAATTTGAATCCAATCGAAATTAGGGTTCTTGGATTTGGGAGTGTTCGGTCGATTAAGGATAAATCAAATTAGAACCGGGTTATATCGCGGCTGAGAGCCTTGGTTCACCGGTTCACACTCCACATCCCCACTTAGAGGTCCCGGGTTCGAACCCGGGCACCCTCTTATTATTTTAAAATGGCTTTTGAGCCTTAATTTTATTTTAGAAAAATCTATTACACATAAAAATGATTTTTACAAACTTCTAATATTTTTAAAATCAACAAAATATTTTTTAAAAATTTATCCTTATAAAATATTGTAATATTTTATTATAAGAGTTATAACTAAGTGTTGTTACAAACAAATGGAGTTATATAATAATTTGAATTATTAATTATTTTTGAGTTTATGTTTTCTTTGATTAAGGATATATGTTTTGTTGCACAAATTATTAACAACGGCTATTTTTCCCTTTAAATTTTATAAAACTCTCTATTGAACTAAATATATAAATAATGGGTTACTAAATTTTATATAAAACCAAGGATTCCTAAATCTCTTGTTCGCATTAAAACGTTAATTTTATTTAATTAATATTAACTTAAAAATATTATAAGTACATATATTTTAGGTGCATTGTGAAGGTCTACGTTGAATCGACGCTGTTATTATTTCTTATTAATCATCCATTTTGTACTTATTGATCATGTGAGTATTCTATACCCCTTTTTCCTATTTTCACACTTTGGGGTGAAATGTTAACTTATACTATTGCACTTGTAAACTTATTTGAGACTTTTAAACCTATGGCAATTCATCTTGTAAAGTTGTGGTTAGTTGAACTTTCGTGGTTACCATGTTATGGCGTTATATGTACAATCATTAACTATTGCTAGCCCAGCGAGGTCATAGATCTATGGGCAAGACAAGCCTGCTTTGGTTGATCCAAGTACACTTAGCTGATCGTATAATCTTGTAAACGTTTGAGACTTGTAAAACTTTGTCGAGGTTTGATTGTTGCATTGATCATAACATCCCTAATCACTTTATTCACTAATTTATGACTTGAATTGCCATCTTTTATATAATCTATGTACTTAAACCTATGGAATGCTCACCAACATTATTGTTGACCTCTTTATTTTTAACATGTTTCAGGAAACGCCCAAGTTTGATTCCTACACATTGAAGCTTACACATCTAGGAATGGACCTAGATAAAGTAGTGAATTAAAAAGTCTTGTTATCTTTTATGTTATGTGTTTGTTTCTTTGAGACTTAAGCTTGTAATGATACAATTGAACATCATGAATAATTTATATTTGGGTTATTAATAGCGTTATGTGGCTGTGAACGATCTTAACTCTCACTCCTCGACGTTTCCGCCGTCAAGGTTGGGGTGTGACAGATTGGTATCAAAGCCCATAACTATAGGGATCTAGGTTATTAGAAATGGTGACCTAGACTATAGTATGCATGAACCTTATTGAAATATGATCTTATTTGCAAGCTACATAATGTTATGCCCACTTATGTGCAATTTGATGCCTTAGCATAGGATTGCCTAAACATTGTTACTTGTCTCCCTAAACTTAGCTTTGACTCTTGACTCTCCCCGAACATGAAATCTCTTAACCTTATTCTCGTCGACACGTGGAATCTATACTTATGTTATGACTTGGATCTTTAGACGTTATGTCTAATCTATATAAATCTCATCAAGGTTTTGATATCATGAACCTAAGAATTTGTGTGACACATAGACACCTGTATTCTGGATTCCTGGCAAAAGGCCCTCGGGCTAAGGCAAGCATATCACATAAATCCTACGGGACTAGTTATGCTTACCTGGGGATTTCCGGGATAAGTGATAAACTATGGTCAACATGCACAACTTCTAAGGCGAATGGGTCAATTTACCTTGACGTGTCAACGTTTCCAAATGGTAATGCGTTACCAAATGGAATCATTCCAAGTGCCTTACAACTCTTGCCTTATCTTGTGAATTATAATCTTTGTTATTCTATTTCTCGTGTCTAACTCATCTTGCATATTCAGCATGTCTCATCATCATGGAAAGCGTGGAAGTTCCGACCGTAAACTAGCTGCAATGATCGCTCGGCAAATGGTTGTCGTCATCCCGACTATGGTTGCTGAACTTAATAGTACTCTAATGGCTAATAGCAACAACACCAATGGAAACAATAGTGGTGCTCATGGGGAGAATAGCAACCACCAAAACGAGAACAATCATACTTGCACCTTCAAACATTCCAACTCGTGCAAACCCATTAGTTTTAGTGGAAAAGAAGGAGCCACTGGACTTCTTGAGTGGTTTGAAAGTATGGAGAACACATTCATTATTAGTGAGTGTCCTGACGGGTTCAAGGTTCGCTATGCCACAAGCGTTCTTCAACAACGAGCACTAACATGGTGGAATAGTGAAAAGAGAAACCGTGGAACGGAGGTCGCAATGGCGTTGCCTTGGGAAGAATTTAAGGATATTATGATCCAAAAGTTCTGCCCGAGGAGCGAATTACAAAAACTGGAGGAGGAGTTCTAGAACCTTAAACAGGATGGTGGGAATCACTTGGCTTATTCCACCCGCATCATGAGTTGAGTATGCTTCTACCACACATGGTGGACACCGTGCCCCGTAACATCGAGAAATTATCAGGGGATGCCACCTCAAATTCAAGATGCTGTGGTGGGTAGTAGGCCCACAACTTTGGAGGAGGCGATTACTATCACTGCACAGCTCACCGAGAATCATATAAGAGCTGGCATGATGTCGGCAAAGGGTTCCAAGGCTATGGCGAAGGTGACACCCGAGGCAACAAAGGAGGTGAAGGCCGAGTCATCTTCTCAAAACAAGAAGCGAAAGTTCACCCCGACACGCAACTACGCTGTGACCGCACCAAATGCCCCTCAAAAACAAATGGTGGTTGCAAATCAAGCTCCCATGGCTAAAGCTTATGCTGGTCCACACCCTATGTGTAACACGTGCAAGTACCATCATTCAAGCAACATTCCATGCCGAGTCTGCTCATTGTGTGGGAAGTACGGCCACTTGGTAACTACTTGCCTTCGTGCGCCAAACACACGGCCATGCTTACTAATCGAACTGCTATAACTGTGGCGAGCCTGGTCATATTCGTCCGCAATGTCCTCGCAATGCGGGAACTGTGCCACCGGTCGTGGAAGGGCTTTCAACATCAATGCTAACCAAGCTCAAGCAACAACGACGTGGTGAATGGTACATCGTCGAACTCTTTTTAAATCTTCTATTGTCTTATAAAATTTCCTATCTGTTCATCATACCAATAACGGATTCTTACAAACAGGTATGTATCTTGTAAATAGTCATTATGCTTCTGTATTGTTTGATTCGGGTGCCGATAGGAGTTTCGTGTTCTTGGAATTCGAGCCTATACTTTCTAAACCGCGTGCTAATCTGGAGAGATCTTTCATGGTCGAGGTCGCCGATGGAAAATCTATTGTCGTTGACGTCGTAATACGTGACTGCACCTTGAGCCTTAACGAACACGAGTTCTTCGTCGACCTTATTCCTATGCATCTGGGAAGCTTTGATGTTATCATTGGTATGGATTGGTTAGCCAAGCAACGTGTGGAAATTTTATGCTTTGAGAAGTGTATCCGAATTCCTTTACCGACTGGTGTTACCTTAAGGGTCTTTCGGGAGAAATCATCTCAAAGACTCAAACTCATGTCTTGCATCAAGGCCCGCAAGTGCTTAAGTAAAAACTACATGGCTTTCATGGCATATGTAGTTAATACGAATGCCAAGGGTAAGGAGTTGAAGGACATTCCGGTTGTGCGAGACTTTCCCAAAGTTTTTCCCGAGGATCTTAAGGGTTACCTCCCGTGCGAGAAGTTGAGTTCAAGATTGATTTAATCCCTGGTGCAAACCCTGTGCCTAAATCGCCTTATCGTCTTGCACCTTCGAAAATGCAAGAACTCGCTAGTCAACTGCAAGAGTTGACCGATAAGGGTTTTATTCGCCCTAGTTCATCACCGTGGGGCGCACCTGTACTATTTGTGAAGAAGAAGGATGGTTCATTTCGTATGTGCATCAATTACCGCGAACTCAACAAGCTTACTATCAAAAACCGATACCCTCTTCCTCGAATCGATGACCTCTTCGACCAACTTCAAGGAGCAACTCAATTCTCAAAGATCGATCTATGTTCTGGGTATCATCAATTACGTATTCATGATGATGACATTCCAAAGACCGCTTTCCGTACTCGATATGGACACTACGAGTTCATGGTCATGCCTTTTGGCCTGACCAATGCGCCTGCTGTGTTCATGGATCTCACTTGTAAACAAGTAAGGCATTTGCTCACATACTCCACCACATCACGCTTCATACCCGGCACTAATAGTATTCTTCATGTCTTGGTACATCTTTGTAGCATCGGGATGAATAGAGTATTGAGTCTTATGTGCTTCGTCCATGATCTTCACGCGTAGATCCCCAAAACAAGGAATCCACATTCGTCCAAATCGGGTTCTAACACCAAGTGTGTTTTCACCCAATTCCGCAACCAGACCTCTCATTCTTTCAGAGTTAAGATGGTCTTCTTTCAATACCTCATCTTGAAACTCTTTGACATGCTTTATCACGTCGGAGGTCATGATCAACTAGTAAGCTTTCACCCGAATCGGTTTGGGTCTCTGTTTTCGGCTAAGGGCATCCGCCACCACATTGGCTTTGCTCGGATGGTAGTGGATTTCACAATCATAATCTTTTATAAGGTCCAACCATCTCCTCTGCCTCATATTCAGGTCCTTCTATTCAAAGAACTACTTCAAGCTCTTGTAGTCGGTGAATATGATGCACTTTGTACCGTATAGGTAATGCCTCCAAATATTTAACGCGAAGACCACAGCTGCTAGCTCCAAATCATGAGTAAGGTAATTAACCTCATGAACCTTCAACTGTCAGGATGCATAGGCTATAACCTTTGCCCTCTGCATTAACACAAACCCCAACCCCGACTAGGAAGCATCAGAATAAACCACCAGATCTTCACTTCCATCGAGTAATGACAGAACAGGAGCTTGAGTCAACCTCGCCTTTAATTCCTTGAACGCCTTCTCTTGAGCTTGACCCCACACGAACTTTACATCTTTACGGGTCAACTTCGTCAGGGGAGAAGCGATCTTAGAGAAGTTATGAATGAATCTTCTATAATAGCCCGCCAAACCCAATAAACTATGAATCTCGGATGGCGTCTTTGGAGTCTTCCATTGCATCACTACCTCCACATTTGCTGGATCCACCTTAATCCCTTCGGGATTCACTACATGACCCAAAAACTGAACTTCGCACAACCACAACACGCACTTGGAGAATTTAGCATATAGTTTCTCCCTTCGCAATGTCTCTAACACCTCCCGAATATGACCGGCATGCTCCTCTTCATTCTTGGAATAAATCAAGATATCATCGATAAACACAGTCACTAATTTATCCAATATCGGCCGACACACTCGATTCATCAGATCCATAAAAGCAGCTGGCGCGTTGGTCAAACCAAATGACCTAACGAGGAACTCGTAGTGACCATAACGTGTGCGAAAAGATGTTTTAGGAATATCCTTGTTAGGATCAGTGATCTACGTTTGATTGATTAGAGAGTATAGCAGCAGAATTCTAACAATGAATTAGCCAATTCACAAGAACGAAAAGATATTCAATGAAGAACAAAAAACGGTTATAGATAGAGAGAATTCTATAAATATATTTCATTCAATATTCGCTTTCGTGGTAACGGAATGTCACACTTACAATTAGGTCGACACCTCTTATATAAGAGATGTGACGTCTGCTGATGTCACTTGATAGTGACATCTAATAGAATTACTCCAACTGAAACACAACTACTGAAGATGTCAAAACAGCTGACATCTTCTTACAAAAATACTAAGTGTTATCAGTTACTACAACTACTGAAAAACATAAAACTACTGACACTACAACGACTGAAGAACAAGCTCTTCAGTCGTTTTACAAAACTACTGAAAATAAAAACATAAAACTACTGATATCACAACTACTGAAGAAGTACTCTTCAACTGTTGTGACAAACTACTGAAACTTCAGTACTGGTCTTCAGACTTGAACTTCAGACGTTTCATCAGCTGATGACTTCAGTAGATATCATCAGCTGATGTCTTCAGTCTTTGTCTTCAGACTTTGTACACAGTTGTTGATCTTCAGCACTTGTAGACTCTTCGCTGTTGTACTTCGGTACTTTGGTCTCAGCTTCAGCACTTGTGTTTTCAGCTGTTTAGCTTCAGCACTTGTGTCTTCAGCTGTTCAGCTTCAGCACTTGTGTTTTCAGCTGTTGAGCTTCAGCACTTTAGTCTTCAGCTGTTGAAGTCTTCAGTACTTGATCTTCAGCTGTTGAAGTCTTCAGCACTTGTCGAATGCTGATGAAGCCTTCAGCAGTTGTTGTGATATCATGTGGACTTAGAGGTTTTTGATCTTGGCTCATTGGTTCTTTTGGTCCAACAAACTCCCCCTGAACCAATGCAGCCAAAACCTCTAATTGATTTATTTTCCCACTTATTGTTGGCAAAAGGTTGGTCTTTTCCTTCTTGATCAGTAGAGAAGATGACCCATATAAGCACTGGCCTGGGAAGAAATCTCAGAGATCTGTTTGGCAAGGTATGAATGGGAACTCTGTTTGGGGAACTGGACACAGAGTTGTTATCCCATTCATGAGATCTACTTCCCCATAATGAGTCTATATGACTCTCGAACATAGGCCTCAAGGAGAACAACATGTTCCTCCTGGAGAGTTCTTCTACTCCTCCTTCAAAGAAGAACTCTGGACCATAGTACTCAGATATGTACTTCACAGTCCTGCCATTCTTCAACTCCACAGTAGTTACCTCCCTATAGACAAATTCATCAGGATGAGTGCCCTCAAGGAGTAACTGGAGCTCATTCTCTTAATTCTTCAAGCTTCTTATATAATAACCCCTTTTTGATCATCTTGTTTTCCAGTAAGGTTTGAGGGGTCATTTTGATTTATGAGCCTTCTTGAATTCATCGATTATTTCCCATGGTGAGACTACAATTGCCAACATAATTGTAGAGTCTATTGTTTTTCTAACCTGGCCATTGTATCTATGTGGAATGGATCTTTTGTGGATTCTAGAACTCACCTTGGGGTTGGCCATACTCTCACTCTTCCTTCTGATACTGAATGTGTGTCTGAGAGTGTACAACTCTGAGCATGCCTTTCTGGCTTGTATAGATGATGACTGAGGAAATTCCTTGTCAACCATCTTCAGTAGTTGCTCATCGTACTGTTCTGCTGTTCTTCATCTTCTATCTTGACTCTAACCATTTCCTTTGAGAGTCAGGTGTGATCATGGTTGGACTCCTGGTTCTGGTAGCTTAGAACAGCAGAGAATGGCAGATTATCATCTTCATCCTCTTCTTTTCATCTTCTTCTATCCTCAGCACCCTTCTCCTCCTTCTAGGTGCATCACGGGATGATGGTTGGGTTGGTTTTGTGTAAAGGAATTGGTTTGAAGGTTGAGGGTTTGGATTTGGTTTTGAGATTGGTTTGGAGATTTGAGGGGTAGGCTGTTTTTGAGTGGGTGATTTGGAAGGTGTTCAAGCATTTTGGTTGTGAGTTTGGCTTTTGTTAGTCTTGCCATTTCAAACCTTTTTCCAGCCCCAGCCTCATCAAGTGCTTCAATGATTATCCCCTTATGAAATTGCTCAGAAACAGATTCTGGTGGCTATAGCCAGAATGCTGTCTCTGGTCCATGAACGAATCTCCATCAGTGATCTTCCTAAGTATTGGCAATGAATCGAATCATGATCTCCAATCTCTCTTTCTCCAGCACATCATATCCAGCCCATCTGTTTTGAATTTCCTCTACTTCTAACCTCCTGATCTCACTATCTAATGTGGTTGTATCAAATCCTTGCTTGAAGAGTTGCTCAATGATTTTGTCCATGGATCGGCTGTGTGTATCATCTGCATCTTTACCAGCTGTTCCAAGGATTTTTCTTCAGCATTCGATTGATCACCAGCACTTTTCTTCTTTTGTAAGTGATTAGTTGTTGCTCCTTTTCTTTTTCCAACTCCTGCATTTTCTCTTGTGCCTTCTCATCCTCAGTTCTTTTTCTTTTCTTCTCTTCACTGCAGTACTCTCCCCCTTTTTGGATGCATTGGTGGCAGGGGTTTGTACCGCAGAAAGTTTCTTTTGCACAGCATCATCAATGAGTGGTTGTAGACTTGAGGAGATCCTCTCATCAATGGCTTTATAAACAATGTCATGTGATGATGGGAGTGATGAGAGGTAGGGATTGTTAGAATACAGCAACCATCTGCTCTGGGGGGTTCTGTCCCGGAGAGATAGTGCCAAAGCAGAAGCTGGAGGCTCAGTGAAGTGAGAGGGTAAAGTGTTTGGGGAACTTCAAATGAAGGTGCCATCTGTGGGTTGGTGGGGGCAGATGGACTTACATCCTGAGACTTCTTGGCAAGCAGTTCTTGCGTCTGCTTACCTCAGCCTCCAGGATGGTGTTGTGGGCTAGAACGTCATAGAAAAAGCCCAGGTCATCATCAGCAGATGCTGAATCACCTGACCTCCTGCTTGTAGCAGGATGTACATGCACTGGTGTAGACCAGTTTTAGCATGTGCCCCTTTTTCTTGGAACTGGGGACTTCCAGCCTCAGGACGGTGTCCTTCATCAGCTGTTGCCTCTAGTGAGGTCTTAGCAATGTTACCAACCTCATTCTGATCATGTGCTGATGCAGAAGACGTGGCAGCCTCACTAGATGTTCTAATCTCCCTATCCATACTAGGAGATAGAACTTGTAAACCCGGTGTTGTGGGTTGTCAGAAGCATGATGATCCTCTTCCTCAATGTCTGTGGTTCTCCCCTTTGTTGATGGGTGGTGGGGGAGGAGGAGAGGCATGCAACTGAGTCAGCACGTTTGCAATAATTATGGTTGGACTTTGGGGGGCGGTTGCATGGGGAGATGGGGTAGAAGCAGTGTGCACCTGGGGAGGATGGTGCTCTTCAATGGCAATCTCCTCAAGTGAGGAAGATCCAGATGTGTGGGTACCCCTTGTGTGGTGGCTGCAAGCTCCTTTTGAGAGGAATCCTGAGCGGCTATGGCTGGTAGAGTCTCTGATACTGCTGGGGGGGTTTAAACCAGCAAGTATATCCTGCATTGGTGGTACAGGAGCATCTTCAGGGGACTCATCTCCCTGAATAGCTGTTTTGGGGTGTTTTGGTTTTGGTTTAGTGGGGACTTTGGTTCTAGTGGAGGAAGCTGTGGGTTCCCTGTGCTTGGGCTTTAGCATTTGGGCAGCTTCTTTGAGTGTAAGGTCTGAGTTGTGCCTGGAGTATACCTTAGCCAAAACAGCTGGTGCAGGGACTCCAAGGCCAACAGGCCATCAGATTTTAATTCATCCAAAATAATGGCCATCAGAAAACTAGGATATAATGGCCATCGTTTGCCACAGGTTTCTGAACCAAGTTCTTTATTTCTAGAAACACGATTTCAGAAAAATTTAGCGTTGGTGTTCTAGAATAGAATAAATACCTGTTGCCATTGGGATGACATTTGATCCCAAGAAGATGTCTGGAGGCTAAGCAGACATTTACCATGTGAAAATGACTTTCTCAGCGTCATGGAAATGTTTCTTTAGAACGGTTGTAGCCCGAAGATCACTTTCATACCCATGATTGATAAATGACATATCTGTTATGCCCTTTGGTTATGTAGTCCAGCGGTGGAGTCGTGTAAGTGTAATGCCTGACGAATGATGTCGGCTGTAACGACCACTGGTTTCTGGTTGACAAGGGACCGAACAGAGATCTGGCCGGTAGACTCATTAGTATGAACAAAGCATTTGACCAGAATTGACTGAGGGATTCAGGGTAGATGGTCGGATTCAAGAGAAAGGCTGTGCGATATGGGGAATCCACCATTAAGTCAATGGCATTATCATATTTGTTCTAGAAAGCCGACTTTGTAAGGTAAGCAACGCAGTTATGTCGTTGTTTCAGACTCATGGTCGCCATGTTTGAGAGAGAGAAGTTCAGAAAATAACGGCTAATGAAACATTAGAGAAGAGGACAGGTATATATAGGGTAGGGGTGAGAAAATGACTGAAGGGTTTGGTGTTAGTCATCAGTAGTTTTAAACCGACTGTTGACATGGTATTACCCTTTTAGACGTTGAAACAGCTGAAGTCGTGGTTTTAGGCATCAGCAGTTAGAAAACTACTGAAGACTATGGTTTTGACTTCAGATGATGAAACAACTGAGGACTTGGTGTTTTTCATCAGTAGTTGTGAAACTACGAAGACAGTGGTTTTGTCATCAGTTGTTGTAAACAACTGAAGACTTGGTGTTAGTCATCAGTAGTTAGAAAACTACTGAAGACATGGTTTTGCTTCAGTTGTTTAGAATGAAACAGCAGTTGTAGAAACAACTGAAGAGAAAGATCTCTTCAGTAGTTTTCGTCAATTCATGGCCTTTCAACTGTTTCATACTATCCTCAACACTTACTCATCAGACTTTGCATCTGCTTTTCAGGTGTTTCATAGGACGTCAGTACTTATCTGTTTGTACTGATTACAGTAGTTGTAACTACATCAGTAGTTGTAACTACATCAGTAGTTTAGAACAGATAAAGTACTTCAGTACTTGTGAGGCATTTAACCGTCAGTAATTATAAAAACTACTAAAGGTGAAAGGACTCATCAGTACTTATATGTGACATGGTTACCAATGATCACCAGTACTTTTTACTGAAATCATCAGTAGTTGTCACTTATTCTAGCTGCAGCATACCAAGCCTTAACACAAGGTTTGGAAAGTAGAACTATCCAAAGGCTTAGTAAAAATATCTGCAAGCTCATCAGCACTAGGCACAAACTTAGGATCAATCAGACCTTTTTCAAAACAATCCCGAATAAAGTGATGTCTGATCTCTATATGTTTGGTCGTAGAGTGCTGGACTGGATTTTTGACAATACACAGAGCTGAAGCACTGTCCATTAATAATGGAGTCTTAGTCTCTGTAATGCCATAATCCAGAAGTTGGTTCTGAAGCCAGAGTACCTGAAAGTGCAACTTGCAGCAGCAATGTACTCGGCTCAGCAGTTGATGTAGCAACAGATGTTTGTTTCTTACTCTGCCAAGAAATCAAATAGTTGCCTAGGAATTGACAACCACCAGAAGTTGACTTTCTAGTTAACTTGCACCTTGTATAGTCACTATCTGAAAAAGCAACTAATTTGCAAGAGTCCAGTGGAATACCATAAACCCAGAGATGTGTACCTTGCAAATATCTAAAGATTCTTTGACTGCAATCAAATGAGACTCTTTAGGAGTAGCCTGAAATCTAGCACAAACACATGTAGCAAACATAATATCTGGTCTAGAAGCTGTTAAATACATCAAGGACCCAATCATACATCTGTAAAGTGTTTCATCAACAGCTTTACCTTTCTGATCTGCATCCAGTTGTGTGGTGTTGCACATGGGAGTAGAACAGGGCTTACAGTTTTGTAAATCAAACTTATTCAAAAGATCTTTTGTATATTTTGACTGATGAATAAAGGTTCCATCAGCCTTTTGTTAATTTGCAAGCCTAGAAAGAACTGTAATTCTCCCATTGCACTCATTTCAAACTCTTTTTCATTAATGTTGTAAAATCATCACACAACTGGGGATCAAAGGATGCAAAAATGATATCATCAACATAAATCTGAACAAGTAGCTTATGCTGATCCACCTTCTTAATAAACAAAGTTTTATCAATGGAGCCTCTAGTGAAATTATTCTTAAGAAGAAAAGTAGAAAGTGTCTCATACCAGGCTCTAGGAGCTTGTTTCAACCCATAAAGAGCCTTATCAAGTTTATACACCCATTCAGGATGTTTATTATCCTCAAAACCTGGTGGTTGACACACATAAACTTCTTCCTTTATTTTACCATATAAAAAGGCACTTTCGACATCCATTTGAAAAAATTTAAGATTGTGGAATGCAGCATAGGATAAAACAATCTGATTGCCTCTAATCTGGCTACAGGGGCAAAGGTTTCATCATAGTCAATACCTTCTTCTTGTGAAAACCCCTGAACAACCAGTCTAGCCTTGTTCTTAACAATAAGCCCATTTCATCAGTTTTATTCCTAAACACCCATTTAGTGCCTATTGCACACTTACCTGGGGGAAGAGGAACCAGTTCCCACACTTGCTATTTCTTGAACTGAAGTAGCTCAAGCTGCATAGCTTCAACCCATCCATTGTCTCTCAAAGCAACATGGTAGTTCTTTGGCTCTAGCTGACTGACGAAGAGAGCATAGAAGCAGAAGTTAGACAATTGACTTCTTGTTGAAACACCAGCATTGATATCACTAATAATCTGAGACATTGGGTGATTCTTCAGTTCTTGATAAACAGTGAGATCTGTGCAAGTGTTTGTAGGACCTTCAGCAGCAGCAGATGTTGATGCAGACTCTTGAAACCAAGAATTAGATGGTAACTCAAAAGATGTAGAGGAATCTGAGATCTCATCAGCATTTGTTGTGGATGGAACTGCTAAAGCTACAGGAACATCAAATTTAGTAGACACAGGCAGTTGGTCACTAAACCTGAATAGGTGAGTATTGATATTATCATCATCATCATCAATACCACCAGGTGGAAGACATGCTGCAGAAGATGATTTATCCACATGATCTGCAACAGCTGGAGGTTGATAAGGAACATATTGCAGTATGTCCAAATCAAACAACTCCATAGGGTTTTGTGGAATCTTGTCCAAAGG
Source organism: Flaveria trinervia (assembly GCA_025506515.1). Lineage (NCBI taxonomy): Eukaryota > Viridiplantae > Streptophyta > Magnoliopsida > Asterales > Asteraceae > Flaveria > Flaveria trinervia. The sequence goes on along the minus strand of CM046443.1, from coordinate 41,429,458 downwards.
AGATTCATAAACTTCACATGCAAGTTTCTTCAACTATCTTTGTTCTGCAGTTGAAGACTCTGTATGCCTTGCAAGTAGATGAATAACCAACAAAATACCCTGCATCCACCTTAGGATCAAATTTTTGGAGTTGATCCTTTGTGTTGAGAATAAAACAGGGACACCCAAATGCTTTGAAAAATGAAATTAGAGGAGCCAAGTGATGGAGAACTTCATATGGAGTCTTCATCAACCTCTGATTTACTAAGACTCTATTCTGCACATAGCAAGCTGTGTTAACAGCTTCAGCCCAAAAGGTCAGTGGCAAACCAGAGTCAGCCAGCATGGACCTTGTAGCTTCAATTAGGGTCCTGTTCTTTCTCTCCACTACTCCATTTTGTTCTGGAGTCCTTGGTATGCTAAACTGCCTTTTGATTCCCTTTGAAAGATAGAAGTCATCAAGTGTATGGTTTCTGAATTCAGTTCCATTGTCACTTCTAATACACTTGACTAGAAGGGAATACTGCTTCTCAACATACAACACAAAGTGAATAATCTTCTGAGCAACCTCATCCTTTGAATGTAGAAAGAAAGTCCATACAAATCTGGAGTAATCATCCACAATTACCAGACAGTATTTCTTCTTTGCCATGCTCATCACTCTCACAGGACCAAATAGATCCATATGCAGTAATTGCAAGCAGGCAGTGGACTTAGGCTCTTCAATAGGAGGGAATGAGACTTTGTGTTGTTTTCCTTTTAAACAAGCATGCAGGTTTCATCACAGAGGAACTCCTTTATTGGTAAGCCTCTAACTAAACTATTGTGGATTAGCTAATTCATGTTTTTGAAATTAACGTGACCCAGCCTTCTGTGCCACAGTTTAGATTCTTGAGAAGAGGCTTTGGAAATAGGCAAGGATTGCCTCTGAGATCTATTTTCTTGGAAAGATCTAAGGCATACACTCTTCCTGTCATGTTGGCTCTCAGGAGAGTGTGTTCAACACCTTATAAATAAAATGCAGAACTTTGGATGACAGAATCCTACAGTTCTGACTGGTGAAAAGAGCAACATGGCCTTTATCACACATTTGACTGACACTCAAGAGATTGTACTTGAGATTTTCCACATGATTAACATCATCAAACTTTATTTCTCCATTGGAGACAAAGCCGTTGCCAATGATGTAACCCCTAGCATCATTGCCAAAAGAAAAAACCCCTTCTTTCCTTGAGAGTAGTCATGAAGAAGAGAGCTGTTCCCAGTCATGTGCATAGATCCCCCACTGTCTACATACCAGATGCTACTTTGGCATGTGAAGAACCCTGCAATAATAAACAATCAGTTTTTTTGGAGACCCAAACCTTTTTGGTTTTGGGCCTGGTCTCATCAACAGATGGTAAACTAACAGGTTTATTGGAAACAACAGCCTGAGAGGAAGAAGATGGTGAAGAAGAGGAATCCTTTGGCTTGGACCTCCTTTTCTATGGTTTCAACATAGGAGCATCTAATTGGTTAACTCTTCCCAATAGATGTTGAACCATCATAACCAGCTATGTCTGATTTTGTGATAAAGCTTTCAGCTCATCACACACATTGCCAGTGGAGTTTGATAAGTTCCTATGTTGCACCTTCTTCTTCTGAGCAATCTCAGCTGTTACCTATTTAACCCCTTCCTTTTTGGATTTCTTTGTGGACTTAAGGGTTACAGGATTTGATGTTGTGATACAAATGTGGTCTCAAACTCAGTTTTCATTTTAACCATTTTCTCTTTAATTTCCTCTTTATGTTTGAGTTTGGAACCTCTTTTGTACCAGCAATCATCTGTAAGATGATTGAACAAACCACATACTTCACATGGTTTCTTCTTCATCTTATGTTGATCATCAACTAAAGAGAATGAAGCAACTAAAGACTTGCTCTTCAGTGCTTTGGAAGCATTGTTTGCTTTCTTGACTTCCTCTTTAGTAGTCTTCAAACTCTTTCTACTGACAGTTTTCTTCTTTTCAGTACTGGCAGAAGTTGGAGTTTGAACTTCAGGTGTTAATCTTGCTCTCTAGTCCTTTCAGGACTTTTAGAATTAACTCCTGAGTTGATCAACTCATTGATCATGTGAGTGTCAGCAGTGGAACCATCAACATCAGCTGATAGGTTCTGAGAGGGCTTGGTGCTGACTTCTACTTCTGATAGTGCTGAATCAGAAAGTAGATCACATGATGAAATGGATTGGTTATTACTCTCACCATCAGATTCTACCTCTGCTCTGGGAGTAAAATCTGTAGGTGGAGCAGTGTGATTGTAACCAATGCCAAACTTCACATTGGAAGCAGATTACTTACTAAGAAGCATTTCAAAACCTTTGCATGATTGTACCCATCGATCACACTCTACCTGGGTGACTGCAAGGGTTTCCTTGAGATCTTTATACTTCTCTAGAAGTATCTCTTCCCTAGCCTTATCATCAGTTATTTGACATTTAAGTTTGTAAATCTCATCATTCTTATCATTTAGCACAGACTCAAATTCAGCTTTGCTTTTGGAAATTATTTGTTCTAGCTCAATGTTCTTGTTGATTAAAGCTACATTTGCTTCTCTAATAGATGCAAATGCTGCTATGCATGTTTCAAAACATCATTTGGCTTTTGCCTCAGAGGATACCTGTGATACCTTTGGTGTAGAGGCATTAGTGGATGAAGTATCAGCAGAATCCAAAGCCATAAGAGCTAGATTTCCAAAGGGACTTTCACCACCATGTTGACCAGCACCTGAGAACAGTTGTTCATGACCAGACAAGTCATCTGGTAAACTGCTCCAGTCAACAACTCCTGGGGTGAAGAAGCTGTGTTGTTGAGGTTGAGTTTGTTGATGAGATTGGCAAGGTTGTAGTTCAGGCAATGCTTGTGGTTGTTGTGCAATTGGAGCTTGAACAGGATTTGGTTGAGGCATATAATAGCAGGGATAAGGATATGACATTTGACCCTGGGGAACAAAGTATGCAGGAGATCTAGGATGTGAATGATGACCAGAACCAGCAGGATGTTGCCCTTTGTTTGTGGACTAGTACTAGGAAAAGTCACAAAGGGTGCAGAAGAGTTAGATCCAGTTGATCTACACTCTCTTGCAAAGTGTCCCAGCCTTTGGCATTTGTGACACCTCAACTTACTCTTGTCAAAACCAACTTTGGTTTTGCCAGAGAGTCCAGGAAATTTCCTGCCAGTTCTCTTATAGAACTTCTGAGATCTGATATTAATCAATGCCATTTGGCTCAGAATATCCATCTCTTCTAGATCATCATCAGCTATTCCTTTCAAATCATCCATAATGAAGCATAGATTGTCACTATTACTGCCAGAATGACTCTCAATACCAACAAATGCATGATCAGAACTATTTGAAGAGAAATCAATATGCTCATCATAATTGCTTTCAGATGCAGCATATTCTGACTCATGACCAACCAAGGCAGTATTCCCTGGTACAAAGTCATCAGTGAGCTTTCCTGATGATGACAGTTTCCTTTTCTGCTCTATCTCTCTTTCGAATGTAAGAAGTTTCCCATGAAGTTGGGTGAGAGATAGGCTATCCAGATTTGCACTGGAGCGTAGGACAATAGTGTATGTGTCCCATCTCTCAGGCAGTGATCTGAGGAACCTGTTATTCATCTGGCTATTGGTGTATTCATGTTTCACCATTTTCAGCTTAGAGATCAAGCGGGAAAAACGCTCAAACTGTTGAGTCAGTGTCTCACCCTTTCTATGAGAGAATGTCTCATATTGTTGGGCAAGGATTTCTCTGTTGTTTGCTAAGACCTCATCTGTGCCACCGAATTGTTCCTTCAGGGCATTCCAGAGATCATGAGCAGTTTCATGATGCATAAGCCCTGAATAGATTTCATTAGGCAGTGCCATGGCCAGAATTCCATGGGCTTTAGCATCAATCCCAAACAGTTTCCGATCTTCATCAGAGTATTGTTCCTTCTTCTTCGGAACCATTTGATTGGTTTCTGGATTGTTCACCATAGGCTTATGTGGTCCATCTACCACAGATGTCCAACAACCTGCGCTGTTAACAGACAGGTGATGAAGCATTCTTCGTTGCCATATGTTATACTCAGTCCTAACCAGCATCGGAGGCTTGGTTGAGGAACCGGTATTGTGAGGATCATTAGAAGGAGTAGTCATCTCAGATTCAATCAAATTCAATTAAGCTATAACAGATTTAGAACAAAACACAACAACCAATTGAACCAAAAGAGATCTCAGAATAAATGAACGAAAGCGTCAGAAATTCAATAATCTATAACCAGTTCTTGCAAATATGCTAATTCAATCAAACATAGATATCAATTAGCAGTTTCAATGATCAATTGTTAGATCGATCAATGATTAACCTGCTCTGATACCACTTGTTAGGATCAGTGATCTACGTTTGATTGATTAGAGAGCATTGTCAAGTAGCTAATACTTGATCTCTCGATCAGGTAGCACTCCTGGAGCACCCCAAGGAGAGATGCTCGGCCGAATGAACCCATTGTCAAGTAGCTCTTGTAATTGCTCCATCAACTCCTTCATCTTAGTCGAAGCCAACCGATATGGTGCCTTAGCAACAGGTTGGGCACCTCGTATCAAATCAATCTAATACTTGATCTCTCGATCAGGTAGCACTCCTGGTAAGTCTTCTGGGAACACGTCTGGAAAGTCACACACAACTGTACATCAGACAGTTGTGGTGTTGGTGTTTCTACATCCTTCACATAAGCAAGTAGGCACTACATCCACACCTCATGTACTTTCCCGCCACCGCCATTGAGATTACTTTCGGAATCGTTGTGACCCGATCCCCATAAACCGTCACCATTCTCCCGTCAGGCGCTGTCAAATGAATCATCTTGCGACACACAATGTTTACCTCGTAGTCCGCTAACCAATCCATCCCCAGTACTACATCAAACCCGCCTAAGGTCATCACGAATGGTCTAATAGGAAACTTATGACCTTCTAATTCCACATCACATCCTTCTATCATCTCTGAAATCCTGGTAGACTTACCTATGGCAGTTTCTAAATCAAAGGGCGCATCTATATTCTTACCACTAACATGCAATTTAGCACATAAAGAGGCAGAAATGAAACTTTTACTAGCACCAGAATCGAATAACACAGAGGATAAAGTTTGGTTTACTAGAAACGTACCTGACACAACATTAGGGTCCATCCTAGCCTCCTCCTTTGTCATCATAAATGCTCTGGCGCTCGCCCTCGATCCATCACCTCTAGTCTTCTTCACCCTAGAACCCTCAGCCCTCGGCTACTTACAGTCTTTACTCATGTGACCCTCTCCACCACAGTTAAAACATCAGACCGTACACCAGTCCTTTGCTATATGCCCCGTCTTCCCACATTTGTAGAATAAGTTCGATCGGAACCTACATTCACTGATATGCTCTATTCCACATTTTCCACACTTCTTTGATCTTGCACCAAATGTGACCACACGACGGTAACCTACCCGTGCCTTCTTGTTACTCGTTAGGAAACCACCCCGACCAAACCTCATTCAAATTCCAGTCACCACCACCTTTCTTGCTACCTTCGGCCACCACCACAGTCTCTCATCATACAACCTCCTGCCAGATCAAGCACTGACCTAAATGTGCTCAGCTGGGCGGCGATCATGTGCCTGTGAATATTCGCTGGCAAGTCCTGAATATACCTCTTGATCCTTCACGACAAAGGCATCACCTAATCCGGCACCAGCCGTGCCATTTCGTTGAATTTGGTGGTGTATTGTTGATGTGTCATGGTTCACGCCTCCCACTGCAGGAATTCCCTTTCCACCTTATCCATTTCCCTGTGAGGACAGAACTCCTCAATCACCAACTTTTTCAGCTCAGACCACCTCATTCTTCCAATTGCCCGACTGCCCTCGGCTTGGACTATATTGTCCCACCAACTTTTTCAGCTCAGACCACCTCATTCTTCTAATTCCACAAACGAGTGAGCAGCTAATTTCACCTTTTGGTCTTCTCGGCACTCGCTGATATTCAGAACAGCTTCCATTTCCCTCACCCAGTGAGCAGCAGCAGCAGTGCCATTACAATTAAAAGTAGAGGGCTTACACCTTTGAAATGCCCCGTAGTTATAGCCTCGTGCCACCTCTGGCGTGGGCTCTTCTTCTCCCTCTTCTTCTCCCTCTTCTTCTTCGTCATCAGATAGAGCCGCCTCAGCCTCGGGTTGTCTTCTTTCGCCCGTAGGTTTACTTCTTTACTTCCTCTCCCCCTCTCGTACATGTTTAATTACTTCAGTCACTACAGATGGTACGATTGTCTGCATGACCTGATGCACCTCTTTAACCACAGCCTCCTTCACCGAGGCCCTTAATTTAGCACTCTCATCACCACCCTCCGGATGAGGGGTCTCGGGTTCTTCATGAATCACCTTTTTGGCTCTAGGCCTTCCTCTCCTAGCCCGTGGTTCAACTCCACGATCTCCACCATGTGAACCTTTAGATGATCTACCACCGGCCATCCTCTAACACACACACTGAAAGATTCAAACACCAACACAGTCACTCAAGGGAACCGCTTAGTTTATGTCAAGTGTAGTAAGTCCCTAATTACAGTGGCCAGTTGTGGTTAGCCACTTACTATACTCTTCATACCCCAAGCATTACCTATCCTGACTACATCAGTATCTAAATCTACAAGTAGCACATAAACCACATAACATGCGCACGTAATACCGGTTAACATTAAGAAAATACATAATGGCACGCAGCTACTCGGACTAGCATCCCTTCCCTTTCCGTCCCATTTTCAGTTTAAGTTAAGGTTTCTCTTGAAAATTTACCTGTTTAACTTAAACTTTTGGCTCTGATACCAACTTGTAAGGCCTCGTTCCCGGGACGCGCACAACTGGTCGATCATTGCCTATAAAACATATAATTACATTTAACTTTCATAAAACATCATAGCGGAACATCAAAATAACTTTTCATTTCATTATAAATGCTTTTGCAAGTTATTACAATCATTCATTTCAAAACATCGTTCGTTCGCATTACAATGCAAAAACATTAAACAACAGAATGTCATCCAAAATGCCAAGTAGCTACCCCACCCCATCCTCAGCAATACTCAACTGCCAACTAGAAAATCCATAAAAAATCAGCATTGCTGAGTGAGTTCTATTTTGAAAATAAAACATACTTTACTTTCTTTAAAACCGTTCTTTACTTTTGCATGTGATCACACATCATACATACACATAGATAATATCATTATTATCTTCATTATCTATTCAGTAAATTTCATCCATTCATGCTTTCTTACTTTCATTCATACGTTCATCATTACTTCTTTTCATTCCAAAAAAAACCATGAACTTTACCCTACCATCATGCATAAAGCTGATACTAGGTCAAGGTCTATCATAGATCCCCCGTCATGGCGCACAACAGCCTGGCCACAGTACCTAGGGTAAGTTCAGGTGTACCATTGTCATGTGCTATACCCGCCGTCATGCATAAAGCTGATACTGGGCCGAGGTCTATCATAGACCCCCCTTCATGGCACATAACAGCCTAGCCACAGTAGCTAGGGTAAGTTCAGGTGTACTATTGTCATGTGCTATACCCACCGTCATGCATAAAGCTAATAGTAGGCCGAGGTCTATCATAGACCCCCCATTATGGCGCACGGCAGCCTGGCCACAGTATCTAGGGTAAGCGACAAAGGTTCTATTCAAATGGTTGGTCATAAAGACGGACCCTGGTGTGCATCCTTCTGGAGTAGCTAACCCACACACCATTGAACTAACACCCTTCATTGGGCGTGTTTCGACATACAAGGCTTGCAAGACTTACTTTACTTTCCTTCGTTCATTAATGCATGCATTCATTCATCATGTTTCTCTTTTCATTATCTTCCACTTTACGTTACATAATACTTTAATTTCATTCATTAACATTCAATGTAAAGCCATGGGAAAATATTCATACAATGTAAGGAACATCACCATACACAGTCAACATCATCTTACAGGGCATCATACATACATAACATACATTATACATACCATCATGCATAAGCATCAATCATACATCATAACATCATCATACATGCCCATAACATCATCTATGACCTCAAAAGTTAGCTTCCATGAACCCCCGGTTACCTCCCAAGCCAAAGCCTACATTTCACTATTCCCCAAAAAGTCAGAAATTATTCTAAGTGTTCATCCACATTTCCCTTTTTGTTTATCCGCATTTCTTTTACTCATCCTCAATTGTCAATGTTCATCCGCATTGACTTTACTCATTCGCATTTGTTCAGTCGCATGAACTTATCCACATTTGTTCATTCGCATTGACTTTAACTCATCCGCATTTGTCAATGCTCATCTGCATTTTTTCATTCGCATGACTTTAACTTATCCACATTTGTCACACCCCCGCTAAAAGCAGAAACACGGGGATGTAACGAGATGGGATCGTCATAGCACATGGTAAGCACTAGAGATGCAATATAATAAATGATGACAAGCGTGTCATGACAACACCCGACACAAAGGAGACTTGTGTCGTGTTTAGTCAATATTCACGACAACATAGCCATGAGCATAAATATGATAGATGATTCACATAAACAAAGAAGATAACATTGTAATGTATTTCCCATAACTCGGGAACATGTATCAAAAGGGTAATGTTGTTTGAAGCAGACTACAACAACGTTCCAAAAAGACAATGTTCGTTAAGTATGTTTAGTCTCAAAATGCATCCTAGGGTCTCCACTAAGGCAGCACACCTAGATCTTCAATTAGCATTGTCACCTGAAAAGATATGCTCAAAATGGTCAACAAAATGGTTGGTGAGCTCGCAGGTTTAAATTGTAAATAAGTAATTGATGCTATATAGTAATTGTTGTGGAATACCATGAATACAGTTATAAGTAAGCAAAACCACATGTCATGAGCTTTACAACCAAACCTAATGACGTACACACAGAATCTTGTCGGAATATATTCACTCAAGGCCCGTTCTTGGCTACGGTTGGTACTAACTAGTATACCAACCAACAAGGGTGGGGGTGTCAACCCAGTAGTACTACCAATACCTATCCGTCAGTTCCCACACTAGAATTAAATGGTTGTAAAGAAAGTACCACACAGCAAACTCAAGCATGTATGAGATAAGTACTCACAAAACAATAACACGTTGATTCCAAGTATGTAAATTATATGTAAGTTGTACAGCATGAAAAGTGGGTGAGCATACTTTTCCCCTAAGTTTGTAAATGATTGAAAAGTTGTATAACCATAAAAAGGGGCCACGAAACTCACTTGTTAAGTGGTAAGTATGAATGATCAAAGTTTCCCAAGTGTAGTATGCAATGAACGGTCAAACACCTATTAAAAGTTATTGTTAAGCATTAATGATAAGCATAAAGTAAATAATGGCGTTCGGTCGGTTCGGGTTGTATCGGTTCGGTCATGTGTAACACACACAAGCAGACATGCGTATTAGATCTTATGTAGATCCAAGTACTAGAAACCGTCGCCATTACCGGTGATATTGTGTAAAAGTTCCATTGTCGTAAGAGAAGTATTTGTTAAATATTAGTAGTCACAAATGGGTTGTTGATAATTATAAAATGTTAGGTTGATTTGATTTGGAATAGTATTTGTAGCCTTGATAGCGTTGACTTTAATCTTTGTGGTCGAGCAATGGTAACTGTGTTGATGTTACCTTATCATCACACGACATACGAGAAGGAATTTGATAGGATCAAATGAACAAATCTGTGATGATTTGTAACACAATTCAATGAAATTCACACAAAGTAATCAAATCAAAACAAGATATCAATAAAATTCAAGTTTTCATTCAAGCTAAGACAATTACAAGTATGAAAGTAGATTTGAATATCTTGTGTATTCATCTTTATCTACCTACAATCTAAGCTATTTATACTGAAAACAAAAAGTAAAGGAACTAACAAATTACACAAATAGTCCCTATACTATTACAAACTATCAAAAGATAAATAAAGACAACATGTTAATCTTTCTTAGATCACTTAACATACTCCCCCTAAGATTGACATGGTCTTCAGTCTTCAAAATCTTCAAGCTTGACTGCTAACTTTATCTTCAATTCTATCTTCAGCCTTGACTTCATCATTCAAAGTAATCTGCTGGTTCTTCTTTGACTTTGAACATTGGCTTCTGTTTGTACATATCTAATTCTTTCAAAGCTTTTGATATTGCAGACTTGAATTTACTTGCAAGAATGCCTTGTTCGGGTTTAGCTTCATTTGTTTTAATCTCCATCTTATTCATTCTTTCCAATGTATCTTTTGAAAGACATGAAATATCAATATTAGCATATAACTCAATAGGCTTGTTACTTTCCTTTGAGTACACTTCTAATACCCCTTTCCTTGATATTCTCATGAATTCAATATCTCTAATATCTTTCTTGACAATGTTGGCATACGCAAGAGCTTTTCTCAAAGATATTCTTTCCATGGCATCATTCATCACATTGATAATAGAAATGAAATATTTCTTGTCTTGCTCAGCCACTTCAGGAGATACTTTCTCAAATTTTTGAACTGACAAAAATGAAATATAACTTGGATGTAACAGTTTTAGTTCAAAAACTCCAAATAAAGTAATCATGTCCTCATCCCATCTTTCTAGATTTCGGACTAACTTCAGCTCAAATGTCTCAGTGTTATAAAACCATCTGAGAATTGGCTTTGAGTTTTGATTACCTTCAATCACTTTCAGTCCAGGAGTTGTAACTTTTTCAAATATTTATCACAAAATTCTATCAAAGAATGTTCTTCTTTTGATTGGACTCCCTTAAGCTTCTTGTTTTTCTTTAGAGTAACAAAATACTCTTTGTCCTCTTCATCATATCTTGTGTTAAGAAAATTACTTAATCTATCCAATCCTCTTCTTAATAATTCTACAAACATCTTCCCACGCTTTGAATCAGAAGGATTGATCAGAGGTAATCTATTCAGCTCTTTTAAATCTTGCACAGGAAGTTTTATGATACTGGAGTAAAAATGATAAACATCACATACAGCATTTACTCTCTTTATCAAAAATGCATCAAACACTTCATCATACTTCCATGCAATGATCTTTACTTGGTTGGTAAAATCTGGAGCAATCATAGCATTTAACAGTTCAACAACTGATTGTCCTTTTTGCAATATGTTTCTTACCAAGTCTCCGGTTGTTCTTGAACTATCAAGAATATGCCTTTGTCAGTTGATGCTTTATAAGTTTGTCTTTCTGGATCATCAAACATTTCTATCAATTCTTTTCTATGAGCATGAGCATCATCAAATCTTGACATTTGTTTTATCTCCTGAGGCTTTAACATTCTTGTTCTTTTTGTTATTTCAAGATACTGAGGTTATCTGTATCAAGCACTATCATTTTCTTCATTTGTTTCTCAGTTTCTTGAACGCTTCTGACAAGATTTCTCAGAGATACATATTGTCATCTCTTTAGCTTCCTCCAAGGGTAATTTCTAGCTTGCAACCATGATCTAAGAGCGGGAATACTCATATCATCTGGATCAGGATGGTGCAACTCAGAACTAGACAGTTCTTCTACATTTATTACTTCTTTTGATCTTATCCATTCACCATGCTCTACAACATCTCATTTGGATCTATTGAAGCAACTGACTCTGCATAGACACATTTCTCGTATTCATCATTAATCTGAGAAACAGTCAGTCCATCCAAATATACTCGATTGTATTTCATGTTCACAAGATAATTATATTTTTCTTCAAATTCTTGTGGTACTTCATCTTGTACTTGATATGTTCTTTTAAGAGAGATGTGACACAAATTCAGCTTCATCAATATCTTCATTATCTAGAACTTATCATACCAATCATCATTGTATATTTCTTCAATATCATCTAAGCATCAATCTGTTCTTGAACATTTTGCTCTTCAATGGATTCTTCAGTTCTTTGAAGCTTCGAAGAGGATTCGGTTTGACCAATATCTTCTAATTCATTCACTTTCTTTTTGCCTTTTCTTTGCTCAAGATTTTCTTCAACCTGCATCTCAGTACTAATCACATGTACTGGTGATATAGATTTCTGAGCTTCTCTTTCCTTTAGCAATTAAGCTTTGAGTTTTTCATTTTCTTCAGATAATTTCTTGAATTTCTCCTCAAGACTATCATAATCTTTAATCATTACTTCAAAGTTCTTGATCACATCTTCTTTATATTTGGCAAACCTTACAATTTTTTCATCTTTTAATGCATTTCTTCTTCAGACAACTTTAAATTTTCATCTTTGAGCTTTTGAATTTCTTTTTCACAAGATCTGATCATCTCTTTCATTCTTTCATTTTCCACTTTCAAATCTTTAATCTCTTTTTCTTTGCTTAAATTTTCTTCTTTCAATTTTTCAATCTCATCAATGTCAACTATTTCCTCTGTTTGTATAGACACATTGTGTGACATACTAACAGGGATTTCTTCTGCTCCTTCATTTGTATCAATTTCAAATACTGGATTGAATAAAGTATCATTTATAAAGTCAGACTCAAATATTTGATTTTGAGAATTTCTTTCTTGTACATCTTCCTCAACATTTTCTTCAATCATAAGTTGTGTCTCATTTGTAGTATCTTCTGCATTTCTTTCTTCATTTCCTTCTTGATTTGCCTCAGTGGCATCATCATTACCATCATCATCATCATCACTTTCTTCACTTGATGAAATTTCAGACACATCATCATCACTTTCTTCATCAACTTCTACATCTTCAATCAGATCATTTGGATCTATTGGTTCTTCTTCAGTTAGATGGAAGTATGGCTGAGTAATATCAACTTCATCCATTGATACATTCCTGATATAATCAAAAACTGGAATGTTTTGAGCACCAGTGATCATTGCCAGTCTTTTGTAAACAATCTTTGACATGTGCTCTAACTGAATCTTTTCACCAATAACTTCTTCAACATACAGATCTGGATTTGCATCATTAATAAGAAGTTGAAGAAATCTTGGGTACATCAAATACTTATGCCTTACTTCTCTTTCCAGATTAAAAATGAATCCATTCATTATCCACATAGCCATATTAAATCTTCTCTTGCGGATAAGGCTATAATTGGAGATGCAATGTCTACAGGGAATGAATCCCAACCCGCACTTCTTTTTGACATGCAATGTTGAAAGATATAGCATAAAAGCTTCCAATGCTTAAATACACGAGCTCTGAAAAATTGCTTCTTAGGGAAATGATCTGGATGACCCATTGTATAAAAACTTCTCTACATTCATTAAATGTATATACTGATAAATCTTCAGGATCATTATCACCTAGTCTTAGAGCTTGTCTAATTACTTCTTCAGAAACTTCAAGCATTCTTTCTGATGTGATGAAGGCTCTTAAAACTTTGTTTCCTTGATCATCTCTTTCAACTTGAGCAGTTCTCCAGAATTTTTTAATCATTCTTCCATTTATCATGGGCCTTGCACACATGGCATACACATATTTTGTTCTGACTAAAAATCTGATAATATCTTCATATCCAGTAGCTTCTCTGTTTTCATCATCTAAAAATGCAGCTACATTATGCTTTGGCTCAAATTTTAAATCTGCCATCTGCAAAACACAACAAAAGTATTATGAGAACATTGAAGATTGTACTATGAAATTTATTTCTACATATGACTTTTGATTTTGACTTTTTAATTTGACTTTTTATTTTTACTTTTGAATTAAGATTTCAAATTGTAAAATATTATCTTTATTCATTTTGAATTTATTATTAACATTTCAATTTTAATTTAATTTTAATTTTTATTTATTTTTGTTCAAAGAATGACTGTCTATTCATCTTCTTCTTCTTCGACTATGTAGAATCGACTGAGTTCATCATAAATAAAAATTCACTTTAAGATCAAAACAATATATCAGCAGACTCGAAAATGTGTTCTTATCAATAATCTAGTATCAACTTTTGATATGATACTCATTTGATCAGATTAAACTTGGATTATATTGATTCAAACGCCCAAATAGCATCCAACCGTCTATGAAAAAGCACTGATTTAACCCAAAATTTATATATTTGAATCACAAACTTACGTTTATATATTCAAATACAATGTATACTCAAAGGATTTGATTCGATTTCTAATGAAATATGGATGTGATGATGCTCGACAGTCGCAGTTCGAGGGTTTTGTTCTGATATTTTGAAGTGTAAATGAGAAATACGCATAATTGTTCAATATATATAAGTGAAATTTTTAGGCGTGAGCCCTGTTCGGACGTATGGTCCCTGTTTGGGCATATGAAAACCTAGAATTCACTTATTTTGTTAGACGCATGAGCATTATTGTACGTTTTAAGTTAGACGCATGAGAATTGTTCAGACGCATAAGCACTGTTTAGGCGCTTTTGCACTGTTCAGTCGCATGGACTTCGTGAAACGTCTAACATTTGAAATTTTGAAACTATTTAGACGTATGAGACATGACAAACGTCTAACACAGAAACACTATTTAGACGCATGGGATTATCACAAATGCCCAACACTTGAAATTTTCAGATGTATTACAACTGTTTAGACGCATGGGGATGAATCAAATGTCCAACACTTGTAATTTTCATAGATGTATTACAACTGTTTAGATGCATGGAAAACGTCCAACACTTGTATAATCCTAAAAATTTCATCATGCTCCTATTGAGACGCATGTGCACTGTTTATGTACATACACTTGTGATTCCTAATTTCTTCACTTGCACACTTTTTACCATTTAGATCCCCAAATTTTAAACTTTTTGCATATTGCACTTTCAATTTATAAAATTTTTATTTTCTATTTCTTTTTAATTTCTTTTGTCCCTTCATTTTAGTCTCAACATAAAATCAAATATCATCTGATTTTCAACTTAAAAATCATTTATTTGCAAAGATTATGTAGATTCATATTTTATTTTCAAACACATTCTATTTTCAGTTTACACAGATACTTTGAACATAAAGCCTTTCAATTCAACATTTCAAATTTTGATTATGATTATTGAATATTTTCTGAGAACAAGTCTTTAAGTTATTACTCCCCCTAAACTTTTAAGTTTGAAAAACTTATAAGTTTCTTATGAAAGAGAATAAGATCACACAGCACATTGAGACATTGCCTTCACACACAAAGACATGCATAAAAGAAATATGAAAATAGAATCAAAATCTAATATTAAGCATAGAATAAATGTCTGCAGAGAGATCATATTAATGAAGATCAGCGCATTAAATTAAAATAAATGTGGACAGTCATAGACAATGAATAAATCCTGATCAAGTGTGTTCCAGGTCAGTAATATCACGCAAAGGAGACACAAGATCTAAGGACAGACAATGAGTGTTTTTGACACAATTATCAACTCACTTACTTTTCAATTCTTGGATTGATTAGTGTTGATTTAAATATGACATGATGTAAAGCATACAGAGACTAAGAGAGCGAAACTATCATCATGAAATGTAAGAAAGAACACATGCTCAACTTATTACCTAAAACATAGATATCACCAGAGTTCATGTTACTTAGTTTATAGAGGATGATCATGGATAACCATTTGATCAGCTCTGACTATTCATTTGAATAGGTTGTGCATATTGGCATCTTTTTGCATCAAAAAGAGAATCCAGGTCTGTAATGACTTACAACAGAGATATCTCAGTACTTCAGGTCTATGATGACTCATAACAGAGAACTGAAATAATGCTTTGTAATAGATCTCATGATTTCACATAGTTTCAACACGTGTGAGAGATGTATCTTAACTAACATTCATTCTGATAAGCTAAAACAACTCAAAAGTACTCAGATGAATACACACAAGCATGTATGTTTAGTTTGATCACAAGAATTTACTTTTTCAGCATAATAGTCAGATATTGTCTACACATCATATCTGATCATGACTAGACTTTAATAATGTGTGAAGTATGCAACTGATCTCACTAATGTTCTATCATTTCTCACATATTGCAAAACATAATCCTTTCTAAAAAAAATCTATTTTTGTATTTTTGATATATATTTTTGTATTTGATTTTTCTATGAAAAACATAAAATCACACACACACAAAAAAAATATAAACATGCAATTAACAATGAGAGTATCACTTATTATGATCTTTTGATTTAGGGAGATCACATATGATTTATAAGACCAATTGATTCTACTAAATACTCAAACCGTCCTGGTAGGAAGGCTTTAGTAAATAGATCTGCCACTTGTTTTTCTGTTGCAATTTGAATCAATATGATTAATCCTTTTTCAGAGTTATCTCTAAGAAAATGATATCGAATTTCAATATGTTTTGTTTTTGAATGTTGAACAGGATTAGCTGTTATGAACATAGCAGCTGTGTTATCAATGTAAATCGGTGTTTTAAGAAAGTTGAATCCATAATCCAGTAATTGATTTTGCAACCAAAGGATTTGAGAACATCCTGCTGATGCAGCAATGTACTCAGCTTCTGCAGTTGAAACAGAGACATTTGTTTGTTTCTTACATTGCCATGAGACTAATCTGGGACCAAGAAATTGACACCCACTCGAAGTAGATTTTCTATCTTGACAGCATCCACCATAATCACTATCTGTATATCCATATAGTTCAAAGTTTCCCTCGTAAAGACACCAAAGCCCTAAGGCTGGTTTACCTTTGAGATACCTGAATATCCTTTTGACAGAAGTGAGATTCTTTCAGGTCTGATTGATACCTGGCACATACACAAACAGCATACATAATGTCTGGTCTAGATGCAGTAAGATACATCAAGGATCCAATCATTGATCTGTATAATGTTTGGTTAATAGATTTTTTTGGATCAGGTTCAATCTTGGTGTTAACATCTGCTGGAGTTCGTATGGACTAATAGTCTTGCAACTTAAATTCTTTAAGAGCTTGTCAACAAACTTTTCTTGATTGATGAAGATTCCATCTGTAGTTTGCTTGACTTGAAGTCCAAGAATGAAGTTAATCTCTCCCATAGAACTCATTTGGAATCGAGATTTCATGATTTCTTCAAATTCATTGCACAATTTTGGACAGGTAGAACCAAATATGATGTCATCAACATACACTTGTACACATAAAAGATCATTATTATCCTTCTTTACGAATAAAGTTGGATCAATTGTCCCTCGTGTGTATCCATGTTGGATTAAGTGTTGTGATAACGTCTCATACCAAATTCTAGGGGCTTGATGAAGTCCATATAAAGCTTTACTCAGTTTATATACTATCGATATGGAAATTGTGCATCCTCAAAGCCTGGAGGTTGCTTCACAAACACATCATCAGTGATTGGACCATATAGAAATACACCCTTTACATCCATTTGATACACCTTGAATTTCATGAATGAAGCATAAGCCAGAAAAACTCGAATTGATTCAAGTCTTGCAACTGGTGCAAACATTTCATCATAATCTATACCTTCTTCCTGTGTGTATCCTTGTGCAACAAGTCTGGCTTTATTCCTTATTACAACACCACGATCATCAGTTTTATTTCTAAATAACCATTTCGTGCCAATTGCATTTTCTCCTTCAGGTAGATCCCCAAATTCCACATTCTTGTTTGCGGAATAAAGTAATTCTTATTGCATGGCTTCTATCCAACCATTTCCTTTAATGCTTCGGTAACATTTTTAGGAATAATTTGAGAAAGAAAACAAGAGTATAAGCATACGTTTGCTTGTTCTGATTTACTCTTTGTTGTTCTCTCATTCAATGAACCAATAAACTGAGAAATTGGATGATTCTTGTGAATGCAAGATATATAATCTCATCACTTTGAACATTAACATCTAGATTTGTTTGATTCAAGTTGGAAAACTCATGTATCAAAGTAGAAGAATGTGGATTGAAGTTTGGAACTTGAGTAGGTGAATTGACGAAGTAATCAAAGTTACCTGTATCAACTACATCACCTGAAATGGATGATGTTCCAGACTCAGGTATCACAAACTCATTACCATCATTAGGAATATTTTGTGATTCTTCCTGATTATTGACTCTGAATGATCTGAAACTGTAGTTTCATGGTTTTGTATTGTTGAATCCTTGACAAATGACAAAAATGGGTAGTCTGAGCTTGAATCATCTGGGTCATCAGAATCGGAATCTTCACTGAAAGATGCAAGATCTTCTCTTGAGTTCTTCTTATTTGTAGAATTAAGACAACTTGGTTGATCAAACAAATTAGATTGAAAAGAGTTTGATAATGAATCTAAGTCAAATAACCATGCAGGACCATTTAAAACTGATGGAAAAGAATTTTCCAGAAATTTAACGTTGAATGTTTCAAGAATTACATTTGTCCTAGACTTGTAGACTCGATAGGCTTTTGAAACCGATGAATATCCAACGAAAAATCCATTATCAGATTTTGCTTCAAATTTTCCTAATTGATCACTTGAATTAAGAATCATAACAGGACAACCAAATGCTTTTAAAAAGTTTATGTTTGGTTTTCTGCCAAACATTGACTCATATGGAGTTTTCAGTTTATCTTTGACGATTAAGATTCGAGTCTGAATGAAACACGCAGTAGATATTGCTTCATCCCAAAAAGTGATAGGGATTTTTGCATCAGCTAACATAGAACGAGCAGCTTCAATCAGTGTTCTATTCTTCCTTTCAGCAACTCCATTTTGTTGAGGAGTTCTGGGCGCACTAAACTGATGAGCTATCCCTTTCTGTGCACAAAACATTTCAATGTTAGCATTTTTGAATTCCGTTCCATTATCATTTCTTATTATTTTCACTTTGTTTTCTAATTAATTTTCAACTTTAATGATAAATTCTTTTAGTAATTCAGATGTTTCAGATTTGGCATAAAGAAAGAAAACCCATGAAAATCTTGTGAAGTCATCAATGATAACTAAAAAATATGATTTTCGTCCAATACTCTTGACGTTTGTTGGTCCAAAAAGGTCCATATGTAACATTTGGAGAGGTTTGGATGTTGATTTTATAGGCTTGGACTTATAAGACGCTCTGTGTTGCTTTCCCTTCAAACATGCTGAGCAGTGATCATTTGTTGCAAACTTCTTAGATGGAAGTCCAATTACATGATTTCCTGCTACAAGCTTGTTCATGTTCTTGAAGTTTGAATGACCGAGACGTCTATGCCATAGCTGGGTTTCATCATTTGATGCCTTTGCAATTAGGCATGTGTTTCAGTTGAAGGATCAACTTAAGACATATCCAATTTGTATACATCTCTGTCTCTCTCAGCTGTAACAATCACCCAATCTTTGCTTATCTTGAAACCTGGCTTCAAAACGTAACAGAATGAATCATCAAACAGAACAGAATAAGATTTGTCACATATTGAGATACGCTTAAAAGATTAAAGTTCAACTGTGAACAAAAGTTGACTTTATCAAAGCTTATTATCCCATTGGATACTGTTCCTTCACCGGTTATTTTTCCTCCGGCATCACCACCAAAGGCGACGTGAGTTCCATCTTTTGACTTAAAGTCTTGTAACAAGGCCGTATTGCCTGTCATGTACCGACTACACCCACTATCCACATACCATGTATTGATTGGTCTTTTTGGGCGTACATGCACTACAAGAAAGTTAAGTTGAAATATCTACCCAAGCCGAAATGGTCTTGGGCTTTCCAAATTTATCAACAATTGTAAATTGTTTATAATGGAGATTTTTCAAATCAGGTTTATTTTTGAAGAATTTACCAATTTTATTCTGAAAATTATTTGATTTATTTTTGTGAACATTCATACCATTTGATTGATTATCTTTTGAAATGTATTGATGACTAAAAATTTTATTATTCATCCTTACAGGTCTTGGTATGAAGTGTTCTTGCATGTTATGTTTTGAGCTCATATAATTGTTCTTAGGAAAAGATGTCAAACCTACATTAGGTTGATTAATGTCTCTTTGAAATCCATTAGTTTGATTTCTCAAATACTCTGGATTAGCAAATCCTTTTCTCATGTTTGGTTTTACAAAGTTTCTAGTGGGAGATCTATTTCTAAAGTAACAATTTGCAGTGTTGTGAGTCTTTTCATCATAATAAGTACAATATTTGTTATAATAGCAATCTGCTGTTGAATGATTTCTCATGTCACATATGTGACAGTACTTGTTGAAGTAGCACTCAGCAGTATTGTGATTTTTCATATCACAAATTTCATAGTACTTTTGTGGAGTTAAAAACAACTTTTTGTTAACTTTTGACAATGACATAATGTTTGATTTTGGTCTCATATAGTTAAACTGTTGTCTTTCATTTTTCACAGTTTGATTTTGTGTCAGATTATTGTTCATTTGTTTACCATGAACTCCTTCTTGAATGTATTAGAAACAAACCTTTTTGCTACAGTGGAAGTCTTTGAATCTGAACTAGATTTCAGATCAGAGTTTGATTTGTTCATAATATTTGCTTTATTATTTGGAAGAGAATTCATATTTAACATACGTGCTGACACAAATTTAATTGGTTTTAGTTTTGATGTTTGATTTGTTGCTTTAATCAAATTTTTTGAACTTTTGTTTTGTTCAGATGTTGCTTTTGCAGATTTCTTTCTTTTTCTTTGATTCTTTGATTTAGAAGAACTTGGTTTATGTTTAGATTGAACATCATCAGAAGAAGATTCCTTTTCTGATTGTAATTGTTTCATATTGATGGTGTTTGAATCTTCTGATGTTCCTATCTATTTATCCTTGTTTTGAACTCTGACTTCTTCTATTACATTATGAATTTGATCAGAAGATATATTTTGTTTTGGTTGTTTTGGTTCATATGATTTTATTTTGATTGGATGACCATTTTTGACTTTTTCTTCATCTTTTTCAACAAACACTTGAACATTTTCTTTTTCTTCTTTTGCATTCTTGTTTTTGATCTGGAAGACTTTAAGCTTTGCTTTATTTTCAGGTGAATGATCATGAGTATTGAAGTTCTCTAGTAGTGTGTTTGTGATAGATTCAGGCATAGGTTTATGAGTGAAACCTAATCCTGCCTTTTGTTTATCTTTTCTTTCACTGATTAGTTTTTCTACTATCATTTTTGAACTCTTTACTTTTGCCAGATCAACTTGAGTAGCAGCATGTGCTATTTTCCCTTGTTCAAGATTCTTAGTCATCTCTTCTAATTGTTTTGTAACAATTTCTAAATCTTTGAGTGTTTTGTTCCATGAATTTTGAAGAGAGATAATCTTTTGATCTGCAGTTTTATGATTAGATTTAAGTTGGTTATGCATAGATTCCTCTTGTTTTAGCTTTTCACAGATTTTGAATGAATAGTTTTTGTAGTGTTCAACATGTTCAAAGCATGATTTGGTGCAAAGCTTTTCTCTTACTTCTGATGGTATTTCAGGAAATTTTGGAACTGTGGTTTCAGATGTTGAATTAGAAGAGTTAACCTTTGGCTGTACACTCTTAGACATACTTTTCCACATCAAAGAGAAAGAGTGCGGATCTAGCCAGACCCCAGGGTAAGTTCTAGAATTCATAAGAAGAATATACCAAGTAGATATCATGGCCAAGTGAAGAAGACCTTGAATGCTGCAATTACATTGGCCATGGTAGTCTCACCCTAGGAAATCATTGAAGAATTCAAGAGAGCTCACAACTCCAAGACAACCCCTCAATCTATTCTTGAGAACAAAATGATCAAGAAGCGGTTATTATACAAAAGGCTTGAAGATCTTCAGAAGAGTGAACTCCAGCTGTTGCTTGAAGGCTCTCACCCTGATGAAGTTGCTTACAGAGAGATAACAACTGTGGAGTTGAAAAATGGAAAGACAGTGAGATACCTGTCTGAGCATTATGGCCCAGAGTTCTTCTTTGAGGGAGAAGCAGAAGAACTCACCAAGGAGGAACAAGTTGTTCTCCTTGAGGCCTATGCTAGTGAGTCTTACAGACTCATTAATGGGAATTAGGTTTCATGGTTGGGACAAGACTTTGTGTCCAGTTTCTCCAAGACAGAGTTCCCTTCCATACTTAGCCAATCAAAAGATTAGAAACCTTTTCCCGACCTGTGCTTAACTTGATTACCTCTGAAGCTGATCAAGAGGGTGTTTCTGCCAAGAATAAGTGGGATCATCAATAAGTTTAGAGGTTTTGGCTGCATTGGTTCAGGGGGAGTTTGTTGGACCAAAAGAACCAATGAGCCTGATCAGAAAAACCTCTAAGTCCCACAGACATTACAACTGCTGAAGAAGATCACAACAGCTAAAGACATCAGCTGATTACAAGGTCTGAAGACAAAGTCTGAAGCCATGAGCTGAAGACAAAGTCTGAAAGTAAAGTACTGAAGAACAAAGACTGAAGACAAAGACTGAAGACCAAAGTAATCAGTAGTTGTCACACAGCTGAAGTAATCAACTTCAGTAGTTGTGATGGTTTCCTTTCAGTACTTGTAATTTACTTTTTCAGTAGTTATAGTTTTAGTAGTTGTAGTTCAGTAGTTTTATGTTTTTGTACTTAAGCATTCTCTGAGATGTAATCAGTAGTTGAGAACATTCTCAGTAGTTTAAATAATTCTGTTAGATGTCACTATCAAGTGACATTAGCAGACGTCACATTTCCTATATAAGGAATGTTGACCTACTTGTAATGTGTGACATTGAGCCACGACAAAAGCATATGAATGAAATATTTCTTTTGCAGAATTCTCTCTTTCTATAACCGTGTACTGTTACATTGAATATCAATTGTGTTCTTGTGAATTGTTTAATTCGTTGTTCGAATTCCGCTACAATACTCTCTAATTAATCAAACTTAGATCACTGATCCTAACAGTTTCCGTAAACTTCGGCGTGCTTTCATGTAGGAGATACCTTTAGGTTTCTTCCTGGTCGTTCTCCTTGAATTCTAAGTACCTCCCCGTTTGACATGGGGATACGTACTACTTTGTCCCGACAGACAATCTCATCTCCGTGTTTTGACAACCAATCCATTCCCACAATCACGTCGAAACTTCCTAACTCAAAGGGTATCAAGTCTATATCGAAGGCATGGTCCTCCAATATCATCAAGCACTTTCTAATGATTTCGTTAGCCTGTACAACCCTACCATTGGCCAATTCTACAGAGTAGCTAGTTTCTAGCCTACTAGGACTCAAATCAAGCAATTACACAAGCTCAGAAGATGTAAAGCTATTGTCTGCTCCAGTATCAAATAATATGGATTATTGAGTAAGTGCGTACCCATGACAACATTTGGGTCCTGACGGGCATCGTTGGCTCCAATGACAAATGCACATCCCCGAGTTGTATTCCCTTGGTTTGTCGGGCCTTGATTCCCAGCTATGGCTATCACCGGCTATTGGTTGTTCCCTTGTTGACCTGGCACCCGATTCAATATGGGGCACATGTTTCTGTAGTGATCAGGGCTTCCACACTCATAACAGGCCCTGGCATTCCCGGCGGGTTAACCGCGTTGACCGGTGCCACCAGATTCGGCGCCACTCTGCAGTCTTTTGCTAGATGTCCCGGGCGTCTACAGTTCACGCACACCCAGCACAGCATTGCTGGGGGATGATAGAAATTGCACCTAGCACATTTGGGTGCGGCCCAACATACTCTCTTTGCCCTGTGTCACGGCCACAAAATTTTGGTTGTCTTGGCTCTTTTATCAAATCTCCGGCACTCGACCGGCTCGTTTCCCCAACATCCTTTCTTTTCTCTGCTCCCTTTCCCAATACCCCTGTTCTCATCATGTCGTTAGTCAGAGTGCCAGCCTTCAGAATTGCGCTCCTGATTGTAAGAGGAGCAGTTGTTGTTACCATTGCCCGGATTTGAGGCGCAAGTCCCCAAACTTACCTCTCGATCCTCTTTGATTCTGGAGTGACCAGATTGGAACCAATCTTGCCAACTCATGAAAACGACCAGTGTAAGCTACGTGCCAAGCCCCCACCATAGCATGATTCAGAATTCATGCTCCAGTTTCTCCATCTTGTTGAGGGGGCAGTACTCCTTAATGATTAGGGCCTTAAACTCATCTCATGACATCTGCATCACTGATTCTCTTCCCCTAGCCTGAACCTGGGAGTTCCACCAAGTTAGCGCCTTGCCCTGTAGTGAACACGTGGCATACTTGATTTTCTGGATGTTGAGGCATTCGTTGATATCGATCACTGCCTCCATCTTCTCAAGCCACCTGGTCAGCGCTATTGCTCCACCCTTTCCATCAAACTCTTTCGGTTTGCAGGCCACAAACTCCTTGTATGAACACCCCCTTCTAGCATTAACAACCCCAGTCTCATTACCGGCTGTACCACCATTCCTGGTCTCCTGGTTACTCTCGTTCCCAGTCGGGTTCCAATTATCCTCACTATCATTGCCACCATCCCTATGGGGGTGGTGATTTTGAAGAGCATTG
The DNA here is from genome assembly GCA_025506515.1 of Flaveria trinervia. Taxonomy (NCBI): domain Eukaryota; kingdom Viridiplantae; phylum Streptophyta; class Magnoliopsida; order Asterales; family Asteraceae; genus Flaveria; species Flaveria trinervia. Next base: position 41,405,028 of record CM046443.1, on the reverse strand, counting down.
CTTACTTGGGCCACAATAGTCGGGATCAGTGCAGCCAGCTGTTGAGTAATCAGAGCTGCCATGTTAGTGTTTCCTGTTCCTTGATTGTTGCTGGTCGGGCCATCATTTGTTCTTGGTGCTCTGCCTCTGCCTCTCGGGGCTTCACTTCTGCCACTATTGCTGTGGGTAACTCTTCGAGGCGGCATTTTCTAATCATAGAAGTAGTAAACACATAAGCTTTAACCATTTCAAAGCATATTAACCATACCACTCATCAAAGTCTAGCATTCCAAGTTAATATCACACTTGTTGTTACCACCCATCACATACAAGTCATGTAGTTCTCACACCATGTATAGGTAATGTTCCAACAGGTAATCCATCATAATAATTGAAAACTCATGCATATAATCACGTTAGTCTAGCGAATGTTGTCTATCTCCTCCTCTTTCGAGGTTTCAGACATAACCTCCTCAGGGTAATTCTCAATGTCCAAGGTCAAGCGCAATAGCATGATATGTGGAGATCTCTTTGGGTTTAATACCCGGGTTTGATAAACCAACTCGGCGCGCAGAGGGAACGGAAGATTCGATAGAAGCATCCCATAAAGAGTGAGCATAAGGGCTCTCTCATAGGGTGAAAAGATCACAAGGTAGATAGATAAATGAATCAAGTAAAGAGGAACACATACATGAGATATAAAATGCACACAGATCCTAGCATGCAAATCTACATGAAGGTTCCTAGGTTATAGTCTATGTCAAGTGTATTGCCTAATTCTCTATAACCAATGGCTCTGATACCAATCTGTCATACCCCCACTAAATGTGGAAACACAGGGATGTAACGAGACGGGATCGTCATAACACATGGTAAGCACTAGAGATGCAATATAATAAATGATGACAAGCGTGTCATGACGACACCTGACACAAAGGAGACTTGTGTCATGTTTAGTCAATATTCATGAAAACATAGCCATAAACATAAACATGATAGATGATTCACATAAACAAAGAAGATAACATTGTAATCTATTTCCCACAACCCGGGAACAAGTATCAAAAAGGTAATGTTGTTTAAAGCAGACTACAACAACGTTCCAAAAAGACAATGTTCGTTATGTATGATTAGTCTCAAAATGCATCCTAGGATCTCCACTAAGGCAGCACACCTAGATCTTCAATTAGCATTGTCACCTAAAAAGATATGCTCAAAATGGTCAACAAAATTGTTGGTGAGCTCGCAGGTCCAAATTGTAAATAAGTCATTGATGTTGTATAGTAATTGTTGTGGAACACCATGAATACAGTTATAAGTAAGCAAAATCACATGACATGAGCTTTACAACCAAACCTAATGACGTACACACAGAATCTTGTCGGAATATATTCACCCAAGGCCCGTTCCTGACTATGGTTGGTACTAACTAGTATACCAACCAACAAGGGTGGGGGTGTCAACCCAGTAGTACTACCAATACCTATTCATTGGTTCCCACACTAGAATTAAATGGTTGTAAAGAAAGTACCACACAGCAAACTCAAGCATGTATCAGATAAGTACTCACATAACAGTAACACATTGATTCCAAGTATGTAAATTGTACGTAAGTTGTACAGCATGAAAAGTGGGTGAGCATACTTTCCCCCCAAGTTTGTAAATGATTGAAAAGTTGTATAAGCATAAAAATGGGCCACGAAAGTCACTTGTTAACTGGTAAGTATGAATGATCAAAGTTTCCGAAGTGTAGTATGCAATGAATGGTCAAACACCTATTGACAGTTATTGTTAAGCATTAATGATAAGCATAAAGTAAATAATGACGTTCGGTCGGTTCGGGTTGTATCGATTCGGTCGTGTGTAACACACACAAGTAGACATGTGTATTAGATCTTATGTAGATCCAAGTACTAAAACCGTCGCCATTGCTGGTGATATTGTGTAAAAGTTCCATTGTTGTAAGAGAAGTATTTGTTAAATATTAGTAGTCACAAATGGGTTGTTGAGAATTATAAAATGTTAGGTTGATTTGATTTGGAATAGTATTTGTAGCCTTGATAGCATCGACTTTAATCTTTGTGGTCGAGCAATGGCAACTGTGTTGATGTTACCTTATCATCACACGACATACGAGAAGGAATTCACACACACCGTAACTTCAGTTGCACAACAGGACTAGAGGCACAACTCAACACTCCATTCGCATGAATCAACCCTCATTCGTACGAATTAGCTTCATTCGTAGGATTGAACCTTCATTCGTGCGACTGACATTCAGTCGTACCACACAGCACTCAATCGCATGACTCAACCTCCATACGCACGAATCAACCTTCATTCGTACCAATCAGGTTCATTCATACGATTGAACCTCCATTCGTACGATTGGCCTCAGTCATGCGATACACGCATAATCGCACACATTCATTCGGTCACAGACTCAATCGCATGCATACACTCATCTGCATTGACTCAATCGCACACATTCATTTGATCACACGAATCAGTCGGACAACATACCCAGTCGCACAACTCAGTCGCCCGAATGACACAGTCGCATGACTCAGTTGCACGACTCACCCAGTCGTACGGCTCAGTCGCATGACAGACCCAGTCGCCAGAATGGCAGATTCGCGACTGCAGCTGTGCAGAGCAGCCTTCGGTAGTTTTACACAACAAGGACTTCCAGAAACACTCTACTAACATACACAAACAAGAAGAACACGCAGAAAGACATTACACGCACCCACACGACCACATGTGTTCGGGTTGGACCCGAACACCCAAAACCCTAAGTGGACAGCAATGAAAAAGCAAGAAAAGGGACAACCAAGGTCGTCTACCTGCAAGAATTGAGTAGACTCGGTTCTAGTCAAAGTCTAGACGAAGAAAACGTGATTAAATGGGGCGGTTTTGATGCAAGGAAGAAGATGAAAGTGAAGAAGAGAATGAAGAAGAAGAAGATGAAGTGAATGAAGCTAGGGCTGGGAAATGGGGTTTATATAGCCAGCCCAAGTTTGGAAAATGGCATATTTAGTCCCTGCACTTAAATCCCCGAATTTCCCAAATTTGTTTCGGTTGAAAATGACTTTAATAGACTAGTTATATTGATGATAAAAATGTGTTTAATGATAACTGGTAACTTAAAAATGGTTTTATTAATGACAACAATATTATATAAAAACCATGTATTTAGTGATAACCATGGTGAAATTTGTAAAAGTTTTAAGCATAGCATACGATTTGACGATAGCACAAGCATAAAGATGATAAAGCAAGTATAATATCCACACAAATAGCTTATAAGGATGAGGTATGAATGATTAAAGAAAAGTTAACGGAAACCACGTTAATTGACGGACCCTTGAGGTGACGGATGTCACAATTCAGGTGTACCATTGTCATGTGCTATACCCACCGTCATGCATAAAGCTAATACTAGGCTGAGGTTTATCATAGACCCCCCGTCATGGCGCACAGCAGCCTGGCCACAGTATCTAGGGTAAGCGACAAAGGTTCTATACAAATGGTCAGTCATAAAGACGGCCCGTGGTGTGCATCCTTCTGGGGTAGCTAACCCACACACCATTGAACTAACACCTTTCATTGGGCGTGTTTCGACATACAAGGCTTGCAAGACTTACTTTACTTTCCTTTGTTCATTAATGCATGCATTCATTCATCATGTTCTCTTTTCATTATCTTCCACTTTACGTTACATAATACTTTAATTTCATTCATTAACATTCAATGTAATGCCATGGGAAAATATACATACAATGTAAGGAACATCACCATACACAGTCAACATCATCATACAGGGCATCATACATACATAACATACATCATACATACCATCATCCATAAGCATAAATCATACATCATAACATCATCATACATGCCCATCACATCATCTATGACCTCAAAAGTTTGCTTACATGAACCCCCGGGAACCTCCTAAGTCAAAGCTTACATTTCACTTTTCCCTAAAAAGTCAAAAAATATTCTAAGTGTTCATCCGCATTTCCCTTTTTATTCATCCGCATTTCTTTTACTCATCCTCATTTGTCAATGTTCATCCGCATTTGTTCATCTGCATTGACTTTACTTATCCGCATTTGTTCAGTCGCTTGAACTTATCCACATCTATTCATCCGCATTGAGTTTAACTCATCCGCATTTGTTCATTCGCATGTCTTTGTTCATCCGCATTTTTTTAGTCGTATAACTTACTCATTCGCATTAACTATTCATCCACATTTGTTGTTCAATTGCAAGAACCTTCTCATCCGCGTGAACTTACTCATCCGCATTAAATGTTCATCCGTATTTACTTTCCATCCACATTGACTTTCCATCCTTATTGTCTTTCCATCTGCATTGACTTCCCATCCGCATTGACTTTCCATCCGCATTTGTCAACACTTAAGCAGTTTTTTCTAAACTTAGGCGTATGAACTTCTGTTTGGGCGCATGAGCAGCCTTGGGCACACTATTCATCAGATTCAGTCCCCAAACCTCATATATCATGTTCTAAGCTTAAATCATGCATTCTAAGCCTTAGAAACACAACCATAACATCATCAAATCATGAACACAGTCCAAAATCACACCATACCTGCAACATACACACATTCAAACATACGGGTATGAAACCCAGTTTTATAAAAACATACATTCATGCATTTCCAGTCCCAAAATCAGTTAAAAACTAGTAAAAGAGGGGTTCTAGAACTCATATTTGTAGCTCTTGAGTATGGCTTCTTCCAAACTCGTTTGCAATTGAGTTCAACCACCTAGAAACCCACTAAAAACACACAACCGAACACACACGTCACACATAAGCATACAACCGAGGCAAGGCCAGTTAAGAACACTTAAAAACCATGAATTCTTACCTTTAATTCGAATTTTCAGCACTACTTCAAAAAGACCCAAGAGTTCTACTAGTCTTTCCTTTCTCTCTCTAAAAATCTGAAGATTTGGATGTTTTAAGAGGAGAGTGGGCGGCCATTCTCACTTTACACCCACTTTCAAACCTTTTGGTCATTTTGACACTTTTTTACCCCTCTAATTGGGTAAAATATCTTTTCTTTTTTTCTTCACTTTGTTCTTTCTTTCTTTGACTCTAAAGAAAATAACCGGGTGTTACATATGGGTATGACCGGATATCTTGATTGACAAGAGTGGGACATAAGTAACTTATACAAAGTAAAAATAAATAATTGATGGTTTACGAAGTTTTAGAAATGTTAATTGTTTTCTATGATTGTATCATTTACTGGCTTGGGAAACGTACCTGTATTGAACACGTCCTATGAATACAAAATGCTCGATTTTGACGCCATGGTTTGCACCTTGTCTACTTAAGGGTGATAATTGTAAATGTATGTTGACGGATTAGAATCTCCATATGTTGTTGAGGTAAAAATATTATTAATATTTTAATCATTATGTTCTCATATGTAACACCCGGTTATTTTTAAAAGAAAAAGAAATAAAGAATAAAAGAAAGAAAGGCAATTCAGTCCAAGTGGAGGGACTAAAGTGTAAAAAGGACAAAAATCTTTGAAAAGTTGGTGTAAAGGTGGGCATGGCCGCCCACCCTCATTTCACATCACCATTTCTTCGGTTTAGAGAGAGAGAGAGCAGGAGAGAACTCTCGACTTGTGGAAGAAGAAGAAGAAGAAGAAGTGAACGGATTCAAGGTAAAAATTTGTGGTTTTTGCATGTTTATATGCTTATGGGTTTTGTTTGTGCTCGGGTGTGTGTGTTTTTGGATGTTGTTTCTAGGTGTTTTGAACTCATAGCAAGCGGGTAAAAAGGAAGAACACCCAAGTTGCACCAGGTGAGTTCTAGACCCTGGTTCTTACTTGTTTTAAACTATCTTTGGGGCTGAAAATGTATTAAAATGTTTTTGCAAAGTTTATATATGTTAACCGTATGTATCGTGCTTGTTAAATGTTAAATTCTTGAATGTTTATAGGTTGTTCATGCTTAGATTAGTCATGTTAAGCTTAGAACAGATGGGTTTGATGAATGGGTATGAAAACATGCTAAGAACAAGTTACACAGAAGGTTCATACGTCTGAAAATGCCTTTGAAAGATTTAAGTGTAGTCCATGCACCTAAACAGTAGATCTAATACTCCACCTAAGAGTATTCATGAACCTAAAGTTCAAATCATAAGCCAGTCTTCTGTCTACCACAAACAGGCCCTACATAAAACTGGTTTATGGATAGAAAAATCAAGTAATGTGTATGATAGTGAGGAAAAGAAGAGGAAGAATGTGCCCTCATCCTCTAAAGGATAGTGGGTTGATTTCATGATTTGTGACTCATTTGGGTCACCCAAGCCAGTTAAGGCTTGGGTCCTAAATCTGAACTAATTTCTTTCAATGTCAAACAAATTAAAGGGGGACATGTTTTATTTTCTAGAAATAAGGGAGGTTACATCTCCGATTAAGGCGTGAAAAAGAAATGTGATGTGATTCAAGAAGACGACAGTTCGTAGTCCGACAGTTAGTTTTGTAGTTTATTATTTATTTTCTTTTATTTTATTTTCCTACCTATTAAAATCCAAAAACACAAAAATATTTTCGGTTTAAGAATTTTAGGGGGAGAATAGTTTTAGTTTAGTATTTAATCCGTTGTAGTATTTAGTTACTTAAAAAGCGAGGGGGGAGGGCAGGTTCGCTCAAGGAAATAAAATCAAATCTGTGATCATGATTCAAAGTTTATGAAAAATGATAGTACATAAGGAACAGATTGTTTGGGACTTCAAAACTAGTTTGTTCTAAATGCTAAATTCAAAGTACAATTCTAAGAAATCTAAGCACAACTAAAGAAAAATGATAGTTAAACTGGTCTGCTAGTGAGGTGACATAGAGAAAATAGACCTAGAGATTGCTAGCTCATTATATGATGTGTCGGTAGATACAACACAATAGATAAGTAGACTTCATTGGTGAATGAAAATTCAAACTAACTTGTTCAACTTGCTGTGGGTTCTCATCTTATCCCTAGTTAACACAATCAACGCATTTCCAATAAGGGGTGACGAGCAAAATAAACGCTAGAAATGTGTGCGGATGACCATAAATATAAGCAAAGCAAATGGAAAAACTGCTAAAAGCAATCAAGCTAATGACTAATGTTATTGGTACGTTGTGTGCAAAAGAAACAAATGCTCTAACAAGAAGATAGGTTGTGTGCCTCTCTGCTGTGCGGTGGCACTGACCTGAAGATAAGCATAACCTAAATATTCTAGAATTCATTGTTGTTTGTGCCTCTCTGTTGTGCGATGGCACTGACCTGAGGCTTGCCATCTCTTTGAAAGCTCTTAGAATAGTTTCTTCTTATCCAATTTGCGTAGACCGCTCAAAAATCTCCTGAGGAATGTTGATTACCATATAAGTGTGAGATCCACAAATGCTTGTTAAAATAATCTAACCTAGTTCATTACCAATATGAGTCAAAACTCTATGTATGGATTTAAGTGGACAAGTATACTAACAATCATCATGGCTGCAATTCTTGATAGTCAAAATCATTGTGTGCATCTTATAGCTTTAGTATGATTTCTTGAAAGTGTTGTTGACTCTCAGACAAAACAAGAATGTAGCATCAAAGTGCATATTATAAAAAGGTCCCAAATGATTCTGATATACCTGTATGATTCCATAATGAATTGTTCCAGAAAATGATCAAATTAACTTGAAGTTGTTTTGCTCAAACCTAAAAACAACAAAAATATGTCTTGTTTTTTCTTTTAAATTTCTAAGTTGTTTTCTATTTTCTATTTTTTTGTAGTGTAGACGTCAAACTATTCAACTATACGAATTCTTTGAATCACTCAGTAAAAGGGTCACGTATGAGGTGACCAATCGGTTCCAAAATTAAAAGGATCATGTCTGAGGTGATCAAATGGTGTTAAATTTAAAGGATCATGTCTGAGATGATCAAAGGGCAAAATTTTTTATACCAAAAGTTAATAATGTTAAGTGTTTGAGAGTGTATGAGTTCAAGCTCATAAGTATGAGCCAATCGTACGATTGAATGAAAAGAATGAGCCAATCGCATGTTTGAACCATACGAATGAGCCAGTCACATGACTGGACCATGAGTATGGGACAACCATGCGATTGGCCACAAGATCGAGCCAATCGTACAAGTGGATGAAGGAGTATGAGCCAATCGCATGACTAAACCCCAGTCGCACGACTGAAGCATGAGTATTGGCTCATTCGCACGATTGAAGCATGAGTATGGGTCCAGTCGCACGACTGAAAGTTAAAATAGTATAAATAAGGGGTCAGTCAGTCGTAACCCTTACCACCCTTAAAATTCCTCTGAAATCGCCCATACCCATGTACTCTGCCCAAATTTAATTTGCCTGTTCTTACCTACTGATTGTGATACTAACATGCATTCTACTCATCTACAAAATCTGGCCGACTGAAATCGATCCAAATGAACCTGTTAATCGCATATTTATGGACCGATGGTGCTGAAACTTAGAACCGAGACTAAACCTTAAAATAGACAACTTAACTCGACATAAAAGTTGATTTAGAGGACATTAAGTGTTATTTTGAGTCTCTGCGAGTCAATGAGTCTAAACACGAAGTCTAACATAAAGTTTTGACAAAGAGTCAAAATCTTGTGGGTTCATCAGTGTAGGATGAGAATGGTCATGCTAATGAACTTTAGTCGCACGATTGAGCCAAGCGCACGATTCAATCGCACGAATGAATCATGCGTATGGGTTCAGTCACACGACTGACTCCACCACATGGTGAAGTATACGACTAAGTTCAGTCGTAGGCTCAAGAGCACGATTGAACTCAGTCGCAGGCTCAATCGTATGACTGAGCTCAATCGTACGACTAAAACTCAGTCGTATTGTTCAGTCGCATGACTGAACCAGTATGATGAAAACAACTTAAGTTCAAACTATCTTCTGTTATGCAAAAATCTAATGTATATGTTTCTTGTGTTGCAGCAACATGGCTGATAGATGGACGATGAGCACGAAGCACAACATCTGTGCTCATTTAGATGCTACTACTCGGAATGCTTTTGAGTTTGCTGGGATCTTAGTCTTTCTAAGGAGATCGAGGATCTTCAAGGCCATATCTATACCCTGCATGCCATAAAGATCATTACACCACACCTTCTAGGAAGGGGCTACAGTTGATAGGTCCACTGAGCCTTATAGTATTCGGAGCTCGATGTTTGGACAGGAGATTAGGATCACTGCAAATAATCTAAGGCGAATATTGGATCTGGGTGAGGATGATGCCCACCGAACCAAGCTACACCCTCTGACCATTCAGGGATGCTTTCTACGTATGAAGTACACTGGGGACATCAATGCAAGTGTGCTCAACAAGAGCAACCTGTGCCCCCAGTTTAAGTACTTAGCTCATGTCATTCTCAAGTGCATAGCATCTAAGAGATGAGGGTTTGACAAGATGTCTAATCAAATCTAAAATGCATATGTTGCTCTGGTGCTGAACCACCCGTTCAGTTTCTCTCACATGTTGTTCTCCTACATGATCGAGAACATCAAGGCTAAGGGCAAGGAAGGCTTCTGCATGTACCCAAGGTTTTTAAAGATGATTATTGATGAGAAGCTTCCTTTGCTTCCAAAGGAGAAAGACGATGCTACGATTTTGGAGGTTTTGGATGACACCTCATTGGGTAGGATGAAGGTCTACCAGGGGAAGCCAGTGAAGCCCCCGGTCAGGTGATTGTTTGGGCATTTGGCCAGTGAAGATTATGTGGCACCCTCACACAAGAAGTGGCGTCATGATGATAGTGACTCAGACGTTGAGCCAATTGAGCTACCCACTAATGAAGAAGACGACCATATTGATGGTCAAGGTGGTGAGGCACCTGGTGGAACTAAGAAGACTGCTTCCCACCAAGACTTCCTGCTTGATGAAGAGGAAGAGTCTGATGATGAGCCACTAGTAAGGACTGTCTGAAGTAGGTTTGTTGCCACTGACAAAGGGAAGAGGATGGCCCATCCCCATGGGAAAAAGAGTAAGAGGCCAAGGTTTACTTTGATCACATCCTCTACTACTACCACCACTACAACAGCTACCACCACAGCCATAACCACCACCACTACCACACCCCCTACCACCACTGCCACAGCCACCACCACTACCACACCCACTACCACAACCACCACTCATACACCTACTCCTCCACAATCCATTCCCATCCCTCCTCCCATCTTCACCACATCCACCACTACCACAACCACTCACCAAGCTGGTCCTTCCACCCAATCCACATTCACACCCGAACCTACTCTACCTATGGTCAGGTTAGAGGATAGTTGGCTAGCCTGAACCGGATGGTGCTAAAGCTCATTGTTACTGATGATCTGAGGGCCATTCAGATCAATCAACTGATGGCAGTGAATGCTGGTCAAGCGAAGCAAATCGCTCAGCTGAGTGCGAAGAACGCTCAATACAAGAGAGCATTAGGCTGAGCCGGCCACATACTGACAAGTCAAAACGAGCTGGTGCTGGCATCGGTAAAGCGAATTGAAGATCTTGAGAAGAAGAATAAGAAGATTTTGCTAATGCTTAAGGAATCAAAGAGTGAGCCGTTAAAGATCAGGGATGGTGATGATGATGATGATGAGGATGAAGATGAATCTGATGAAGATGTTGGTGATAACAAGGGAGTGGGAGGAAGTTGAAAAGGAAAAGAAGATGATGATAATGATGAGGATGATCGAGAAGGTGATGCGTCTGCATCAGCCTCAAATCTATCGGCGAAAGAGAGGCGTACCAAGAGAAACCAAGATCAAGGAGCCTCGTCCTTAGCTCCTCAAGCTTAAGAGACTACTGACCAAGGCAAAAGTAATGATTAGATGTTTTTGTTTATGAAACTTTTGTACTTGAATTTTGTATTACACTAATGTAATTAATGATTATTGACGTTTAAATATCTTGATTAATGATTTATGTGTGATGTGCTTAATGTTTAATCAAACAGATTAAGCTTAACAGACAGATGAATATGATGTTGCTCCCCTTCAGCAAGTCAAGACTCAACTTACCATGATTCTTGACTTGCAAGGGATTGTTAGAAGATCTCTGAGCTACACACCGGAGGAATGAGAGATTATACATGATCTAACAGATGAGCAGCTCACTGAAATATTCAAACTGAATCCTAACAAGCTTGTCAAAGATGCTCCAGAAGTTGACGTTGTGAGTGATGATGAGATAAAAGAAGTGGATGAAATCGAGATAGAGGATGTCAATGCAGAGCACTATCCACAATACACTGACCCAGAAGGACCTGTTATCCCCAATTTGGGTGAAACATTAGGTTGTGGTACTTTTGATAAGTTGGATGAAATAGAGAAAGAAAAAGAGAAAGAAGAAAGCACAATCCATGCTTCGGATGCTAATGTTGATATCAAGAAAGCTGAATGGGCAGCTTGTTTTGTAGAGATGAAAGCCAAATGCGCGCCCCCAAAGCAAAATGCGTACACAAAGCTTTATCGAGTCAAAAGACATTAGGAAGTGTCAGGCAAGATTATAGCATGGGCATATTTTGAAGATTCAGAAGTATATACTATTAAGAGGGAGAAAGGGATTGAGTATTTCAAATATCCTTATGATCTGAAGACTTTTCCTGGTTTTGAGCTCAACCAAATGGCATGCTTAGATCTACTATATGCTAATCCTAGAAAGATGCCAGGTTGGTTTGAGGCTGCATTGAAGAAAGAATGCTATACTGGGTGGGTAAACTTCAGACCTCAACATCCTAAGGGGTCCATTCATAAGTCTGAAGTTGACCCTATATCTGGAAAGCCTAAAGTAGTGTTGAAGTGGAGTCCTATGCGCACAATGTCCAAGATTCCCTTACGGGAAATGCCTCAGGACTTCACCCGACACTTCAAATGGTGGTATTATGACTGGAGGATAGGGGAAGCGATCATAGTTTTGAACAAAGATGGGAAAAATAGAAACTATCAGGGTATTTGACCCAATATGGGTCACTAACTTATCGTCAGAAGATGTCTATACTTTATACAACTGGCAACTGTTCTATGACACGCAGGACATTATACAAGCTCTTCAATTTCAACATGTTATAAGGCTCCGCTTTGCTTTTGAGATACATGTAGGAGTCAAAAGAGAAGAGAAGTACAAGAAGTTCCAAGAACATGTGAAGAATGTTAGAAGATAGAGTAAACTAGGACCAAGGAGAGTTTGTAGATACATGTGTACCTAGTTTATGTGCTTAAATGTAAAAGTCTTTCATGTCTTACAAATGTGTAATTTGACGAAGTAATGAAATATTATTTATGTTTTGTTGTTTACTTATCTTTAATTCATATGTATGAACTTCTTATATAGGTTTGAGTTTGTTGTACACAATTCTAAGTCAATAATGATTGAATAATGTGTTCAACCTAGTCAGATGAGTATTCATGCTAATGGCCCATACATATGGACCATATGCATGAATACTTCATGCTTACGGACCAGTCACACGATTGAACCAGGAGACTAGATCAGTCGTATGATTGAGACATAAGATTGACTCAGTCGCATGACTGAACCTTGAGTCGTTTGTATGGATCAATCGCATGATTCAGTCACAAGACTAAACCATGTTAATGGTTCAGTCGTACGAATGGAGACCACTAACCTATAAATACCACCTAATTCGTGGAAAGAAACACTTGGAGAGATACTTCTCATACACGTAAACCCTAGCCGTCCAGAGTGTCCCAAAAAGCTTGTCCAAGTTCATAGTTTGTTCCTAATCAATTCCTACTCGTTCTTAACATTTAGTTCATTCTTATATCGATTGGGTTATCATTCTCACCGATTGGATCGCCAATCAAATAGGATTCCGCACTATTTGATCCGGTATAAATGTAGAATCAGTTAGTACTCCGTACGTACATGGTCCCTAACAGATTGTTCTTGATGAACCCTAATCCACGAAATTTATTATTTTTATATGAAATTTATGATTGTATGATGATTATATGATGTTAGTTAAGTTGTATGAATGCTAGCTTATGTTGATTGAGCAAGAAATCTAGGGTTTGATCATCTAGTTCATACATTGCCATAAGATGAAACTTTTTGTTCTTGGAATTCATGATTTGATGATGCTAAGATGTTAGATGTGATGCTTATATGTTAGTTTACTTGAATTGTACACGAAAATCCATGAAATTGTGATATTGATCATGACTTACTAAAAGTAGAAACTTTCGCTTATGATGTTAAGAATTTGGATGTTTTGGAGGTGATTAGCATGTTAGAATGAATGCTATGAACTTGATTAGGTATATAATTGTTGAAATTATGGTTGAATTGGATGCTAGATCACTTTTCGGTATTACTTTCCCAAAAGGGAAACTTTATTTTTGTAGAACTTTGGATGTGATGATTTGGACATGCTTATGATGTTAAGATCATATTAGAATGATTGTGGATGATGTTTGTTATGTTATAATGTGTAATTGAGTTGTATGGATGCTTGGTTGATCATGTATGAAGTATAGATTTTGATGATCATACATGATGATGAATTATGGTTAGTGATTAGGAGATCAAGATTGGGTTTGAAATTTCGTTGTCACTATATATGCTAGTAATGTGGTTATGATTTTCATACACGCATGTGAATCTGAGGCCCCTACATAGTAGGATTGGCAGGGTTTAGGATGTGAGGTCGTGGGTGACTTCACATAACATATAGTGCATGATTAGACTTCATGTATGAATTGTTTGATGTGATGTATTTATAATATTTGAGCATGATGATTATTTGATATTTGCATGAGTGCATGATGATCGGTATGATGACCAAGGTAGACTTGGGTTGATGATGTGATGCACATGGATAACCTACATGATATTCGTGTAGGATAAGTTGAATTGCATGATTAAACAATATTCCATCTAATATGTCACCAACGGGCCAACTGGATTAACCTAGGGTTGTTAAGTTTTATGTGTACACGTACTTATGTACTTGTGTGATCTGGGTAACCTTTGAAGGGTTGTCTTTGCACCTATCACAAGTCTCTTTATTCATTATCAGTATACACCAGGTGAGTTCATGCCCTTCTATTTTATAAACCTTCTTCTTGGGAGGTCGCACACTTGTACTCAAATGTTATTTTATTATTATAAGTTGTGTATGTTTTAACATAGTGCTTAATACCTTGAAAGTCTTCACACTTTCGGATAGTTAATAATGGTAACTAGCGGGAAATCTTGGGTAGTACTACTGGGTGTGACGAGCCCCACCTGTGCGACTCGAGGTCAAACGGGTGCAATATTGTCCTAAAGACAAACATCATCATGACCTGGTAAGTCATGAAGGGAGGCAACAAACGCAACACAGTCAGCTTCGATCGTGAAATCACTATGTTTATTACTTGTGAATATAGACTAGCTATCTATTTCAATACACTTCTTATGCTATACAATTGATGATATTTATGTTAAACGCAAAATCTTGAACTCACCAACCATTGTGTTTACATTTTTAGTATGCTATTCTCAGGTCATTAGCTCTGCTTGTCATTAGGAGCACAACACGGGTCCAGCATGCATCCTAAGGCTTTATTTCGTAGACATATTTGTTTGCCTTTTATTTATGAGATTTGAACATTGGTATGGCACGTGTTTTGCCATATTATACATTTATTTACTTTGGGCTTGTCTTATTTACAAAATGCTTCTGCATGGTTTTAAACGTTTGAACTTTGGTTGGTTTGTTTTGAATGTTGCATATAGTGTCGTTCTGAGTAACTGATGATTGTGATCCTGGTTTGTTCACACGCCTCGCGGTAAAACTCTGCATGTGGATTTTGAGGGTGTGATAATATGAAAACCCAGAATAGGTATAAAGTTTTGGTTTAAAGGTGCTTGGTTAACACTCGGGCCAAAAGAATTTTGCTTTATAATTGGCATTAAATTTGAAGAATGTGGAAAAGTCTAAATGTTTCAAAACCATCTTACTTTGTACACTGAGTATTTTCTCAATATGGTTATATTAAACTGACAATGGATTATTTAAAAATTGTTTTTGAAACAAAAACTAAGTATTTAGATGACATTGATGTCATTCATGTTTGTTTATTATTACTGGTTGAACAAGGTTTTTGGGGATTAGAAGGCAAAAACCATTTAAACAACCGTTTATAGATTTGGTTAATGATTTGGAAGCCTAGAATGATTATCCATGGGTTTCGATTATGGCGACGCATATACACAGATATTCATGATGTGTTATTAAAATATGAAATAGCTCACCATAAGGGAGATGTGAAATTAAATTACTCGTTGAAAAGATTTATATGGTCGTTTAACATAACTATTTTTTTAAATTTATTATTTTATTTTAATTGATTTAAATTTGTTTTAATCAACTGTTAAACTTTTTTTATAAATGTGGATATTGGAAATTTTTCTAGAATTTCATATAAATAAACCTCTACGTGGATTTCTACCAAGAGGTATGGCATGGTCGCGTTTTGAACTATATCGTAGGAACGAATGTTAGCTATTGTTAGTTGTTCTGGATGGGTAAGTATTTTATTTTTAACCATTTCAATATACAAGTTATCTAAATAAATTATTATTTTATTTTCAAACTGTGTTTTATTCGATGAATACGATTCCGATTGAACTGGAAATACACGATCCTTTTTGTTAGGAAAGTTGTTTCTTTGGGTAGAAAATATGGTAAATAGGCCTTTAGCTAAACCTACTGATAAGATGGTCGGCAGTCCGCTTGAGTCTCAATATGATTTTATCAAAAATTCGAACATGGTACTGAAAAATATATTAAAAGATCTGCGTGACTGTATAATGGTAAGCTTTTTAATTATGCTTTTTAATTATGTGTATATTTATAATTTGAGTAGTTATTATGAAATTATATAAAAGTTATGTTACTTTTAATAGGCTTTGAAAAAATATATAATCTTGCAGACATGAAGAATTTAGAGGAAATCATCTCTTGCATTGTTGTAAGTAATTTAATTTTTTATATTTACACTTGAGTTA